>CAWUFW010002474.1:1200000-1800000 GCA_963921515.1 Calotriton arnoldi
GAACGTACCAAACTGACCAAACATAAGGCTCGTTGTTCAGTATTTGGTCAAGTGTGTGCACCAGTCAGCTTGTGTGCACAGTGACTGATAAGAACACAGTCTCCATTTTGTGACCAATCCTTGTGTTTGGTTCCAACATGGCTGGTACAATAGATCAGGGACCACAATTTTTTTGCATTGCCAACCCCAATCAACATGGTACCACTGTTCTCCACTGCACCACAACCAACAAAACCTAACCACCACCTCAACTACCCCATTACAGCCAACCAGAATCCCACTACAGCACCATAGCATGTCCCTACTACATGCCACCACCACAAGAGCACCAGCCACTACTGCATTTCCACACTGCATTAGCCCACTACCATAGTCTCCCACTGCACGACTACCTAACAGTGCTACAATGCCTTCACTCCCCACCGCATTACCACCCCACCAATGCATTCTAATCACACAGCAACATGCTACATCACTACAATATCAATGCCTACTATCATCACAGCATTACCTTCCTCCTCCATCACAATAGCAACTTACCACACTGCACCACTAATACGCAAATTATACTACTACACCATTGGAACACTGCCACCCAGCACTGCAATACCACTACAATACCACTAGACCACTAGGAGCTTGACCACTGACCTGGTCAGTGTGACTGCTCTTCCCCCACACAGCTCCACCACTAAGTGCTGCCCCCTGAGCCCCATAGCTCAGTTACAGGGTGTTCGAGGCCCTCCTCCACCCGCAGGCTCCTGCCTGTGCCTCATCCCTGGTTGTCCAGTGGGAGAGCACTCTGCTCTTCTGCTGTTCCGCCTCTCTTGGCTTTTTTATCCATGCCCTCTTTTCTCTCTTTGCTCTCTCTGATCTCTTTTCTCTTTTCTTTTTCTCTCTTCCCTCTCTTTTCTCTCTCGTGCTCCCCGCATTTTCTCCCCACTGCTGCTGCCTCCGCGGCCCCTCCCCCTTCCAGTGTGTCCTTCCTGCTCCCGCCTCACAGGTGACCGCCCTGCCCCAGACCCCTACTTAATGGCGGTCGCTGCGCGGCAAGAAGAGTTAGACCACTGGCCTGGTCAGTGTGACTGCTCTCCCCATGCAACTTTGCCACTAAGTGCTGCGCCCTAAGCCCCCTGAGCTCGATTACAGGGTGTTCGAGGCCTTACTCCACCCACAGGCTCCTGCCTGTGCCTCATCCATGGTGGTCCAGTGGGAGAGCACTCTGCTCTTCTGCTGTTCCGCCTCTCTTGCCTTTTTTCTCGGTGCCCTCTTTTCTCTTTTCTCTCTTTGCTCTCTCTGCTCTCTTTTCTCTCTTTTGTTGTTCTCTCTTCTCTCACTTTTCTCTCTTGCGCTCCCCGTGTTTTTTTCCCGCAGCCCCTCCAGTGTGTCCTTCCGGCTCCCGCCTCCCAGGTGACGGCCCTCCCCCTGACCCCTACTTAATGGCGGCCGCTGTGTGGCAAGAAGAGCTAGACCACTGACCTGGTCGGTGTGACTGCTCTCCCCTGCACAGATCCACCACTAAATGCTGCCCCCTGAGCTCGGTTACAGGGTGTTCGAGGTCCTCCTCCACCCGCAGGCTCCTGTCTGCGCCTCATCCCTGGTGGTCCAGTGGGAGAGCACTCTGCTCCTCTGCTGTTCCGCCTTTCTTGGCTTTTTTCTCTGTGCCCTCTTTTCTCTTTTCTCTCTTTGCTCTCTCTGCTCTTTTTTCTCTCTTTTCTTTTTCACTCTTCTCTCTCTTTTGTCTCTCGCATTCCCCGCTTTTTCTCCCCACCGCCGCTGCCCCTGCCCCCTCTAGTGTGTCCTTCCTGCTCCTGCCTCCCAGCTAACCGCCCTCCCCCAACCCCTACTTAATGGTGGCCGCTGGCGCACCAAAGGCGCACTAAAGTCTATGCCCGTCTGTGACCTGACCGCGACCAGCGCCAGGGACGCTGGTCCTCCGGCCCACCTGCGCTACGACTCCAGCACCCTCCAAGCTCTCAACCCCGGACGCAGCAACAACTGCCAGCTTTCGACACCGAGCAACACCCAAGGCCCGATCTCCTGTCATCACTGCCGCTGCACCTTCACCGACCTCCGGACCCCAGCAGCAGCCCCCAGCGTTCTGGACCTTACTGTTCACAAACCACTCAACTGCATCCTCCTCAATGTGCGCTCCCTACACAAGCACGCCATAGAAATCTGGGACCTCTCAACACCCACGCACTCAACGTCGCCTTCCTCACAGAAACCTGGGCCAACGCCAACTCTGCATCCGACATCGCCACCGCCATTCCTGACGGATACAAGATCCTGCGAAAAGACCGCCCCAACACCCAGGAGGAGGCATCGCCATCGTCCACAAAAGCACCCTACACATGACAATCACCGGCCCAGACGACACCATGACCCTCATGGAGCATCTCCACTTCCAGATCCAGACCAACCCTAAAACGAATTTCCAGGGAACCCTCATCTACAGGCTGCCCAGCCCCATGTACCTTTCACTGACACCATCGCTGACCTCATCGCAGACTACATCCTACTCGTAGACCTAAACATCCACCTGGACAACCACGAAGACCCCAACACCACCGTCCTCCTAGAGAAGCAAGCTAACATAGGACTGAAGCAACTTGTCACCTCCTCCAAGCACACAGCGGGACATACACTTGACCCCATCTTTGCAGAAGGAAACAGCTTCTCCTACATTCACACCATGGAACTCGTCTGGACAGACCACCACTGCATCCACTTCTCCTTCAGAAAACCCACCGTACACAAGCACACTCACCACCTCCCCCAGAGAAACTGGAACAAAGTCACTGAAGACCAGCTCACCTCCGCCCTCATCAGCTCCCCACCACCGACGATGCCAGACGCTAACACACTGCGCCAACACACTTGACCCCCCTCAAGAAAGCCACAGGATGACACATTAAGAAAGCAAGCTGGTTAACCCCTGCACTTCAAGAATCCAAGCGCTCCTGCCGACGACTCAAAAAGACATGTAGGAGCAAGAAAACCTCAGAAACACACACTGGGCCTGATTCACATAACTAACTTACGTCAAAAACGTAAAGTTAGTACCTTTTGGTATTCACAGAATACACTTACTCATTTTGGTATTCACAGAATACACTTACTCATTTTGGTATTCACAGAATACACTTACTCATACTAACTTTATGTCCGCACTCGGGCCGGAGATTCCGGCCGTTTGTGGAGATTCCGGCCCGGAGGTGGAGATTCCGGCCCGGAGGTGGACATTCCGGCCGTTTGTGGAGATTCCGGCCGGTTGTGGAGATTCCGCCACCGGCCGGAATCTCCACAGCACCTTACATTACTGATAAAATTGCAGTGGCTCCGGTCCTAATGTGGCACTCAGTATGGCGAAAGGAGACCCTTGCTTTAACAAGAGACATTATAAAGGATGTTCTGAAATTAGATGGGGTGGGTAACATTCCTTGGTTAACTTATGTTGAAACCACATTGAAAGCAGTTGGGCTACATCGTCTTTTTTGGATCCTAGTACCTGTTGTTCTATCTCTAAGGATGATTTAAAAGCGCAATTGCTTTCTAATAGACACAAAAGAAGGGAGACTAAAAATATTAATCTGTCGACAGTAAAAACATACTTGGCTTCCCTAGTATAGTACAAATGGACATAAATACAATATATCTATCCTTCGTTACTAATTTACAGCACAGGTACATCTTGGTGAGATTTCGTTTAAATTATATTCCCCTTATGTTGGGTTCTCCCCGTAACGTTTATGTTGCTTCTGATCTCCCATTTTGTTCCTGTGATCAGCGATCTGTACAGAATGATCTACATTTTTGTTCTTCTGTAAATTTTATTGTGATGAAAGGAAACGATTTATTATCCCCATTTTACGTAAAATGAACTTCAAACAGTGTCGTGTAGCCCTTTATTACCTGCAATTATTACCTGACCCCTTTAACTGTTTTTCTTTGGCGTCCTTTTTGTTATCTGCTTTAAAAAAGAGGTGTACAATCTGCTAAAATTATATCCCAAACAATGATCGATTTTACTGTATTGTGTAAATAATTATGAACTTGTATTTTAATGCAATAATTGTTATACTTTTTATACATTTTAACCTTACTGTAATGATGTGAAATGTTGTGAAACGTTTTTTTTTTGTTTTTTTAACTGTAGTATACTTTTTATGCCTACATTGTGTTGGCGAAATAAAGTTATTCTGACTGAGTATGTGTATTCTGTGAATACCAAAAAGTACTAACTTTACGTTTTTGATGTAAGTTAGTTCTGTGAATCGGGCCCACTGCCTACAGAGCAGCCACCACAGCACACCACCAACTCATCAAATCGACAAAGAAGACATTCCTCCAAGACAGAATCCTCACCAATGCCCACAACACCAAAGAAATCTTCCCCATCATCATGGAATTTGCCAAACCCTGCAGTGAAACAACAGACGTCCCACCCTCCCAAGACCTCTGCAACAGACTCAGCACCTTTTTTCACCTCAAGATTAAGATGATCTATGACAACTTTGACAACCAAGAACTCCACACTGCTACAGCTCCCCCCCCAAGGGACGCCACCCAACAGACCATTCTCACTTGGACCCCACTCATGACAGAAGATACTTTAAAGACCATGAAGAGCATCCACTCCAGAGCACCCTCAGACCCCTGCCCACCCCACATCTTCCACAGAGCCAACACGGCCATCGCACCCAAACTAAGCCAAACTATCAATAGCTCCCTGAAAACTGCCACATTCCCCGACGACTGAAAACATGCTGAAGTCAACCCCCTCCTGAAGAAACCCTCTGTAGACCCGACAGACCTCAAGAACGTCAGGCCCATCTCCCTGCTTCCATTCGCAGCCAAGGTCATCGAAAAGGTTTTCAACACCCAGCTAGCAAATTTCATCAAAGCCAACAACATCCTGGACATCTCCCAATCTGGATTCTGCAGCAACCACAGCACCAAGACCGCCCTACTCGCCGCCACCGACGACATCCGCTCCCTCCTCGACCTGGGCCAAATGGCACCCCTCATCCTCCTGGACCTCTCAGCAGCCTTCAACACTGTCTCCCACTGCACACTAGCCACCAGACTCCATGACGCCAGCAACTGGGGAAAGGCCCTTGACTAGATATGCTCATTTATCACAGGCAGAATGCAGTGAGTCAGACTCCCGCCCTACCTCTCAGAACTAACAGAAACCAGATGTGGAGTGCCCCATGGATCCTCCCTCAGCCCCACCCTCTCCAACATCTACTTGGCCCTCCTCACAACTATCATCAGAAACCACAGGCTCAACATCGTCTCCTATGCCGATGACACCCAGCTCATCTTCTCCCTCACCAAAGAACCCAACATCACCAGACACAACTTCCAAGAAGGGATGAAAGCCATTGCCACCTGGATGAAGAAGAGCTGCCTGAAACTCAACTCCAAAAAAACAGAAGCCCTCATCCTTGGCTCCACCCCCTCCTCATGGGACAGCACCTGGTGGCCCCCTGCCCTCAGAACCCCTCCAACTCAACGGACCATGCACAAAACCTCAGCATCATACTAGACTCATCGCTCACAATGAACCACCAGATCAACGCCGTATCCTCGGGCTGTTTTAACACCCTCCGCATACTCTGAAAAACGTGCAAATGGATCCCAACCGAGTCCAAAAAATGGTCATGCACGCCCTCATCAGTAGCAAACTGCACTACAGCAACACTCTCTATGCTGGAATCAACAAGAAACTACTTTGCAAACACTAGACCGTACAGAACACCGCAGCCAGACTGATCTTAGACATCCCCTGGCACAACCACATCACCCAACACCTCTGCAATCTCCACTGGCTCCCCATCGAAAGAAGAATAACCTAAAGCCACTCAGTCACGCATACAAGGCCCTCCACAACATCGGTCCAGCATACCTGAACAACCGCACCCAAGAGATACCTCCGATCAGCTCACCTCTCTCTGGCCATCATTCCACTCATCTACAAGACCAAAACGGGAAGAAATGTTGTCTCCTACCTCGCAGCTAAGTCCTGGAACGACCTCCACCTCCGGCAAGTCCCTACACTGCTCCAGTTCAGGAACGACCTCAAGTCCTGGCTCTTCGGATGACCCCAGCACTCAAAGCAACCGCCCCCTCCCACCTAGCACCTTGCGACCCTCGCGGGTGAGTAGCTGCTCTTTACCAACCCTGATTGATTGATATCACTGCTCATTATCTGACTGCAGCAACTGAGGATTGCACTATCAATTAACAAAATAATAGTGCCATTCACCAGCACATCTCTATATCCCCCAGCATCACACTACCACCCTATGGCACCCTACAGCACAGTGCTATCAGCGCACAGTGAACATATTGTATACAACAGTACTTCACTCCAATTTTCACTACCATAACATGCACTACAATGCTATGTTCATCACTCTAGTAGCACAAGGCTGCTCCAATGACTAAATTACCACTTTCCATATTCAATACTCAACAACCATTCAAACTCTAGCACAGTAATATCCTCTTACATTTTCATACACCTCCCCTGCCATCAACAAAAATTAGCTATCACTGCAATACTGCTCTAAAACATCTGACTACTCTACCAACACCCATCACTGCAGTCCACAAAGTACCAGACTATCACTCCCTGCATCTCTCTACACTTTCACTCCCAGAACTATACTATTGCCACAGCACCACATTACCACCTGCAGCACTACACTACCTCACTCCAGCACAGCAGTACATGTCCCAGTTTTACCCACTAATACCACACTCCCTGTCACCAGCACCACTGAATACCACTAATTATTGCATCTTTAACCATTGGTGCTGAAGCATCAGAACTTTTAACTATCAACATTGCAGTTCCACGGGACATGGCCAAGCTGGTGGCCAAGATGGCCACATGGTGTTGAAGCTCTGGGATTGTTTGCCTCTAAATGCTGCGGCTCCACCACAATCTGCTATATAATGTCGGCATGAGGACTCAGACACCTTCTTTAATGCCGCCTCCCATTCCTGGACAGGTGTTTCCAGCTGCAGGGACCCCCCTAACTGTGCCACTGTAGCACCAGCCTGTCGCCGTCTGCCCTGGCCCTCGGAGGCCCGCGGTGACAGGGGCCGCGGGCAAGCCTGAGGACGGGGCAGTGCCGGCTCTTTATGCCTGGTTTCAATATGTTTGGAGGCGCCCTCGGAGGAGCTTGAACAGTTGTCTGGCCCGGGTGCTGTGACACTGCTGTTTGGGCCCTGGTGGCCGTGGTACCAGCCGTGTGGATGCTGGGCCTAGCCCGGTGTGGCTGGCCGGTGCTGGCCCAGGGCCAGCAGCGGCACCTCATTGCTGCCAGACTTACCCCTCCTGAGATCTCCCCCTGAAAGGGGTGCTGCTGGCGGCCGCTGGCCTGAGGCACGGCCCCATCTGCCTATGATCCGCCACCTGGAGGCGTGGCCTCCACTACTGAGCCTATCTGTTCAGGGCCTGCCCGCTGTTGGGACTGGGCAGCCACACCCAGGCAGGCCCCCCTCTGGCAGCTGAGCTAGGACTGCAGGCAAGTCTGCTGACTCCCACACTGGCTGCAGTGTCATCATTGCCTGAAACAGTAAGCTATACCTCAGCTGCTGGCTGTTGTCCCCCTTGGCCCAGGCCTATAGTGCTTTTACTACTTTGAGGCTTGGCCGGGGGGGTATGGGGCTGCGCATCCCTTCACGCTTCTTGGCTCTGCACCCGGGGGCGAATTAACTTCTTTCTCCATCATGGCTGCCCGTGGGCTGGCGTGCTGATGCCGTACTGCCTATATTTGCATCCTGCAGCCTACTTCTGGGTCATTTGAGATGCATTGTGCATGCTGCTTTATACCTGGACCTGGGTGGATTCAAGACAAGACCCGGCATTAATCCTCTTTATTGCCCTTGCATCCCATCGCCGAGCCAGGACAGGGGTGCTCCCATCCATAATTCTACATCACCAACTCTCCCTGGTGGACTCACGTATATACCCTGGACTCCTATCAGTGCTGCATCTTGGGGCGTGGGGACCTCGAGCAAAGAAAATTGGTGTTCCACTCTGAGAGGGGCCCAAAGCAACAACACTCATTCTCTGACATTGAGGAGCCACCTACCACTGATCCCGCCACTCTGTCATCAAATGGTGTGACTGCCATTATGGCAGAACTACGAGATGGGTTTCAGTAACTCGGCACCCGGTTTGACACGCTCACCAGTCGCTTGGACTGCATGGGGGAGAAGCTAGGCACACGACACATCTTGATGGAGCAGAATGTAGAATTTCCAAAATGGAAGATGACGCCTCCATCACCAATAAGCGCCTAGAAAAAGTAGAGCCCCTGCTCAAATCTGCTATAGTGAAAAATGAAGATCTTGAGGCTAGGTTGCGGAGGAACAATCTAACCATTACAGGGATCACTTAAACAACCAACATGGGGTGCCCTGAAACCTTCATTGAAAAATTGCGTACCAAACTTTTCGGACGCCACGCTTTCAATGACACTTTTGTGGCGGGGGGAACACATTGATCCCTGGGACCTCACCCACCTGCCAGTGCTCCTCCGTGCCCCATTACAGCCCGAGTCCTCAACTTCTGGGACAGGAACACTGCATTAAGTCTGGCCAGGGAGCAAGGCCCCTTCAATATCAAGGCTCGACGTTGGCGATATACCCTGACTTCACCCTTGCTGTACAAGAAGCCAGATGTAAGTTTGCTGATGTGTAAAACTCCCTCCATATGTTAGGCCTTAAGTACAAAATGCTCTACCCTGCATATCTTCGGGTTGAGTTAGATGGGTGGCACCAGATCTTCGGCACCCCCGCAGAGGCAGTCCTACACCCCCACGCATTCCACTGGACTGACATTCCTGGCACCACAGACCCCTGCAATGTTACTGCTTATAAGTCCTCCTACTCGAATCTACTGTGCTACTTTGACTTTTCTTGTCACAGGTATGCCTACTTTACAAATGTTCCAAGTATAGACTGCTTAAATAAATGCTTATCGATCCTTGTTGTGGCAACTTTCCCACAACTTTGCCACTCCTCCAGAGGTGTACATATGAATTTTCACTTTCTTGCTTTGTTTGCTGTTTAATAGGGATTCGCCAGTGAATGGTATGACTGGTGTGGGAGGGGGTATGGGCCTTTATAGTTATAGTGGGTTTTTTTGTGTTATTGCTGCACACTTGTCACCACATCACATTCCTGTATATTGCAGTCCTCACCCATGTGATGCAACCTCATTCTGATACAAGCGAGTCACTGTCTTATGGCTCCCCGAGACCTAGACTTAACATGCATCACCTGGAACATTCATGGCCTCAATAACCCAAGGAAAGAGAAGCAGGTACTCTCCTACTTCAACAGGCATTATTTAAAATAAGCGTGTCTTCAAGAAACTCACCTGTCCCTTCCTAGTACCTGCTGGTATGCCCACAACTGGGATGATGCCCAATACTTCTCCTACTACAATTCCTACTCCTGCGGAGTGTCATTCTTATACATAGAACCCTCCTATTAACTTATCACGAACACATCGCAAATGATGATGGCAGGTATGTGCTGGTCTCTGGTACTTTGGCCGGTAGGACAATACTGCTAGTTAATGTATATGCCCCGAACACGGACGCCGCTGAGTTTTACCACAATGTCTCTGCCCTGATAGGACACCTGCAAATTGATGTAGTTGTTTTGGGAGGCGATTTTAACATTACCCACTGTCCATCTGCAGACCCTACTGGCACTTCCACCAGTGCGAAACCCCAATCACTACGAGCCCTTCAGTACATTCTCGAGACATGACCTGAAGCAGGGCCTCCAAGGGATTTATTTATCAGACAAGTAACTCTACCCTCCAGGCGCACAGCACTGTGGAAGAAAAAGCCAGTGGGCGGGTAAACATTCCACAGCCTCCTCGATGATCACAGCTTCGAAAGATTCCCCTGGATTACGGAATGTAAAAAAATGTCAATCGATAACATTATTAGTCATCTGCTGAACCGCTCCTACTCAGTTTGGGAAATCGCAGAAGTTCCCAAAAAAGATACTAAATTAGGTAGAGTCAGTACAGAATGAAAAGTTCGTTGTCTGTCTGGGGTGCCTTTAAGAACATCCGTACAAATTAGACTTCACTTGCTTTAAGAATGACTTTCTAACTCTTCCTCATTAATGTCAGACCAATATTTTGAGCTTGCAGGCTGCATGAGGGATGATACCTTAGGACTTTCTTTCCAGTAAGTTCAGCTATCCCGAACTTCCAGCAGTGAAAGTCATTCCAGACAATGGACTACTTTCATGAGGTCTGTAGGATTATTCTCTCGAAGGGGCCATATTTACATCCTGGATACCTTTTGTGAATTTTGATTGCATCTTTGTGAAGGCAGTCCTGCATGCATACTTGTACTATTGTACATAAGAAAATGATTTCACATTAGCTCAAACTCATTTCACTGTTTTGTGCTTTTTTATCCATAAAAATAAACTCATTCCCATGTGTCTCCCTCCCCCCAACCAATTATGGGATTTCTGCCAATTGAAATCCTGTAAACAAATGTACTTATGCGTATTTTGCGCCATATTGGAGGGACATATGTATGACCCTCCCTGCGGCAGTCACTCTCCTTGACACTGAAAAGACATTTGTCTCCTTGGAGTGGCCTTTTTTTAAAAGTGACCCTCACCAAGCTGGGCATACTCGTCGGGGTTCTGTGACCTCATCATGTTACTTAATGTCAGCCCTGTGCCCGCCCGCGGGTGAATGATCGACTCACTGACGCGTTCCCCATATCCAAAGGCACCCGTTAGGGATATCCCCTCTACTTTTTATTTTAGCCTTAGACCCCCTAATCCGACATTTACAAGAATGACATATGCACAGGGACCTATGCTTTTGGAAGGTCCACTGCTGGCATCGGTTTATGCCAACGATGTACTCCTGTTTGTACGGGACCCTCCTCTGCACCTCTCCCCCATTACAAGCGAAATCATAAGGTACAGGGCCCTTTCTGGACTGGCAGTAAATTGTAATAAGTCAGAGCTATTTCCACTGACAGATGGCACTGTCCCCTGTGCCTTGGAATATCCACTGCGGTGGTGTGACTATTCTCCCAGGTACCTTGGTGTACTCCTCCATAGACAAAAAGATACGGTTATGTGTCGGAACTATGATCCCGCAACCGACAAACTTGCCACCCAGATTGACAGGTGGATTCGGCTACCACTCTCAATCACAGGGCGCATCGCCATTAAAAAAATGGTGGTGCTTCAACTCTTCCTCTATTTATTGCTAAACATCCCGATTGCATGTTAGGTGCTAGCTAGGTTATGTTAGGTGTTTACTTTCACATCAGGACTCAAACAGCAGCATCAACACAGCAGCTACATTTATTGTGCCGATATTTTTCTACTGTGTTGCACATTGAAAAAAGGTGTAGCAATTTATCAGAAAGGTGGAATAGTCAGGGTCAGACAACTCTTAGTGGGGCCTTGAAATTTAAGAATTTATGAGTTTTTCCCATATCCCATCATACTCAGAAACTCTGATAATTCCTTGATTCAGGAATCACACAAAGTAGTTCCATCTGGAGGCACCTGCTCCTGAAATGCATTCACCCTAGCACAGTAATGACTGTCATGAGGAAGAGTAGGACTCAGAAAGATGACAATTATTGATAAGTATTGGGGCTCCAGTTTCCACCTTCAAATGGAGTGTAGCTAATTCCCTGGTGGGTCCCTTGTTTCTTAGGCATTTGAGGAAGGCCACACAGATCTATCTATCTATCTATCTATCTATCTATCTATCTATCTACCACCCTCTGTGCCTGACTTGCGCGATAACGATCTCTCAGGCAGTGTGTCCTTCTATGGATGCATCCATGCATCCTTCCACCTACCCAGCCATTTAAACTCCATCTATTTACACTTCTAACTATCAGTATATAGAGTGAACTTCTGGCTTTGCATTTCGACTTTGGAGCAAAGCCCAAAGTGCTGATTATAAATCAAAGCAGAGAGAAGTATTTAGCGATAGCCGATTCCCTCTGAACACAGGCGTTGGCACACGGTCAGATCTTGAACAATTTCCTAAATGCCAGATGATTTTCATAACTCAGCTGTGGCCTGGGAGGGCAGTCCACAGCTGCAAGCCAGCAGCTGTGAACTATCTCCCACCTACTGAAGTGTGCCTGAGCCGGAGGAGCGTGAAAAGAGGTTTAGCTGCTCATCGGGGACCCTGTTGGGGACAACATACGCTCAGCTTTTTGGCTACAGGTAACCTGAAGCAGGGCCTCCAAGGGATTTATTTATCAGACAAGTAACTCTACCCTCCAGGCGCACAGCACTGTGGAAGAAAAAGCCAGTGGGCGGGTAAACATTCCACAGCCTCCTCGATGATCACAGCTTCGAAAGATTCCCCTGGATTACGGAATGTAAACATTTTTCAATCGATAAAATTATTAGTCATCTGCTGAACCGCTCCTACTCAGTTTGGGAAATCGCAGCAGTTCCCAAAAAGATACTAAATTAGGTAGAGTCAGTACAGAATGAAAAGTTCGTTGTCTGTCTGGGGTGCCTTTAAGAACATCCGTACAAATTAGACTTCACTTGCTTTAAGAATGACTTTCTAACTCTTCCTCATTAATGTCAGACCAATATTTTGAGCTTGCAGGCTGCATGAGGGATGATACCTTAGGACTTTCTTTCCAGTAAGTTCAGCTATCCCGAACTTCCAGCAGTGAAAGTCATTCCAGACAATGGACTACTTTCATGAGGTCTGTAGGATTATTCTCTCGAAGGGGCCATATTTACATCCTGGATACCTTTTGTGAATTTTGATTGCATCTTTGTGAAGGCAGTCCTGCATGCATACTTGTACTATTGTACATAAGAAAATGATTTCACATTAGCTCAAACTCATTTCACTGTTTTGTGCTTTTTTATCCATAAAAATAAACTCATTCCCATGTGTCTCCCCCCCCAACCAATTCTGGTATTTCTGCCAATTGAAATCCTGTAAACAAATGTACTTATGCGTATTTTGCGCCATATTGGAGGGACATAAGTATGACCCAGTGCTGTAACATTAGCCCGTGCGGTGCTGGAGGGCCCTCGATCTCCAGGGGCCCCTCTCTGGCACTGTGCACAAGCAGCTGGCCCGTGACCTGAGAGCTCCTTGGGATCGGGGGGGAGGGCTGCATGTACTTTGCAGGGGGCCACCTCAAGTTTCGTCACGCCACTGTCATGACAGGTGACCAAACATGATGGTGTCTCTTTAGCAAGCTTCAGCTCAATACAATACATGATTTTACCACTTATTTACGGTAAACAGGGGGCCTAATTTACAAAACATTGGCGTAGGGCAGCGCCGCAAGACTTTTTGCGGCGCTGCCCGATGCCAATTTGAAAGGGCAGGAATGCACTGTATTTACGAGATACAGTGCATTCCTGTCCTTTTAGCCGGTGCACAATTTGGTGCCTAATGCCCACGCAGGTACCCTTGCATCATGGTGCAAGGGTGTCTGCATTGTTGGCAGGATCGTTTTTGTGCAGGAAGGGGCACCTTCCTGAACAAAGACAATCCATGGCGGTGTTTTCCTCATTCAAAGTGTGCTGCAGAATGCAGCACACATGGAAAGAGGAAAAACTAAGAGAAATGAAAGCATTTCTCCTTGTCACAACTGCTCTGGGAGGCGTAAGGTTTTGGCACTGGCCCAGGTTTACATGATTTTGTAAATCTGGGGCAGCGTCAAAATCCATGGGTGTTGCATGGGAACACCCACCGCAACGCCCATGGAACGCAGAGTAAGGCAATGCAGCACTTTTCACTGCCTTGCCTTACTACATATCTATGAGGCCATGAAAAGTCACCCACGGTGGCTTTGTGTCACCTTATAGATATTATTGAGAGGGCTGCGCCACCGGAGGGTAAAAAAAAGTGACGCTCCAGCAGCGCATGCCTCTTGTAATTAAGCCCCAGGATTCCAAAACTGGCCTGCTGGTGTTAAAATCTGCACACTATACCCCTTAGAAAGCACAGGCTTGTGAAGACTATTTCAGCTTTTTAAAGAAGCAGTGTGTAGACTGAGAAGCTGAAGAACTTGAGCTCCTGTGAAGACATCAGAAAGTGGGCAGGCCGTGGTGAGAGCCGCAGCTGCCATTTGGATCAGTGGCACAATATTGTGGAAAACAATATCGTTGACAAAAAAATGGTGTCAAAAATATATTTATAATGGTAAGTACAAAAGTATCGGAAATAAAATATCATTGACACTAATATCATCCATAAATATCAATTTTCAAATATAAATAGAGTTTAAAAAGTTTAGGGGAGAGGAGTTGGCCTAATGGCTAGGGCGGTCGACCTCGCATCTGGGGAACTGGGTTCGAGTCTCGGCAATGACACTGAACATCCTGTGATTCTGGGCAAATCACTTAATCTCCCCGTGCCTAACAAAAATGAATGTGTCCTCATGTAATGCAACTGGTGCTATGTAAAGCGCTCTGATACCCGATTCCGGTCAAGTTTGCGCTATATAAAACTTTGTAAAATAAAATAAAATAGAATAAAAAAAGTAAATATTAAATATTTTCATATATAAATGTAATGTAATGTAAAAATATCACTAATATTGAATACTATATATAAATATATTATTTTTTAATATTTAAAATGTATTACTGTGAAAATAAAAACATAGATATATATATATATATATATATATATATATATATATATATTCATATATATATATTACACAATAAAACCATAATATATATATATTATACAATAAATCCATAAAAACGATAACTAATTTACAATGTTGGCCGAAACGCGTTGCAGGGTCTGGTGTTTGTGCCAATAAACATCTTCAGTTCTCCTTCTGAGTGCGTGTATATCCTTCTTACGTGGTTTGGATTTCTTTGGTTGGAAGCAGCGCCCGACACTGAACGGCACCCCCACCAGGGAACATGGATGGCAGCGGACAGGTTTAAACATATCAATATATATATATGCTATTGAATACATCCATTTGTGTTTTGCCGTATGCAGCTGCTCAGGCACAGTATGTTTTCAGTGTCCATTACATGCTTAGTGGTAACAAGTAGCATTTAAGGGCCTGACAATGGCGGCCGCGCTATGTGATCAAGGTGGCTGTGTCCACCGAAACAAGTCATTCCATCCGATGTCATTGTCTGCCTAAATAAACATTATTTGTTTGGATTTCCTGTTGCCGGGGCCTGCTTTCATGTCAAGAAGTGGCAGGACTTTTTATGATATATATATATATACACTGAAAAAAACACAGGTTTCAGGGACGTTATAGTTAGGCTGACATTTCACTCGCACAAAACCAAAAGAAATTCAGCCGTTATAGTCAGCTGAGCTAACTATAACTCGCGGCCCCGCAATGCACTGCTGATGACTTCACATATAACATCACTCATGACATGGTCAGTGACATCACTGGTGACATCTCGAATGACATCACATCACTATTTAGAACGAATTAAGATATTTTTTTCATGAACAGGTTTATTACTGAGTACATAAATATAGAAATAAAGAAGTTATAAATTTGTTTTAAAATGTTTTTAACAGATTTCTCTGGGCGCGATGTATCGCGCACCGGTCGCGGATCTACTTCTTGGGTGCGCGAATCTGTTACACAAATTTAAGCCTAAAATACATACTTACACTGAAATAATATATTTTTTAAACAAAGAGGTTTATTAATCAATCCCAAAAATTAATATTAGTTATCTTGTAAAATATTTTTAAGATGTTTAAAGCACATTTTTATGTACACGGCACCATTACGCAGCAGTTACGTAGGAATCGCGAAACCCGCCACCACGTATTTCAGGGATCACGTGGGGGTCGCAACTCCGGCGTAATTTTTAAAAGTATGAAATATAAATGTTTCAAGTTTAAATATCTGTTTTGCATGAAGACTTTCCATTGAAATACTTTGAAACACAGTATCCTAATAGCAATTTACAGTTTTATATTGCATTTAGTAACTTTTACAGGTGCGCGACGCATACGCGATGGGTGCGTGACCCCTACGCGACTCCATGTGACATAGAAAGAAAGTTTGTCATTGGTTGAAGAGCTTTTCATTCTCTTTGTGGGTGGAACCAACACCTGTTCCAGTCCTTTCATTTTAGGGTGTGTCTGCTTTTAAGACTACGGGGCATATTTTCAAGAACGTGCGATAATCATCGCCAAAATAGGTTAACGCAAGTTTTCATATCGCCGTCTATCGCGGGAAAATAACTCTGTGTTAACGTGGCATTCTCAACACGGCGGTAACATGCGATAGTACCCCGATAACGCGGCAAATGTCCGCAATAACATTACCGGGACGGCGATACAAATCTCAACCCGAACGTGAAAAAAGTTGCGATGTGCCCAATCGCGATAACAAATCCAGCGATAAGCAGCGCCAGGCCTGCAAGTCCCACAAGTCAGGCTGCAGAAAGCACAATAAAAGCGGCAACACAAAACACAAACAAAACACAAACAACTGCGAAGCACCATGGAGGTAGCCGGAGCAAGCACAAAGGACAACCAGAACCCCACAAGCCCCACGGAGGACCAGCCTGGGACCTCGGGGTCAGGGAAGGGCAAGGAGAAGAAGAAGAGGAAGACGCGGTTCAGTCCGCAGGAAAACAGGATTCTGATCACGGAGGTGATTGAACACCATCAACAACTGTTCGCCACCTCCACTGTGTCATTGGCAACAAAAAATGGAATATGGCAGTCCATCCTGGACAAGGCGAATGCAGTTGGAGTGCTGAGGAGGACAATGGACGAGGTCAAGAGGAGCTGGAATGATGTGCTCAAGCAGAAGTGAAACCAAGCAGAAACTCGGCAACAACCAGAAGGCAGCAATGCAGACTATGAGGTGGGAGTCCAGCGCCACAGGAGGAGCTGGATGAGATGGAGGAAATGGTGACCACAGTCATCAGTGTGGAGACGGTGGCAGGAGTTGGGGGACCGGACACTGCTCAACATGACCCGACACAACAGCAACAGGGTGAGTAACCACCAGGGACTGGGGGGAGGGGGGAGATGGGCACAATGGCACAAATGCACAATTAAGTAGAGCACATCTGCGGACAAACCATGGCCAAGAGTCACAACACCAACCAAGAGCCCAATTTACCCAAGTCTGCAACATCACAGCAGTGCATAAGCACAGAAGTGAAAACCACACCGCCTGAAAGGGATAAGGGCCAGCCAAATCAGAGCTGAAGGGGCAACTCACCTACAATGCAGCACACACACATAAGATCCAAAGCACCGCAACATTTACAACAAGGTTGAACAAACAGCAACACCAGCACAACAGAACAGAGGACACAACTGCTGCCGCTTGTGTGTGGAAAATGGCCATTCGCATGTGGCATAGCAGGAAACTGTGAGATGACAATGTACTAGTACAACCCCACATCCCTGATGGTGTAGTAATGCATGTATGGCCGTGACCCAGATAGGCAGTGAGACACACATTGTCATACAAATCAACAATCATCACAGTTGAATACAAGTGAAGGTGCGTAGACTTTATTAGCATATGCTTGTCAGTACAGCCAAGATAAGTGCCACAACATGCAGACCAATGCAGCAGTATGTCAGAACGTGGAACGTTGCCTAGCGCCGCTGCCCACTCCGGGGGAGTGCCGCACCATTCACAGGTGTGTGTTTACCCGGGTTGTTGTCTGCTCATGTATTCGGAGTCCAGGCGAATGCAGCCATTTCCACTGTCGTCGTGGGAGATGTGACCAGAACCCCAAGTTTCAACAAGGTGTCGGGACATGTGCAATGTGTTCCAAATTGTTGTGTCTGCAGGTACGTATTTACACGTCCATGAAAGCTAGTGCAGCTTCGTAGGCAATCATTTCCAACATGAGGTAGTTGTCGACTTCATCGAACAGGACGGCGAGGCTAACCATTAGCAGGTCCGGACAGATGTGCTGTGTCCACCCCCTTTCACCAATTAGCACTACAGCCCAATAGGGGAGATGCTCAATTTGGTCACTGCACACAAGGAGTTCTGCAATCTCCCAGGTCCAGCTGCCAGCATGTATGCCAAGTATCCAGGCATCCCATAGACGGGTGTCACGGTGACACTCATGGTCGTGGGCCAACAGGGGGCGCACACACATGTCGAAATCCAGTTCGGCTACATCCTGTTGGATAGGCAGACATCCATGGACCACTTGAATATGCACGAGTGACAATGCAACACAGGCTGCACGCAGGTGACGTTGGCAAGGCGGAAGCTTAGCCGGTAACTGATCCGAAGCACTACCAATGGCAGCCCCCCCAGTAAATGCAGCATACGTGCACGGTACAGTTCCACGAGACAGGGGTTGTGCATGTGTCCGGGATGGTCTGCCATTGCGTTAGTGGCTCTGGTTGAAGCGGCACTGTTTTGACCTGCGCCAGTTCTGTGGATGAAATGCCACAGCTCGGATCAATGAGTTGTTGAAGTGTGCAACGGTTGTACGCCTGGGATGGTGTGGGAGTAAGTGTGAAGGCCATTCCATGCAAGATAACTCCGAGCAAGGACTTCTGTGTGTGGGGTGTGTATACGTTGGTCTGTCGTCGGGCTGTGGGTAGTGTGGGAGTCGTCCTCAACTGCTATCGTATCTGTCAGGGGGTGCCGGGCACATGCAATTCCGAGGTCGGATGTGCAGATGTGCTTCCGCCTGATAGTTCAGACAAAGTCCCTAATGTCAGTTTGTCATCTGCTTGCATTCATGAAGTGTGATGTGGCTTGTTGTGTGTGGGGTGGGATGTGTGCGACTTTGGGATTCATGTTTGACATGACTTGCATGTGGCAAATGAGCGGCATCACTGTGAGTTACGTTGCCTCACAGCTGCTCCTCCCTCCCCCCGAGCCTATTTACTTGTGTGCGCTGCGTGGTTGCATCACTTGCCCTCCAACGGCACACCATTGTCATGCCTGTCTGCGCATGTCCACAAGCCTGACAACGACACTGTGATGTTGGCTGTTGAAGGTGGGCGGCCACGTGAGTGTAGGCCTAGGGTGAGGATAGTGCGGACACAGATGTAGAGTTCATGCTTGGCTGAACTCGCGCTGCGACTAAGGCTAGGCATTTGGCTCATGCTGCGGCAATGCAGATACACACAACACTTGGCATGTATGAGCCAAAACCCCCAGCGGTCTTGCGCTCCTTCATTTCTCCGTTCGTGCACGACCACCCTCCGGGTGCATGCTACATTGCAACATTGTCAATTGCGGGCTGGGTGGCACCAACACTACAACAGAGACACATGCATTGGTGAGTTCCTTGTCCAGGCCAGAACTGAACCACGCCCTGAGCCCCGGGCTAATTCTACACACCCCTGCGCTGGACTGACGTTCGCTGGCACAGCCCACTCCGCTTACGCTTACAGGGGGGGGACAAAGCTACATGTCCAAGGTCTTACCCACTGCCTGAGGTGACATGCTTGCATCCGCTGTCCACAGCACGATGTGATGTGGTAGGGCCAGGGGCCATCACGCATACATAATGACCACACGGACACACTTAGATAAATAGTTGAACTGGCTACGGGCACGTGTGCCCGGCCCTTTTTTATTACCAGGGTTACATGTCCAGTGACGCCTGTGCTGGATGGGTGTGGGGTGAGTGTAAGCCAGCCCTCAGGGAGTGGTTGGTGCTGGCAACAACTAGAACAGTGATCATCGGATCACACACACAGAGTTACTCATGAAGGGTCCATGACTTGCAGTGCACTGAGGTTGGGGCACCAGAACTGGACTCACATACATATGATTACATCATAAAGGGTCCATGACTTGAGCTACACTAAGTTCGTGGCACCGGAAGCTCGGCAGGTGCGCGGCCTGCACTGATGCGTCGTCCAGGCAGGCCGCCCTGGAAGCAATGACTGTTGCCTACTGGACTGCACCATGAATAAATGAAGACTCAATTTGAATTGTGAGACCTGCTGACCCCAGTGTAGGCCAGAGGCAGCGGTCAGAAAGGGCCCACAGCCACGTGACGATGACTTGTGGTGCACTGAGTTAGTGGCACCTGGAGCGCTCGGCGGGTGCGCGGCCTGCGCTGATGCGTCGTCTGGGCGGGCCGCCCTGGAAGCAATGTCTGTTGCCTACTGGACTCTGCCATAAATTAATCAAGACTGAAATTGATTTGGGGGACCTGCTGACCGCAGTGTAGGCCGGAGGCAGCGGTCAGAAAGGGCCCACGGCCACATGGCGTCGACTTGTGTTGCACAGGGTCAGTGGCACCTGGAGCGCTCAGCAGGTGCACAGCCAACGATGATGCGTCGTCCGGGCGGGCCGCACTGGGAGCAATGTTTTTTTGCCTACTGAATTCTGCCTCAATATTGCCACATGGCGTCGACTTGTGTTGCACAGGGTCAGTGGCACCTGGAGTGCTCAGCAGGTGCACAGCCAATGATGATGCGTCGTCCGGGCGGGCCGCACTGGGGGCAATGTCTGTTGACTAGTGGTTTCCTCCATTAACAGAAATGTGGCACGATTTGAATTGTGGGACCTGCTGACCGCAGTGTAGGACTAAGGCAGTATCCGGCACACACATGACTCGGTGTTGCTGTGCCGCTGGATGCGCTGGGGGCCTGTGTCGCGGAGTCTGGAGGTCACGGTGGCGGACTCGTGGCAGGGTGAGGTGCGCCGCCCTGGCAGACACGTTGCCCATCACGGAAGAGAACCACGCCCAGAGGCCCGGCCTTTTTATCCGCACTCCTACGCTGGAGTGGCGTACGCCGGCCCAGCCCACTGCGCTTATGCTTACAGGGGGGGACGGCATAGCTACATGTCCAAGGTCTTCCCCACTGCCTGAGGTAACATGTTTGCGTCCACTGTCCACAACACTACAAACCCCAGCAGTATATGTCCACATGGACATGTCTGTGCTCTGCATTCTGTGGTCTGTCCAGCACATCACTGCCACACTTGGCATTGTGTACATTCTTCTTCATGGGTGAGTTGCCTCCTTCACACATACTTGGTTCCCACCTCTCCCCACATTCTGCACTTGTGTGGCTCTGGGGCCATGCCATTTTTGGAAGGTCCGCTGCCTTGTCCTACGCTGCCTCGGTGGTAGTCCGGGGGGGTCTGGAGGGGGGGGTCCTGGGGTTGGTGGCGGTGGGTGTTGTGGCCCTCTTGGGTCTCCGAGCTGCATGTTCATTGGCACCATGGCATCCGTGGGTCTTCAGATGTGGCTCTGGGCTGGGCTCCCTTTCATACTGCAGGTAGTCGTCCTGCTTAGCACCAGCAGAAGGCAGGTGTTAAATCCCTGCAGCTAACGCGCCTTATCGCCTGTTCTTGGTTCACATCGCAGATCGTTGAGAATCGCGCGAAGTGGTGTTTTCGTGTGTTTTTGCACGGGAACGCCTACTCTGCATATCAATAGCGTTACTTGTCGCACTCATCCGTGGCAATGTTTTTGCAGTAGCTAACGCAGGGAAACTGGCGATGTCAGCAGTTTGCACCAGCTTGTGAATAGGGCGAAAAATCTATCGCCACTTTTGCGGCGCTAAAGTGCCGATAAATCGGCAATGAGTCCTTGAGAATATGCCCCTACCTTTTTTGTAGGCTCTCCTAATTCTTTTTTTTTTTGGTGTTGTTCATTTTTGAGTTTAAAAAATGGCATCAGCTTTTCCTGAAGACCAGCAGGAGGAGATGGAAGAGGTGGAGAAGCCAGTAAAAAGCAGAAGGAGAGTATCGTGTGGGCTTTTTTTTTTACTGTGCCGGAGGGAGAGAGAAAGGTCACTGCTCGGAAGGTGACATGCAGCATCTGCCAGAAAGTCTTCTCCAGAGGATCAGAGAAGAAGTACTCGTGTGGCACTTCTTCAATGAAGAAGCATCTGGAGACTATCCATTCTGTTGGTCTCGTACGAGAGATAATGGAGCGCCAGAAAAGAGAGCAACCATCTACTTCTGCAGGGGTTGTATTGACCACTCCACAACCTCTGATTGTTCAGAATTGGCAGATGCGGGCATCCATTGTTGAAAATGTATGAGCACTCTTTGTGCTGGGGAGCTCTCCAATGATGCCATCAAAAATCTCTTGTAAGTACATAAATGCAAATTTTTTTGGGGGGGAGTTTTCTTGCTTGTGTTTCTTCATTTAAAAGAAACACCACAGTTGGTCTGTGTTAGATTTGGGGGTCTCTAGTTGGCAGAGGTAGGTACCTTTGACCAAATAGGACCCTTGCGTCTAGTCAGGGTAAGGGGGTACACTCCTAAAATAACCCCTGCTCACCCCCTTGGTAGCTTGGCACGAGCAGACAGGCTTATCTCAGAGGCAGTGTGTAAAGCATTTGTGAACACATACAGTAATCAAGTGACAACACTACAGATGGACACCACACCAGATGTATATTAAAAATAAGTATCTTTTATATAGATTTAACACAAGACCACAAACGACAAAAATCCACAATACTGTACTTCAAAAATGGTAGAATTAGCTTAGTTCTCTTAAGATGGTAAATGCGACACTTTGAGTTCAATGTACCTTTGGATGCATAACGCTATACAATGAAAGTGTTGCAGGGAAGGTGATGCGTCGGTTCCTTACACGCAAGAACGGTGATGTGTTGTGTCCCTACTGATGCGCAGGGGATGCGTCGGTTCTTCTCTGCGAGGGGAGGTGATGTGTCGGTTTCTTACTGTGCTTTCGTGGCGATGCGACCAGCAACGCCGTGATGCGATGAAGATCCGGTGCAATGAACAAAGATGGCGTCTTCTTGTTGCGACACGATGCGTGCACGCCCGACGGCCGTGCGGCGACTCAACGATTCTTCTGAGCTGCGACAGGCCCTGTGACATGCTTCCCAGTGATGCAGCGGCGTCTGACGCGACGTCGGTCCTCTTCTCCGGCGATGCGGGCCGCTTCGGCAACGATGCGACTGAGCCGCGACAGGCCCTGCGACACGCTTCCCGGTGATGCGGCGGCGTCTGATGCGACGTCGGTCCTTCTTCTCCGGCGATGCGAGGCGCTTTGGCACTGATGCGACAGCCGTGCGGCGACTCAACGATTCTTCTGAGCCGCAACAGGCCCTGCGACACGCTTCCCGGTGATGCGGCGGCGTCTGATGTGACGTCGATCCTCTTCTCCGGCGATGCGAGGCGCTTCGGCAACGATGAGACAGCGGCAGCGGCGGCGACACTCTTCTCCGTTGATGCGGCGGCGTCTGATGCAACGTCGATCCTCCTCTTCGGCGATGCGAGGCGCTTCGGCTGCGTCGGCGACGCTTCTCCCTCATGAGTCGCGCTTCCAGCTCCTTGCGACACGCAGTCCCTCAGAAAGTCCAGCTCAGCAGCAGGCACTTTACAGAAAGACTCTTGGGGAGCTGGTTGGTGAAGTCTGTTGTCCCTGAGACTTCAGCAGGAGGCAAGCTCTTTTCTCAAGCCCTTGGAGATCTCTTACAAGTTGATGAAAGTACACACAAAGTTCCTTTCTCCTCTCTTTGGCAGTCAGGCAACCACTGCAGGCCAATCCCCCAAACAGCACTCAGCTTAGGGATAGTCTCCTCCTCAATTTCTCTGGTTCCTCTCCTCAGCAAAGGTTCTTCTTGTTTCCCAAAGTGATCTAAAGTTCTGGGGTTTGGGTCCCCTCTTTATACACCAAAATCCTTTGTCTCTGAAGGCAGAGAGGCCTTTGCCTAGTCCAAACCAGTTCTGGTCAGTCCTGGAGCACTTTGTTGACAAGACTCCTTCTTTCCTTTCACAGAGTAGGCCAGGGACATCAGACACACCACAGGAGGTGGAGCCAGCATTGTGGAGGGAAGGCACAGCCCTATTCAGGTCCCAGGTGCAACTCCTCCCACCTATCTCCATGCAGATCTCTCTATTCAGCCCTGTGCTGACTCACCCTGTCTCCTGGAGTCCCCCAGCCCCTGTCACTCACAAACCCAGACAAGGAATACACAACCTAGCAGAGGCAGGCTTGGATAGTTAGGCAAGAAAATACCTACTTTCTAAAAGTGGTATTTTCAAACACAGAATGTTAAAACCAACTCCACTAAAAGATGCATTTTATCATTCTGAGTTCAGGCATACTAAATTCGTTTTTCTACCATGTTCCCTGGGTCAGTTAGGATTATAAGCTGTAATAATCAAACTGCCCATTCTGGCCTATGGAGAACAGGTAGCCTTGCAATAGTGAAAAACGAAAATGGCTGTAATTCACTATTAGGACATGCCACACACACCAGGGCATGTCCTACCTTATACTTACAATGCACCCTGCCCTTGGGCCTACCATAGGGGTGTCTGATATGAAGAAAAGGAAAGGTTTAGGGACTGGCAAGTGGGTACATTTGCCCAGTCAACATGGCAGTACCAGACTGCACACAGGCTCTGCAATGGCAGACCTGAGACACACTTTTACAGGCTGCTTCTGTGGGTGGCACAACCAGTGCTGCAAGCCCACCAGCAGCATTTGGTCTACAAGCCCTGGGCACACTCAGTGCACTGTACTAGGGTCTGACAAGTAAACCAAACCAACCAATCATGGAATCACTAATCCATACATCAATTTACCATAGGGAGCACTTGCACTGTGGCACTGAATAGCAGTGGCACAGTGCCCAAAGCATCTATAACCAGCAAAAACACATGAGGCAACAGCAAAAAATGGAAGGGAGACCCACGCCAACAGTGCCAGGTCTAACACGTGTCCCCTCCAGCTGAAATGTGGGGAGAACTACCCTACCTCCTGGGAGTTCTCATCACTAAGGCGGAAAAATCTGGACAGACCATCAGCATTGGCGTGTTCTGTACCAGGGCAGTGTTCCACCGTGAAGTCCATCCCCTGTAGGGAAATGGACCACCTCAACAGCTTTGGATTCTCACCCCTCATCTGCATCAACCATCTGAGGGGCCTGTGGTCTGTCTGAACCTGGAAGTGAGTCCCAAACAGGTATGGTCTCAGCTTCTTCAGCGCCCAGACCACAGCAAATGCCTCACGCTCAATCGCACTCCACCTCGGTTCCCGTGGAAGTAACCTCCTACTGATGAAGGCTACGGGTTGATCTAGGCCCTCCTCATTTATCTGTGACAAAACAGCCCCCACACCATGCTCTCAAGCGTCTGTCTGAACGATAAATTCTCTGGAGAAGTTGGGTGCCAGGAGCACAGGCGCTGTGCACATGGCAGTTTTCAGGGCCTCAAAAGCTTTCTGACAGGTGTCAGTCCAAATCACTTTCTTGGGCTGCTTCCTGGAAGTCAGCTCTGTCAAGGGTGCAACAATGCTGCCATACCCCTTGACAAACCTCCTGTAATACCCAGTGAGTCCTAAAAAGGCTCTCACCTCTGTCTGGGTCTTGGGGGGCTCCCAAGCCAGGATGGCCTCAATCTTGGGCTGTAGGGGCGCCACCTGGCCGCTCCCAACCTGGTGTCCCGAGTACACCACGGAACCCTGCCCGATCTGGCACTTACTCGCCTTGATCGTGAGGCCTGCCCTCCGCAGCGCCATCAACACTTCCCAGAGGTGGCGCAGATGTTCTTCCCAACTGGTGCTGAACACTGCAATATCATCCAGGTAGGCGGCACTGAACTCTTCCAGTCCAGCCAACACCTGGTTGACCAACCTCTGAAAGGTGGCAGGGGCATTCTTCATCCCAAAGGGCATAACCCGGAACTGGTAGTGCCCATCTGGTGTGGAGAATGCTGACCTCTCTCTTTCCCCAGCAGTCAAGGCGATCTGCCAGTACCCAGACGTTAGATCAAACGTGCTGAGGTACCGTGCAGCCCCTAACCGATCAATGAGCTCATCAGCTCTGGGGATGGGGTGCGCGTCAGTCCTTGTGACAGAATTGAGCCCTCGGTAGTCCACACAGAACCGGAGTTCTGGTGTGGCACCCGGTGCGGCAACCTTTGGGACCAAGACCACTGGGCTGGCCCAAGGACTGTTAGAGGACTCAATCACCCCTAACGCAAGCATCTTGGAGACCTCCTCCTTGATGCAAGCTCTCACCCTGTCAGTTACCCTGTAAGTTTTGTGCTTAACAGGAGGACTGTCTCCAGTGTCCACATCATGGATGCACCAATCAGTGACACTTGGAATCAGGGAGAACAAATCAGAAAACTGTCCCAGCAACTGGTGGCAGTCATTCTGTTGCTCAGGGGTCAGGGTGGAAGAGAAGTTCACACCATCCACTGACCCATCTCGCTCTGTCACCGACAGGAGGTCAGGAAGAGCCTCAGTCTCCTCCTCCATTCCAGCATCTGTCGCTAAGAGCATGCCCACTTCGGACCTCTCCAAGTGGGGCTTCAGGTGGTTGACATGCAGGACCCGCAAGGGGTTCCTGGGAGACTGCAAGTCCACCAAGTAGGTAACAGGACTTTTGCGCTCCACCACCTCAAATGGTCCGGTCCACTTATCCTGGAGTGCACAAGGCTCCACTGGGGCCATGACCCACACTTTCTGACCAGGCTGAAGCTCTACCAGAGTGGCATTCTGGTCGTACCACCGCTTCATCTCCTCCTGGCTGGCTTCCCGATTCACCTCAGCGAGTTGCCTGAAACGCCTAGTCTGGTTCCTGAAGGCCAGCATGTAGCTATATACATCCTGGGGAGGTTTCCTGGGAGATTGCTCCCAGCCTTCCTTGACCAGACTCAGAGGTCCTCTCACTGGGTGACCATAGAGAAGCTCAAAGGGACTGAATCCTAGAGATTTCTGTGGCACCTCACGGTATGCAAAGAGAAGGCATGGCAAGAGGACGTCCCACTTATGCCTCATACGTTCCTCAAGACCCATAATCATGCCTTTTAGGTCCGGTTGAATCTCTCAACCAACCCATTTCCTTGGGGGTGGTAAGGAGTGGTGAACTTGTAAGTTTCCCCACACTCCTGCCACAGGGACTTCATATACTTGGAAATGAAGTTTGTACCTCGGTCAGACACTACCTCTCTAGGGAATCCCACTCGGGAGAAAATTCCCATCAGTGCCCGTCCCACCACGGGGGCCGTCACTGTCCTCAGAGGTATGGCTTCCGGGTACCGGGTGGCATGGTCCACCAAGACCAGGATGAACCTGTTGCCCATGGCTGTCTTGGGGTCCAGTGGCCCCACAATGTCAATACCCACCCGTTCAAAGGGGGTGCTGACCACAGGGAATGGCTGGAGAGGAGCCTTTTGCTTCCTCCCATTCTTTCCACTTGCCTGGCAAGTCTGACAGGTCCTGCAATGAGTGTCTGAACTCTTGCGCATTTGGGGCCAATAAAAGTGGGTGACAAGCCTCTCAAAGGTCTTGTCCTGCCCCAAATGTCCTGCTAACGGCACATCATGAGCCAGCCCCAGTAGGAAGGCTCTGAAGCGCTGGGGTACCACCAGCACACGGGCTGACCCAGGCTCAGCAACCTTAGGCTCAGTATACAGGAGGTCATTCTCCCAGTAGATCCAATGTGATCCAGACTGATCACCTGCTGCCTGGTCTGCAGCCTGCTGCCGCAAGCCCACAAGAGAAGGGCACTTCTGCTCCGCGCAGAACTCTTCCCTGGAGGGTCCTCCTTCCAGCTGCCAATGGGTCAGCTCAGGCAGGTCCCCCAGTTCAGCTACTTGTTCCCCTGTAGGCTCCAGGGCATCCCCCTCAGGGTCTACCTCCTCCTGGACCATGGGAACTTCGGGGGCCGGTTTCCCATGCCCCCTGCCTCTTCTCTTTAAGGCAGGCACCTGGGCCTCCCTCTCAGGCTCCAGGTCCTCTTGAGCACTCTTACTGGCTGCCATGGACCGTGTGGTCACACACGCCCAGTCAGGCAGACCCAACATCTCCAAATGAGCACTTCGCTCTACCTTAGCCCAAGGTGAGCTCTCCAAATCATTCCCTAACAAACAGTCAACAGGCATGGCTGGCCTCACAGCTACTTGAAGAGTACCAGAGACCCCCCCCACTCAAAGGGAACCTGAGCCACCTTGCTGTGGCTCACCTTGTTGTCAGCGGCAACAACTGGGTAAACTGCATTGGGGACAACCTGCTCTTCAGACACCAGGTGACACTTGACAGCTGTCACACTGGCTCCTGTGTCTCAAAGAGCCTCCACTCTATGGCCATTGATGGTCACCCACTGCCTATACTTTTTATTGTTATCAGGCAGTTGGGTCCTGGGGACCACCTCACAGTCTCCTAAAGAGACAAGGGACATCTCTGCGGGACACCACCCACCTTGGACACCCCTCTCCTCCCCCAGGGCTACACTCGCCATCTGCCGGGGTGGAGCACCAGTGGGTGCTGTCTTTCCAAACTGTGGGCACTTGGGATCACTAGACTTATGACCCACTTCACCACACTTGTAGCACCTCAGGGGTCCCCTGGGAACAGGCCTACCTGTCGGGCCCCGTGCTTCTTCTCAGGGGAGGCAGGGAACCCTTCCCTTGGGTCCCTTGGGGATTACTTTGGGGCCCTTTCTGGAACTCCCTCTGTTTGCCCTTGTCCCCCCACTCTTCTGCTGGGGACCCTGCCCACTCTTGGCAGAGTCTCCCACATGACCCTTGTGGACCCGGGTGCTCACCCAGCGGTCCGCTCTCCTCAGCAAGCTTCCTAGGGTTAGTCAGCCTGCTATCAATCAGGTGCTGGCGTAGCTCTGGAAAACAATTACTTGACAAGTGCTCCCATGCAATTAAATCAAAGAGCCCCTCAAAATCATTAACTTTGCTACCCTTCACCCAACCATCCAATGCTCTGCAGAAAAAAGTGACATATTCTACCCAGGTACCTGACTCCACCTTCTTGCAATTTCTAAACCTCTGTCTATACAATTCAGGAGTCAACCCATACCTGGACATCAATGCATCTTTCATGTGGCTATAAGAATTATGGACTTCAGAAGGCAAGTCTAACAGTGTGTCCCGCCCCTCACTAAGGAACCGCCCCCACAACCCCGCTCCCCAATCCTTCTCAGGGACCCGGTGGGAAGACATGGCTACCTCATAGGCCTTGAACCACTGCCCAATATCATAATTCTTATAAAACTCTCTCACCACATCTTTAGGAATGTACACTCTAGCTCCTTGGGATCGGGGGGGGCTGCATGTACTTTGCAGGGGGGCCACCTCAAGTTTCGTCACGCCACTGTCATGACAGGTGACCAAACATGATGGTGTCTCTTTAGCAAGCTTCAGCTCAATACAATACATGATTTTACCACTTATTTACGGTAAACAGGGGGCCTAATTTACAAAACATTGGCGTAGGGCAGCGCTGCCCGATGCCAATTTGAAAGGGCAGGAATGCACTGTATTTACGAGATACAGTGCATTCCTGTCCTTTTAGCTGGCGCACAATTTGGTGCCTAATGCCCACGCAGGTACCCTTGCATCATGGTGCAAGGGTGTCTGCATTGTTGGCAGGATCGTTTTTGTGCAGGAAGGGGCACCTTCCTGAACAAAGACAATCCATGGCGGTGTTTTCCTCATTCAAAGTGTGCTGCAGAATGCAGCACACATGGAAAGAGGAAAAACTAAGAGAAATGAAAGCATTTCTCCTTGTCACAACTGCTCTGGGAGGCGTAAGGTTTTGGCACTGGCCCAGGTTTACATGATTTTGTAAATCTGGGGCAGCGTCAAAATCCATGGGTGTTGCATGGGAACACCCACCGCAACGCCCATGGAACGCAGAGTAAGGCAATGCAGCACTTTTCACTGCCTTGCCTTACTACATATCTATGAGGCCATGAAAAGTCACCCACGGTGGCTTTGTGTCACCTTATAGATATTATTGAGAGGGCTGCGCCACCGGAGGGTAAAAAAAAGTGACGCTCCAGCAGCGCAGGCCTCTTGTAATTAAGCCCCAGGATTCCAAAACTGGCCTGCTGGTGTTAAAATCTGCACACTATACCCCTTAGAAAGCACAGGCTTGTGAAGACTATTTCAGCTTTTTAAAGAAGCAGTGTGTAGACTGAGAAGCTGAAGAACTTGAGCTCCTGTGAAGACATCAGAAAGTGGGCAGGCCGTGGTGAGAGCCGCAGCTGCCATTTGGATCAGTGGCACAATATTGTGGAAAACAATATCGTTGACAAAAAAATGGTGTCAAAAATATATTTATAATGGTAAGTACAAAAGTATCGGAAATAAAATATCATTGACACTAATATCATCAATAAATATCAATTTTCAAATATAAATAGAGTTTAAAAAGTTTAGGGGAGAGGAGTTGGCCTAACGGCTAGGGCGGTCGACCTCGCATCTGGGGAACTGGGTTCGAGTCTCGGCAATGACACTGAACATCCTGTGATTCTGGGCAAATCACTTAATCTCCCCGTGCCTAACAAAAATGAATGTGTCCTCATGTAATGCAACTGGTGCTATGTAAAGCGCTCTGATACCCAATTCCGGTCAAGTTTGCGCTATATAAAACTCTGTAAAATAAAATAGAATAAAAAAAAAGTAAATATTAAATATTTTCATATATAAATGTAATGTAATGTAAAAAAAATCACTAATATTAAATACTATATATAAATATATTATTTTTTAATATTTAAAATGTATTACTGTGAAAATAAAAACATAGATATATATATATATTCATATATATATATTACACAATAAAACCATAATATATATATATTATACAATAAAACCATAAAAACGATAACTAATTTACAATGTTGGCCGAAACGCGTTGCAGGGTCTGGTGTTTGTGCCAATAAACATCTTCAGTTCTCCTTCTGAGTGCGTGTATATCCTTCTTACGTGGTTTGGATTTCTTTGGTTGGAAGCAGCGCCCGACACTGAACGGCACCCCCACCAGGGAACATGGATGGCAGCGGACAGGTTTAAACATATCAATATATATATATGCTATTGAATACATCCATTTGTGTTTTGCCGTATGCAGCTGCTCAGGCACAGTATGTTTTCAGTGTCCATTACATGCTTAGTGGTAACAAGTAGCATTTAAGGGCCTGACAATGGCGGCCGCGCTATGTGATCAAGGTGGCTGTGTCCACCGAAACAAGTCATTCCATCCGATGTCATTGTCTGCCTAAATAAACATTATTTGTTTGGATTTCCTGTTGCCGGGGCCTGCTTTCATGTCAAGAAGTGGCAGGACTTTTTATGATATATATATATATACACTGAAAAAAACACAGGTTTCAGGGACGTTATAGTTAGGCTGACATTTCACTCGCACAAAACCAAAAGAAATTCAGCCGTTATAGTCAGCTGAGCTAACTATAACTCGCGGCCCCGCAATGCACTGCTGATGACTTCACATATAACATCACTCATTACATGGTCAGTGACATCACTGGTGACATCTCGAATGACATCACATCACTATTTAGAACGAATTAAGATATTTTTTTCATGAACAGGTTTATTACTGAGTACATAAATATAGAAATAAAGAAGTTATAAATTTGTTTTAAAATGTTTTTAACAGATGTCTCTGGGCGCGATGTATCGCGCACCGGTCGCAGATCTACTTCTTGGGTGCGCGAATCTGTTATACGAATTTAAGCCTAAAATACATACTTACACTGAAATAATATATTTTTTAAACAAAGAGGTTTATTAATCAATCCCAAAAATTAATATTAGTTATCTTGTAAAATATTTTTAAGATGTTTAAAGCACATTTTTATGTACACGGCACCATTACGCAGCAGTTACGTAGGAATCGCGAAACCCGCCACCACGTATTTCCGGGATCACGTGGGAGTCGCAACTCCGGCGTAATTTTTAAAAGTATGAAATATAAATGTTTCAAGTTTAAATATCTGTTTTGCATGAAGACTTTCCATTGAAATACTTTGAAACACAGTATCCTAATAGCAATTTACAGTTTTATATTGCATTTAGTAACTTTTACAGGTGCGCGACGCATACGCGATGGGTGCGCGACCCCTACGCGACTCCATGTGACATAGAAAGAAAGTTTGTCATTGGTTGAAGAGCTTTTCATTCTCTTTGTGGGTGGAACCAACACCTGTTCCAGTCCTTTCATTTTAGGGTGTGTCTGCTTTTAAGACTACGGGGCATATTTTCAAGAACGTGCGATAATCATCGCCAAAATAGGTTAACGCAAGTTTTCATATCGCCGTCTATCGCGGGAAAATAACTCTGTGTTAACGTGGCATTCTCAACACGGCGGTAACATGTGATAGTACCCCGATAACGCGGCAAATGTCCGCAATAACATTACCGGGACGGCGATAAAAATCTCAACCCGAACGTGAAAAAAGTTGCGATGTGCCCAACCACGATAACAAATCCAGCGATAAGCAGCGCCAGGCCTGCAAGTCCCACAAGTCAGGCTGCAAAAAGCACAATAAAAGCGGCAACACAAAACACAAACAAAACACAAACAACTGCGAAGCACCATGGAGGTAGCCGGAGCAAGCACAAAGGACAACCAGAACCCCACAAGCCCCACGTAGGACCAGCCTGGGACCTCGGGGTCAGGGAAGGGCAAGGAGAAGAAGAAGAGGAAGACGCGGTTCAGTCCGCAGGAAAACAGGATTCTGATCACGGAGGTGATTGAACACCATCAACAACTGTTCGCCACCTCCACTGTGTCATTGGCAACAAAAAATGGAATATGGCAGTCCATCCTGGACAAGGCGAATGCAGTTGGAGTGCTGAGGAGGACAATGGACGAGGTCAAGAGGAGCTGGAATGATGTGAAGCGCAAGACCAAGCAGAAACTCGGCAACAACCAGAAGGCAGCAATGCAGACTCGAGGTGGGAGTCCAGCGCCACAGGAGGAGCTGGATGAGATGGAGGAAATGGTGACCACAGTCATCAGTGTGGAGACGGTGGCAGGAGTTGGGGGACCGGACACTGCTCAACATGACCCGACACAACAGCAACAGGGTGAGTAACTGCCAGGGACTGGGGGGAGGGGGGAGATGGGCACAATGGCACACATGCACAATTAAGTAGAGCACATCTGCGGACAAACCATGGCCAAGAGTCACAACACCAACCAAGAGCCCAATTTACCCAAGTCTGCAACATCACAGCAGTGCATAAGCACAGAAGTGAAAGCCACACCGCCTGAAAGGGATAAGGGCCAGCCAAATCAGAGCTGAAGGGGCAACTAACCTACAATGCAGCACACACACATAAGATCCAAAGCACCGCAACATTTACAACAAGGTTGAACAAACAGCAACACCAGCACAACAGAACAGAGGACACAACTGCTGCCGCTTGTGTGTGGAAAATGGCCATTCGCATGTGGCATAGCAGGAAACTGTGAGATGACAATGTACTAGTACAACCCCACATCCCTGATGGTGTAGTAATGCATGTATGGCCGTGACCCAGATAGGCAGTGAGACACACATTGTCATACAAATCAACAATCATCACAGTTGAATACAAGTGAAGGTGCGTAGACTTTATTAGCATATGCTTGTCAGTACAGCCAAGATAAGTGCCACAACATGCAGACCAATGCAGCAGTATGTCAGAACGTGGAACGTTGCCTAGCGCCGCTGCCCACTCCGGGGGAGTGCCGCACCATTCACAGGTGTGTGTTTACCCGGGTTGTTGTCTGCTCATGTATTCGGAGTCCAGGCGAATGCAGCCATTTCCACTGTCGTCGTGGGAGATGTGACCAGAACCCCAAGTTTCAACAAGGTGTTGGGACATGTGCAATGTGTTCCAAATTGTTGTGTCTGCAGGTACGTATTTACACGTCCATGAAAGCTAGTGCAGCTTCGTAGGCAATCATTTCCAACATGAGGTAGTTGTCGACTTCATCGAACAGGACGGCGAGGCTAACCATTAGCAGGTCCGGACAGATGTGCTGTGTCCACCCCTTTCACCAATTAGCACTACAGCCCAATAGGGGAGCTGCTCAATTTGGTCACTGCACACAAGGAGTTCTGCAATCTCCCAGGTCCAGCTGCCAGCATGTATGCCAAGTATCCAGGCATCCCATAGACGGGTGTCACTGTGACACTCATGGTCGTGGGCCAACAGGGGGCGCACACACATGTCGAAATCCAGTTCGGCTACCATCCTGTTGGATAGGCAGACATCCATGGACCACTTGAATATGCACGAGTGACAATGCAACACAGGCTGCACGCAGGTGACATTGGCAAGGCGGAAGCTTAGCCGGTAACTGATCCGAAGCACTACCAATGGCAGCCCCCCCCAGTAAATGCAGCATACGTGCACGGTACAGTTCCACGAGACAGGGGTTGTGCATGTGTCCGGGATGGTCTGCCATTGCGTTAGTGGCTCTGGTTGAAGCGGCACTGTTCTGACCTGCGCCAGTTCTGTGGATGAAATGCCACAGCTCGGATCAATGAGTTGTTGAAGTGTGCAACGGTTGTACGCCTGGGATGGTGTGGGAGTAAGTGTGAAGGCCATTCCATGCAAGATAACTCCGAGCAAGGACTTCTGTGTGTGGGGTGTGTATACGTTGGTCTGTCGTCCGGCTGTGGGTAGTGTGGGAGTCGTCCTCAACTGCTATCGTATCTGTCAGGGGGTGCCGGGCACATGCAATTCCGAGGTCGGATGTGCAGATGTGCTTCCGCCTGATAGTTCAGACAAAGTCCCTAATGTCAGTTTGTCATCTGCTTGCATTCATGAAGTGTGATGTGGCTTGTTGGGTGTGGGGTGGGATGTGTGCGACTTTGGGATTCATGTTTGACATGACTTGCATGTGCCAAATGAGCGGCATCACTGTGTGTTACGTTGCCTCACAGCTGCTCCTCCCTCCCCCCGAGCCTATTTACTTGTGTGCGCTGCGTGGTTGCATCACTTGCACTCCAACGGCACACCATTGTCATGCCTGTCTGCGCATGTCCACAAGCCTGACAACGACACTGTGATGTTGGCTGTTGAAGGTGAGCGGCCACATGAGTGTAGGCCTAGGGTGAGGATAGTGCGGACACAGATGTAGAGTTCATGCTTGGCTGAACTCGCGCTGCGACTAAGGCTAGGCATTTGGCTCATGCTGCGGCAATGCAGATACACACAACACTTGGCATGTATGAGCCAAGACCCCCAGCGGTCTTGCGCTCCTTCATTTCTCCGTTCGTGCGAGACCACCCTCCGGGTGCATGCTACATTGCAACATTGTCAATTGCGGGCTGGGTGGCACCAACACTACAACAGAGACACATGCATTGGTGAGTTCCTTGTCCAGGCCAGAACTGAACCACGCCCTGAGCCCCGGGCTAATTCTACACACCCCTGCGCTGGACTGACGTACGCTGGCACAGCCCACTCCGCTTACGCTTACAGGGGGGGACAAAGCTACATGTCCAAGGTCTTACCCACTGCCTGAGGTGACATGCTTGCATCCGCTGTCCACAGCACGATGTGATGTGGTAGGGCCAGGGGCCATCACGCATACATAATGACCACACGGACACACTTAGATAGATAGTTGAACTGGCTACGGGCACGTGTGCCCGGCCCTTTTTTATTACCAGGGTTACATGTCCAGTGACGCCTGTGCTGGATGGGTGTGGGGTGAGTGTAAGCCAGCCCTCAGGGAGTGGTTGGTGCTGGCAACAACTAGAACAGTGATCATCGGATCACACACACAGAGTTACTCATGAAGGGTCCATGACTTGCAGTGCACTGAGGTAGGGGCACCAGAACTGGACTCACATACATATGATTACATCATAAAGGGTCCATGACTTGAGCTACACTAAGTTCGTGGCACCGGAAGCTCGGCAGGTGCGCGGCCTGCGCTGATGCGTCGTCCAGGCAGGCCGCCCTGGAAGCAATGTCTGTTGCCTACTGGACTGCACCATGAATAAATGAAGACTCAATTTGAATTGTGAGACCTGCTGACCGCAGTGTAGGCCGGAGGCAGCGGTCAGAAAGGGCCCACAGCCACGTGACGATGACTTGTGGTGCACTGAGTTAGTGGCACCTGGAGCACTCGGCGGGTGCGCGGCCTGCGCTGATGCGTCGTCCGGGCGGGCCGCCCTGGAAGCAATGTCTGTTGCCTACTGGACTCTGCCATAAATTAATCAAGACTGAAATTGATTTGGGGGACCTGCTGACCGCAGTGTAGGCCGGAGGCAGCGGTCAGAAAGGGCCCACGGCCACATGGCGTCGACTTGTGTTGCACAGGGTCAGTGGCACCTGGAGCGCTCAGCAGGTGCACAGCCAACGATGATGCGTTGTCCGGGCGGGCCGCACTGGGAGCAATGTTTTTTTGCCTACTGAATTCTGCCTCAATATTGCCACATGGCGTCGACTTGTGTTGCACAGGGTCAGTGGCACCTGGAGTGCTCAGCAGGTGCACAGCCAATGATGATGCGTCGTCCGGGCGGGCCGCACTGGGGGCAATGTCTGTTGACTAGTGGACTCTGCCATAAATGAATCAAGACTGAAATTGACTTGGGGGACCTGCTGACCACAGTGTAGGCCGGAGGCAGCGGTCAGAAAGGGCCCACGGCCACGTGGCATTGACTTGTGTTGCACAGGGTCAGTGGCACCTGGAGTGCTCAGCAGGTGCACAGCCAACGATGATGCGTCGTCCGGGCGGGCCGCACTGGGGGCAATGTCTGTTGACTAGTGGTTTCCTCCATTAACAGAAATGTGGCACGATTTGAATTGTGGGACCTGCTGACCGCAGTGTAGGACTAAGGCAGTATCCAGCACACACATGACTCGGTGTTCCTGTGCCGCTGGATGCGCTGGGGGCCTGTGTCGCAGAGTCTGGAGGTCACGGTGGCGGACTCGTAGCAGGGTGAGGTGCGCCGCCCTGGCAGACACGTTGCCCATCACGGAAGAGAACCACGCCCAGAGGCCCGGCCTTTTTATCCGCACTCCTACGCTGGAGTGGCATACGCCGGCCCAGCCCACTGCGCTTACGCTTACAGGGGGGGACGGCATAGCTACATGTCCAAGGTCTTCCCCACTGCCAGAGGTAACATGTTTGCGTCCACTGTCCACAACACTACAAACCCCAGCAGTATATGTCCACATGGACATGTCTGTGCTCTGCATTCTGTGGTCTGTCCAGCACATCACTGCCACACTTGGCATTGTGTACATTCTTCTTCATGGGTGAGTTGCCTCCTTCACACATACTTGGTTCCCACCTCTCCCCACATTCTGCACTTGTGTGGCTCTGGGGCCATGCCATTTTCGGAAGGTCCGCTGCCTTGTCCTACGCTGCCTCGGTGGTAGTCTGGGGGGGTCTGGAGGGGGGGTCCTGGGGTTGGTGGCGGTGGGTGTTGTGGCCCTCTTGGGTCTCCGAGCTGCATGTTCATTGGCACCATGGCATCCGTGGGTCTTCAGATGTGGCTCTGGGCTGGGCTCCCTTTCATACTGCAGGTAGTCGTCCTGCTTAGCACCAGCAGAAGGCAGGTGTTAAATCCCTGCAGCTAACGCGCCTTATCGCCTGTTCTTGGTTCACATCGCAGATCGTTGAGAATTGCGCGAAGTGGTGTTTTCGTGTTTTTTTGCACGGGAACGCCTACTCTGCATATCAATAGCGTTACTTGTCGCACTCATCCGTGGCAATGTTTTTGCAGTAGCTAACGCAGGGAAACTGGCGATGTCAGCAGTTTGCACCAGCTTGTGAATAGGGCGAAAAATCTATCGCCACTTTTGCGGCGCTAAAGTGCCGATAAATCGGCAATGAGTCCTTGAGAATATGCCCCTACCTTTTTTGTAGGCTCTCCTAATTCTTTTTTTTTTTGGTGTTGTTCATTTTTGAGTTTAAAAAATGGCATCAGCTTTTCCTGAAGACCAGCAGGAGGAGATGGAAGAGGTGGAGAAGCCAGTAAAAAAGCAGAAGGAGAGTATCGTGTGGGCTTTTTTTTTACTGTGCCGGAGGGAGAGAGAAAGGTCACTGCTCGGAAGGTGACCTGCAGCATCTGCCAGAAAGTCTTCTCCAGAGGATCAGAGAAGAAGTACTCGTGTGGCACTTCTTCAATGAAGAAGCATCTGGAGACTATCCATTCTGTTGGTCTCGTACGAGAGATAATGGAGCGCCAGAAAAGAGAGCAACCATCTACTTCTGCAGGGGTTGTATTGACCACTCCACAACCTCTGATTGTTCAGAATTGGCAGATGCGGGCATCCATTGTTGAAAATGTATGAGCACTCTTTGTGTTGGGGAGCTCTCCAATGATGCCATCAAAAATCTCTTGTAAGTACATAAATGCACATTTTTTGGGGGGAGTTTTCTTGCTTGTGTTTCTTCATTTAAAAGAAACACCACAGTTGGTCTGTGTTAGATTTGGGGGTCTCTAGTTGGCAGAGGTAGGTACCTTTGACCAAATAGGGACCCTTGCGTCTAGTCAGGGTAAGGGGGTACACTCCTAAAATAACCCCTGCTCACCCCCTTGGTAGCTTGGCACGAGCAGACAGGCTTATCTCAGAGGCAGTGTGTAAAGCATTTGTGAACACATACAGTAATCAAGTGACAACACTACAGATGGACACCACACCAGATGTATATTAAAAATAAGTATCTTTTATATAGATTTAACACAAGACCACAAACGACAAAAATCCACAATACTGTACTTCAAAAATGGTAGAATTAGCTTAGTTCTCTTAAGATGGTAAATGCGACACTTTGAGTTCAATATACCTTTGGATGCGTAACGCTATACAATGAAAGTGTTGCAAGAACGGTGATGTGTCGTATCCCTACTGATGCGCAGGGGATGCGTCGGTTCTTCTCTGCGAGGGGAGGTGATGCGTCGGTTTCTTACTGCGCTTTCGTGGCGATGCGACCAGCAACGCCGTGATGCGATGAAGATCCGGTGCAATGAACAAAGATGGCGTCTTCTTGTTGCAACACGATGCGTGCACGCCCGACGGCCGTGCGGCGACTCAACGATTCTTCTGAGCTGCGACAGGCCCTGTGACACGCTTCCCGGTGATGCGGCGGCGTCTGATGCGACGTCGGTCCTCTTCTCCGGCGATGCGGGCCGCTTCGGCAACGATGCGTCTGAGCCGCGACAGGCCCTGCGACACGCTTCCCGGTGATGCGGCGGCGTCTGATGCGACGTCGGTCCTTCTTCTCCGGCGATGCGAGGCGCTTTGGCACTGATGCGACAGCCGTGCGGCGACTCAACGATTCTTCTGAGCCGCAACAGGCCCTGCGACACGCTTCCCGGTGATGCGGCGGCATCTGATGTGACGTCGATCCTCTTCTCCGGCGATGCGAGGCGCTTTGGCAACGATGAGACAGCGGCAGCGGCGGCGACACTCTTCTCCGTTGATGCGGCGGCGTCTGATGCAACGTCGATCCTCCTCTTCGGCGATGCGAGGCGCTTCGGCTGCGTCGGCGACGCTTCTCCCTCATGAGTCGCGCTTCCAGCTCCTTGCGACACGCAGTCCCTCAGAAAGCCCAGCTCAGCAGCAGGCACTTTACAGAAAGACTCTTGGGGAGCTGGTTGGTGAAGTCTGTTGTCCCTGAGACTTCAGCAGGAGGCAAGCTCTTTTCTCAAGCCCTTGGAGATCTCTTACAAGTTGATGAAAGTACACACAAAGTTCCTTTCTCCTCTCTTTGGCAGTCAGGCAACCACTGCAGGCCAATCCCCCAAACAGCACTCAGCTTAGGGATAGTCTCCTCCTCAATTTCTCTGGTTCCTCTCCTCAGCAAAGGTTCTTCTTGTTTCCCAAAGTGATCTAAAGTTCTGGGGTTTGGGTCCCCTCTTTTATACACCATAATCCTTTGTTTCTGAAGGCAGAGAGGACTTTGCCTAGTCCAAACCAGTTCTGGTCAGTCCTGGAGCACTTTGTTGACAAGACTCCTTCTTTCCTTTCACAGAGTAGGCCAGGGACATCAGACACACCACAGGAGGTGGAGCCAGCATTGTGGAGGGAAGGCACAGCCCTATTCAGGTCCCAGGTGCAACTCCTCCCACCTATCTCCATGCAGATCTCTCTATTCAGCCCTGTGCTGACTCACCCTGTCTCCTGGAGTCCCCCAGCCCCTGTCACTCACAAACCCAGACAAGGAATACACAACCTAGCAGAGGCAGGCTTGGATAGTTAGGCAAGAAAATACCTACTTTCTAAAAGTGGTATTTTCAAACACAGAATGTTAAAACCAACTCCACTAAAAGATGCATTTTATCATTCTGAGTTCAGGCATACTAAATTCGTTTTTCTACCATGTTCCCTGGGTCAGTTAGGATTATAAGCTGTAATAATCAAACTGCCCATTCTGGCCTATGGAGAACAGGTAGCCTTGCAATAGTGAAAAACGAAAATGGCTGTAATTCACTATTAGGACATGCCACACACACCAGGGCATGTCCTACCTTATACTTACAATGCACCCTGCCCTTGGGCCTACCATAGGGGTGTCTGATATGAAGAAAAGGAAAGGTTTAGGGACTGGCAAGTGGGTACATTTGCCCAGTCAACATGGCAGTACCAGACTGCACACAGGCTCTGCAATGGCAGACCTGAGACACACTTTTACAGGCTGCTTCTGTGGGTACCACAACCAGTGCTGCAAGCCCACCAGCAGCATTTGGTCTACAAGCCCTGGGCACACTCAGTGCACTGTACTAGGGTCTGACAAGTAAACCAAACCAACCAATCATGGAATCACTAATCCATACATCAATTTACCATAGGGAGCACTTGCACTGTGGCACTGAATAGCAGTGGCACAGTGCCCAAAGCATCTATAACCAGCAAAAACACATGAGGCAACAGCAAAAAATGGAAGGGAGACCCACGCCAACAGTGCCAGGTCTAACACGTGTCCCCTCCAGCTGAAATGTGGGGAGAACTACCCTACCTCCTGGGAGTTCTCTTCACTAAGGCGGAAAAATCTGGACAGACCATCAGCATTGGCATGTTCTGTACCAGGGCGGTGTTCCACCGTGAAGTCCATCCCCTGTAGGGAAATGGACCACCTCAACAGCTTTGGATTCTCACCCCTCATCTGCATCAACCATCTGAGGGGCCTGTGGTCTGTCTGAACCTGGAAGTGAGTCCCAAACAGGTATGGTCTCAGCTTCTTCAGCGCCCAGACCACAGCAAATGCCTCACGCTCAATCGCACTCCACCTCGGTTCCCGTGGAAGTAACCTCCTACTGATGAAGGCTACGGGTTGATCTAGGCCCTCCTCATTTATCTGTGACAAAACAGCCCCCACACCATGCTCTCAAGCGTCTGTCTGAACGATAAATTCTCTGGAGAAGTTGGGTGCCAGGAGCACAGGCGCCGTGCACATGGCAGTTTTCAGGGCCTCAAAAGCTTTCTGACAGGTGTCAGTCCAAATCACTTTCTTGGGCTGCTTCCTGGAAGTCAGCTCTGTCAAGGGTGCAACAATGCTGCCATACCCCTTGACAAACCTCCTGTAATACCCAGTGAGTCCTAAAAAGGCTCTCACCTCTGTCTGGGTTTTGGGGGGCTCCCAAGCCAGGATGGCCTCAATCTTGGGCTGTAGGGGCGCCACCTGGCCGCTCCCAACCTGGTGTCCCAAGTACACCACGGAACCCTGCCCGATCTGGCACTTACTCGCCTTGATCGTGAGGCCTGCCCTCCGCAGCGCCATCAACACTTCCCAGAGGTGGCGCAGATGTTCTTCCCAACTGGCGCTGAACACTGCAATATCATCCAGGTAGGCGGCACTGAACTCTTCCAGTCCAGCCAACACCTGGTTGACCAACCTCTGAAAGGTGGCAGGGGCATTCTTCATCCCAAAGGGCATAACCCGGAACTGGTAGTGCCCATCTGGTGTGGAGAATGCTGACCTCTCTCTTGCCCCATCAGTCAAGGCGATCTGCCAGTACCCAGACGTTAGATCAAACGTGCTGAGGTACCGTGCAGCCCCTAACCGATCAATGAGCTCATCAGCTCTGGGGATGGGGTGCGCGTCAGTCCTCGTGACAGAATTGAGCCCTCGGTAGTCCACACAGAACCGGAGTTCTGGTGTGGCACCCGGTGCGGCAACCTTTGGGACCAAGACCACTGGGCTGGCCCAAGGACTGTTAGAGGACTCAATCACCCCTAACGCAAGCATCTTGGAGACCTCCTCCTTGATGCAAGCTCTCACCCTGTCAGTTACCCTGTAAGTTTTGTGCTTAACAGGAGGACTGTCTCCAGTGTCCACATCATGGATGCACCAATCAGTGACACTTGGAATCAGGGAGAACAAATCAGAAAACTGTCCCAGCAACTGGTGGCAGTCATTCTGTTGCTCAGGGGTCAGGGTGGAAGAGAGGTTCACACCATCCACTGACCCATCTCGCTCTGTCACCGACAGGAGGTCAGGAAGAGCCTCAGTCTCCTCCTCCATTCCAGCATCTGTCGCTAAGAGCATGCCCACTTCGGACCTCTCCAAGTGGGGCTTCAGGTGGTTGACATGCAGGACCCGCAAGGGGTTCCTGGGAGACTGCAAGTCCACCAAGTAGGTAACAGGACTTTTGCGCTCCACCACCTCAAATGGTCCGGTCCACTTATCCTGGAGTGCACAAGGCTCCACTGGGGCCATGACCCACACTTTCTGACCAGGCTGAAGCTCTACCAGAGTGGCATTCTGGTCGTACCACCGCTTCATCTCCTCCTGGCTGGCTTCCCGATTCACCTCAGCGAGTTGCCTGAAACGCCTAGTCTGGTTCCTGAAGGCCAGCATGTAGCTATATACATCCTGGGGAGGTTTCCTGGGAGATTGCTCCCAGCCTTCCTTGACCAGACTCAGAGGTCCTCTCACTGGGTGACCATAGAGAAGCTCAAAGGGACTGAATCCTAGAGATTTCTGTGGCACCTCACGGTATGCAAAGAGAAGGCATGGCAAGAGGACGTCCCACTTATGCCTCATACGTTCCTCAAGACCCATAATCATGCCTTTTAGGTCCGGTTGAATCTCTCAACCAACCCATTTCCTTGGGGGTGGTAAGGAGTGGTGAACTTGTAAGTTTCCCCACACTCCTGCCACAGGGACTTCATATACTTGGAAATGAAGTTTGTACCTCGGTCAGACACTACCTCTCTAGGGAATCCCACTCGGGAGAAAATTCCCATCAGTGCCCGTCCCACCACGGGGGCCGTCACTGTCCTCAGAGGTATGGCTTCCGGGTACCGGGTGGCATGGTCCACCAAGACCAGGATGAACCTGTTGCCCATGGCTGTCTTGGGGTCCAGTGGCCCCACAATGTCAATACCCACCCGTTCAAAGGGGGTGCTGACCACAGGGAATGGCTGGAGAGGAGCCTTTTGCTTCCTCCCATTCTTTCCACTTGCCTGGCAAGTCTGACAGGTCCTGCAATGAGTGTCTGAACTCTTGCGCATTTGGGGCCAATAAAAGTGGGTGACAAGCCTCTCAAAGGTCTTGTCCTGCCCCAAATGTCCTGCTAACGGCACATCATGAGCCAGCCCCAGTAGGAAGGCTCTGAAGCGCTGGGGTACCACCAGCACACGGGCTGACCCAGGCTCAGCAACCTTAGGCTCAGTATACAGGAGGTCATTCTCCCAGTAGATCCAATGTGATCCAGACTGATCACCTGCTGCCTGGTCTGCAGCCTGCTGCCGCAAGCCCACAAGAGAAGGGCACTTCTGCTCCGTGCAGAACTCTTCCCTGGAGGGTCCTCCTTCCAGCTGCCAATGGGTCAGCTCAGGCAGGTCCCCCAGTTCAGCTACTTGTTCCCCTGTAGGCTCCAGGGCATCCCCCTCAGGGTCTACCTCCTCCTGGACCATAGGAACTTCGGGGGCCGGTTTCCCACGCCCCCTGCCTCTTCTCTTTAAGGCAGGCACCTGGGCCTCCCTCTCAGGCTCCAGGTCCTCTTGAGCACTCTTACTGGCTGCCATGGACCGTGTGGTCACACACGCCCAGTCAGGCAGACCCAACATCTCCAAATGAGCACTTCGCTCTACCTTAGCCCAAGGTGAGCTCTCCAAATCGTTCCCTAACAAACAGTCAACAGGCATGGCTGGCCTCACAGCTACTTGAAGAGTACCAGAGACCCCCCCCCACTCAAAGGGAACCTGAGCCACCTTTCTGTGGCTCTCTGTGTTGTCAGCGGCAACAACTGGGTAAACTGCATTGGGGACAACCTGCTCTTCAGACACCAGGTGACACTTGACAGCTGTCACACTGGCTCCTGTGTCTCAAAGAGCCTCCACTCTATGGCCATTGATGGTCACCCACTGCCTATACTTTTTATTGTTATCAGGCAGTTGGGTCCTGGGGACCACCTCACAGTCTCCTAAAGAGACAAGGGACATCTCTGCGGGACCCCACCCACCTTGGACACCCCTCTCCTCCCCCAGGGCTACACTCGCCATCTGCCGGGGTGGAGCACCAGTGGGTGCTGTCTTTCCAAACTGTGGGCACTTGGGATCACTAGACTTATGACCCACTTCACCACACTTGTAGCACCTCAGGGGTCCCCTGGGAACAGGCCTACCTGTCGGGCCCCGTGCTTCTTCTCAGGGGGAGGCAGGGAACCCTTCCCTTGGGTCCCTTGGGGATTACTTTGGGGCCCTTTCTGGAACTCCCTCTGTTTGCCCTTGTCCCCCCCACTCTTCTGCTGGGGACCCTGCCCACTCTTGGCAGAGTCTCCCACATGACCCTTGTGGACCCGGGTGCTCACCCAGCGGTCCGCCTCCTCAGCAAGCTTCCTAGGGTTAGTCAGCCTGCTATCAATCAGGTGCTGGCGTAGCTCTGGAAAACAATTACTTGACAAGCGCTCCCATGCAATTAAATCAAAGAGCCCCTCAAAATCATTAACTTTGCTACCCTTCACCCAACCATCCAATGCTCTGCAGAAAAAAGTGACATATTCTACCCAGGTACCTGACTCCACCTTCTTGCAATTTCTAAACCTCTGTCTATACAATTCAGGAGTCAACCCATACCTGGACATCAATGCATCTTTCATGTGGCTATAAGAATTATGGACTTCAGAAGGCAAGTCTAACAGTGTGTCCCGCCCCTCACTAAGGAACTGCCCCCACAACCCCGCTCCCCAATCCTTCTCAGGGACCCGGTGGGAAGACATGGCTACCTCATAGGCCTTGAACCACTGCCCAATATCATCATTCTTATAAAACTCTCTCACCACATCTTTAGGAATGTACACTCTAGCTTCAACAGGCATTGACGGTGTGCTGCCACCAGAGGGAGTAATCTCTAAGCTTCTAGCTTTCAACTCCAACTCCCTCAAACTTTTCTCATGCTCCAACTGCATTCTCTTTTCTTCCAGGGCCAATCTCCTATTTTCCAACTCCAGTTGCCCACCCAACTTGAGCTTGGCAAGCTCCAATTCGTGCATCCTGTTTTCTTTCCTGTCCGCCAACTCCTCTGGGGACAGGCTTTTGGCAGAGACACTGCTACCTACTGGGGAAGGTGCTCTCCTCCCCTGTGGACCCAATGGCCCCTCCAGCTGCTCTTCTGCATTCTCAGCCCCTTCCTCATTCTCATTCCTTGCTTGAACCCAGGCCCTCAGCGCCTTTTGGAACTCATCCTTCTTGGTGAGACCGGTCATAGCAACTTTAAATTTCCTGCAGAAGTGCTTTAGCTGTTTCACATTGTAGCATTCTAGTCTCTCCTATTCCCAATCACAATCAACAGATGCTATGGATGCTGCTGTATCCATGGTGGTTAAACTTGGCAATTCTTGGCAAAAATAGAAAATCCCAGAAAAAACAATCTACCAAAAGTATGTGGTCGCGTTTTGGTCTGCACTCACTAGTAGTGTTCACCAATCACTGTACATGAGTCACAAATGCAAGTCCAGAATCCTCACCGCTGCCCACCAATGTTTGATTTGGGGGTCTTTAGTTGGCAGAGGTAGGTACCTTTGACCAAATAGGGACCCTTGCGTCTAGTCAGCGTAAGGGGGTACACTCCTAAAATAACCCCTGCTCACCCCCTTGGTAGCTTGGCATGAGCAGACAGGCTTATCTCAGAGGCAGTGTGTAAAGCATTTGTGAACACATACAGTAATCAAGTGACAACACTACAGATGGACACCACACCAGATGTATATTAAAAATAAGTATCTTTTATATAGATTTAACACAAGACCACAAACGACAAAAATCCACAATACTGTACTTCAAAAATGGTAGAATTAGCTTAGTTCTCTTAAGATGGTAAATGCGACACTTTGAGTTCAATGTACCTTTGGATGCGTAACGCTATACAACGAAAGAGTTGCAGGGAAGGTGATGCGTCAGTTCCTTACGCGCAAGAACGGTGATGCGTCGGGTCCCTACTGATGCGCAGGGGATGCGTCGGTTCTTCTCTGCGAGGGGAGGTGATGCGTCGGTTTCTTACTGTGCTTTCGTGGCGATGCGACCAGCAACGCAGTGATGCGATGAAGATCCGGTGCAATGAACAAAGATGGCGTCTTCTTCTTGTTGCGACACGATGCGTGCATGCCCGACGGCCGTGCGGCGACTCAACGATTCTTCTGAGGCGCGACAGGCCCTGCGACACGCTTCCCGGTGATGCGGCGGCGTCTGATGCGACGTCGGTCCTCTTCTCCGGCGATGCGGGGCGCTTGGGCAATGATGCGTCTGAGCCGCGACAGGCCCTGCGAGACGCTTCCCGGTGATGCGGCGGCATCTGATGCGACGTCGGTCCTTCTTCTCCGGCGATGCGAGGCGCTTCGGCACTGATGCGACAGCCGTGCGGCGACTCAACGATTCTTCTGAGCTGCGACAGGCCCTGCGACACGCTTCCCGGTGATGCAGCGGCGTCTGATGCAACGTCGATCCTCTTCTCCGGCGATGCGAGGCGCTTCGGCAACGATGTGGCAGCGGCGGCGACACTCTTCTCCGTTGATGCGGCGGCGTCTGATACGACGTCGATCCTCTTCTTCGGCGATGCGAGGCGCTTCGGCTGCGGCGGCGACGCTTCTTCCTCGTGAGTCGCGCTTCCAGCTCCTTGCGACACGTAGTCCCTCAGAAAGTCCAGCTCAGCAGAAGGCACTTTACAGAAAGACTTTTGGGGAGCTGGTTGGTGAAGTCTGTTGTCCCTGAGACTTCAGCAGGAGGCAAGCTCTTTTCTCAAGCCCTTGGAGATCTCTTACAAGTTGATGAAAGTACACACAACGTTCCTTTCTCCTCTCTTTGGCAGTCAGGCAACCACTGCAGGCCAATCCCCCAAACAGCACTCAGCTTAAGGATAGTCTCCTCCTCAGTTTCTCTGGTTCCTCTCCTCAGTAAAGGTTCTTCTTGTTTCCCAAAGTGATCTAAAGTTCTGGGGTTTGGGTCCCCTCTTTTATACACCAAAATCCTTTGTCTCTGAAGGCAGAGAGGCCTTTGCCTAGTCCAAACCAGTTCTGGTCAGTCCTGGAGCACTTTGTTGACAAGACTCCTTTCCTTTCACAGAGTAGGCCAGGGACATCAGACACACCACAGGAGGTGGAGCCAGCATTGTGGAGGGAAGGCACAGCCCTAGTCAGGTCCCAGGTGCAACTCCTCCCACCTATCTCCATGCAGATCTCTCTATTCAGCCCTGTGCTGACTCACCCTGTCTCCTGGAGTCCCCCAGCCCCTGTCACTCACAAACCCAGACAAGGAATACACAACCTAGCAGAGGCAGGCTTGGATAGTTAGGCAAGAAAATACCTACTTTCTAAAAGTGGTATTTTCAAACACAGAATGTTAAAACCAACTTCACTAAAAGATGCATTTTATCATTCTGAGTTCAGGCATACTAAATTCGTTTTTCTACCATGTTCCCTGGGTCAGTTAGGATTATAAGCTGTAATAATCAAACTGCCCATTCTGGCCTATGGAGAACAGGTAGCCTTGCAATATTGAAAAACGAAAATGGCTGTAATTCACTATTAGGACATGCCACACACACCAGGGCATGTCCTACCTTATACTTACAATGCACCCTGCCCTTGGGCCTACCATAGGGGTGTCTGATATGAAGAAAAGGGAAGGTTTAGGGACTGGCAAGTGGGTGCACTTGCCCAGTCAACATGGCAGTACCAGACTGCACACAGGCTCTGCAATGGCAGACCTGAGACACACTTTTACAGGCTGCTTCTGTGGGTGGCACAACCAGTGCTGCAAGCCCACCAGCAGCATTTGGTCTACAAGCCCTGGGCACACTCAGTGCACTGTACTGGGGTCTGACAAGTAAACCAAACCAACCAATCATGGAATCACTAGTCCATACATCAATTTACCATAGGGATCACTTGCACTGTGGCACTGAATAGCGGTGGCACAGTGCCCAAAGCATCTATAACCAGCAAAAACACATGAGGCAACAGCAAAAAAATGGAAGGGAGACCCACGCCAACAGTGCCAGGTCTAACAGTCTGTTCAACTTTTATTTTTTATTTTAAAAAATTGAAAAACACCCAAAAGAATAAAACAAAATCAGAAAATACAAAAGAAAATTAGATTTTGTTTTTAAAAACGGTTCTCTCAAAACCACCTATACTGGTCAAAAATAGAAAAATTGTATGTAGTGAAAGTGATTGCTTGTATAAATGTGTGTGTGATGAATGTTAGAGTTGTGCATCAGTAGTGTCTCAGTGAATGGATGACAGAGTAGAACTGAGAGATTTGTCCACCGGTAGCCAAACTGACCAGGTTGTCAAGCTACCATCTTCAGAAGCATAACACATGAGACAATAGATGTAGAAGTAGACACATACCGCACTCACAAGAGCATGCAGACCTTTAAACTTAACAAACCGCATTTCTCATTTGAACCAGACACCTAAACGTATACAGCCTACTTCAAATGTACCTTTCCACAGACTCATAGCAAGTAGCCTAATCACTAATCCTTTTGCCAACATGTTGTAAACCTCACTTTTCTCTTGCAGCTTCACTTTTCACCAACTGCTCAATATGTTGCGCTTAGCCAATTTTAAAACAGCAACCCTTCCCATGTAACTTTTCTAACTCACACCATACTTCTAAAGGCATGCATGCATGTGTGTACATGCCCTTTTGCTAGTGACATGAGACATAAAAAGAAACATCCAAATAGTTGAATACCTGTCTTTCACACATATGCTCTCTAAATTTGTGTAAAACAAAGTGTATGTATTCCTTTCTGATCATATTAGAAGACACCTGGGTACACAGTTATACAGACTGGAATACACTCTAATACATCTACCAACATGTTTTAAACATCAGTTTTCTCTTCTACTTTCATTAGACACTCAGCAACAACACATATTACTATGCACAACCTATTTCAATCTTCATTTCAGTACAATAAAACAAACTTCAATACACGTTCCTACATTTAGTAACATATTTCAAACATCACATTTCTCTAATACTTTGCAAGCTTTACAAATCATGCATTATAAAGTTAAAATGATCATTACACACACAGGAGCACTCCTGCACAATATATAAGAAACTTTACAAATTTGTAACTCACCTCTAAAATACTATTGCAGAATATGAAAATGTCAGAAACTCCAAAATGTTTTTCTTTCCAACACAAGAAATGTGATGTACCACTCTCAACAAAGTTAAACCAGTATTGGCAAACTTTCCCTCTCTTTTTCCACACAAATTAATGTAAGTAACAAATAAAAATGCTCCCTTCATTTTTTCAAATTCTGAAACCCACTTCTATTGGATGCACATATTAACCCTTTATTACTCCCTTCTAAAAGTGCCCAATCTGCTTCTGTAACTTACAGGAGTGGCGACTCCACCGCGGTGCCGTAGTGTGGGTTCGCGTAGGATTCGCGAACCCTGACGGGAGTTCAAAAACCTATTCTCAACAATACTACTATTACTTTTTAAGAACATACCACTTCTAAACATACAACTGATTCAGAAAAACTAACTTTAAAACCATATCACTCATATATAACTTACCATTTCATATTTTAAAACCACAGTTAACTTCCAACTCTTCCCCCATTCTCCGTAACCCTAGTTTCCATAGTAACAATTTCTGCAACATTCAACTGTACTGCCAGGACACAAGTTCACCATATTTTCAAGTTCAGCACACTAGCTTACAAATGTAAACAGCAGGTGTGGTTGAGTCTTGCAAATATTACCTCATCCTGTGGGCTGTAACTTTCAAAATATTTTTGTATAACCAATCACAAAGATGCTTTTTCTACAAAGTAACATGCATCCTATTTTTGACTACTCAATCTTTATGAACAGCCAATCAGTTATATGATTTTTCTAAAACAGCACCATCTCCACCATTTTAGATACCTCTCATTCCACCAACTGACTTACTCAACTACAGATGTCTTTTGATTTCTTCCTCTCATCCCTTCAAAATGCTAACAGTATGGATTGTAGGACACAGCTATGTTTTCTGGGGCAAAACATATGCTGAACACAGAGGTATTGACAAAGACCTAGGTTTGCAAAATGTGGACATTAAATGGTTTGCACAGAGAGGATTAAAGTGGCACCAATTGATGCCTTTGGTTAAAACCTTTTTGCATCTCCAACCCCCTGACCTCATGATTGTGCACTGGGGTGGCAATGACCTAGGCACATTGACTGGGATAGGGCTGGAAATCCTAATGAAGGATACCTTTGCATAACTGATGTTGCCTTTCCCTCAAACTGTCTTTGTATACTCTAATATATGCCAAAGACAGAAATGTAAGTGGTCAAATCAATTCTGTCCACAGATTGAAAAGACTAGGAAAAATGTCAATAAAGCTGTTTTTGCTTACCTCGGAGACCATAGGATGGGCTGTATCTATAACAACAATATACGCTTTGACATGCAAAACATCTACAGAAGTGAAGGAGTTCACTTAACAGATGAAGGGAACAGAGTCTTTCTCAACAACCTTAAGCTGTGCATCAGCATTTACATGTAGCTGCAACAAAGTCATAATAAACACAACGGCTCTTCTTGGAGCCACCCTAGAACCCAACACTGGAAGTTATATATTTTTTAACATATATACTATTTTTTTGTTTTTTTGGATTCGCAAACCCATAGCGAATTCGCAAAACAAAAGCACAAATTCAATGTACTACAACACATATAACCTTTCAACTTGAACTTTTAATTTCCATTTTAAATATTAAATCAAACTCTCACAATCTTAATGTGATTATGAAGTTCAGTCTCAGTACATGTATAAAAAAATCCACAACTGTAACACTACCTTCTGAAATAGTTAGTATTTAATTATTTATTTAAGATGGATCTGCGAATCCACTGCGACGTTACACGGGGGGCCGCGCTGAGCGCTGCGACACCTATCACGAGAGAAAAAAAAATACCCCCCTGTTCCATATGGCCATTTCAGCCCCGGGGACCCCATCCCCCTGGACCACAGAATTTCATTACTTTAAATGTAAATTTAATGAGGGGGGGTCGCATGGCCCCCTCCCAAGGCCGATTACGGCCCCGGGGACCCCATTCCCCGAGGCTCGACCATTCATTTTTTTTGTAAATAAAAAATGGGAGGGGGTTCATGTGGCCCCCCGCCCGGGCCATTTTTGGCCCTGGGGCATGGCCTCTGTGTTGGGGACCGGGGGGGAGCCCCATTGCCCCCGCAATCCCTGCCGGCTCCCCATCTCCTGCGGGAGCCGGCATTGCTTTTGGGCAAAGGGAGCTGCTGACATGCACCTCCCTTTGCCCAAAAGCAATTCTGCTTCGCTTCATGGAAGCGAGAGCAGTTTCTCTGCTCTCGCTTCCATGAAGCGAAGCAGAAGTTTGCTATGGCAGGGCGGGAGAAGTGCTACCGCCCTGCCATAGCAAACTGCAATGTCCCGGGAGTGGGCACCCAGGGACATTGCTAGAGCCGGCCCTAGGGGGTGGCAGTCCCCAGGGCCATAAAGGGCTCCATGAGGGGGGCCCATGGCCCCCCTCCAACATCTACAAAGCCCCGGGGAGGTAGCAGTCCCCGGTGCAGCGGGGGCCCCTGAGGACCCCCGCACTAGAATTTTGCATTGCCCCCGGGACCTGGCCCACCTGGGGGGGTTCAAGAAAACGAAGCGCGGCAGACCATACTTCATTTTTTTTAAAACGTTTCTGCGGGATTCGCGGACCCCACACGACTCCCGCTGAAAAGTTAAAAAACACAAATGTTTTTTTTGGCCCTCACGGTCCCTGTGGGACCCACTGAACAGGCCTAGGGGGTCAGGGTATTTCTACCCTGCCCCCTTTTCTTCTTTTTTTACCTTTTTTCTTGTGACTCGGTTGAATAGAGTCACAAGATGGTTGCCAACACTTCTTGGTTGGAACTGTTGGCAGCCAATCAGAGTCAGGCTCGAGATCGGGAGGATTCGCAGATTCACTGCGGTCACCAGATATTAATATTTCTAAATATATGAATTTCTCAGGAACTACTGAACGGATTTACACCATTTAACAAAAAGGTCGCTTTCTGAACCAAGAGCTACCTTTTTGCCAAATTTGGTGTAATTCCGTTCAGCATTTCGGGCTGTAGTCTTGTCTAAAGTTTCCTATGGAAATGAACATGAAGAAAACGCATTTTGGGACCCCCCTTTTTTCTCGGACCCCACTTGACGAATCACCCCGAAACTTTCAACACAGTGAGTGGGCTATTAGTTTTGAAAATTTTGTGAAGATTCATCAAACGGCGCCAAAGAAATTGGCAAATCAAAAAACGCTTTTCCCATGGAAACTAGGTCCTAACTATAACTACCTACTGGCGACCGCCAGTAGGTAATATATATATATATATTGACATTGACAAAGGCAAAATGCCGAAACGCGTTTGTTTTTTAAATTGTATCGCAATAAATCCGAAGGTTGGATTTAACTAACGAGAGTGCTGGTCCGATTTACTTTTGAAGTGAGGACCTCAGGACACAAGTGGACTTCATCCCCCCAGCAGCAGTGCGCCAAGAGGCGCGTTTGCAGAGTGGTGTAAAAAGGGGGCATGGCCTCAGACCACCTCTCTGCAATCCAGCTCTGTGGCGCATATTGGAGGTACCTGGTGGGCTAGTTGGCCCCCAGGGACCCTCAGTATTCAAGGGGAATTAATTCCCCATCTAACAACATGCCAGGGGGCGCGTTTGCAGAGTGGTGGAGAAAGGGGGCGTGGCCTGTGTCCACCTCTCTGCAATCCAGCTCTGTGGCGCTTACTGGAGGTACCTGGCGGGCAAGTTGGCCCCCAGGGACCCTCAGTATTCAAGGGGAATTAATCCCCCAACTTAGAACGCGCCAGGGGGAGCGTTTGCAGAGTGGTGGAGAAAGGGGGCATGGCCTAGTATGAGAAGTTAGCAATCCTGCTGTGTGGGACTTCCTGGAGGTAAAAGGAGGGGTAGTTGGCCCCCAAGGTTGACGTTGGGGGCTAACTACCCCTCCTGTTACCTCCAGTAAATCTCACACAGTGGGATTGCTAAGAGGTGTTCGTAGGCCACGCTCACCTTTCTCCACCACTCTGCAAACGCGACTGCCATGTTATAGTTAGAAATTAGCATTTAAAAAACCTTTGAAATTCACTGAAAAAACCATAGGTTTCAGGGACATTATAGTTAGAAATTAGCATTTAAAAAACCTTTGAAATTCACTGAAAAAACCATAGGTTTCACAGACGTTATTGTTAGTTGGACATTTCACTCGTACAAAACCAGAGAAATTCGACCGTTATAGTTAGTAGAGATAACTCTAACTCGCGCCCCCGCAATGCACTGCTGATGACGTCACATATTACATCATTCATGACATGGTCAGTGACATCACTGATGACATCTCAAATGACATCACTGATGATATCACTGATGACATCATCCAAGTGATAATCTGATGCACCTCCTCACACCCTAATATAACCTTTTATACACCCACTCTAAAATACAGACTACCATGTTCGAAACCATAGACACACCAATAGCAGTTAGTACATACCCGCTCAGTGATTCCTAGCTCTACACACACACATCCACTCATTCACCCATACAGTAACTCATACATGCAGTCACTCATCAATACAGCACTATCATATGCACTCATACACCTATACATACACTCACACACCCCCACTCATCCACAGACTTACTCACACACCTACTCAGTCATGCAAAGAATCAATCACACCCATTTACTCACCTATACAGTTATACACAGACCACCTCACTTATTTACATAAATACTAACACATACTTACTCTCTTATACAATCACTGATACAAGCACACACTCATCCATACAGCCACTCTCACAATAACTCACTCTCATGTATAGTCATTTATATACTCCAACACTCACATATACTGCCTTTCACATATGTAGTTACTCACACATATACCACTGAGACATCCATTCACTCACCAACACACCCATACACACACTCACCCACCCATACAGCCCTTCACAGATGCACTCTTGAACCCATACACCCAGTGAATCACCCACTCACACATCTATGCACAGAGTCACCCACCCCCCACCTACTCACACAGACACTCAGGCACCCATACAGATACTCAGTCAACCAATCAATAACCCATATAGACAGTCATGTAGCTACTCACCAACCCATGCAGCCCCTTACACACCAACAGACAGACTGATATAGACATTTACACAGTTTACTCACTAACCCATGCATTCAGTAAGATACGCTTAATCAGTCACTTATACAATCAGTCAAGCACCTACTAAATCATCCATTCAGACACTTATACACCCACTCATTCTTCAATACACCTTGGCATATATATATATAAAACATATTTAAACTTTACAGAAACACACAGTCACTGGATGATGTCATCAGTGATGTCATCAGTGATGTCATTTGAGATGTCATCAGTGATGTCACTGACCATGTCATGAATGATGTAATATGTGACGTCATCAGCAGTGCATTGCGGGGGCGCGAGTCATAGTTATCTCTACTAACTATAACGGTCGAATTTCTCTGGTTTTGTACGAGTGAACTGTCCAACTAACTATAACGTCCGTGAAACCTGTGGTTTTTTCAGTGAATTTCTAAGGTTTTTTTAAATGCTAATTTCTAACTATAACGTCCCTGAAACCTATGGTTTTTTCAGTGAATATATATATATATATATATATATATATATATATATATATATGTATATATATATACACATATATATATATGTATATATATATATATGTGTGTATATATATATATGTATATATAGTGTAACTTAATTATTTTACATTATATGTTTTTTTAATAGTTAAAATGAATTACTGTGAAAATAAAACATATATATGTATATATATATATATACATAAACATATATATATATATAAGGAATACACAACAAATCCATAAAAACTATAAAACAATTCAAGAACAAAAACATATTAATTAATTTAGACAGTAAATTAAATATTAGAAATTTAAAACCCCCAAAGAACAAATTTACTAAAAATACTATAAACAGTAGGAAAAGCGTTGGACTTCAAAGAGATTACATTTATTGTTCCCACTCCAGTGTGCCCAACAGTAGGGACAGTGGGCTTTATCCTGGGATGTTCATAAAGGAATCACGTGAGAACACATGCTCACTTTCTATGGGAGTCCAAGGTCATAAGGGAGGAGGCCTTAGCTGTATCACTGGATGCAGAAAAGACCTTCAACTGGGTCAAATGGCACTAGCTAGTTAAGATCATGATCAATTTGGTTTGGGGCAGCCTGTTATAGACAAAGTGCAATGGCTTTCTCAGGAGCCAATGCCGCAGATTAAGAGTGTGTATGTGTGTGTGAGTGTTGGGGGTATGTCTTATCGTTAGTATATGACTAAGAAGAGGAACCCGACAGGTTTGCCCTCTGTCCCCACTACTGTTCCTCTTAACCCTGGATCCCCTGGCCATTACCACTGTATCATTTCCTCAAATTCAGGATATTCAATAGATAACGGGGCAAACAAATCCTTTCTGTATGCAGATGACACACTGATGACAGTGATTAAACCACATAATTTCCTTCCTGCACTGATTTCCCTTCTTGATTAATTTTCTGATTTTTCAGGATACACAGTTAATTGAGGTGTGAGGTGATGTCATTCTCTCCTGTTACAATGAGGGTTAGCGTACATGATTTTCATGTGACATGGGTCTGGAAAGGAAAGAGATACTTAAGTATTGCTGTAAATAGAGCTCAGTATAACATGGCTAATTCCTTTGATAACAAAAGTTCATTCAGATTATAAGAAATGGTCTCAACTTCAGTTACCTCTGAATGCAGGCAATAAAGATGGTAGCAATGTTATTGCCTATAGCTATCCCTTGATGCATACTAAATCGTATTGACTCAGAAATTAACTCCTTCTTATGGGGAATTGTAGGCCTCGAATATGGATTGGTAGACTGTATGCACATATTGAATCGGGAGGCCTGCAACTTCTGCAAATGACTTCATCGGTGTGTGAATCCCCTCCCCTCTAAATTGGGGGGCATTAAAAAGGGGCATTCTGGCTTGTAATCTTAACCTGGGGGCACTTTATATATCCAAACCACTCTTGACAAAGGTGGGTAATCCCATAGTCAGAACCATGTTGAAGACTTTGAAACAAGTGCACGTTTTTCTGAAGGTTAACCCATGGACCCATTCATCAAACCTTATTTTGAACAATTTGGGGATCTTGATGAAAGGAGCTCCTCCTTACTGGGCCTCTAGGATAAACAAGAGCATACATAACATTGAACATTAAATAACAGGGGACACCATTAAATCCTTTCAGGATATGCAACAAGAGTATGATCTTGACCAAATACAGTACTGGAAATGCCTGCAATTGACTCATTGCCTCAGGAATAGGTTGGGAAGAAATCTTCTATCTGTTCACCCATTGCCAATTCTGCTATATCTAGAAAACTGGGCTATTTCAAGGAGGTTGTGTCTGGACTCTACTGGCTGCTATTTGAGGCTGTTCACTCAGTCCCAACCCTTGTGGGGACCAGAAAAACAGTGGCAAATACCTGTAGAACATGAATACTCGGAAGAGGACTGGTCAACCCTGATTCTTTGCTTAGAGAATCTAGGTCAAAATGTTCCTACTTTAAACTTCTACACAATTAGTACTGGTCCCTTAATTATAAATATATTGCAAAAAGTGGGTCTGCTGTCTCATGCCACCTGTTGGAGATGTGGGGGAGAGGGTGCGATATAGTCCATATTTTGTGGAAATGTGTCAAGCTTACTGAATACTGGTCAGAGATATATGGAATCCTTTTGGAACCTAATTATGTTACTCTATTCCCTTGTTGCACTTGGCGCTTCTATATGATACAACTGACAGCGTGGTCACTTCAAAACAAAGGCAGAGGTAACTAGCTAAGGCATTAGTGGTTCCAAAGCTTTGTATCATTAGATACTGGAGGAAACTGATGATTCCTACTAGTGCTAGCTGGTTGAATGAACTAGCAAAATTTCAAGACTCTTTGACCGGATTTGGGAGACTTTTTTATGACAGCTCATAGGTCGGGGTACCTGATTTCGAGACTGAGTTGTCTTTGGGAGGGAAGTATAGACTGAAGCCTGGTGCCTAATGTCTTCAGCATTTTTCAGTTACACTTATTTAATCTCTGTTTCTTATCATGTTTGCAAGTATGTACATAGATTGCCGGACCTGGGTAATGCAAGTTTATAGCATACTGAATCCTGATGCGTGGATCTCTGGTATTGGACCTTGCTCTGTGGTCTTGTTTATTATTATTCTATTGTGGGATACACTTGTTGAAACACCAATAAATAAATACTTTTAAAAAAAGAAAATTAATGGCAAAGTATCAGTATCAGAATGTTTAAGTAGAACATGTTGTATGAAATCTGGATACTTTCTGTTACACATTTCATTTGGACTCCAGTTCACTGTCAAATTCATTGGTCAAATGATTATTAATATTGAGAGGACAAGGAGGATTGTGGTTAATATTGGTGTATACTGTAAACATTGTTATTTACTTTTAGTAAGTTAAAGAACTCATTATTTATGAATTGTTTTATGCATATGTACATTTTATTGCTCCCGAACTGACAATAAGTAATTTTGAACTCAGAATATGCATGAATATATTCATTTACAAGAGCAAAGTAACTTTTTGTGAATTGAAAAAGCAATTTTGAACTCTTGAATAATGCCATTTATTTCCACATGTAAATTGAACTTACACCTACAAATCACTTGATGAATTCAACCCTGTTTGACCCGGCATCCTTAGTGTGGTTTCCCCCCAGACCTTTTGCCTTCAGACCTCTTGTTTCATTGACTTTGTTTTTGCTGGCCACAGGACCCTGCACATTTTACCACTGTTAACTAGTGCTAAAGTGCTTGTGCTCTCTCCTTAAAACATGGTAAGATTGGCTTATACCCAATTGGCATATTCAATTTACTTCTAAGTCCCTAGTAAAGTGGCACTACCTGTGCATAGGACCTGTAAATTAAATGCTACTAGTGGGCCTGCAGCATTGATTGTGTCACCCACTTAAGTAGCACTTTAAACATGTCTCAGGCCTGTCATTGCAGCCTGTGTGTGCAGTCTCAAACTGCCAATTCGACCTGACAAAATAATCCTTTTGCCAGGTCTAAACCATTCATTTGTAAGGCATATAAGTCACTCCTTAGATAGGCCCTTAACAGCTACAGGGCAGGGTGCAATGCATTTAAAAAGTAGGACATATACATTTAAGTTTTACATGTCCTGGTAGTGAAAAGCGCTTACATAGGATAACATTGCAGTTGCTTATTACATTTACTAAGCTGTAATCTCCAAATGGGAAAAGGTAACAAAATCATATTTGGTGTCTTTGGAATTGTAATGAAAAATCCTAATGTATAGTGAAGTTGGATTTCAAATTACAATTTTCAAAATGCCACTTTTAGAAAGTTGGCATTTTCCTGCATTTGCCATTTAGTGCCTGCAGTTTGTCTCTTTGTCACATGAGTGGGTATAATTGACAATTAGGCTTTGTGTATTCCTCCTGGGCAGCCACACCTAGGTGTGTCTGGATGGGCCATCACTGGCAGTATAGGAGGGAGGAGCTGGGCCCAGCCCTACTTACACTTGATTAGGCTGTGTCCTGCCTCCACACATAAGGCTGCATACCCCCTGTAGTTAGTCCAGTACCAGTGCCAGAAGGCAAGGCACCTGTGCACTTCAAAGGCATGCCTCTAGAAGCTTCTCCTCACTTCAAAGGCACAACTGGGTATAAATATTAGTCCTCAGACACCATCTCTTCAGTACATTTCTGGACCTCTGGATGCTCTGCCAGGAAAAGGGCTGCTGTGCTGCTGAAAGGACTGTAACTCTGCTGCTCTGAAGGAACTGCTGCCCTGCTGTGCTGGTCAGCTGCCTTCTTGCCTGGGTGAGAATGACTGGACTTGCATTTCTTGAACCCAGAGCCCCAGAGTGACTCCAAGGGCTAGTTGTCTGGCCTCCTGTTCTGAAGACTCTGGGATACTACAGGCATCCAACAACCTTGCACCTGGACTCTGCCATCTGTGAGTCTCCCATGCCAAGTGGTGCCACCCCAGTTCTGAACCCTTTGAAGTGGGCCTAAGGTGCTTGCCAGTCTCTGTGGATCCACCAGAACCAACACATCTCCTCTGCTGCGAGGCACTACCCTGAGTAGAAACAACGAATCGCCACCACTGTGTGGATTGAACCCGTCGCAAAGACCTGCATCACCTTCGAAGTCCTTGGAACTGATGCATCGCCCCCTACTGCATGATTCATCCTCAGCACTGGCCCTCACCTTCCACGTCAACAGATGCCTCGATGACGATGCCAGACTCTGCATCGCAGCCTCACAGCTCCTCAGAACCAAAGCATCACCCCAACTGTGCAGCGCATACCCAATGCCAGACTTCACATCCAAGCCGACAATGCAGGGCCTCACATTGCAGCCTCACTGTATCTCGGAACCGACGCATTGCTTCGGGTGCATGAAGCATCATCGATGCAGATCCTCGCATTGGTCTGCAAACCAGTATTTAATTTACTTTGATTAGTGGCCCTAACTGGGTCCCTGTAGCCGGCCCACTCTCCATCACCACCGTCGGCCTGAACTTGTAACTTTGACCCGGTCTGGCATAACCAGGTATCCACATTTTGTGCTATTTGATGCTATTTTTACTACAATCTTTAAAACTGAATATTTCTGGTTCTACTAATTCGATTTTTGTCATTTTGATCTTGTTTTATTTATTAAAAATAACTCTATTTCCCAACTTGGTGTGGGATCCTTTTTGTGTGTTTTTTTCCCCTTTATTTCTGTTTGAAGTGTTGCACAAATACTTTACACATTGCCTCTAAGTTAAGCCTGACTGCTCTGTGCCAAGCTACCAGAAGGTTGGGCACAGGTTAATTTGTGGTTGGCTTGTGCCTCACCCTGACAAGAATTGTGGTTGCTGCTTGACTAGGGTTCACACCCGGTCACCCAACAACCCAATTTCTTACAAACCTGTACTATTATTCTGCTGCAGATAAAAAGTCAAGGACTTTTACAAGGCAATTCCCCAATTCTGGTTATGTATAACAGTGTATGGCATTACATGTTCAGATATTTAATTATAATAAACGCAGCATATCTAATGTGCAAGCATGACTGGTTATATGAGATGCAAGGAAGCCCCACCATTAGCTGCAAGACTCTGGAAGGTTTTTAGAAGTTGATGGAGTTGGGTATACTCAGTCCATCCAGCCCTGGAAGCAGCCAATTGGATCAGTGCACAATTTTCCTCTTGGCACATATTCCTTCTGTGGAGAAATAAAGCATCTTGCTCTATTGCCTAAAAGTAAAGTACCGAAAGAGGTCCGAGAGAAAGGCTTGGGCAAAGGGTCCTAGAGAAAACACAAAGGGGCAGATTTCCAAGAACTGGCACATCCCTGCATATTAGCAGGGATGCGCCAGTTAAATTGCGACACGTAAAAAAACCCTTGCGCCACCATGGATGCACCGCATTTACAATGCGGTGCACCATGGCGCAAGGATAGACAGATGCGTGGCGCATCTTTTCGGCGTAAGGGCAGCGCATTGCTGGAGTCGTGTTGCAAGTACGACGCAACTCCAGCAATGGTTAGGAATGCCTATTCCTAACATGCTGCGTCACTCCTTACGCCTGCTTCAAGCAGGCGCAAGGTTTTGACGCAGTGTTGTCGTAAAAGTGACTCAGTGAAATCTTGTAGATTTCACGGCGTCACTTTTACGAGGCTTTCCTGCGTGGGAACGCCCACCCTGCATACATTATACCTGACGCAGATATAATGTAGCGCAGGGCTTTACAACGTGACGCATCTCCCTAGATGCGTCACGTTGTAAATATGTCGCAACGTGGAGCATTGTTTACCACGCCACTGCGTCACAGAAGTGACGCAATGGCGGCATAAAGTTGTTGCAAGGGGCTTGTAAATCTGCCCCAAAATCTGTTGCACGATGAAAAGATGAGTAAGGGGCCTAACTATAGCTCTAGGTACGCAAAAGAGCTTCAAGGTGAAAGCCCATTATTTCTTCTGCCACAAGACCACCCAGGGCTTCTGAAAAGGCTCATTGAGGGCCCATGGAACCCTCAGTATTCCTGCGGACTCCCACAGGCCAAACCCATTAGAATTGAAGAGTCAACTTTGCCTCAGTGTCTCTTGGCCTAATCTCCTATTCCTGATATCAAGCCTGAAACAAGCACCAATGGTGGTCATTGAAGCACCTAGTTGAGTCTGTCTTTGAACCCTATATTGAGATATCCTTGATGCCTAACCTCTCAAGGTGCTGAATTCTTATCCTCTAAACATCCATGCTGAAAGAATTATTTTATTGTGTGAACAATTCAAGTCTACTGGGCTCTGAAAGTAACAAAAAACCACTCATTGTGCAGCAGTTTACAGTTTGCACAGTTGAATGGGAAGAAAGATCTTTGGTCAGAACGGAGCTATCACTAGCCATTTCAGGAAGCTGAAGATCACAGGGCCCATAGCGAAGGTGTCCAAGAGCAATATTGTCCTGGGGAAAACAAGACCATGTATCCACCATTCTGACATGTGTAGGAATAAGAAAACAAATCCAGGGTGTGCAGAGTTTACATCATGAACAGATAGGCTCTCTCCCATATTTCTAAACCTCCTACAAGTGCTAATAAAAGGACAGAAGGCAGGCACCCGTCCTGGTAAGAGGGGAAATGCTGATGAATCTGCCTTAGCTCGTGTTGCCCATTACCTGGGTACGTAGAGAAGGACGGGAAAGTAAGCAGCACTATGCGCAAGCTCAGCATGGAATGCCCTGAACTCTAATGCATGTTGGCTAGTCCTGCTGTTTGTTTTCATCTAGGTGTTGTTCACAGTGTTGTCTATTCATATCTCCAGTGCTTGTCACTTCGATTGAAGGTGCAAATGCACCTACTGCCCAACAGGCAACTACCTTCAGCAAAAATTCCTGAAGTATGTTGGTGTAAGCCAGTGTGCCTTAGTCAGTCAGAAAGCCAGTGTTGCACCCCAGCCTCTGAAACATGTCATAATTAACAAGGGATCCAGGAGACAGGGAGAAAACCTTGCACGAGGTTCAGGGATAGAAGTCACCTTTGCATGAACTCCCAAATCTTCTCTGGCACTTAAACCACAGCATCATGACCCTGGGAGACTGCCCATAAGTGTAGAGGCAGTTTATGAACATGGAGACCAAGGTGGAGATGGGCCTGTTGCACAAATACTATATAGGATGCTTACAGGATAACAAAACCAGATAATTTATCCCAGTCAGGCCATTGTTGTGCCGCAATAATACAATGATAAACAAATCTAGGAATCTACATGTCCTCCTACACTCAGCCATGCACTTGCTGAAACTCATTCATTCTGCAGCAGGGCAGCAGGGCGGGGCAGATCTGGCCTCTGACAGTACGAGCTGTCCCAGTTGAGCCCTAAAGTTAATCGCTATGTGTTTCAAATCCATTTCGAGTATACAGTAGGTTGTGCAGACATCAGGAACAAGGCCAAGAACTGCCAGAAGTTGGCACATCATTTCAATGACTGTCACCAGCCTGGAAGAGGAAAAAGAAAGGATTAACTAATCAGTTAGGTAGGGGAGCAACATCATGCCCTCATTTTCAATATCCACATGAAAGGACAGATGATCTTAGTTAATAATAGGTCCACGTAGACTCACATAAATTCCACTTATCAACCCTTACTTACTGTGTTTTTCTTACCTGTAATTTTTCATGAAAGAGACTGGTTTGAGCAGAAAATGTCTTGTGGGAACCATGAAACTGGATGTGTGCCATAGCCATATTGCTGCACTAGCACTGTTCACCATATGACTTTAGAAGCTGTATGACTGAACAAGAATCAAGGAAGACTTTTGTATGCAAGGACATACCTCAAGTAAAATGTTCACATAGAGGACCTCCCAGTATATTTAAAAGGTATGTCACATGTCTTTTGTGTTCGATGACACACTCATATACAATTTTTTATGCAGACGATGAAGATTCCATATAATGCATATAATTTTGTGGAAATTACGGTTAGTACATGTGGAAAAAATGACAGTTTCACTCACTCCTAGTTAATACTTTATAGAGCATTTAACACTGAAGATAAGATCTCGGTAATACAAGTAAATACCCAAGTCACTGTACCAAAGAAATCTCTGGTGACTGGATATGACTGGGATGCGAATATAAACATTTGGCTGGTCTGTTCAAGACAAGAACTTGACCGGACTGCTCATTATTAGAATCCTCTGGGGTGCTTCTGTTCAGAAGCAATGCTTTGGATGGACCGGTTGGCACCCTTTAGGTCAATGATCTGGTGATCAACCAAAGACGTTTGCTCCAGAAATATGACCAGTCATACTCCCAGCCGCCTTCTCCTCCAGAGCAGGGAATCACCATCATTTTGGACAAAGTCCAATATACACTCCACCAGGGCCAATCTCTTCTTAGGAGCTTGGTGCCAATGTGTGGTGATGATGACAAAATTAATAGCATTACCTAAAACTCAACGGAGTATCCACTTTCAACAAAGTAACATACTTAGTCGTCTGAAACAGATCTCTCTTTGGCCTTTATGGAAAGGAGCACCCTGCTTCCATATGCAAGCCACTAGACAGGAGAGTGGCACAGACAGGACTGTTGATGTATTTCAGTGGAGGTGTCTTGGAGTGTGTTTGATCACTTCACCTAAAGCCATGTGATTGGAAAGACTCTGTTAAAAGCAGAGATATGAAATCTTTATTGCTGTTGGCAATAACTTTTCCAACCCTCCTCAGAGCGACGCAAGGAAAATATAGAAACCAGGCAGGCTCCGAAACAGAGGAAATGTATTTGCAGCTTCCTTGTTTATTGGCATGCCAAGGCAGACGCACATCCCAGTGTTACGTCTTGGAACAAGCTTCTTGTGCACTCCTCTGACTTTGTGGGGAGCTTATATATGTAAGAAAGTGCTGTTACCAGTAAAACCTTCAGATGTGGACGAAGTCCATATACAGATATATACAAAATAGAATTGCCATGCAAGCACAATACATAGAGCAAACTATACATGTTGCAGTATAAGCAAACCAGGGAACAGAAGATAGGTTGAGCTAAACTTGTAAGAAACAGAGGCCTCAGAGTGTGTATGTTGACATCTGTTAACCAAGGACGTGTCAGAGAGGGTAATAAAGGCCCTTGGGTCAGGCTGGAATAGATTTGTAAAGGAGGGGGGATTTTGGAGCACAGAGCAAGCAGTTTGGTCAGAGACAGATATAGCTAGCTCAATGGGTCTGAGATAGTGCGGGGGAGAATTGGAACTGATTCCCCTATCTGGGTGAGGCATACATATGGATATATATATTTTTCTCCACAATTGCTGTGCCTACATATGTGTGGTTTTGTCTAAATTTCTTTATCTGCAGTTGAAAATCCACTCATGCTTCCAGCCATTAAAGGACTTTCAACGAAGGTACTATGGGCCACATGTATCAAGCTATTTTGCGTTCGCAAACATACTGATTTGCAGAATCAGCCAGTTTGCGAATGCAAAAAAGGCTTTTCCAATGTTCCAACCTCGATTTTGCTATTCGGTAACCTGTTACCGAATCGCAAAATGGGTTTGCGATTCGGTATTTGGAAGAGGTGTGTTCAGGGCATCCCTTCCAAATACCGAATCGCAGCGGTATGTATGAATGTTTTGCGACCAAATACAGGTTGCAAAACATTCGCAGTTTACCATCAGATTCAATCTGATGGTAACCCATTCGCAAATGGGAAGCCTTTGTGAATGGGGGCGAAAACGTTGTTTAAGAGCAGGCAGTGCCTGCTCTTAAAAAATAAAAATAAAACTTTTCATTTTTTTCTTTTAAACGCAACCCGTTTTCCTTTATGGAAAATGGGCAGCATTTTTTAAAATAATGATTGCTATATTTAAAATCAATCATGGACATGGTGATCTGCTGACCCCAGCAGGTCACCATCCCCATGACTTCAAAGATTCCTAATGGGTCGCAAATTGCGACCTACCTCATTAGTATCAATGAGGTAGGTCAATTTAAGACCCCCTAGGAATCGCTAGAAGAAACTCATGGAGTAATACATTAGGAATAGCGATTACTTAATTGCAATTCGCAGAAAATCGCAATTAGGTAATTGCTGTTCCTAATATTGATACATGTGGCCCTATAGCTTTTGCCTAAAGATTTTGTAGAGCTGAATGACATGTAGAGAAGGCAGCTCTCCAGGACACATCCGCCTTCCACTCTTTCTGTTGTATATGTCTCCATGCAGCAAATAGAAATTGGACTGGGATGCTCCCCTGAGTAATTACTAGTGGCTGAGATTATTTTAAGAATTCCACACATCACTTTTTTGTAATACTTTAGTGGAACACCCTAAGTGCAACAAGTGTGCCCAGAAATGGATCCCATACTCAGTGTTCCACTGAATCCAAGATGCACCCCGACTGAGAAGCACCAATCGGGCTGAACCAGTCTTGGGTTGCTAGTGCTCTGGTTCAGGAAGGACTGCCCTGGCAGTTCGGTCTGGACTATTGCTGTTGGAGCAGGGTCAAGACTGCTTTGCATATGGTCGGGCAAAAAGTGGGGTGGCATAGTGTGAAAAATAACGATAGACCAGGCTGTGCTCCCAAGTAATTATCAGTAATTACCAATTACTGGGATTATTTCAAACCTTCCACCCATCACATTTCTATATACTTTTGTGTGATGTCCTAAGTGCGACGGGTATTCCCAGGCGTGGGCCCTGCACTAACTGTGCCCCTGGAACATAGCTCCAACCGACTAAGGAACTCCAATCATAGTGAAACCAGTCTTGGGCTGCTTGTACTTCAGTCCGGGGAGGACCTGGCCTAGCAGGCTGGGCTAGTCTGCTCCCATTGTAGTTACGTCAAAACTGATTTGTATGTGGCTGGGTCCATACTGAGATGGAATAGTGTGCAAAGGAGTGATGGACTGGGATGTGGCCAGAATAATTATCAGCAACTGAGATTTATTCAAGCATTCCACCCATCACTTTTTTTGTACATGTAAGTGTGATGCTCTATGTGCAATGGGTATGCCCAGATGTAGGTTCTGCGCTCACAGTGCTACTGAAACCAAGCTGCATCTGACTGAGGAGCCCCAATCAGTGTGAAAGCAGTCTTGGTTTGCTTGTGGTCTGGTTCAGGGTATTCTCTTGGTGGGATGTGGCCCACCCTGGCCTTCTACGCCCACCTGGAGTCTTGCAACATATATCATTCACAGAAACCATGCCCACACATCTGCTTATGGGATATTGTAATAATAACAATTTCAGTCAAGGCAAAACTAGTCCTGGGTTGCTTGTGCTCCGGATCAGGAAGGACCTGGCCTGGCAGTTCAGGCTGATATGTTCCTATTGGAAAGTCAAGACTGACTTGCATATGGCTGGGTCCAAACTGAGGTGGCATAGTGAGCAAAATAATGACGTACTGAGATATGGACTAAGTAATTAGCAGTGGCTGAGATTATTTCAAGCATTCCACCCATCACTTTTTGTATACTTCACTGCCATACCCTAAGTGTAATGGGGATTTCCATACGTGGGTCCCGTGCTCTCTGTGCCACTGGAACAAAGCTGCACCTGACAGAGGGACCCAATCAGGGCAAAACCTGGCTTGGGTTGCTTGAGTTTTGGTTCTGGGAGGACCTGGCTTGGCAGTTCGGGATGGACTGTTTCTATTGGAGTAGGGTCATGCCTGATTTGACTATGGCTGGGTCCAAACTGAGATGGCATAGTGATGGAGTGGATGTCGCCCAAGTAATTACCAGTGGCTGAGATTAGTTCAAACACTCCACTCATCCCTTTTTAATTAACTCTTCAGTGCAATGCTCTAAGTGCGAGGAGTATGCCCAGATGTAGGTCCCGCACTCACTGTGCCACCAGAACTAATTTGCACCTGACTGAGGAGCCCCAATCAGGGCTAAAGTGGTCTTGGTGTGCTTGTGTATTGGTTCGGGGGATTCCCTTGGTGGGATATGACCTACCCTGGCCTTCTAAGTCCGGCTGGAGTCATGAAGCATAAATCATTTACAGACAAACCATGCATACACATCTGCTTAGGGGACACTGCAGTGATATAAGTGCCACAACTATATTCACTACATTCTTATACCAACCTGCCCTAGCTTCCAACTCCTGATTTCTGTAGCTTCCCTAGACTGGGGTGAGATGATGGTCTAGAGAGTATTCTTGTGACTAGGTCCAACATGATAGGGTGACTTTCATATTGCTTTATCATGGCCACTGATGTCATCTAACAGACATGTCAGGACTCTCACGGTAATTGGGATGTGAGGCAAGTATGAGATGGAAGTCCACCAATCCTCCTCTCAGTGGGATCCAAGCAAGCAAGTAAGTACACAATTTCCTCTTCACAATTCACTCAGGGGAAAATGTGGGATAAGGATTAATAAAGAGGAACAAAAAATGGTCTCAGCTCTGCTCTCCTGTCCTCAGTACCTAAGGCTTTTTCTGGGTGCCTTCAGGATATAACCCATAAGAATTATGAGCAAATGTGGCTATTGATGAAAGTATGAAAAATCAGTTAACGAAACACAGTTTAGCATTTTCACCAAATGCTCCACAGTAGGCTCTAGACAAGTCCTAGGTCATACCACAAATCCCACTCCGGGGAGTTTCTTGAGGTCACGGTGCATCTGTCCAAACGCGAACTGGAATAAACAAGGAATGAAGTGACAAGGAAACCAGATCAGGTAACTTCTTCAGAAGCTGTCAAGAAAGCAGAAACCAGCAAAGTGAGAAAATAAATGAAATGCCTGGATGCCAAATGGTGAGCGAAATACTAACAGGGTATCTGTTTCTTCCACTTCCTCTACTTAAACTACCTCAGAAGTGCTTAATCCTCTTCTGGTTAGGAAGGATTCTGATCAATCCTTGAGACCGCTATCTCTCTATTCCCCAGAAGTCCCACCCATGTCTACAGCACCCAAGCTGCTACAGACTGGTCTTCCACACCTTCCATTCAACCTGTCTCTGTATGGGGGTTCAGTGGTTGCTCTCTACAGAACTCTCTTGCTGCCCTCCTCATTGTCTACATCCCCTTTTTTATAAAGCCTGACAAGTCCACTAGTACATGGGCCACCACCCGCCAGGATAGGTATGGGAAAGCACGGTACCTAGACACACACACAGGGTTAGAAGCCCTTCCACCCTAGGGTTATTCCACTCCTCATGTGGTGAGTAACTAGTGTCAATATACACTGAAAAAGCCCTGGGTCTGAATTAGCAAAGAGAGGAAAGAAACCAGAGATTATCTCTTAGAGCTTGTGGGGAGATCCCTTTGTTAGGACGAAATCCCTCTCCCACCGTAGGTGGCATGCTTCATCATTGGGATTCTCCTCGTGAGGGGAAAACCTAGTCTCACCACGGGCGACAACCCCCTCACTGAGAGGGAGGAGCTCAGGGATGTTTTATTCCTAGTTTTAGGATAATGAGAAGAAAGATATTAGGTTGGGTAGAGGGCGCAGCGCAAAATAATATATACTGTGAGGATGGTGATAGTAAAACTAGCTACCAGGTACGAAAGAAATGACTTTATTAGCTCGTTCCTGGGGCCAGGATTAAAAACAGAGCACCGGCAGGGATAATTTATAACTGCAGGTAATAGACGAAGACAGGTCTACATGTTTCAGCCTATAGACCCGGAGAGGTATTACGGCTTTCGTCAGGACCTAAATTTGCTACTGCTATTCACAATGATTAACAAACTGTGAAGTGTAATAAGTAATAGTGAAACCAAGAAAAATTGAAATTAATACAACACCAGTGATCCCACTGATTGCATTGATGATTCACTGGTTGTACCTGTATGGAAAACACAAGCAACAAGAGAAATCATTGAAACATGTATCCCTAAACATGTCTGATACTTCATGTTTGAGAAGGCCGGTGCGGCATAATTCTGCTGTCACCAGCATGCTTAAGTATAGTGACAATTTGTCATGACAAATATGTGAATAAATCAGTTTCTTACCCGTCTCTTACGGATAAGAGGCCTCACCTTGACCTGGCAGCAGCTCAGGGAAGGGGCACTGCTCTGAAAAAGAGATGTGTCGAACATTTACAAGTCAACCAAGACTTATACAGACACATACTCTTTAAAAGATTGTATAGAGAAATCTGATCACGTGAGCAACAAGATATAAAATTACAAGGAACTGTTATGCTGCGCGTGGAGTAACGCAAAAACAACAATTGATGGACAGAATGCAGAACAATGTCATACATTCACCCCAGTACAGAGATCTGGGCCTAAATCCATCATTTTTTTGCTCACCATGCAATTCCAGTTTGAACCCAGCCATATGCAAATCAGTCTTGACCATGTGCCCAATGGGAACAGTCCAGCCCGAACTGCCAGGCCAGGTCCTCCCTGGACTGGAAACAAGCATCCTAGGACCGGTTTCGGGGTTTCACCCCTCTTCAGCCAGGATAGCTTGACTCCAGTGGCATGGAGAGCACGGGACCCACGTCTGGGCATATCCGTCCCACTCGGGGTGACAAATGCAAAAACAAAATTGATGGACAGAATGCAGAACAATGTCATACATTCACCCGAGTACAGAGATCTGGGCCTAAATCCATCGTTTTTTTGCTCACCATGCCATTCCAGTTTGAACCCAGCCATATGCAAATCAGGCTTGACCCTGTGCCTCATGGGAACAGTCCAGCCCGAACTGCCAGGCCAGGTCCTTCCTGGAATGGAAACAAGCATCCTAGGACCGGTTTCGGGGTTTCACCACTCTTCAGCCAGGATAGCTTGACTCCAGTGGCATGGAGAGCACGGGACCCACGTCTGGGCATACCCGTCCCACTCGGGTGACAAATGCAAAAACAACAATTGATGGACAGAATGCAGAACAATGCCATACATTCACCTCAGTACAGAGATCTGGGCCTAAATCCATTGTTTTTTTGCTCACCATGCAATTCCAGTTTGAACCCAGCCATATGCAAATCAGTCTTGACCCTGTGCCCAGTGGGAACAGTCCAGCCCGAACTGCCAGGCCAGGTCCTCCCTGGACTGGAAACAAGCATCCTAGGACCGGTTTCGGGGTTTCACCCCTCTTCAGCCAGGATAGCTTGAATCCAGTGGCATGGAGAGCAAGGGACCCACATCTGGGCATACTCGTCCCATTCGGGGTGACAAATGCAAATACAACAATTGATGGACAGAATGCAGAACAATGTCATACATTCACCCCAGTACAGAGATCTGGGCTTAAATCCATCGTTTTTTTGCTCACCATGCCAATCCAGTTTGAACCCAGCCATATGCAAATCAGTCTTGACCCTGTGCCCAATGGGAACAGTCCAGCTCGAACTGCCAGGCCAGGTCCTCCCTGGACTGGAAACAAGCACCCTAAGACCGTTTTCAGGGTTTCACCCCTCTTCAGCCAGGATAGCTTGACTCCAGTGGCATGGAGAGCACGGACCCACGTCTGGGCATACCCGTCCCACTCGGGGTGACAGATGCAAAAACAACAATTGATGGACAGAATGCAGAACAATGCCATACATTCACCCCAGTACAGAGATCTGGGCCTAAATCCATCGTTTTTTGGCTCACCATGCCATTATGAAGGGTGATAAAGGGTGATGCCCTGAAACCGGTCCGAGGATGCTTGTTTCCGGTCCAGGGAAGACCTGGCTTGGCAGTTCGGGCTGGACTGTTCCCATAAGGAACAGGGTCAAGACTGATTTGCATATGGCTGGGTCCAAACTGGGGTGGTGTGGTGAGCAAAAGAATGATGGAATAAACCTAGATCCTTGTGACTGGGGGTGAATGTTTGCATTGTCCAGCATTCCGTCCATCAATTGTTTCTTTTGCATATATCGCCCTAAGTGGGAAGGGTATGCCCAGACATGGGTCCCGTGCTCACTACACCACTAGATTCAAGCTAGCCTGGCTGATGAAGGGTGATGCACTGAAACCAGTGCTAGGATGCTTGTTTCCGGTCCAGGGAGGACCTGGCTTGGCAGTTCGGGCTGGACTGTTGCCATTACAAACAGGGTCAAGACTGATTTGCATATGGCTGGGTCCAAACTGGGGTGGTGTGGTGAGCAAAAGAATGATGGATTAAACCTAGATCCTTGTGACTGGGGGTGAATGTTTGCATTGTCCAGCATTCCGTCCATCAATTGTTTCTTTTGCATATGTCGTCCTAAGTGGGAAGGGTATGCCCAGACGTGGGTCCCGTGCTCACTACACCACTGGATTCAAGCTAGCCTGGCTGATGAAGGGTGATGCCCTGAAACCGGTCCCAGGATGCTTGTTTCCGGTCCAGGGAGGACCTGGCTTGGCAGTTTGGGCTGGACTGTTCCCATAAGGAACAGGGTCAAGACTGATTTGCATATGGCTGGGTCCAAACTGAGGTGGTGTGGTGAGCAAAAGATTGATGGATTAAACCTAGCTCCTTGTGACTGGGGGTGAATGTTTGCATTGTCCAGCATTCCGTCCATCAATTGTTTCTTTTACGCGTGGTGTAACAGCACTAAACTCCTAGTGATTAGTCCCTCACACTCATACAGATCCGTCAAGTCTAGAAACGGAAGTAAGCAAAGAGTAGCGCCCTACAGGTCCCATACAAATACAGCGTGCTGCATGTGTCCACGAGACCAGAAGGCCATTGAGGGTGGAACTTATATAAAAGCCTGTCAGAATTAGCCAAGGCTGCAGAAACCAAATGCGGGCCCCCCCACTAGTCCGAGGAGGCACCATGCCACCAAACATCTAAGCGTGCCACGCGGCACAGCGCTCAGGGGCGCCATTAATTGTGCCACCACGCAGGCCATCTAGCCAGGCACGGACGCGGGGACCTTGGAGACTTCATCAGGGTCCCGAGGAAATGGAGTAAATTAGAGTAGATTACTCCTGTGTGTCACCAAGTGAAAAACACGACCCCAACACGCCCAAACAGAATCCCAAATGGACTCTATTGAGCCCCTTCCCTTTCCTTCGATACTCCGGGTGGTGTTGCGCTGCAACCGGGAGGCAGTCAACGACCACTCGAGGGAGGTACAAGTAGGCTATTATACGGGTCGCATTGATGTGACGTCACAACGTCATTGCATGCGGCCCGCAATCATGGGAAATGTGGTCTGTTTGTCAGTCAATACCCATTTTCTAAGTGGGTGTGACTGCACTATACCTAGTCATTCTTAGGTTTTAAAAACCAAAGTGCGGAGGTGGCTAATGTAACTCCGCGTACAGAAAATTATCCATGAAAATTAGAGGCACTGTCCACTCTCGTCGCTATGTTGTCATATGTGTCTACCAACAGCAGGTGTCTCTTTATGGGAGAGGCAACATGTTAGACAATATAATCCTGAATGTGGAAATAGTTGAGAGGGCCATTTACAAAAGGCAGTTAGGTCTTAAATGATTGATACTTTTGGAGCACGACATCTGATCAGATCAAGAAGAGTATTTGTAAGAATTGGAAAATCCTCAATATAGGAGACACCCACATTCCAATACCCTTGTTTGCTTTCAAAAGGAGCACCAACCTTAGGGACCGGCTTGTCCACACTAGGCCCAGCAACAAGAGACTTGCAACCCTAGATACGCTCTGGGGACTACCAGCTGTCAAGGGACATGTTCCGTGCGGCTCTTGCAGGGCGTGCCCACAGACCAAGCACACAACCTCTATCGATATTGGTACCAACAAACCTTGAACACTAGCACGACACACTTATTGCAACAGTGAGAAACTAATCTATTTGATAATCTACCCCTGCGGGCTACGCTACGTGGGCATGACCACACGGATGGTCAAAACCAGGATAATGGAACATAAAAGCACTATACGTTGCAGGAAACAGTCCACTAAACTTACGAACCATTTCCTGGAGAAACAACATGCAGCAGAGGAGTTGAGATGGACAGTGCTGGATCAACCATATATTCCCACACACATATCTGACATAGCCAGATTCTTATTTCTGAGAGAGCAGAGATGGGTGCACAGATTGCATTGTGAAACCGACGGACTGAATAACGATATCCCGTGGACAGCACTCTAATAAACATTAGTTATGAGATGCCACCCTTTAAGATATCACTCCTAAATAGCAAAGATCGATTTCCATTCTGCCCTTCAGATGTCGTGCTCCAAAAGTAACAATCATTTAAGACCTAACTGTCTTTTGTAAATGGCCCTCTCAACTAGTTCCACATTCAAGATTATATTGTCTAACATGTTGCCTCTCCCATAAAGAGACATCTGCTGTTGGTAGACTCTCCTACACAGACTTCTAGATTTATCACTGCCCTAGTAATCTCTACTGTAAAGAACATGTCTTTTGGGGTTACACATATATATTTTCTTCGAGTCCTGTAGGTATGCACGATGTTGTGATGCCGACACTTGGGCATGCGAGACCCCTATCACTTGGGTCCTGTGACAGTAGACCATCGGTCACAAACACATTTTGAATTATTCTAAGTCTAATTGCAAACACAACCCTATATGGGACATTGAACTACATCTCCCAGTGCTCTACTTCGCACATATGACAACAAAGCAACGAGAGAGGAAAGTGCCTCTAATTTTCATGAATAAATTTCTATACGCGGAGTTACATTAGCCACCTCCGCACTTTGGTGTTTAAAACCTAAGAATGACTAGGTACAGTGCAGTCACACCCACTTAGAAAATGGGTATTGACTGACAAACAGACTACATTTCCCATGATCGCATGCTGCATGCGATGACGTTGTGACGTCACATCAATGCAACCCGTCTAATAGCCTTCTTGTACCTCCCTCGAGTGGTCGTTGACTGCCTTCCGGTTGCAGCGCAACACCACCCTGAGTACCGACGGAGAGGTAAGGGGCTCAATAGAGTCCGTTTGGGATTCTGTTTGGGTGTGTTGGGGCCGTGTTTTTTGCTTGGCGACACACAGGGGTAAACTACTCTAATTTACTCCATTTTCTCGGGACCCTGATGAAGTCTCCAAGGTCTCTGCGTCAGTGCCTGGCTAGATGGCCTGTATGGTGGCACAATTAATGGCGCCCCTGAGCGCTGTGCCACGTGGCACGCTTAGATGTTTGATTGCATGGTGCCTCCTCGGACTAGTGGGGGGGCCCGCATTTGGTTTCTGCAGCCATGGCTAGTTCTGACAGGCTTTTATATACGTTCCACCCTCAATAGCCTTCTGGTCTCGTGGACACATGCAGCACGCTGTATTTGTGTGGGACCTGTAGAGCGCTACTCTTTGCTTACTACTGTTTCTAGACTTGATGGAGCTGTATGAGTGTGGGGGATTAATCACTAGGAGCTTAGTGCTGTTACTCCACGCGCAGCATAACAGTTCCTTGTAATTTTATATTTGGTTGCTCACGTGATCACATTTCTCTATATTCATCCGGTGCCGTTCGGGCATGGCACCATACCAAATAGCACGCATTCAGTTGCAAAAATGGATAAATTATGAAAATGAAAATAAAAGGAGTGCATCCCTACTCTTGTGAATTCATGTTGAAACGTATGCCCTACATCGGGATAGCACCCATCAAAGAAGTTAAGGATAAAAAAAGACAAACAACGGACATCGCTCTACTCCACACGGCAGGCGAGACATCGTGGATCGTCATTTAAGACAGTGCAGTAAAGTATATGAACTGGTGAAACCTTCACAAGCACTTGATGACAATGAACGCAGTTCCGTTTTAACTAATGACACCTTTGATTTATGTACTTATCGTGTGCAGTTTTAGGTTCCCACAATAGCAGTGGATTATGGGAAATGGAGTTCCGAGTACTGACTAATATTATGCTGATGTCATTTTGTCGGCGGGAAAAGAGTAAATAGCTGACCAATAGGGAGAATTGTACGGGTTTAAATGAGGGGTGGGAAGAAAGGTGGGGTATCACCAGATGGGGGAGGAGTACTGAGGATGTTTGCGTGGTAACGGTTTCGGCAGGTAAGGAGCGGTGTGACAGTAGAGTTAAGATTCAAGTAATGGCAATGTATAGTCTGGTGTGAATGATTGTATGAGTTACGATAGATGGTAGAAAGGTACGGGTTCGTTGATGATGTGTGAAAGAGGTTTGAAAAATGTGGAAAGCGAGTATGTTATAAGACTGTGTGATAAGTTGCGAGTGTGGTTGGATAGGTGGTTGATAGCGGGTGGATGTAAGTATATTGAGGCGGGAGCGCATGAAGTTGGGGATTACAAATGGGGTTGGGGGGAATGAGACACTGTGAGAATGAAGGGGCATGTAGGTTGTAGTCCAGGGGGATAGGCGGGTGTAGGAGAATGAATTAATATATGGTGTACGCATGCAAAGTCGAACGGTGACACGTCAATAAAAGAAAGTAGATGGTTGGGTTTAGGAGTTGCGTGGTTGAGAGAAACAATATTATGGGAGAAAGGGTCAGAATCCCGTCAGTTTTCAGTTTTCGGATATATTCTGCTGTCGTAAGCATTCGCATTAAGCATGTTAAATTAAGTTGAGCATGTGAATCAACTGTATATCAAAGTATGTATATTGATGTAATGAGAGGTGCAATATGGTAATACTTGGTTTTTTTACTTGTCATTGTAGTGACCCCTGACGAAGGGCACCCAGTTGCCCGAAATGCATTGGGTTTTTAAATAAATAACACTGCCTCAGACGAATTTGCAACATTCGTGGTTTTTGCTAGAGGTTCGGATGGCCCAGCATAATCATCAGAAATTGTGAAAATTGGCAAGCACCACTCCGCGTGTGGCGAGAGAAACTATGTTGATAATAAGTTTAGCTACAGTGTCGAAAAACATGGATAAAGTTGGAATATATGGAGAAATTTGTTGAAAGAGATGACTGCCTATGGGCGACCTCAGCTGTGCATTTGGTTGGGGCAGAGTCCTGCCCCAATTCTGACTTTGACAGCAGAATTATGCCACACCGGCCTCCTCAAACATGAAGTATCAGACATGTTTAGGGATACATGTTTCAATGATTTCTCTTGTTGCTTGTGTTTTCCATACAGGTACGACCAGTGAATCATCAATGCAATCAGTAGGATCACTGGTGTTGTATTAATTTCTATTTTTCTTGGTTTCACTATTACTTTTTACACTTCACAGTTTGTTAATCATTGTGAATAGCAGTAGCAAATTTGGGTCCTGACGAAAGCCGCAATACCTCTCTGGGTCTATAGGCTGAAACATGTAGACCTGTGTTCGTCTATTACCTGCAATTATAAATTATCCCTGCCGGTGCTCTGTTTTTAATCCTGGCCCCAGGAACGAACTAATAAAGTCATTTCTTTCATACCTGCTAGCTAGTTTTACTATCACCATCCTCACAGTTTATATTATTTTGCGCTGCGCCCTCTACCCAACCTGTTATCTCTCTTCTCAATGTAGGATTTAGTATATCCTAAAACTAGGAATAAAACGTCCCTGAGCTCCTCCCTCTCAGTGAGGGGGCTGTAGCCAGTGGCAGGACTAGGTTTTCCCATCACGAGGAGAATCCCAATGATGAAGCATGCCACCTACGGTGGGTGAGGGATTTCGTCCCAACAAAGGGATCTCCCCACGAGCTCTAAGAGATAATCTCTGGCTAATTCAGACCCAAGGGTTTTTCAGCGTATATTGTTAATTGTTTGGGGAACCAACCCTTGCAGGTCTTTAAACTTTCCTCGGACCCCCCTCCTATTCTTGTGTGAAGAGTAACTAGTGTCCCCTGGAAATACACTAGTGAGTTAACAATACTCAGTACTGACCTGTCCAACTCTCAGTATATCCCTGAGCCTTGTAAGAATCCCTAGAAGGACCATCACACAGGCATTACCTTCCCGAGGGGCAGCATTTATAGGGTGCAGACACTGCAACAGAAAGAAAGGTTGCTTAAGACCCTGCAGGCAGCACGTGGTTTGCCCTGCCTTGGCACAAAGGCCTGGGGCTTTTTCAAAGCTTTGGTTCACAAGGAGAATTTCAGCTATGTGAGAACAATGTTTGCATCCGAAATAGTAGCTATCTGTTTTACAATTACATTCAGGTCTAACTGTCAAAAATTCTATTTAGCGTTGGTTTCTTCCAAAAACATCCTCAAAGGTCAGTAACCGGGTGAATCAGGCTTCATTTTAGTCTCTCACTAGGAAGTCACTGTGGTCTCCGTTTGTCAACAAACGTAATTTGTCATTGTAATTGTTTGATCCTCGTGAACCAAAGCCTTGAAAAAGCCCCTGGCCTGTGTGCCAAAACGGGGCGAAACGCGTGTTGGCAGTCTTGCTGCTCACTTCATAAAGGAACAAATATGAAAGAAATAAGAAGCAACCCTACCAAGATCTAATTTTAATTTGAAGGTCGCCATGGTGATATACGTGTCATCTGAAGGCAGGGTCAAGGGAATTTTGTGATTTTTTAGCCACATTATTTTACATATTATCATTGATTTACTGCATTTGCCACATAATGGGTCATCTGCTGCATAATTTGCTGATGTGAACAAAAAACGTATTTCTAGCTCAAATGGATCAAAAAGTAATACTGAAAGCATCACTCGTGGTTCTGCATAGTGGCCGACCCTTTAGAACCATTAAATCATCACCTTTCAGTTACTGATTGCTATAACTAGTTGTACACTGATATTAATGAGGTGAAATCTTTGCCCAGATGGTGCTTGATTGATAAAATAGTGTAATAATGCTGCCACAGAGTGTGCTGCATTATGCCACACAGTTTCCCTTTGCTTGCCACAGAATGTAGTCAACCATGCTGCATAATTGGGTCCTCTATTGATGCATAATTCTAGTGGCTCTATATGTGAGCTACCAAATACAATAATGAGATAGCTCATTGGAATAATAGACCTATGCCTCGAGATTGTTTTATAATCTGGAAGTCACAGGTTTAAATCACAGCAAAAATCACAGAAAAAAATCTGGGGGCAGAAGTATCTCCTGCAGAGACCTGGGTGAGATTTGCAGATTACAGGGGGTAATCCCAGTCAGGTATCTCTGAGGAGAGCTAAGTGCAACCTCAGATTTCTGTGATCTGTGAGAAAACTCTGAGGTTTACTGTAACTCCTTCAGAGGTATGGCTGTAGTCTGATGTCCTATTGTGTTACAGATCATCAGGTTAGTGCACCAGCGACAGAGATCTCCAGGATCCCAGTGTTCCTGGGAAAACACAATGGCTTCTTCTACCTTTTGTGGAGCTCTGTGTATAACAGGGGTGGCCAGCATGACTCGCGGGTGGGGGGTGGGTGTGCGGGGGGGGGCGCGGGCTGCATTATAAAAAATAACACTTACCTTGATGCTGCCGCCACCGAGTCCTGTGTCGTCTCTCCTGCTCGCCTGTGTCTGACTCCAGGTCGGAACAGGAAGCAGGCAGCCAGGCTCCCATCCCTAAGCCAATTACAACACTCCAATGGAGCGTTGTGATTGGTCTGAGCGCCGTGACACGGCGCTCAGCCAGGGGCTGGAGGGGTGGGCATGTTCTCCATGCAAGCTGTAATGCAGCCTGCATGGAGAACAGGGGAGTGCGCAAGACTGTTTTGGGCAGCCCAAGAGGGACGACCAAACAGTCATTGCACACAGCACAGGAGTGTTCTACCACTCCTCCCCTGCCCTGGAGCCCCACCCCCTCACGCACACTGCCGCAGCAGGAGGAAAAAATGAAATGATAATAACATTACGTTATTATCATTTTAGTTTTTCCTTTCTTTAGCTGCTCCCTGGCAGTAAGGCAACGCCAGTGTACCATCTGAGTGAGCTCAGCAGAATGATGGCACAAAAAAGCAAATCATTTTGAAACTTTTAGCCTCAAAATGAACCAGGGTAGAACGAGCGACCCCTCACAAACTGAGTTCACTCTAATCTACATCCCACACTATCTGTCCCATACCTTGGGGCTCTCCACCTTAAAACTGGCACTGACCTTAACACAGAGTATGACGACTACTAAGGCAAAGGATGATGGAAAAGACTGAAATAATGGTGACTACATTTCTGGAAGGTGCTGTTTCGCCTGTGTCAGTTACCGTAGGAGAACCTAGGTGCGCCTGTAGCTTTAAGAGCCGCAGATCTGTACTGTCTGAAGAAAATCTGCAGTTTCAAGCGCACATCTGTAAACTGCAGAGCTCCGTTGCCCCCCTTTTGTCCTTTCATTCCGCCCGTAGACCCTCGTGAGCCCAGACGCGTGGACCACCCAAATGATACCTTCTGGAGATGCTCTGTCAGTCACACAGGCCCACAGTTCAGAGATCTTACGAGCGCAGGCTGCCTTTGACAACAGCTGTATTTATTCTCCCCGCGAAGAGAAAAGTCATGCTAGGGGATATATTATAAACATTCTCTCCAAGATACAATGACCCGAAAGAATCTAAATCTTTCAAAACACGAAGCCCAGGACGCTAAATCCAGCACACCCTTTAAAACCTTGAGCACGGCTTTAGTCACTCGCAGTAAACGGGCACATTGTGCCCCGTGTGGGCCTGTTGTTCTTACGCGTTGATTTAAAGGCCCCTCTTAAAGCAGCAGTTTGTCAAACTTGAAAACATAAAACCTGGAACATAATAGGCTTTGCCGGGAATGAGTATAGCAAGTTAAAATGCATTCCTTGCTCTACATTGCTGGAGATATTTTCTCACTGGCATTAGAGCCAGTTGCATACGAAGGCAAATCCAATTACGCTGAACTGAAAAGTTTATGTGTGTTGTGCTTAAGATGTGTTTTTTGTACAGTTCAAGGTTCAAGGCAAAAGTGACCCGCATTTACTGCTAGTGTAATATCTGACGGTTCAGTATTACGTCGAGTTGCACTGCTCACTACAAATAAAGGAGCTATAAAGTGCGGTAGTTCACAAGGTTTTATTTGAATCTGTTTTTTACGAGTGGAAACTATTCACGGTATTCCCATGGTCTGATATGGTATTACTGCAATGCAGTGCTGATTTTATTTGTTTATTTTTTACAGTTTTATATAGCGCAAACTTGGCCCAAGGACATTAGAGCCTTTTACATGAGCACCAGATTACATTGCTCAAGGTCAGATTCTTTTTTTCTTTTTTTATAGGCATGGAAAGATTAAGCGATTTGCCCAGAATCACATGATGCTGAGCCAATGCTGGGAATCAAACCTGGTTCACCAGTTCCAGGGTAGGCAGCTGTAGCCCTTAGGCCACATCTCCTCACTTAATTTGTAGATAAAAATGCTTAAATAAATACATGCAGGTGCCTACATTTCTTTCGTAGGAGACCTGCCACCCACTTTCGTCACTGGTACGGGCTTTTCATTCTCAGGAACCTCCACATATTGTGACTGAAGCATTGCTTCGGTTGCTGCTGACTTCAGGGCACTTAATTCAAGCAGTCACAATACCCTTTCCGGGCACATTATGTGATGTGTCCTGTGAATGTTGAAGGGTTAATGCTTATTCCTTGGCACTGCTGGCTGCAGTAATTCCAGTAATTCCTCCACAAGGTAGTGCCATTGGAATAATAGAATTATGTTTACCGGTTCTGTTTGCTTGTAATGTTTGGCAGCTGGGGCCCATGGGACAAATATGAACTGTCCTGACCCTCTAAAACAAGCACCAGAGGAGCCCAACAACAACAACGACCTCAAATTAAGCACTGCTGCATTCAGTCTGCATCACTCTAGATGCACAGTAATGGAAAAAATGCTGAATAATAGAGTTACTGAACTTTTCTGTGCAAAATTCACCTTATCATATCACTTCAATGAGCTTCTCAGTATCGAGGCACCAAAAACTTCTGAGGTCAGTATTGCACTGAGCTCACGGGGCAAATGCATTTCTAGCATCAAAAGATGCTCTGAGTGTTAGAAATGGGGTCTCTAGTTGGCAGTGGTTTGCACCTTGCCCAAGTAGGGACCCTCACTCTAGTCAGGGGAATCGAGTCACACAGCTAAGATAACCTCTGCTCACCCCTTTGGTAGCTTGGCACGAGCAGTTAGGCTGATCTTGGAGGCAATGTGTAAAGTATTTATACACACACACACACGCAGTAACACAGTGAAAGCACTACAAAAGGAATTCACACCAGTTTATAAAAATAGCCAATATTTATCTGAATAAAACAAGACCAAAATGACAAGAATCCAACATACACGATGTGTCGATCTTTTGCAGCGATGTGTCGATAAAACAGACACTGAGAGACGATGCGTGGATTTTCTCCTTAAGATCAGCAGGTTAATCTTCCAAGAGCCCAGGAAATGTATTTGGGACTCATGAAATGAATATGTTTTTGCTATTTTGTTTGTGCATTGTTCTATGTAAGTTAGCATACGCGGCACCATTTTATGTTTAGCCCCCATTTTGAATCTTGCCATTAACTGTGTACTCTCTCCTCGAGAAGCATGCTGTGGAAAGTTTCATTTCTCCAAGGTTAGGCCTTGTTCTGCTAATGAATACACTGTTCTTATTAGCGTATACCTTTCCCACTAGATAGAGGCCTTCTCCCACTAGTTTAGCGGTAGACACAGACAGAACGACCTTGGCATAGAGATAATGTGTGCCCGGCCTCAGAGTCGAAGCTCATCCTACTGTACTTCTTTGTTTCAGCTGCACCTGCTTGCAAAATTCCATTATGGGTGTGTCTTCCTTGGTTCCGAATCGTACATAATGTATCACCATGATTGCTGAAGTCAGTCACTCTAAGTGACTGGGCAGACGGGGCTCCGCTCGAGTGTATCTGAATAAATATATACTTGGTTTGTATTCTCTACTGTCTGACCGACTCTTCATTTGTATGGAAGGCTGAGAGGTGGTCGCGAGTGACCCGGGTGGCCCTAATCGGGTCACTTCCTTCAGGTGGCGCCCAAACAGGGACCCCATCGGGGGAGTGGCCCTTCCCAGGTGGGGAGGTCGAGGCCGTCGTCGGGTTGGACGGACGGACCAGGGATCCCTGCATGAGAGAGTTTCTGAACTCGCAGCTGCCCCTTCTGTCCCGCCAGATGGTGCCTCGGCCAGCGGTCATCCCGACTGGGGTCCTGAATGTCGAAACACTTGGATCTGACCGTTTGGTCCGAAGAGTCGGCAGTGGAGAATAAGTTTGTTTGACCTGTGTGCACCAGGTGAGTTTGTTTTGGTTCTTTGTGGATATGGTACTATTTTGGTTTGTATTTGGAACGGACTGAGGGCCAATTTTGGTACGAAGTTTTTGCGGACACTTCGCCAGGCAACATAAACGAATTTGGCTCACTTTGAAAATGCCTGGATTTAGTAGGTTCTTGGTTTCCTGTTGTCGTTGTTGTTCTGCAGATGAAGATGCTCGATTGGAAGAAAGTCAGCCGGCGCCTCCAGAAGGCACTCCGAACTTTAATATGTATGTGAAGCATGGCCTTGGCCCTATTATGTTTAGTACGCTATGGCACAAATATACGAAGGACAATGTCGAGTTGCAGTGGCTTTTGATGGGCACTTTTGATGAACAAAAAATTGGGTTTTTACAGGAGAAGTTGTTTGCGAAAAGAAGTAGACAGTCTATGTTTCATTCTCTTCGAACGTGGCAAAAGGAAGCTAAACAGAGTCGAATGAAAGCAGAGAAGGAGGCGCGAAAGATGAGAAGCAAACATTGACTCAGAAAGCTGTAGCACATGATAAAGAGAAGCAAGAGATAGGGATTGAACGTGAAGATAGGAGATTTCAATTGAATATTGATAAATCTTATGTAGCCCGAGAAGAAAATGATACTTTTGTGGAAGAACTGTTAGATACTCGACCCCCACCCCCATATGCCCACGGAGGATATATCCCACTCTTCCCTCACAGGCCGAGCTACCCGGTTCTGCTGTCTCTGCTGTTTCTGCTTCTGTTACTGTTGATCAGACTGCCTTGGCCACAGCACCTCCTGTTCTTTCTTTGTCTTTGCCGTCTGTGGCAACTATGACCGTTAGTACTCCTGTGACACCTATTGCTTCGGCGTCTCTTTCGCCAGCTCTTACACCTGCGACGCAGCCGGAAGCGACATTGGTGCCTGCTCCTTCTGTTGCTACCCCCACTGTGTTCTTCCATCCCCCGACATTACTGACTAGTGGGACACCAGTACGTGGAATTGAGGATAGAGACTGGACGAAGTTCAAGGAGCGAATGGGTCCGTATGTGCGATCAGAGATGGGAGATGCAGAGAAAAGAGTAGTAGCTAATCAGGCATCCCAGTGGGCCCGAAACCCCATTTACAGTGTGGAAGATGTGTGATGAAATATTATGAGGCTTTTGTACAACAGCATGCCCTTAAGCATATGTCCGCTACTTTGATTGGTCTCTGGGAGCAGTGTTTCAATGATGCAGCACCGCAGATTATATATGATATTAAGGATCATGTATATGTTACTGATATGGCGCCTGGTCAAGTTTTTGGTAATGCTGCGACGTTGGTTGCTTGCGTTTAGACTGCTTGAGAAGAGCCCCACCCAGGTATCTCAGTTTCCGATGTGGGAGGTTCATCCTATCTATCATCCTGAAATACCAGAGCAAAGGGATCAGCACGATAATGTTATTAGACAAGGTGTAGAGGCCCGTTTCCAAGAACAATGGGTTTATACTCCGTGGAAAAGGAGTGAAGTCTTGTCTCTTAAGACTCAGTTACCTGATCCTAGGAAGAATCCGACTGCTTATTATAAAGAATTGACTGAAGCGGCCTCTTCTACAGTGATGACACTTGCTGAGATTGAAATGTTTTTTGGCTTACTAGTTCCGGTTGATTTGGAGACAAGTACACACACAGGATCACGTTGTGGAATTGGGTGGTACCTGGGACCAAATTAAGGTATGGGATCAGGAACGGAAGCCAGGTGATAAGCCTAGACCAGAGATACTTGCTTTGCCCGGCCGTATCATTACATATATGCATTCTCTTATCCGTCCAAGAAAGGTTGATTGGGACAAGTTATCGGCTTGCCGTCAGAAGAAAGATGAGAGTGTCTCAGATTTTTTTCACTCGGTTTGAAGGTGTGTTTCTAGATTATAGTGGACAGGATTTGTCGATCGAAGGTGGTGTTCGATTGTTTGTCAATAGATTTGTTTCCAATATACTTCCTGAGATTGTGACTTGATTGCAGGCGTCTGAGAGCACCTGGTCCACCTCTTCTCCTTCTGTTATTTTGAATATGGCACAGTATTATGAGCACAGGGAAAATGAGGATAAGGAGAGGACGGAGAAGAAGCACAAGGATTTGAAGACGTTGTTACAACAGGCTTCTAGGGGGAATGGTAGAGGACGTGGTGGTTTGGCCCGGCAGCTTCCACGTACTAGCAGGAATACTATGCCCATAGGGCCGAATCAGTGTGCGTATTGCAAAGAGGAGGGACACTGGCGTGGCGAGTGTCCTGTGCTTTTGCAGAAGGTGGGAGTCTCGAGAGGACGAGGTTATCGTGGACGGGGTCGTGGAGCTGGTGGCCATGACATGGCTCAGAATGCTGCAGCCCCGCAGGGTTGTGCTGATCAAAATTATTTTGATGACCCTCGGGGAGGCCAGTATTATCATGATGATTATGACACGGATGAGGTGACAGGGATGTCTTACAGCTAAGACAGCCAGGGACAGAGTGAGGGACCAGTTCCGATACCTGTAGATCAACATGGTCCGTACATTAGTGCGGATGTGCATGGTTCGACTAAGGAGTTCTTGGTGGATACAGGTGCAACGAACAGTTCTATTTCTCATTCCTTGGTCCCTGGGGCGTCTCTGTCTGGCCATAATAATGTTTCGGTAGGCTTTTCTGGTGTACCGGTTGTGAGCCCCATTTCAAAACCCCTTGCGTTGACTAGTGGTCCTTTCACTGTGGATTCGCCATTCTTGTTGACATCTAATTGTGGAGAAAATTTGATGGGTTTGCACTTGTTGAAGAAATTGCATGCTACGATTTATTGCTCCCCGGCAGGTGTTTACATGACATGGGTCCGAATGTCGTGCGCGCTTCACAGTGTCTGTCTAAAGATGCGCCTCTTCCTGCGGAGTTTAATGATGTGCCGCCCACTCTCTGGGCGACAGGTGACACTGATGTGGGACTGTTACAGATTCCGCCAGTTTCGATCCAAGTTAAAGACAATACTATTTTACCTCGCATCCCTCAGTATTAAATACTGTAGGCAGGTGAGCGAGCTCTATTGCAAATTGTACAGGACTTGATTGAGAGAGGAGTGGTTGAGGAGATGACTGCTAATGTTTGTAATAGCCCTATTCTTCCCATTCTTAAACGGGCACCTACGGGTTCCTCTGACGATCATGCAGATGTTTATCGCTTTGTGATTGACTTGCGGAAAGTTAATAAAATAGTGATTCCCCAGTTTCCGGTGGTCCCTGACATTACAACTCTTTTGACAATGATTCCTTCTTCTGCTACATACTTTTCTGTCATTGATTTGAAAAATGCGTTCTTCAGTATTCCCATTCATCCTGACAGCAGGTTTCTGTTTGGGTTCACCCTAGCTGGTAGAAGCTTTAGATTCTGTTGCGCTCCTCAAGGCTATACAGAGAGTCAGAGTATCTATAGTCAGGCATTGAAAGGTCAGCTGGATTCCGTGTCGTTCCCTCCAGGTAATGTATTGCTTCAGTATGTTGATGACTTGCTCATCGCCTCGGATACAGAACAAGGTTGCAACAACAGTACAGTAAAATTGTTGCTGCATTTGGCTCAGCATGGCCATAAAGCATCCCTTTCCAAATTCCAGTATTGTCGACAGGAGGTCACCTACTTAGGTCACCTACTGTCGAAGGAGGGTAGGAGATTGACCCCTGAGCGCATCAGTACCAGTGTTAAAATGCCCATTCCGCAAACTCAAAAAGATGTGCACGCTTTTATTGGCATTACTTCCTACTGTCGCCAGTGGATTCCAAATTATTCCCTACTAACCAAACCCCTGCTTGCTCTGACTACTAAAGATGTGCATGAACCCCTGCCTTGGCCGCCTGAATGTCAGCAGTCTTTTGAGCAATTAAAAAGTGTGCTTTGTTCGACTCCAGTGCTCGGTATGCCTAAATACAGCAAGCCATTTGTATTACATGTCAATGAGATGGCTGGTTGTGCGCTTTCTGTTCTAACACAAAAATTTGAAGATAAGCAACGGCCGTGTGCTTATTTTTCTGCTGTGCTTGATCCAGTCGCACAAGCCCTCCCGAGCTGTCTAAGAGCGGTCGCGGCTGTGGCTGTCTCGATAAGGCAATTGGCTGGACACGTACTTGATACTGACCTCACAGTCATGGTACCCCATGCTGTAGATACACTTTTGAATAAGACAAAGACGCAGCACCTCACCAGTGCACGTCTGACAGGTTATGAGTTAACGCTGTTTGCTAAACATATTACGATTAAACGATGTGCCACTCTGAACCCAGCCACATTACTACCCCTCCCTTCTGCGAATGAGGAGATTGACATACATGATTGTATCTTCCGGACGGAAGAAGAGACGAAAGGACGGGTAGACCTGACTGATGTTCCCTTATCTGACCCCCAAGGGGAACTATATGTCGATGGCTCTTGCTTTAAATTACCAGATGGCACTACAACCGCTGTGTATGCTATTACTACGCTGCGCATGGTAGTTGAGACATCACAAGTTCCCTATCAGTCGGCCCAAGCTGCAGAGCTCATTGCCCTGATACGAGCCTGCGAATTCAGTGAGGGACTGGTTGTTAATATTTATACTGACAGCCAGTACGCCTTTGGAGTCGCCCATAATTTCGGGGGCGACTCTGGGCAGAGAGAGGGTTCCTTACTTCCCATGGGACAAAGATTCAACACGGTCATCTTATCTATAGGCTTCTGTCCGCTTTGACACTCCCTAAGAAATTGCCAATAGTAAAGTGTAGCGCCCATACGAAAGTTACTAACGATGTAGATAAAGGGAGCGCTTTTGCAGATCAGACAGCTAAGGAAACAGCCCGGACTAGGATGAAAAGAATGTTTGTAGCAGGTCCCGCTAGGTGGGTGCCCGAGGTCACAATGTTTGAAGATACACTTGAGAATGTGAGGGGGATTCAGAGTAAGGCCACAGTGGAGGAATTAGCAGTGTGGCAAGAAAGTACAGCACAATTGAACGATGAGGGATGTTGGATTGACAAGTCAGGGAAGCAGAGATAGATGTTGCCAGATGCTTATGTTCTTCCTGTAGTCACGATGGCTCATGGCCCAGCCCATATCAGTGCTAAGGGTATTTGCAAGTTGTTAGACCCTGTATGGCAAAATTACAAAATTTCTAAGACATCTGCACATTTAGTGAAGTACTGCATGGTGTGCATGATGCACAATCCTGGGAAAGGTACCCCTACACCACCCGGTAATTTTGCACCACACACTTTCCCTTTTGAGGTCCTTCAGCTAGATTACATCGAATTAGACAGGGTCAATAACTTGAAGTATGTGTTGGTGGTTGTTTGCACTTTCAGTAAATGGGTTGAGGCCTACCCCACCAAAGACAATACAGCCATGATAACTGCAAAGGTACTCCTAAAGGAGTTCTTTCCTCGTTTCGGCTTGCCCCGTTTGATCTGGAGTGATAACGGAAGTCATTTCAATGCCAAGGTCATACAGTTAATTTGTGATGGTCTGCACATAAAACAGAAATTCCATGCTGCAAATCACCCCCAGTCAGCAGGTTTGGTTGAGAAGTACAATGGTACTCTCAAACTGAAATTGGCAAAGATTCAGGAGACAACAGGGTTGCAGTGGCCAGATGCTTTACCATTAGCTCTTTTGTCGACAAGAACAACAGCACATTCTAGAACAGGATTGTCACCTTACGAGGTCGTGTTTGGACGCCCGGCAAATGTCTGGGGCGTCCTGCGCCCTCGTAAGTTTTCCGATATTGAGTATCCATTATTGACAGATTACCTGTGCCAGTTAACCGAAAACTTGCGTTCTATTCACCAACAGATCCGGGAGGCTTTGCCTGATATACCAGAGGGACCCGGACACAACATCTAGCCTGCTGATTGGATCCTGGTGCGCAATGTTCAGCGGAAGAAGAGTTTGGAGCAGCACTGGAAAGGACCTGAGCAGGTCCTTCTAGTCACAAGAAGCGCAGTCAAGGTTGCTGGCCGAAAGAACTGGATACATGGTGCTCATTGTAAACAGGTGCCTCTACCTTTGCCCTATGACCAATGGGTTGCTGCCGGCATCGGGGATACTGAGTGTGAGAAGGTGCCTCAGTTCATCCCCTTCAGCGACGCAAAATTAACGTGGACCCAAACAGATGCAGAGAATGATGATGTGCTAAATGCAGCGGTCCCTCCAGAAATCCGAGCCATTAAAGAGCCGCTGTTTGTTGACCCCTCTGTGCCTGGAGTCACCAGGTACAATTTGCGTCCTCGGCTGAGGAATAGTGCACCAAAGGAGAAGTCAGATTAGTTAGGGATGAACTGTGTATGTTAGGGTGTACTTTGCTATGGTACCAACGGTGTTAGTTTAGGGTGTCGTGAGATTGGTGCACTGTTCTGACATTGGACAGGATAAATAGAATGTGCTGCCTAGGAGGGGGGTACATTATCCTGTGCGACGTGGGATTCATCGTGAGCTGAGGACTGAGCAAGCTCCACCGCCGGTGCTCAAGAGCGCCAACGTTGATGAACACTAGGAGCCTACCAGTGAGGCTCTGACGGACATTGGGAACACTTACCTTTGTTATCAGTTTTATTGCATTCCTCTTCTTGCTTCATAATGCATCCGTTTGGTCGACCTATTGAGGAGGAGGAACAATCATTTGCACCACTGTGTTTAGCGCGAGGGTGGTTAACAAAGAGTAAAATAGTTTGCATATTAATTGTTGTGATAACACTAATAATAATACTTGGAATATCCTGGTTTCTGGAGGAGAAGTATCCTGACATTCCTTGGTTGGTACAACGCCCACTCCCCCTGAGCACATTTTTGTTACTTTGGCCCCTCACAAAGAGGAGCATAGAAAGTCTTACACTGACAATGTATTTATACAAATGTTGCATCAAGCCCATGATGTGTCCAATACAACTAATTGTTGGGTTTGTGGATTGCTCCCCTCGGTTACTCATAAGAGCGATAATTTGTTGTCCATGCCATTGTCATATGTTGGTAGCTGTGAAGGTTGGTTTGAATTGTTCATTATGGTGCACTACCACTTCCAACTCTCTACTCTGGTTATGACACCTACTGATTCTCGCACTGTGGTAGAGTATATAAATTTTCATCACAGGTTTACTCCCATAGGAATGGCAGGACAAGGGACTTCTGGTACATTGTCCCCAAATTCCTGTATGAGCACATATGATAAAATGAAGAACGAAACGTGGCTCCGAATGGAAATGGCTGATTTCCAAAGGTTCAACACCTCTGAATATTTTCAATCTTTCCAAGCTCGCAATATTACTAAGGACAAACCAATGCCGGTGTCCGTGGTCAACACAACAGCTAGATTCTGTATCCAGGGTACTGGGGAGGTAAAGGTGAGGGAGAGTAAATGCAATTTCACCTATAGACTGAGAACAATTTATAGTCCGCCTTTGATCCTACCCCATAATGTCTATTTTGTATGTGGATCCCAAGCTCATGTCTGGCTGCCGAGGGGATGGTCAGGCAGATGTTATCTCTCTTTCCTCCTTCCCCCTGTGTATATTGCCCCATCCAATTATCATAAAGATCATCGGCTGCAGCGTAGGAGTACATACTTGCCTGAGTCAGAAAGAGTGTTGACCAAAGGATATAGATCAGACAGATACCACCGCACAACAGTTTGAGGATGCCATAAAGGGTCTACTGCCTTATTGGGGTCCCATGACTAATAGTCTTCAGATTCGTCAGTTAACAAGAGTGGTGGAGGGGGTTATTAATACGACTGCTGGGATAATGACAAATATCACTGCTGAGCTCCAGGCTAAGAGATTAGTCACTTTGCAAAACAGGATGGTGTTAGACGTCATCCAGGCAGATCGGGGAGGGGCCTGTCGCGTCATTGGCAGCAGCTGTTGTGTTTACATACCTGATCACGCTCCAAATGTGTATGCAGGTATACAAAAATTGCATAGACTTTCGTCTGATATACACCAGGAGATAGGTACTGGGACACGATCAGGGTGGTTCTGGAACATATTCACCTCCTGGGGTGGAAGATCCTCATTTTTCTGGCTGTAGTTGACAGTATCTTCTTCACATGCTGTCTCTGCATACAATGTCTCCCCGCTTGTTGTTCCTATTGTGTCACTGTGCTTACTCCCAAGCCGAAAATGCCAGTTCATGATACTAGTGCAGCAGCTATGTTACAAAAACAGATTGATGAAATGATGCAGATTGACAAGGGCATCTTTGATTCTACATCATCCCTTGCAGCTTCTATTTCTGATACTGAGTATATGGATTGTTCTGAGTACTGATGTTCTTTTGCTTATTAGAATGTTATGTCTTTTTTGCCCACTATATAAAATTGTTAGAGAATGCTAAAAGGAGGGTCTGATGAAATGAATCTGTTTTTGCTATTTTGTTCGTGCATTGTTCTATGTAAGTTAGCATTCGCTGCACCATTTTATGTTTAGCCGCCATTTTGAATCTTGCCATAAACTGCGTATTCTCTCCTCGAGAAGCAGGCTGTGGAAAGTTTTGTTTCTCCTAGGTTAGGCTTTGCTCTGCTAATGAATACACTGTTCTTATTAGCCTATACCTTTCCCACTAGATAGAGGCCTTCTCCCACTAGTTTAGCAGTAGACACGGACAGAACGACCTTGGCATAGAGGCAATGTGTGCCCGGCCTCAGAGTCGAAGCTCATCCTACTGTACTTCTTTGTTTCAGCTGCACCTGCTTGTAAAATTCCATTATGGGTGGGTCTTCCTTGGTTCCGAATCGTACATAATGTATCACCATGATTGCTGAAGTCAGTCCTCTCTGCAGCACCCCTAAGCGACTGGGCAGACGGGGCTCCGCTCGAGTGTATCTGAATAAATATATACTTGGTTTGTATTCTCTACTGTCTGACCGACGCTTCATTTGTATGGAAGGCTGAGAGGTGGTCGCGAGTGACCCGGATGGCCCTAATCGGGTCACTTCCTTCAGCACCACTTGGCAAGTCAGGACTCTCAGCAGAAGAGCCTAGGCACTGGCAGGTGAAGTCTTTGATGGTCCTGAGACTTCATAACAGAAGGCAGCTCAACTCAAGTCCTTGGAGAACCTTGGAAGCAGGATACAGAAAACAAAGTCCAGTCCTTTCACTCCCAGGACGGAAGCAGCAAAGCCGCAGGACAACACAGCAAAGCAAATAGCAAAGTGGCAGTCCCTCTTGACAGCTTCTCCAGCTCTTCTTCCCATAAGAATGTCCTCAGTCCAGAAGTGTTCTGATTTTGGGGTGTCAGTGGTCCAATACTTATACCCCTTTCTGCCTTCGAAGTAGGCAAACTTCAAAGGAAAGTCTTTGTAGTGCACAAGAACCTGCCTTTTCCTGACCTGGTTCCAGACATACTATAGGAGGGTGAAGATAGCTTTGTGTGAGGACAGGCACAGCCCTATTCAGGTGTCAGTGACAACTCCTCCCACCACTCTAGTTTAGGAAGGCCCATCAGCCTGGTGATAGTCCATCAGGATATGCAAGGCACATCTCAGCTCCCTTTGTGTGACTTTCTAAAGTGAAGGCACAAAAGCCCAACTGTCAGCCAACCCAGACGTGTATTCTACAGACAGGCAGAGGCACAAAATGGCTAAGCAAGAGAATGCCCACTTTCTAAAACTGGCATTTTCAAACACGCAATTTAAAAACCAACTTCACAAAAAGATATATTTTTAAATTGTTCAGAGACCCCAAACTCCAAATCTCTGTCTGCTCCCAATGGGAAATTACACTGAAAAGATATTTCAAGGCAATCCCCATGTTACCCTGTGGGAAAGATAGGCCTTGCAATAGTGAAAAACAAAATGAGAAGTATTTCACTATTAGGATATGTAAAACACACCCGTAGATGTCCTACCTTTTTAAATGCACTGCACCCTGCCCATGGGGCTATCTTGGGCCTACCTTCGGGGTGGTTCACATGTAGTAAAAGGGAAGGTTTGGGCCTGGCAAGTGGGTGCACTTGCCAGGTTCAAGTGGCAGTTTAAAAGTGTACACATAGGCACTGTAGTGGCAGGTCTGAGGCAGGCTAGGCTACTCATGTGGGTGGCACAATCAGTGCTGCAGGTCCACTGGTAGCATTTGATTTACAGGCCCTGGACACACACAGTGCACTGTACAACAGACTTACTAGTAAATCAAATATGTCAATCAAGGACAAACCAATCACCAAAACATTTTACATAGGGTGAACTTGCACTTTAGCACTGGTCAGCAGTGGTCAGCAGTGGTAAAGTGCCAAGAGTCCTCAAACCAGCAAAAATGAAATTGAGCACACAGTCAAAAACAGGAGGTCATGCAAAAAGTTGCCAGGTCTAACACTGAGGTAGCATTTAAGTTTGGAAAACACCATGTTCTTCATCCTAACACACAAGCCTCATCTTGAGTGTCATGGAATTCTAGCCAGTTGCTTTGTACCCAAAAGTTACAGATTCCGTGATGCCAGTAGGTCAGTGGGAGGCAGGGGTAACGGGTAATACAAGAGGAACCTAGAGGGTCACATAAGTAATGAGGAATAACTGGGGAGCTTTTTAGGTACTCATACTTGGGGTCATAGAGGCCGAGCAATTCATGAACATGTGAAGAAGGATGTCAGAAGATAATACCTTTGCACACTGCTATTGTGTTGTGACTGTATAATCACATCTTTTATTTACCACAAACCAGCAGAAAAATGTATAGGCATTCAAATGTGGAACAAAAGTTCTCTATGGCTATTTCTGTATGCTGGTGTAGGTATGCTGAAGACAAATTTTATCTCAACACGTGATATCGAAATTAATGTTGCAGTTTCACTGTATGATTGGTACTGGTAGCAGTTCCACTTATAAGTTCTGCCTGTACAATCACACAGCTAGCACTGTTGCTACTACATGAAATGTGACAGGTGATTGGGTCACTTTCAGTCGATGCAACAGTCCAAAAATTTACACCTTTAGAGTGAAGTCCTACCCCTGGACATTCCTTTTTTTCTGACCATGCAATGCCAAAGGATCATACCTCTAAAAGGGGTCTGCTGCTTGGGCGTTCACCAACCCCCAAATACACCATTTGGAAAAGAGTCAAACAGTACTCACAAGCCACCATTTTACTGTGAGTCAGACCCCACCAATAGGATCACTCTTTGGGGCAGTATTCACACAAGCATGGCAATGCACTCCTATGTGATGTCTGTTTAGAAAACTATTACGTTATTAAGGCAAAAAAGTGATGCATACATTTAATATTGCCCTAATACAGAGCTGCACTAGTCCACAAGTGCACACTTTAATAAGATATTGTAGGAGCTAGATGTCCTTTTATTGCACAACCCCAAAGTAAAATGTGTAAGGGGCCTGATGATGATAACTGAGTGTGTAGGATAGATGAATGAGCTTTCCTCCTTAATTTTTCGAGGGCACCACATAGCTTTTAGAACAGCTTACAGGGATCTTTGTAGGATTCCAATGATGTTTCTCCTCTCTCCTTTTTAGGTCAAAGCTTACCAGACAGTTTAGCTATCTGGTTTGTAAACGACATCTTGGGGACATTCAGAAACCTTCTCTGGGAATGCATTCTGCCCATTGCTTACCATTGGCTTTGTGGTTTGTAATTCACATTTGCTTGCTTTCTATTTGCTGGCTCTTTTTGTTTTAGGCTGTCCAGCTTGAGTTCATCCCATCCGTTGCCCAAACCCTATTTACTGTATTCTTCCACCAGTACTGTATTTCTGTTAACAGGCCTTTAAATCTTGCTCTTATCTTGTCACATTTGCTGTGCCTTCAAAGATAGAGGTCAAATGCCAAACTCGATCTTCCAGGGAGCTTGGTGCTTACTTTTCTTTCTCTGACTTCAAAGTGAGAATATTTATGTGACAATCATGCTGACTTCGGGAGGGAGTGCTTGAGGAAGGCTCTACAAAGTTATTTTTCTAGCACACAACCAAGTTTAAATGTCTGAAAATGAACTGTGCAGATATTTCAGAACATATCAGAATTAGAGAAGCACAAATAAAGCACATTTTCTGGTAATTCTGAAGTGCTGTGGAAACAAATATTTTAATACGATCCAAACAAATCAGTACACTAGATGATGACATTTCCTCACATTATAGTTTGTGCCTTGTATACTTTTATTAGTAAAACTGCATGTCTGTGCAAATGTAATGGTCATTTCAATTGAAGACATGTTGTCTGTAATGGCAGTAAGCTACCACACCATGCATACTTCACTTTCACTTACCCCCATTGCATTCTACGTAGAGTCACTCCACTGCACTCCATGCCACTTCACGCCACTGCACTCAATACAACTCTACAATGAACTCTACGCCACTCTTCTCTTCACCACTGCACTCTACTCTTCACCTCTCTTCTACACACTAAGCCGCTGCACTCTACTCTACACCACTCTACTGCGCTCTATGCCACTGCACTCTACTTTGCACCACTCTACTGCACTCTACTCTGCACCACTCTACTGCACTCTGCACTTCGCCACTCTACTGCACTCTACTCTGCACCACTCAACTGCACTCCACTCAACTCCATGCAACTCCACTCCACGCCACTCCACTCCACACCACTCTACACCACTCGACTCTGCGCCACTCAACTGCACTCCACACCAATGCCACTACACCCTGCATCACTCCATGCCACTCTAATCTATTCTGCACCACTGCATTCCACTCTACACCTCTGCCCTCTACTTTGCACCACTCCATGCCACCTAACTCTAGTGCATCCTACACTGCACCACTCTGCTCTATGCCACTGTACTCTACACCACTCTACTCTACGTCACTGCACTCTATGCCAATATACTCTACGGCACTGCACCCTAAGCCACTGTACTTTATGCCACTTCACTCTAGTCCACTCTAGTCCGCTCTACTCCACTACACTCTATGATACACCACTTAACAACATTCTACGCCACTCTAAAACACTTCTCCACTCTACAGCACTCTAGCAACTCCCTCTATGCCACTCCATGCCACTTTACTCAACTCTATTCCACGGCACACTACTCCCCTCTACTCCACTCCACTACTCCCCTCTATGCCACTCCACTCCACGTCACTCGACTCTAAAATACTCTTATCCATTCTATGCCATTCCACGCTCCTACACTACTCCTCTCTATGACACTCCACTCTACGACAATCTACACCACTCTATGACACTCTACAACACTCTACTCTACTCAACACCCTCTCCATCACTCCACTCTGCTCTACACCACTCCACAACTCTGTATGCCACTCCACTCTATGACACTCTACTCCACTCTGACATTCAACTCTGACTGATGTCTACACCACTCAACTCTACTCCACTCTAAGCCCTTCTACTCTACGACACTCTACTCCCTCCACAACACTCCACAACACTCTACAACACTCAACTTCCCTCCAAGCCACTCAACTCTATAACACTCCACTTTACACCACTCCCCTCCACTTCACCCTCCTTGATCGTACTAACTACTAACTACTAACTTTTAGGCATGCTGAACAGCAGCCATGCTGGTGTACAACATAGCTAAAACATATCAGCAAAGCCAATAGCTCTTGCATAGGATAGACCTATCGGCTTTGTCAATGCTTGTTTTTTGACTCATCAAATTAGTCACTACTGGAACTTGGCCCAGGCAACAAACACATTTGTGGATGCATTCTAAGTGTGTGGATGACATTTATATAGTGTCTACCACCCCAAAACAACTCTCTTTGGAAACCAATAGCACTTCAGCTTTTCCTACAGTGCAGTCAACTGTAACTCCATAGACTATGAGAGTCTCACCTTCTCCCCCTGAGGCATTCTATATTTAAGTGAGTACTGAAATACAGCGACCCAAGTGGAGGTTTCTTCCTTCAGGCTCCCTCCAAGCAATTCTCCAAAGAACGTTTTTTGAGATCATAGGGTGCTCTTCCTACCCATTACTCCCCACTGCAGAAAGCAGCACTCCCTCGAGAAAACACTGGAATTTCTTTCAGAAAAGAAAATTGGGATGACATTACTCCACTCTGATTTCCATAACTGCATAGAGTACTTGGAATTTGACTGTTATATTATTGCATATTTTGAAACACATGAATATCAAATAGTTGTCTCTAGCAGGTAGTACTAGTTGACAAACTAAGCTAGCAAGCCTGTTGCTGAAGGTCTTACAAAAGATAAATGATCTGTTGACACCAGGAAGCTGCTTCTTAGAACCTATACCAACCATCAACATTATTAACCCCTCTCCAAAAAATCAAATTTTCTGAGCAGTCTAGGTGTCAATTAGGAACACCTTCCGACCCACCTGATATATGTACATCCATCCACCTAAATTTGGCTTAATAGTTCGATTCACACAATTGCCTTATCTTTCTTTCCTAGCAAAACAGTTCAATACTGTCTTATTGTACAGCGAACAGTGTTTGTCATGGAAAAAACTTTCAGGGATTTCTGGTATGGATTCTGAAATGGTTGTGTGAGAAACTTTATCAGGTCTGCTATAATATCAAGTGGTTTGTGATCTGTTTGAATTAATAAGAGGCATGGAAGACCTTTTCTATTGAGCACTAAGTAGCCTCCTGTTATTGTTACATTAAACATAAACATGTATGCGTCCTGAACAGTTACACATGTTTAGTTATGGGCTGTTGTGGTAGGATGTGTTTTTCTCATCCAGTGGCGGCTCCTCCGCATTGCAGCGTTGTGATTGGCTGCGGGGAGGGTGAGAGCCCTGGTGCTTCCTGCTTCCTGTTTCTCACAAGAAGCCAGGAAGAGGACGCAGGAGAGGTGGAGGAGGTTGGCTAGTCGGCCGGCTGGGAGGTAAGTGATTTTTTTTTTATAGTGAGCCCCCTCGGCCCTTGTCCCCCACCCGCCCCACTGCTGGTTCCAGGCAACAGCTGCGACTGTTCTCATCACCCTGCAATATGCACCCATGGCCTAGACAGTCATAGCTGCCCGAGAAGTATTTAAAAACTGCAGCTACAATTCTCCTAAAATTTAAATTATTGTTAAAATTGCTAAAGGGCGTATAATGGTAGTGGGGGCTGTACCTTTTAAAGTGAATATTTGGCTTAGATGTACAATTCTTCAATTGTACCTTAACGCTTTCCTTTTATTAATAAGGTCTGAGGAATGAAAAATGAAAACGTTTTGCCAACCAGAGATTAAAATTGTGCATAATGGGCTAAGAGAGAAGATACAAAAATTAGTTAATGTTAGTGCACCCTACTGAGGCTGCCAAGCTCTTGGGACTTCAAATACGTCTTGTGAAAAAGAACAGGAAGGAAGAGGAGTCATTAATAGATTTACTTTCCCTGCCTGGGTATGTGAATATCCCACGAGGAGAGGCATATTCTCTGAAAACAAGAAACTACAAGGGGCAGCCCTGTTTTTGTCATAAACACTAGATTGTGCTCAGGTATTGTTTGTAAGTAAAAATCAGCTCTGTGAAAGTGGGTTCATTTGAGAGAGCTATTTATTTTCGTTAGAAAACCCTCTGTTATGTGTTGGTGTGTTTCAGTTCCATATATAACACATCAGAAACATTGTTTGCATACTGCAAAATACCCAATGGCAAGATGACTTGCAACATGGAATGCAGTTTTTACATCTCCATTAAACGTGAACATGATATCCAAGTTATAAAAAAAGTTCTCAAGGTATGATCTGTGCACTGTATTGCATCAAACAGCATGATGCTGGAGATGATAGACTTCATTCTTAGCAAAAAGGTGTTCATCTTCCTTATGGAGATATAACTCCAACTGCAAGACAAGACCATTGGCGCTAAATACATACTAGCTACTTGGGTTTGCTCATGGGTAGAAAAGATATGGATTTTTGATGAAGATTTCTCAACTCATGCCCAGTATGTACTTGGCTAAAACCTGGAATCAATCTACAAGCATTCATCAAACAAATGAATAAGAATTCATTCAATGTTGCCCTAATCAGCCGATAAGTAGCACACAATTTGAATTACTTGACCTAAAGATTTACATCCTCGAAACTAATTTCATGGCGCACTTCATAGTAAATGAACTGCAAGTAAGTCAAAGCTCGATCCCTCAAAAAGGCAGTCTAAGAACCAAATCATCAACATCCATAAGAGTGAATTTATTAGAATCAGGAGAAAATGCAAAAGAGGTGCATCGTTTGATACCAAATCCAACAAACAATTGAAGAGGTTAATATAAAAATGATCTCAAAACATCATCAAAATTCATAAACCAGGTACCAGAAGAGCAGCCGACTTGTATGCAAAAACCTATAATAAATTAGCATTCAACAACAAATTTATCAGGATTCTCTAAGGTGCTCCCAAATAAATTGGAAACAACATTCATTAAATATTTCAATTTGAGTGTGTGAATTTGAGGATGGAAACAGAATGTCACAGTGTTGAACCTTTATAGATTCCAGGGTTTTTTCAGGTGCTATAAGTTTTCCAAATGTAAGCTAACACAATAAAGGACTTTGGATACAGAGACTCCATAAGATTCATTATAAAGGAATTTCCTGAGTGCAAAATTACCTCTGCTCTGTACATGATACTATGTTCATGTCAGCAGGCCTTTATTTAAAGTAATACAAGGCCTCAAATAAAGTGTATGGAAGAATATTGCTGCAATATCAATTAAGCAGACTGAAGCATCACTTCTTGGAACACTTTGCCGAAGATCATGAACATCGCAGACAAGTCTGCTTCCACGTCATTGAATTTTTTTAAACAAATGAACAGCAGGCACCATAAGCCATTTGAGAGGTAGAGATACATACCTGTAATGCACTCCAACTTTAGAAATGCTGAACTTTCTAGATCTGTGTTACCAACAGCGGCCCATGCAGGTAAGAGCGGTGGGGCGATGGGGCCAGGTGGGGGGCAGTGGGGATATTTCAACAGACGACGATGGAAAATTGATTATTTTTTAGATTTTCCCTTGTGGTCGCCTGTTGAAATCTCCCCCCACCCGGCCCCACCGCTCTTACCTGCACAGGCTGCTGCTGTGTGTTACCAAAAAGGGCTTTATTTCGATATACATACAATATTTATCTTTTGAATATACCCGGTTCCAATGTCCATCCCATTTTGTCGTGTTGCCTTTGACAAAAAACTACCAAAATTAGAGGACAGGCAGCCATGAATTCACCTGCTCCCGAACATGCTATGGCACATGACAGCTTAATTCGTGCAATGAATAATTCTGTCCAATTCCCTATTTCTGAGACTGCTCTTATTAGTACTCCCAGCAATTGAGGATGTAAATTTCCCCTAATAATGTGCCCTCATATGTACTCCATGGTCACTCTAGATTCCATATGGGCTTATGCTGTAGTCGTCGCTGCTCTACTCATGTTTGACGTGCTAGACTCCAAAGTTACAGGTTCACTTTTGACGTATGCCTAGAGAAAGGCAGGATGCCATTTTCAAGATAAATCCACAGTCAGCTCACATTATTCTCAATCACATGGATCGTACGATGCAGATATTATAAGATTCAGTTTCTTAAACTAGATCGTAGAGCCCACGATGGCCTTTATTAATACTGTATTCTTATTTGTACTGTAGATTATACTATATCAAGACAACACCTTTGACAGAAAAAATAATTGGATATCAGGTTTTGTCTATACTTGTATGTCTGTATTACCCACTATGATAGCATACTGTATCTAATCAATCAATATGTAGCTCTGAAGCAAAGATATCTATATTGGTGACATAACTTATCACGCTAAAGGACAACAATGATGTACAACATTAAAATACAGATCAGGAAAGTAAAAAATCCTTGTGATTATTTGCATTGGAACATGATCACTTTTCCTTTGACTTAGAATATTACATCCGCTACACAGCGGTGTCCTCTGTTCCCTACTAATTCAACATATATGGTGATGTACCTACATATTATATAGCTTTTAGAGTTGTGTAACAAAAACATCATAATCTCCACTATGATACAAATATTCTGTTGCAAGAACTAACTTTAGTTAAAATTTAAAATGGAAGGAGCATCACATGCTTCAACAATCCTTCTCCCATTCTGTTCTAAAACTTTGCATCTTATTCCTTAATTAACTGCAACGATGCCCAGAGTTTATCCATTTCAGGAATGAGCTCAAATGTTTCTGCGTAAGTGGTTCCTCACATACAAATGTTAAAATGTAGGTACTGATCCCCAAACGTCACTATCATGGCAGGTTAACCATGCATGACTACAATCTAGCTTATAAATGTGACCAAATGATAATTAACATGACCTATTGACTTACAAAGGGTGTATGTCAAATACTTATGTTATTTACCACCTGCCAATGTTATCATTCATAGTACAATGGTCAATAAACCTTTATCTAACATCAACTGATGTTCAACAATAGCACTCTTACCTTTCCAAGTGTGCAAGGCTACTGTTCAATCTAAATATTCATATGTGTTTGTTGATATGTATTTGCAAACACGCCTCCATATGTACATGTCTATGTAAGAGTTACAGCCTATTTAGGTGCATAGTTAGCTTAGATTTATCTGGTTGTGATTCACTTAACTGATTGTCCTCATGTTTGGTTCACCATATTAGCCAGCAGTTGTTGCTGTAGTGCAATTCACCAATGTGACCAAAGGCAACATTGGCAATTAAACCTGACCGTGCCATAATATATATCACTATTTTATGGTGTGCTGGTTGAAGGTTACCCTACATCTCAGAATGCCTAATGTTAACATATTCAAAACAGGCCATGCACATCTACCTGTTTGTCAATTTCTCCTGACTGGTTTGCACCTCCCTGTGTTCTTACCTAACCTCTGCGAAGTTATGTTTTGAACACTTGTGCCTGTTCTATTGTTTATGAGATATTCTTGCTGTGCATTATACGCAGGCCCGCACAACTAGTCTTTAGCTCATATCTGACTTGGCGTGGCTTGCACTCAGAAAACTATATAATGAATACATGAAACATGAGGCTGTAATTATAAAAAAAAGCTTTGAGAGTAATGAGCCCTCGGTGACATGTGATCAACTGAGTAAAATGTCTTTGCGAGGGAAGGGGAGGGGAGGATGTGTCCAGTGAGGAGGCGAGCATTACCTTTGAGTCAACACATGACCACCATGGTTTATTGGGGAAAAAGTAAAATAGTGAATTTAACAGGAATTCATTCCCGAGGAAGGATATTGATTGATTCTAACTTGGCAGACCATTATTATACTTAATTATACTAGTTGTATCAACCTCAAAAAGGAGGAAAGACTAATTTTGAGCATCTATAACTACGGAATCTACTCAGACCTCGGTAAAAGTCACTCATATAACCAAGCTATTTGACTGGCTTGAACAGATTCCTTTGATTTATAGAAGTGGGAGTCATTGGATAAAATACAATGATTTATATTTGTTAATTTAGAGTGTAGGATAACAATGATTTTGAGCTGTAAAAGGTAGGGTCCAATAGTAGGTCAGAGAGAAAAGTAACTGCTCCTCTTTTACTGCCAGCCTTGCTTCTTGTAAGCAAAGACTATAAGTACAAAGTGTGTGTTTACGCACCACTTGCAGGTTTTCAAAACACATAAATAAAAGGCATTGTCACTTACAATGCCAATAGCTCAAACGCTCGCAAATGCGAGACCTATTGCATTGCAAATGCTTGTTTGGAATGTACCCCCATTCTCCCACCAGAACCTCATTGTGAAATTATGCGGAATTGTGAGGGATCACTTTTGGGAACACTTCTCATGGCAACCCATGCTGATGTGTGTAAATATAAACTATACGACCTGTATTAAGGCATGCGCCATGCACTCAGAATGTCGCATAAGCATATCAACCATAGGTTTGCACATCCTCAGTGTGAAATGGTGCGGAATTGTGAGGCATCACTTTTGGGAACACTGCTCACGGCAACTCACTGTGATGTTTGTAAATAAAAACTACTATACAACCTGTATTAACTCAGGTGTCATCCACTCAGAATGCCGCATAAGCAGCTTCAGCCACAGGTCTACACATCCTCAGTGTGAGATTATGCGGAACTGTAAGGCATCACTTTTGGAAATACCGCTTACGGCAGCCCACTGTGATGTGTGCAAATAAAAATGATTCAGCCTTATTTACCAAGGCTCAAACGTTCATAAACAGCTTCAGCCACAGGTCTGCACCTCCTCAGCTAATAAAGCCGACATGAGGAAGCCGTGATGCCGCAGCATTAAATTGCATTTCCGCATATGGTGTGATGATAAAGATACCTGTCAGCAGGCCATGTGGCCACTGATTACGTGACTGCAAATCCCATTGCGTCCAAGTCACATGATAAGAGATCAGCACGTTGTAATTCCACATGTAGTGTAAGACACTGTCCGACTGTGCATATAAACTGGCTACCATCAGAGCTGTGCAAATGTTGTTTTTACTTGCAAATTTCATACATTTAGCGTAGTGGGCAAAGTTTCCCAGTTTTTTTTGTTTGATCATGCAAAGGTTTTTCTCCACTTAAATGTAGTATTTTCTTTCTAATAAAGCCCAGTTTAGCTAAAAATAAGTCAGTCTGCACGTGATCAACAACTATTTGTATGCTTGCATCATAATTCCAGTCTGGAACATTTTCTTTGCAACTTTACATCTTGCAAAGTTTTTCTATGCACAGCTATTTTAACATTAAATAAGGAGGGGTGCAACATAAGCATTATATTTTGACAGATTACATTTCCATCCTGTATTTCTAAGACTGCCCCCCTGTGGGTAATTGGTGTTATTGTTACCCAGTTTATCATCTTTGTAAACATGAAGAGCGAAGTTGTGCACGAATCTGTGAACTGTATGTGGCACACAGATGTCAGCAGCGAGCACTTGTGTTAGCCACAGAGCTAACATCTTTTTATTATATCATGTGACCTGACCCACACGGTGTTCTAGGAAGCGTGCGTGTGACCTAGCACTATGGAATGTGCCCCTAATATTGTGCAAAGAGATGATACCCATTGCTTTGCTCTAGAGAATGCACCCTCATATTATACAATGGGATATTCCCTGACTATTGTGCAAGATAACATGTCCATCACACTGTGCCATGGAATATTGCCATGCTCTTGTGCACATGCAAGGTACTATAACAATAACATTCTGCCATCCGGCGGGGGCTGTGCCACACAGCAGCTGCTACCTCTGAGTTCCTTTCCTGGGAAAGAGGCGTGAATGCCGTCCGGGTAGAGGAGCCATGAAGAGGAGAAGGGCAATTAAAACAGTGGATTGTCTTCGGGACACACAGCAAGGCTACGGCATGCGGGCCATTACTGCTCAGTAATTGCACCCCAGCGATGTTTGTTGTTTGCCCTCTACCGTCAATGAGGCTTAATTATGTTCCTCGTTGATAAGTACTTTTTATTTAAAGTGTAAAAAGCACAAGCATTCCGAAGACCTGCCAACCGAAAACGAGCTGAGAGGAAAAACAGAAATAGTGTGCCGCAACCAGCATAAAGTGGCAAGATAGATCGAGTACGTGTAAGAGGGCCAGTCGCTATGGGAGGGAACTAAGCACACAAAGGAGAGACAAATTCAAAAAATGCACCAATGAAATGCCAGTATTTCACAACGTCACCCAAAATAACGAATAGAAAGCATGGGTGTGCCAAAAAGCCGACATAAGAGATTACAGCATGCCTCACAGAGCAGCGCATGCGCGCTGTCTCTAGGCTCGACCTAAAAATAACTGTTTGGCCTTTTCCTGATCCTGCGGAACATGCTTTCATCATACCTGTTCTTAAAAGTTCTTACATACTGAGGAAAAGTGTTCTTCTGATCGGTATCATTTGTACCAGGACTCCATTGTTTTTTCATTGCCATTTCGTGTCAAACACTTCCACACGACCCACCTGGTCGTTTCTGCTGATGCCTGAGGAAATTCTAACTAACACGACAAAAACCATCTTGCAGCCTGCATTTCTGCCCAGGAACTGTCGCACACCCAACCCCCCTGTTCTTTGCAGTTCGACAGAAAACCATAAGACACTCACGCCCTGTGTAAATGATTTGTTTCCCATCTCCTGCTCCCTGCCTGGTAAACATCCTTGACACCGTGATCAGGTTATCTGGACAATGGTCTAACTGCTGGGCCTTGATCAGGGTGATTGGACAATGGTTTGAATGACCGAGCTTTGATCAAGCTGATCGAACAATGACCTGAATGACCGAGCTTTGATCAAGCTGATCGAACAATGACCTGAATGACCGTGCTTTGATCAAGCTGAGTGAACAATACTTTGAGTACCAAGCCTTGATCAGGTCACCAACTACAAACACCGTCTGGATCTGGTTATCAACTGCAAACACTGCCCTGATTGAACAATGGACTAACAGCCAAAAGACTGGAATGAAAAAGTATAAAAGGCTTGTAAGCTGCGGAGTAAAGCAGCAGCCTCCTCTGTCTTGTTTCTAACGAGCTTGGGACTCTGTTCCATAGCCCGGGCTATTTGAATAAATCTGGGTTCCTCCTGCAGACGAAGGCTCCTGTGTCTCCTTTTACTACGTATGAAGGGTATGGAAGACTTGGGCAATTCCCCCGCCGCCGAGACCCAGTGAGTGGGTTATTCCGGTTCTTCAAATGGCGCCCGAATAGGGACTCCACGAGTACGAAGGTCAGGCCCGGTGGATGTGAGGAGGTGCACGGAGAGACTCCGACGGAGGCGCCCTACCCGAGGGATTCTTGCAATCCGGTAAGCCGAACGACTCGCCCGCTGTTCCTCCCCACCCGGTCTGGGCCACATGACACGCGTCCTCGCTGGAGTCCCCTAGCAAATAATTTCTGGAGCAGGACACAGCCCTACGTCTGCAGGAGAGAACTACCCCTGTAAGGTAAGGGTGGACTGATCACCCACCAAGTCTGTATGATTCTGCTGTTATTGACCTTTGCAAAAGCCAAGCAGGCGAGGTGAATTTTAAAACCCGCCGGTGTCTGTTACCTATTTACAAGCATGCCAGTCAGTAGTAAGTTCAAGAAATTATGTTGTTGTATGTGTACGCAGGACTCCCAGCTGGAGGCGGCTTGTACGATTCCTCCAGAAGGGACCCCTGGCCATACGATGTATGTTAAACATGGCCCTTCTGCCATAATGTTTTCCTCATTCTGGGTAAAATATACAAAACAAAGTAACGCGGAATTACAGTGGCCACTTTTCGGCTCCTTTAATTCCCAAGTTCTCACCAACTTAGAGGAACAATTAATGAAAAGAAAAACGCGCCCGTCTATGTTTGAATCTGTCCGATTTTGGAGGAAAGAGATAGAGCAGAGAGCTAGAAAGCAGAAGGCTCAAGAAAGAAAACAGGAACGCATGTCAATGGCCGACCACGCCAGAGTAAATTTACAAAATCAAATGACAAAATCGGTAGAAATAGCCAACAGGGAGCATGGGGCCCGGGTACAAAAATGCTATCCAGCTCGTGAGGAGAAAAGAAAGGGCCATATGGATGGGGGAGAAGAAGGTGATTCCTTGCTTGATACCATGCTAGAAAGCCCTCCTGCATATGCCCCAATGTACCCTGCCCTGACGCCTCACACCCCACATGTCCCCCCGCCACCGCCCACTCCTGCCCCCACTGCCCCTCCTACTGTTCTTCCTGTCACACCAACCCTCCCAATTTTTCCTATGACACCGACCACGCCCGCTAACCCTGTCCTCACTGCGGGAATGACAACAAGTCTCCATCCGCCCAACCCCTGCGGCTTTACCCCTACCCGCCCTTTTCCTACTTCCCCGTGGTCTACAGTTAAGCAGGATTTATATAAAATGTTCAATTCCCCCCGACTGGCCTCCTTGCGCTCTGCAGTCAGCTTTTCGTCCCTTCGAGAAAATGACCTACAGAAGCAACAGTGTGAATGTTGGATAAAGAACGGGAATATTTATGCCTTTAAAGACATATGGTCCACCTTTTCCCAGTGGACGATTATGGAACAGACCACCTGGGCTGAATACATGTGTACGCTGGTCATGCAAAAATTTGAGAATGCGCTTATGCAGATACCCACTGGATTAATGGACCTTAGGTCACAAATAAGAAGAGGCGATGTTCAGGGAGAGGGGATGTTTGGTGCTGTGTCTGCTTTAATGGCTTACCGTGATATGACCGCTTTTTCCAACACCCCTCTAGAGACAGCTATGCCAATGAGAGAGGCGGCCCCTGTCTTTGTTAACGCACTTACCGATGCCCAAAATAATGGCCGAGGGGCTGTTGAGGCACACTGGCGCAGGCTTTGGGTTCATGTTCCTTGGAAAAGGTCAGAAGTAATGCAGTTAAAAGAACAATGACCAGATCCCCGGAAGAATCCGACTGCCTTTTACAGAGAATTAGGTCAGATTATATCTGCAGGTACTCTCGTTCTTGAGGATATAGATTTACTTTTTGGTACGGTTGTTCCCACTGAAATTTGGGACAAGATTCGACATACTGAGCATGAAGTGGCGTTGGGAGGTAAATGGGCTGACCTAGAGGCTATGGAAGAAGCAAGGGTAGGAGGGACTAAACCAGAAGCTGCCATCCTGACTTTGCCCGGTAAAATAATAACGTTTATGAAAACACTTTTGCCGGAAACTGTCAATAACTGGGATAAAATAAACGGCTGTAGGCAGCGAAAAGATGAGAATGTGGCGGACTTCTTTACCCGTTTTGAGACAGAATACAAGGGACATAGTGGTTTGGATCCCCGGACCCCAGGTTCTGGCCCAGTGTTTGTCGATAAGTTTGTCAGCAACTTGCTTCCTGAGATTTCCACCAGGCTTAAGAAAGTTGAAAGTACGTGGTCTGCCCAAACTATCACTGGTATCTTGGCTATGGCACAATATCATGAGAATAGGGAGAATGAAGATAGAGACAAGGAAAGTAAGAAGGTTAGGGATCTTAAGACTAAGGCACTTCTGCAGCAGGCTTACCATCCCCGAGGTCCCGATGCCCGCGGGAATTTCAGACCTCAACCCCAACACCCTCCGAGGGCTTGCCAGTCTACCCCCTCCAGCCCTCAACATACGGGAGCCCTCCAAACAGATCAGTGTGCTTATTGTAAGGGGTACGGCCATTGGATAGACGAGTGTCCCGTGTTAGCTGAAAACATCCGAACAGGGAAGACTCGGCCTCGCGCTCCCAGGGAGGGAAGGCCGACTAGGGACCATGGCCCGCCCCATCCACAGGATAAAGAATGTAGGCCCAGGGATCACGTTCCCGTCCGGCCACGCCCGGCCAATAGGTTTGATGGGTACGAAGCAACACGCACTTATTACAATGATGATTATGACGAAGTTGATGAGATAGGGTCCTACCAAGCATAGGACAGCCAGGAAAGGGGTATTACCAGAGTGCAAATTCCAGTGGATCAAAGGGGCCCGTATGTTCAAATGTCAGTTGTGGGGAACGATCAGAATTTTCTTTTTGGATACTGGGGCCACCAGGTCTTCTATTGCACGTCTGTCAGTCCCGGAGGCACCCCTTTCTGGCAAAATAAATGTCTCCGTGGGTTTTGCAGGAACACCTGTGAAGAGCCCTGTCTCTGAACCCCTCCCTCTCGATATTGGCCCTGCACATGTTGACGCTCCCTTGGTCCTTACTACAGGTTGCAGTGAAAACTTGTTAGGCATGGATTTACTGAAAGCTCTGTATGCGACCATATCATGTAGTCCCCAAGGTGTATCCCTAACAATTTCTCCCACCGCAGCTTCCTATATGTATCTGTCTGGTCCCCTCCCACCAGAATTGCAGTTTTTACCTTCCTCCCTCTGGGCATCATCAGACACTGATGTAGGGTGTCTCAACATATCCCCTCATGTGGTACGCATCGAGCCAGGTGCACTTCTCCCCCGCCTCCGGCAGTATCGACTACCCGCGGAAGGAGAAATGGCCCTTTTAACAATAATATCTGAATTAATGGACAAGGGCGTAGTGGAGGAAACACGTGGCAATATCTGTAACAGTCCCATTATTCCCGTTCTTAAAAAGACCAATGGAGATGCTCTCTCCCCTAAAATATACAGATTCGTGATTGACCTGAGAGCCCTTAACAAAATAACAAACTCCCAATATCCTGTTGTCCCCGACATTACAGCCCTCTTAACGATGGTCCCTTCTGACGCAACGCACTTTTCTGTCATAGATCTGAAGAATGCTTTTTTCAGCATTCCTATACATCCTGACAGCAGACATTTTTTTGGTTTCTCCCTTGGTGGGCGAAGCTTTAGATTCTGCCGCGCCCCTCAAGGTTTCACCGAGAGCCCCAGTATCTATAGTCAAGCCCTCAAAAGTCAACTAGATTCCTTGGAACTCCCTGATAACTCCACACTATTACAATATGTAGATGACCTTCTCATTGCTGCAAATTCTGCCCCATCATGTAAAGAAGCTACTCTCTGTTTGTTACGCCACCTTGCCCTCCATAATCACAAAGTCTCTTTAAAAAAGCTTCAGTTTTGTCAAGAGAAGGTGACCTATTTAGGTCATCTCCTCTCGAAGGAGGGAAGGCAGCTCACCTCTGATCGTGTAGCCATTATCAATGCTATGACGGCCCCACGAACACAAAAGCAGGTACCAGCCTTCATAGGCCTAACCTCATACTGTAGACAGTGGATTTCCAACTTTTCGGCCATGGTCAAACCTCTTCTTGCCCTCACCACTAAAGACGAATCAGATAGTTCCTTTCCATGGACTAGAGAGCATGCGCAGGCCTTCCAAGATTTAAAGAGGGCTCTGTGTACTGCTCCAGTCCTCGGTACTCCTGATTATAGCAAGCAATTTTTTCTTTTTGTACATGAGACAGACGGTTGTGCATGCGCTGTCTTGACCCAGATGTTCGGAGGTCACCATCGGCCATGTGCCTATTTTTCAGCCACCTTAGATCCTGTTGCAAGGGCTCTCCCAGGATGCCTACGGGCGACCGCTGCGGCCGCCGTCATGGTCCGTCAGAGTGCGGGGATCGTCATGAACTCCCCCCTGACTCTGATGGTCCCCCATTCTGTAGATACCCTCCTTAATAACACCAAGACACAGTACCTCACTAGCGCATGACTCACAGGATATGAACTGACACTCTTTTCCAGCCACATTAACATCAAGAGATGCACTGTACTGAACCCCGCAACATTACTCCCACTGGATACTCAGGATGCCCGCTTAGACCCACATGACTGCATATTAAGGACAGAGGAGGAGACGAAGGGACGGGTTGACTTACAGGATACCCCGATAGCAGAACCAGAAGGTACACTATATGTGGACGGATCATGTCTCAGAGGGCCAGATGGTAACACCTCAGCCGCCTATGCCCTCACGACATTAGGACAAGTAGTAGAAACAGCTCAGATTCCGCAGTGCTCTGCTCAAGCAGCAGAATTAGTGGCCCTCACTAGAGCCTGTGAGTTAAGCAAAGGGATGACGGTAAATATTTATACTGACAGCCAATATTCCTTCGGGGTGGCCCACAACTTCGGGAGGTTATGGAAAGAAAGGAATTTCCTTACTTCCCATGGGACCAAGATTCAACATGGCCCCCTAATTCACCGATTGTTAGACTCCCTGACACTCCCCAGAAAGGTGGCCATTATAAAATGTAAGGCCCGTAAGAAAGTGACAGATGATGTTGGGAAAGGCAATGCCCTGGCTGACCAGACGGCCAGACAAACAGCTCTTAGAAAAAGGGAAGGAATGTATGTAGGAGGTCCCGCTAGGTGGGTGGCAGACGAGGGCATGGTTGAAAACACAGTACAAAGTGTGATCGATATTCAGTCCCATACTACTCCTGAGGAACTACGGGTGTGGAAGGAGCAATTAGCAAAGGAGGGAATTGATGGTTGCTGGGTCCGCACGACTATGGAAAGACAATGGATGTTACCTGACAGTCATGTGCTACCAGTAGTTACGATGGCCCATGGTCCTGCTCACATTAGTGCAAAAGGGATATGTAAACTGTTGGAACCTACATGGTACAACTCTAAGATACCAACATATGCTGAAAAGCTGGTTAAAACATGCATGATTTGCCTAATGTATAACCCAGGAAAAGGCACAGTTACTCCTAAGGGAGGATTCTCTCCTCCTACCTTCCCTTTTGAAGTCCTCCAAATAGATTACATCCAGATGGACCGATGTAACAATTTAAAATATGTCCTAGTGGTGGTCTGTACCTTCAGCCGATGGGTGGAGGCCTACCCCGTCAAAGACTGCACCGCTATCACTACCGCCAAAATGCTATTAAAAGAGTACCTCCCACGATTCGGTTTGCCCCGCTTGGTCTGGAGTGACAACGGGACACACTTTACGGCTCAAATTATGGAATATATCTGTACAGGATTGGGTATAAAACAAAAATTTCATGCAGCTAACCACCCCCAGTCAGCAGGTCTAGTGGAGGTGTACAATGGCATCCTAAAAACTAAAATGGCCAAAATAGTAGCCGAGACAGGTGTCACTTGGGTTGATGCTCTGCCCTTGGCCCTATTGTCTACAAGAACAACAGCCCACACCAGGATAGGGCTATCCCCCATGAGATTGTGTTCGGGAGGCCTGCCAATGTATGGGGTGTCCCGCGGCCTAAGAAACTGTCTGATGTTGAATACCCTGTATTAACTGATTACCTGTACAGTCTAACTAATACCTTTCGTACTCTTTATCACCAGGTGCATGAGGCCATACCTGACAAAAGCGAGGGCCCAGGACACGTTATCCAACCTGGTGACTGGGTCTTGGTGAGAAATTTTCAACGGACTAAGAGCCTTGAACCCCGCTGGACACAGCCCCGTCAGGTGTTGCTGGCCACCCGCACCGCCGTGAAAGTAGAAGGTCGGAAGAATTGGGTGCATTCGTCCCACTGTAGGCGTGTGCCTCTGCCCCTCCCCTACGATCAGTGGGTGAGGGAAGGACAAGGAGACTCAGAAACAGAAACAGTCTCGACATTTGTCCCGTTCAGCGATGCCAGACTGCATTTTACATCTACAGAAGCAGAGAGTGACAGCGTACTGAAAGGAAGGGTGGAACCCTCCCTTAACTCTGCTCAACGTCCAGAACAATTGTTTCCCGACCATACTGACCCTACTTCCGACCGATATAACTTGCGCCCCGAGGGAAGGCTTGCCTTTGACTTCGCCAAGTGCCTATAGGCTGTAGAGCTGTGATCTCCCCGGCCGAGAGTAGTGCTGGTGTGTCAGACTAAGGTACGCCATAGGGCTCTTGGCACCTGCGCCCAGTGAAGCAACCACCAATCACAGACAGCCACTAGAGGTCCCTGGCTTAGCACAATGGCTGCCGTCCAAAACACTCGAATCCAGAAACAATATGTCAGTCTCCGACATAGTAAATGCTTCATGGCCACCGTGGTGACGCTGTTTGTCTCCCTCATCCTGTCTATTCTTGGTTGGCTGTTACTAATCTACCATCCTGTTACCTCACCAACCCCTACCCCAACTCCTGCAGAGCACCAGTATTACACGCTACCAGCCCACGAGTTACCCCGCCGTGCAGAATTCTTCAATAACACCTTCATCCAAATGTTGCATCATCATCAGCTGATCATGAACATTTCCAACTGCTGGGTTTGCGGACTGATGCCGCATTCCATGATACACCCTGTCCCATTCTTTCCCTACCCCTTTTCCATCTCTGGGTCTTGTCTTGCATGGTGGATGTTGATACAGGAGGCCTACACTGTCAATGGTACTGCCAATTCTGCCCTTGGAACATTTCAGGATGACTTCTGGCGGAACAGATCTGGCCATGCCAATGCTCCTTTTGCCCGACCAGCTCATCCACATCGCTACTATCACCAGATGAACTCGGTGAGATGGTAGTATTCAACTCAACCACTCGACGAACATTTTCCAGATTCCGCACAAGAAGGATACTGCCCGATGAACGAGACACTGTGAATGTCATAAATGTGCAAGGCCGTGTCTGCATCCATGGCCTAGGGACTAAGAAAGTTGGTACCAGTACTTGTAATATCACAAAATCTTTAAACTCTACATCTCCTCCGAAGCTGGTGGCATCCCCCAACACCTATTTTATCTGTGGCACTGCCGCCTACACTTGGCTCCCCCGTAACTGGTCTGGTACCTGCTATCTGGCCTTCCTCCTTCCGCCAACGTATTCTACCCATGGGAGTTACCACCTGTTGATGAAGGGCGCTCTGCGTCGCTCACGTAGGGGCGCCATATCAGCCGAGGATACAGCAGGCCAGGAAACCGGGGACTTCCTTAAAGGTTTCCTTCCATTCTGGGGCCCCATGGCAAACAGTCGGGCTGTACGAGGACTGACCAGGGTCCTTGAAGCCACCATCACAGTAACGGCTGGTGCCCTCTCCAGCATCACTGCAGAACTACAGGCGGACCGCCTTATAACACTGCAGAACCGCATGGTCCTAGACGTCCTCCTTGCTGATCGTGGTGGTGTGTGTAAATTGATCGGCTCCAGCTGCTGCGTGTACATCCCAGACAACGCACCTTCAGTGTACTATGCCATCCAACGTCTGCATCGCCTTTCTTCCGAAATTCACCTGGATAAAGGCAACTGGTCCCTCACAGGCTGGATCTGGGGCCTCCTTTCACAGTGGGGGTGGAGGGTCCTCATCTTCCTTGCCTTGGGAATAACTGTCCTGGTCTCCTGCTGTTTGTGCTTTCAGTGCCTGCCAGTGCTCTGTACAATGTGTGTCCAGACCATCCAGCCTCCACCCTCCAACATTCACAACACCAATATGATGATGATGCTCCAACAAGAAACCGATGGCCTTATGAACATTGACATTTCTTAAAGTATTTGCCACTCAATGGCAAAAGGAGGGTCTGAGGAAAAGTGTTCTTCTGATCGGTATCATTTGTACCAGGACTCCATTGTTTTTTCATTGCCATTTCGTGTCAAACACTTCCACACGACCCACCTGGTCGTTTCTGCTGATGCCTGAGGAAATTCTAACTAACACAACAAAAACCATCTTGCAGCCTGCATTTCTGCCCAGGAACTGTCGCACACCCAACCCCCCTGTTCTTTGCAGTTCGACAGAAAACCATGAGACACTCACGCCCTGTGTAAATGATTTGTTTCCCATCTCCTGCTCCCTGCCTGGTAAACATCCTTGACACCGTGATCAGGTTATCTGGACAATGGTCTAACTGCTGGGCCTTGATCAGGGTGATTGGACAATGGTTTGAATGACCGAGCTTTGATCAAGCTGATCGAACAATGACCTGAATGACCGAGCTTTGATCAAGCTGATCGAACAATGACCTGAATGACCGTGCTTTGATCAAGCTGAGTGAACAATACTTTGAGTACCAAGCCTTGATCAGGTCACCAACTACAAACACCGTCTGGATCTGGTTATCAACTGCAAACACTGCCCTGATTGAACAATGGACTAACAGCCAAAAGACTGGAATGAAAAAGTATAAAAGGCTTGTAAGCTGCGGAGTAAAGCAGCAGCCTCCTCTGTCTTGTTTCTAACGAGCTTGGGACTCTGTTCCATAGCCCGGGCTATTTGAATAAATCTGGGTTCCTCCTGCAGACGAAGGCTCCTGTGTCTCCTTTTACTACGTATGAAGGGTATGGAAGACTTGGGCAATTCCCCCGCCGCCGAGACCCAGTGAGTGGGTTATTCCGGTTCTTCAAATGGCGCCCGAATAGGGACTCCACGAGTACGAAGGTCAGGCCCGGTGGATGTGAGGAGGTGCACGGAGAGACTCCGACGGAGGCGCACTACCCGAGGGATTCTTGCAATCCGGTAAGCCGAACAACTCGCCCGCTGTTCCTCCCCACCCGGTCTGGGCCACATGACCGCGTCCTCGCTGGAGTCCCCTAGCAAATAATTTCTGGAGCAGGATACAGCCCTACGTCTGCAGGAGAGAACTACCCCTGTAAGGTAAGGGTGGACTGATCACCCACCAAGTCTGTATGATTCTGCTGTTATTGACCTTTGCAAAAGTCAAGCAGGCGAGGTGAATTTTAAAACCCGCCGGTGTCTGTTACCTATTTACAAGCATGCCAGTCAGTAGTAAGTTCAAGAAATTATGTTGTTGTATGTGTACGCAGGACTCCCAGCTGGAGGCGGCTTGTACGATTCCTCCAGAAGGGACCCCTGGCCATACGATGTATGTTAAACATGGCCCTTCTGCCATAATGTTTTCCTCATTCTGGGTAAAATATACAAAACAAAGTAACGCGGAATTACAGTGGCCACTTTTCGGCTCCTTTAATTCCCAAGTTCTCACCAACTTAGAGGAACAATTAATGAAAAGAAAAACGCGCCCGTCTATGTTTGAATCTGTCCGATTTTGGAGGAAAGAGATAGAGCAGAGAGCTAGAAAGCAGAAGGCTCAAGAAAGAAAACAGGAACGCATGTCAATGGCCGACCACGCCAGAGTAAATTTACAAAATCAAATGACAAAATCGGTAGAAATAGCCAACAGGGAGCATGGGGCCCGGGTACAAAAATGCTATCCAGCTCGTGAGGAGAAAAGAAAGGGCCATATGGATGGGGAGAAGAAGGTGATTCCTTGCTTGATACCATGCTAGAAAGCCCTCCTGCATATGCCCCAATGTACCCTGCCCTGACGCCTCACACCCCACATGTCCCCCCGCCACCGCCCACTCCTGCCCCCACTGCCCCTCCTACTGTTCTTCCTGTCACACCAACCCTCCCGATTTTTCCTATGACACCGACCACGCCCGCTAACCCTGTCCTCACTGCGGGAATGACAACAAGTCTCCATCCGCCCAACCCCTGCGGCTTTACCCCTACCCGCCCTTTTCCTACTTCCCCGTGGTCTACAGTTAAGCAGGATTTATATAAAATGTTCAATTCCCCCGACTGGCCTCCTTGCGCTCTGCAGTCAGCTTTTCGTCCCTTCGAGAAAATGACCTACAGAAGCAACAGTGTGAATGTTGGATAAAGAACGGGAATATTTATGCCTTTAAAGACATATGGTCCACCTTTTCCCAGTGGACGATTATGGAACAGACCACCTGGGCTGAATACATGTGTACGCTGGTCATGCAAAAATTTGAGAATGCGCTTATGCAGATACCCACTGGATTAATGGACCTTAGGTCACAAATAAGAAGAGGCGATGTTCAGGGAGAGGGGATGTTTGGTGCTGTGTCTGCTTTAATGGCTTACCGTGATATGACCGCTTTTTCCAACACCCCTCTAGAGACAGCTATGCCAATGAGAGAGGCGGCCCCTGTCTTTGTTAACGCACTTACCGATGCCCAAAATAATGGCCGAGGGGCTGTTGAGGCACACTGGCGCAGGCTTTGGGTTCATGTTCCTTGGAAAAGGTCAGAAGTAATGCAGTTAAAAGAACAATGACCAGATCCCCGGAAGAATCCGACTGCCTTTTACAGAGAATTAGGTCAGATTATATCTGCAGGTACTCTCGTTCTTGAGGATATAGATTTACTTTTTGGTACGGTTGTTCCCACTGAAATTTGGGACAAGATTCGACATACTGAGCATGAAGTGGCGTTGGGAGGTAAATGGGCTGACCTAGAGGCTATGGAAGAAGCAAGGGTAGGAGGGACTAAACCAGAAGCTGCCATCCTGACTTTGCCCGGTAAAATAATAACGTTTATGAAAACACTTTTGCCGGAAACTGTCATTAACTGGGATAAAATAAACGCCTGTAGGCAGCGAAAAGATGAGAATGTGGCGGACTTCTTTACCCGTTTTGAGACAGAATACAAGGGACATAGTGGTTTGGATCCCCGGACCCCAGGTTCTGGCCCAGTGTTTGTCGATAAGTTTGTCAGCAACTTGCTTCCTGAGATTTCCACCAGGCTTAAGAAAGTTGAAAGTACGTGGTCTGCCCAAACTATCACTGGTATCTTGGCTATGGCACAATATCATGAGAATAGGGAGAATGAAGATAGAGACAAGGAAAGTAAGAAGGTTAGGGATCTTAAGACTAAGGCACTTCTGCAGCAGGCTTACCCTCCCCGAGGTCCCGATGCCCGCGGGAATTTCAGACCTCAACCCCAACACCCTCCGAGGGCTTGCCAGTCTACCCCCTCCAGCCCTCAACATACGGGAGCCCTCCAAACAGATCAGTGTGCTTATTGTAAGGGGTACGGCCATTGGATAGACGAGTGTCCCGTGTTAGCTGAAAACATCCGAACAGGGAAGACTCGGCCTCGCGCTCCCAGGGAGGGAAGGCCGACTAGGGACCATGGCCCGCCCCATCCACAGGATAAAGAATGTAGGCCCAGGGATCACGTTCCCGTCTGGCCACGCCCGGCCAATAGGTTTGATGGGTACGAAGCAACACGCACTTATTACAATGATGATTATGACGAAGTTGATGAGATAGGGTCCTACCAAGCATAGGACAGCCAGGAAAGGGGTATTACCAGAGTGCAAATTCCAGTGGATCAAAGGGGCCCGTATGTTCAAATGTCAGTTGTGGGGAACGATCAGAATTTTCTTTTTGGATACTGGGGCCACCAGGTCTTCTATTGCACGTCTGTCAGTCCCGGAGGCACCCCTTTCTGGCAAAATAAATGTCTCCGTGGGTTTTGCAGGAACACCTGTGAAGAGCCCTGTCTCTGAACCCCTCCCTCTCGATATTGGCCCTGCACATGTTGACGCTCCCTTGGTCCTTACTACAGGTTGCAGTGAAAACTTGTTAGGCATGGATTTACTGAAAGCTCTGTATGCGACCATATCATGTAGTCCCCAAGGTGTATCCCTAACAATTTCTCCCACCGCAGCTTCCTATATGTATCTGTCTGGTCCCCTCCCACCAGAATTGCAGTTTTTACCTTCCTCCCTCTGGGCATCATCAGACACTGATGTAGGGTGTCTCAACATATCCCCTCATGTGGTACGCATCGAGCCAGGTGCACTTCTCCCCCGCCTCCGGCAGTATCGACTACCCGCGGAAGGAGAAATGGCCCTTTTAACAATAATATCTGAATTAATGGACAAGGGCGTAGTGGAGGAAACACGTGGCAATATCTGTAACAGTCCCATTATTCCCGTTCTTAAAAAGACCAATGGAGATGCTCTCTCCCCTAAAATATACAGATTTGTGATTGACCTGAGAGCCCTTAACAAAATAACAATCTCCCAATATCCTGTTGTCCCCGACATTACAGCCCTCTTAACGATGGTCCCTTCTGACGCAACGCACTTTTCTGTCATAGATCTGAAGAATGCTTTTTTCAGCATTCCTATACATCCTGACAGCAGACATTTTTTTGGTTTCTCCCTTGGTGGGCGAAGCTTTAGATTCTGCCGCGCCCCTCAAGGTTTCACCGAGAGCCCCAGTATCTATAGTCAAGCCCTCAAAAGTCAACTAGATTCCTTGGAACTCCCTGATAACTCCACACTATTACAATATGTAGATGACCTTCTCATTGCTGCAAATTCTGCCCCATCATGTAAAGAAGCTACTCTCTGTTTGTTACGCCACCTTGCCCTCCATAATCACAAAGTCTCTTTAAAAAAGCTTCAGTTTTGTCAAGAGAAGGTGACCTATTTAGGTCATCTCCTCTCGAAGGAGGGAAGGCAGCTCACCGCTGATCGTGTAGCCATTATCAATGCTATGACGGCCCCACGAACACAAAAGCAGGTACCAGCCTTCATAGGCCTAACCTCATACTGTAGACAGTGGATTTCCAACTTTTCGGCCATGGTCAAACCTCTTCTTGCCCTCACCACTAAAGACAAATCAGATAGTTCCTTTCCATGGACTAGAGAGCATGCGCAGGCCTTCCAAGATTTAAAGAGGGCTCTGTGTACTGCTCCAGTCCTCGGTACTCCTGATTATAGCAAGCAATTTTTTCTTTTTGTACATGAGACAGACGGCTGTGCATGCGCTGTCTTGACCCAGATGTTCGGAGGTCACCATCGGCCATGTGCCTATTTTTCAGCCACCTTAGATCCTGTTGCAAGGGCTCTCCCAGGATGCCTACGGGCGACCGCTGCGGCCGCCCTCATGGTCCGTCAGAGTGCGGGGATCATCATGAACTCCCCCTGACTCTGATGGTCCCCCATTCTGTAGATACCCTCCTTAATAACACCAAGACACAGTACCTCACTAGCGCACGACTCACAGGATATGAACTGACACTCTTTTCCAGCCACATTAACATCAAGAGATGCACTGTACTGAACCCCGCAACATTACTCCCACTGGATACTCAGGATGCCCGCTTAGACCCACATGACTGCATATTAAGGACAGAGGAGGAGACGAAGGGACGGGTTGACTTACAGGATACCCCGATAGCAGAACCAGAAGGTACACTATATGTGGACGGATCATGTCTCAGAGGGCCAGATGGTAACACCTCAGCCGCCTATGCCCTCACGACATTAGGACAAGTAGTAGAAACAGCTCAGATTCCGCAGTGCTCTGCTCAAGCAGCAGAATTAGTGGCCCTCACTAGAGCCTGTGAGTTAAGCAAAGGGATGACGGTAAATATTTATACTGACAGCCAATATTCCTTCGGGGTGGCCCACAACTTCGGGAGGTTATGGAAAGAAAGGAATTTCCTTACTTCCCATGGGACCAAGATTCAACATGGCCCCCTAATTCACCGATTGTTAGACTCCCTGACACTCCCCAGAAAGGTGGCCATTATAAAATGTAAGGCCCGTAAGAAAGTGACAGATGATGTTGGGAAAGGCAATGCCCTGGCTGACCAGACGGCCAGACAAACAGCTCTTAGAAAAAGGGAAGGAATGTATGTAGGAGGTCCCGCTAGGTGGGTGGCAGACGAGGGCATGGTTGAAAACACAGTACAAAGTGTGATCGATATTCAGTCCCATACTACTCCTGAGGAACTACGGGTGTGGAAGGAGCAATTAGCAAAGGAGGGAATTGATGGTTGCTGGGTCCGCACGACTATGGAAAGACAATGGATGTTACCTGACAGTCATGTGCTACCAGTAGTTACGATGGCCCATGGTCCTGCTCACATTAGTGCAAAAGGGATATGTAAACTGTTGGAACCTACATGGTACAACTCTAAGATACCAACATATGCTGAAAAGCTGGTTAAAACATGCATGATTTGCCTAATGTATAACCCAGGAAAAGGCACAGTTACTCCTAAGGGAGGATTCTCTCCTCCTACCTTCCCTTTTGAAGTCCTCCAAATAGATTACATCCAGATGGACCGATGTAACAATTTAAAATATGTCCTAGTGGTGGTCTGTACCTTCAGCCGATGGGTGGAGGCCTACCCCGTCAAAGACTGCACCGCTATCACTACCGCCAAAATGCTATTAAAAGAGTACCTCCCACGATTCGGTTTGCCCCGCTTGGTCTGGAGTGACAACGGGACACACTTTACGGCTCAAATTATGGAATATATCTGTACAGGATTGGGTATAAAACAAAAATTTCATGCAGCTAACCACCCCCAGTCAGCAGGTCTAGTGGAGGTGTACAATGGCATCCTAAAAACTAAAATGGCCAAAATAGTAGCCGAGACAGGTGTCACTTGGGTTGATGCTCTGCCCTTGGCCCTATTGTCTACAAGAACAACAGCCCACACCAGGATAGGGCTATCCCCCCATGAGATTGTGTTCGGGAGGCCTGCCAATGTATGGGGTGTCCCGCGGCCTAAGAAACTGTCTGATGTTGAATACCCTGTATTAACTGATTACCTGTACAGTCTAACTAATACCTTTCGTACTCTTTATCACCAGGTGCATGAGGCCATACCTGACAAAAGCGAGGGCCCAGGACACGTTATCCAACCTGGTGACTGGGTCTTGGTGAGAAATTTTCAACGGACTAAGAGCCTTGAACCCCGCTGGACACAGCCCCGTCAGGTGTTGCTGGCCACCCGCACCGCCGTGAAAGTAGAAGGTCGGAAGAATTGGGTGCATTCGTCCCACTGTAGGCGTGTGCCTCTGCCCCTCCCCTACGATCAGTGGGTGAGGGAAGGACAAGGAGACTCAGAAACAGAAACAGTCCCGACATTTGTCCCGTTCAGCGATGCCAGACTGCATTTTACATCTACAGAAGCAGAGAGTGACAGCGTACTGAAAGGAAGGGTGGAACCCTCCCTTAACTCTGCTCAACGTCCAGAACAATTGTTTCCCGACCATACTGACCCTACTTCCGACCGATATAACTTGCGCCCCCGAGGGAAGGCTTGCCTTTGACTTCGCCAAGTGCCTATAGGCTGTAGAGCTGTGATCTCCCCGGCCGAGAGTAGTGCTGGTGTGTCAGACTAAGGTACGCCATAGGGCTCTTGGCACCTGCGCCCAGTGAAGCAACCACCAATCACAGACAGCCACTAGAGGTCCCTGGCTTAGCACAATGGCTGCCGTCCAAAACACTCGAATCCAGAAACAATATGTCAGTCTCCGACATAGTAAATGCTTCATGGCCACCGTGGTGACGCTGTTTGTCTCCCTCATCCTGTCTATTCTTGGTTGGCTGTTACTAATCTACCATCCTGTTACCTCACCAACCCCTACCCCAACTCCTGCAGAGCACCAGTATTACACGCTACCAGCCCACGAGTTACCCCGCCGTGCAGAATTCTTCAATAACACCTTCATCCAAATGTTGCATCATCATCAGCTGATCATGAACATTTCCAACTGCTGGGTTTGCGGACTGATGCCGCATTCCATGATACACCCTGTCCCATTCTTTCCCTACCCCTTTTCCATCTCTGGGTCTTGTCTTGCATGGTGGATGTTGATACAGGAGGCCTACACTGTCAATGGTACTGCCAATTCTGCCCTTGGAACATTTCAGGATGACTTCTGGCGGAACAGATCTGGCCATGCCAATGCTCCTTTTGCCCGACCAGCTCATCCACATCGCTACTATCACCAGATGAACTCGGTGAGATGGTAGTATTCAACTCAACCACTCGACGAACATTTTCCAGATTCCGCACAAGAAGGATACTGCCCGATGAACGAGACACTGTGAATGTCATAAATGTGCAAGGCCGTGTCTGCATCCATGGCCTAGGGACTAAGAAAGTTGGTACCAGAACTTGTAATATCACAAAATCTTTAAACTCTACATCTCCTCCGAAGCTGGTGGCATCCCCCAACACCTATTTTATCTGTGGCACTGCCGCCTACACTTGGCTCCCCCGTAACTGGTCTGGTACCTGCTATCTGGCCTTCCTCCTTCCGCCAACGTATTCTACCCATGGGAGTTACCACCTGTTGATGAAGGGCGCTCTGCGTCGCTCACGTAGGGGCGCCATATCAGCCGAGGATACAGCAGGCCAGGAAACCGGGGACTTCCTTAAAGGTTTCCTTCCATTCTGGGGCCCCATGGCAAACAGTCGGGCTGTACGAGGACTGACCAGGGTCCTTGAAGCCACCATCACAGTAACGGCTGGTGCCCTCTCCAGCATCACTGCAGAACTACAGGCGGACCGCCTTATAACACTGCAGAACCGCATGGTCCTAGACGTCCTCCTTGCTGATCGTGGTGGTGTGTGTAAATTGATCGGCTCCAGCTGCTGCGTGTACATCCCAGACAACGCACCTTCAGTGTACTATGCCATCCAACGTCTGCATCGCCTTTCTTCCGAAATTCACCTGGATAAAGGCAACTGGTCCCTCACAGGCTGGATCTGGGGCCTCCTTTCACAGTGGGGGTGGAGGGTCCTCATCTTCCTTGCCTTGGGAATAACTGTCCTGGTCTCCTGCTGTTTGTGCTTTCAGTGCCTGCCAGTGCTCTGTACAATGTGTGTCCAGACCATCCAGCCTCCACCCTCCAACATTCACAACACCAATATGATGATGATGCTCCAACAAGAAACCGATGGCCTTATGAACATTGACATTTCTTAAAGTATTTGCCACTCAATGGCAAAAGGAGGGTCTGAGGAAAAGTGTTCTTCTGATCGGTATCATTTGTACCAGGACTCCATTGTTTTTTCATTGCCATTTCGTGTCAAACACTTCCACACGACCCACCTGGTCGTTTCTGCTGATGCCTGAGGAAATTCTAACTAACACAACAAAAACCATCTTGCAGCCTGCATTTCTGCCCAGGAACTGTCGCACACCCAACCCCCCTGTTCTTTGCAGTTCGACAGAAAACCATGAGACACTCACGCCCTGTGTAAATGATTTGTTTCCCATCTCCTGCTCCCTGCCTGGTAAACATCCTCGACACCGTGATCAGGTTATCTGGACAATGGTCTAACTGCTGGGCCTTGATCAGGGTGATTGGACAATGGTTTGAATGACCGAGCTTTGATCAAGCTGATCGAACAATGACCTGAATGACCGAGCTTTGATCAAGCTGATCGAACAATGACCTGAATGACCGTGCTTTGATCAAGCTGAGTGAACAATACTTTGAGTACCAAGCCTTGATCAGGTCACCAACTACAAACACCGTCTGGATCTGGTTATCAACTGCAAACACTGCCCTGATTGAACAATGGACTAACAGCCAAAAGACTGGAATGAAAAAGTATAAAAGGCTTGTAAGCTGCGGAGTAAAGCAGCAGCCTCCTCTGTCTTGTTTCTAACGAGCTTGGGACTCTGTTCCATAGCCCGGGCTATTTGAATAAATCTGGGTTCCTCCTGCAGACGAAGGCTCCTGTGTCTCCTTTTACTACGTATGAAGGGTATGGAAGACTTGGGCAATTCCCCCGCCGCCGAGACCCAGTGAGTGGGTTATTCCAGTTCTTCAATACAAAGGACAAAATAACCACCTGGAACTATACTTGAAAGATAGCATCAGAACTGCTCCAGTAGATAGAACAGTTATCTTATTAATATACCTTTATTGCTATGAGCAGGCAGTGTTGGAGGCTCTCTTACCATGACTTCATATAATGAAGTGACAACATGTAAGCTTCTGCTTTTACTATTTAAGAAGATTTACCATTACACATTTTCATTCCTTTGGGGCTTTATATTTTTTGTTTTTAATATTTAGTGCTTTCAGTGCAATTGTTTATATTCAAAGTGCTCCTATGTGTATATTAAATTGTTAAACACATGTGCCATTAAAGTTGTGAAGAGCAGTATACCTCTAGAAGTGAGGTAAAAAAGAGACAGAAGTAACCACGCTTTGCCTTTTAATTATTGACATATAATAGTTATATAGACTTGCATTAGTGTTTGGATGACCATGCTCACAACAGTAATATGTGCAAGGTAGGGAGATGGGGTCATATTTAAGTTGTGCACAGTGCCAGACGTCAGGATATCTCTGTTATAGTGAAGGCCCCTATGGGAGAGGGGAGTCATTGCTTACCTTTGAGCACCAACTGCTCCCGCTAATACCACCACATGCTGGCATCCGGCAAGTTTGAGAGCAGAAGTATCTTTGTAGTGGTTGACTCATTCTGCCAAGGTTGTGTGTGGTGACATAAATACACGAAGCATCATGCATCGCATGATGGAATGTGACACTATGTGGTAATACTTTTTATCTCACTATGACAATTGGGAATAGCTGCATCAGGGGTCGAGTTGTGTGCCTACCAAATATATTTATATGACAATAAAGCTTCCTCACTCCTGCTTTAAAAAAATGATCTCAGTTTGAAACCACATCTTAATTGTTCGATATCTTGAGCTCTCCCTGCTATGTTACATGTGTCAAATATTGCCAGTCTATATAAAGAGAGATACACTAAATTTGTCTTTGTGTGTGAATGAAGTCTGGTAACCAGTTACATGAATAAATGGTCTTTAAATGAATGCAGGCATTTACTGCTCAATGCTTTATATTGTCCCTTGTGTGTCATAATTTATCACATATCCATATGTGTATGTGTATGTGTGTGTGTGTGTGTGTGTGTGTGTGCGTGTGTGTGTCTGTGTGCGCATGTGTGCACATGTGTGTAGAGGGAGAATTGACAGACTCCAAAGGGAAGGAGACAGTGATTTACTGTGTATACTCCAAAATAAATGTTCCCTTCTGGCTGTTTGGGGAAGGGAAGACACCTAATCCATGGTGTAGGGGTAAAAGGATGCATGCAGTATCTACCATGTTGCCAAATTACTTGATTACTTGGGAACACACTATCGCCACATATGTGTGTTTTAAATGGAAAAAAACCAGTGTTGCTCTTTACAATGTAAGATTGTTGCCCATGTGTCAACGTCTCCATATTGATGCAAGCGCTCATTGGCAGTGCATTTTAAACTAAAACCCATGTTGTATGCCTCTGAAAAAGGTGTGACTAGTTTTGTTTAGAATAGCCAACCTACTGCTTAGTGCGGTGATTGCATGGCAGTACATATGATGAGTAATACTATCAAGATACATGCCAAAGAGTCTTCCAATTTATTATTGTATATTTGCAGCCCAGGCTTGGGTTGACTGTCCTTAATTCAATGTTGTTTCAGGAACAACCTCAGAAGTTTGCCTGCTAAAGAAAGAACTTGCATGTGATCCACAGATTGTCTACCTATTCACAGGAGCTTTGATATCTGCTTGTGAAAGTTAACATTTGCCAAAGAATTCATAATCTCTTTTGCCATCTTGAGATAAAGTTGGTTATTTACAATGTACCTTTTCAATCCCAATTGTTGCATGACAAAAGACTCTTTGGAGTGGAGTGATGTTCTGGATAGCAGCTACATCCTGATAATTTTTGTAAAACTTCTGAGACCATATCAAAGTAAATTTAAGTGTGCTTGCTGCAGATCAGTCAAGAGATGGCAAAGTATCTGTGGCAAATTAACAAATTAACCATGTCCGACTGAAACTTGTAAATAGCCACTCACATGTTTGCATCTCTGTCGATGTGCAGATTCTTTAAAAAAAGAGATAGTATCTTCTTGATAGGAAAACAATATCTGTTTGCTTTGGCTCAAAACGCCTTTGTTACAACAAAAGGTAGAGATGTTTTTAAGGAGGTGGGAGACTCTTGGAAAGGTAAGAAGGTAATGCTATTAGCTTGTTCAAGGATTTACATGTCATGCTTAATTTATTTGCTTGTTTTTATTGATAATGTTAATTCCAGTAATTAATTCCGGATGGTTAGGAAAGATATTATAGTTAAATTCTAATCTTGTCCATGGACTCTGAAATCTAAACCAACGAATCAAGGAATTTTATCACATTCAAACTGAATATGACCTGGGAAGATGTTGGTGCTAGAGGCCTATCATCTAAATGGCTGCCAGGCTGTCTTTGAACCAGCCAATGCTGGAGTTCAGGAACATACGTTGGGAGACAGCTCATTTGGGAGGCTCTAAAATCTAGCTTGTGCATTTGTTTTGTTAACTACCAAGTCAAGCAACTTTCAGGCCATGGAGCTTTAATTCCCCACCAGATTCTGCCTCCTTTTAAAAAATAATAACCTCTTCAGTAGAAGTATTTCAACTGATCTTGCAGCCCTGTCAGACGTCTGTGATCAGGCTTCAGATGTGCATCATGGTTGTGATTTATCACACTGTTGTTTTATATTGCTGGGTGATTTAAATGTTAGATTAGTTGTGGGCATATGTTGGGAACAGCTCCGTATAAAGAAAACCACCAAGAGGATCCCACCAAAAAGTCTAAGCATCGCCAGAGTGTAGAGGCAAGGTAGATTTATTGGGGGTTGTCTACAAGTGCATGATTTCTTCAGTGTTAATAGCCACCATGATCATGATTGTTTAACTTACATAGGAAGGGATATGTCTAGTATTTTATACTATATCTATGTCCTGGAGATCATTTGTCAGTTTATCAAAAAATCTGAGGTGATGGGTAGAGATTATAGTGATCGCAATTCTCTAGTCCATGCCCTTGGGCCGCCTTTAGTTGTTTTCTGCCTCTAATTGTTGTTCCCAAGGAATAAACATGATCTCTCACTGGTAGAAGTTGTTGGTGGAATCTGCTGGTCCCTTGGGGACCCCCTTCCCCTTTGCAAATTGGTTACCATCTCCTCTATGGAGTAGGTAAGGGCCAGATGTACAAAAGTGCAAGTTTGCGATTTCCTAATAGCAAATTTTAGCTATTAGGTATTAGGAAATAGCAAACTGTGATGTACAACAGTGTGTTTGACACTGTCAGCGAAACGCAGTGGCTCGCAAATGGACCTGCCTCATCAATATTCATGAGGCAGGTCACAATTTGCGACCCATTGTGAATGGCTACAATCACAGGGGTGGTGGCCTGCTGGGTTCAGCAGACCACCATGCCTTAAAGGAAAATGGGATGCATTTCAAAAATAAAAATTAAAAGCTACCTTTTCATTTTTTACGAGCAGGCAGTTGTCGGTTAGACCACTGCCTGCTCTCAAAAAATGTTGTCGCCCACATTCACAAAGGGGAAGGGGTCCCTTGGGAACCCCTTCTCGTTTGCGAATGGGTTAACACCAACTTGAAGTTGGTGGTAACTGCAAATGTTTTGCGACCTCATTCCCATTCGCAAAACATTCATACTTGCCAGTGCTATTCGGTATTAGGAAGGGATGCCCTAAACACTCCCTTTCATAATACCGAATTGCAAAAGCAAAATGCGATTCGGTAACAAGTTACTGAGTCACATTTTGCTTTCTGTACATGACAAAATACATTTTACTGGTCGCAAATGGCCCGATGGGGCATTTGCGACCGGTAAAATGCTTCGTACATCTGGCCCTATATTATGAATGTTTTGTGACCACACTCCAGTCGCAAAAACATTCATACATACCAGTGCTATTTGGTATTAGGAAGAGATGCCCCAAACACGCCCCTTCCTAATACAGAATCCATGGGCCATTTGCGACCTATAAAATGCTTTGTACATCTGGCCCCAGATGAAGAGGTAGGCAGGTATCACCAGCAACTAGAGCCATTTGTTTATAGACCCTTATACAAATTCATAGATTTATTATAGTAGTTAGGAAATAGATATGAGTCCCTTTGCAAATATGACATGTGAGTCAAAGATTTTGTTCCAGACAGTGAAGGGAGAAAGCACTTTGACCTATTCATTGCAAATTGTATCCTTGCGAATTAATATTTTCATTAAGTGTGTGCATAGCTTTCATGAAACTTGTATTTATGCCTAAACAATGCCTTATATTTTTAAACTAAAATTATTTTAGAAATCCTGTTTCAGGGGTTATCAAAAGAAACCCACTTAACTGTCACTCGTGTTCACACAGACGCTGACCAGTTTAATTAGAAGTTTCAGTTCATTTGGCAGCAGCTTTTTGACGTCACTGTTCACAACGCCATACTAGAAGCATCGGAGTGCAAGATGTAAAATGATGGTACTTTCCAAGATACTTGGGCCAAGCAGTGCCTAATTTGAGCCGGTGCTTGCCGGTGGGAGAAACCAGCATTCATTTATGGGTACCGGAACTTATTTTTCTGGATCAGACATTTATCGAGAGCAAGAGAGGGAAAAACAAACAAAGCAGAAAGGCAAAGGAAAGGTAAGACAGAAAAACCGCCAGAAAGGGAGAAAGCTGGAACCTGCAAGAGTGAGATAAAGGGGCAGAGAGTGTCTGGTAGTGGATTAAGGAGGCTTGAGGTAGAATCAAGACTACGCAGACTTGGTATTGGGCGCCCCCACATTAATTTTCACTAGCCATGGTCTTCTGAGCTGAGTTTTCGGCACCTGCAGTCATCCTTTTACAAATTAAGCACTGGGGCCATGGTATCTGCAGGTATACCTTATAATATCCAAAAGCAAAGTTTCAAAGAGTACCCAGTGTAAAGTTTGTATAGACACAAGCATAAGGGTGTGGCTCGTCCTCATCATTCGCTGGGTAGTGCAGGCATAATATCTCCAGGGTGGGCTTCACAACAGTAAACAAATGACTGACAGCTTTTTGCTGTGTCATGTTTGTAGGGTACAAACCTTAGGCCCTCATTACGAGTGGGCCACAGCGGCGGCCAACACAGGTAAATGCGGTGGGCGGTGGCGGGGCAGGGCGCGGCAGGGAGGGAAGCCGACGGACAACAGAATAGGTATTATTTATTTATTTATTTAATTATACCTATTCCGTCGTCTGTCGACTTCCACCCCATCACCCCGCTCCGCCCACTGCGTTTACCTGTGCCGGCCGCCGCTGGTGGGCCAGTGTTGGGTGCAGTATTTATTGCACTTGGAAACTACTGTGGGCTAGGTTATTTATTATGTGCAGTATATATAGCATCTGTTACGAGTGTTCCTCCTAAAATGGGGCATAACATGCAGTTTCTGGTGCTAACTGTACCAAAAGCCGCATTTCTCCGTATCTACCGGAGTGTTTGGTCCCTTTAAATTCTACCACATTTTACTTGCCCTAATTTAATGGGCTATGAGATTTCTGTATTTTCCCAGGTGCTATAAAAAAAGCAAAAAAAAGGAAATTCTAATATGTGCGGTGACAACACTTATCGCAAATATCAGAATTTATCAGGCCACTGGTAATGAGGGCCATTGTGATTTAAGCCTCTTTTGGTTTATTTCAAATTCTGTGAAAGCTGCTACAAAAAACTCCCTACATTATTTGTCTCAACCAGAAACAACATGTAAATAGTTATAAAAATGGATACACTTTTACGGTGTTTTCTTACAATCGAATTTAATGTTTATTTTCAACATTTAGATTTGTTTCTTACAACTGATGTCTCGAATTTCGGTTGTAATGGGGCCCGCTTTTTAAGTGTTACAGCATTTCCGTAAACTATTTATATTGCCCATTTATATGTTGTTATTGTCATCAAGTTCACATTAAGAATTTTATTATCTAGAGAATATGAGCAAGGATTCTTGCTTGCATATTACCAGCCTCTGCTACTTTGAAGTCTTACAAAGGGTGGCTGTGAAGTTTTGAAAATACAGATCTTGCGGCACTGAAAACGTAACCCGAAAGCAGTAGGAAAGGTCTACAGCTCCCCCTACAGTTCACTCATGAAAACGTGCAATAAAAAAGAAAGCCCTTGTAGCAGCATTTCAATGAATACCTGGTTAGATCATACAAATTGGGTTGCACGGCAAATAAGGTGCATGCTTTGGCAGACGTGCAATTATTGTTTAAGGTCAGTTCTCAGAGTTTCCCCGTAAAATAATTTCTGCCTTGGCAATTCCTTTGATTTTTATGTTTTTTGAAAGTCTTACAGACAAAACATGGCCATGGGCATAGCGAAAAACTATTGTATCATATTTATTTGCAAAATTGTAAAGCGCAAAATATGTCCAGGGTATGAGAATAACAGCACTTTCAAAAGTATGTCCCTGGAGTGTTTCAAAGAAATCATCACTTCAAGAATATAAACATCAACATTTTTCACTGAAAATGATTTGAGCAATTCATATACTAAGGGCCTCATTACAAGCTGGAAATCAGATGCCATACGAACAGAATGTAGGGACTGCATTTTCCTAATTGTAAATCTTTGTGAATCACAACTAGGAAATCACAATTCCTAATGTAAAAAAAGAACGAGGTGTAAATAGTGATTCCTAATAGCGTCGCAGATAGACCTACCTCGAGAATATTAATGAGATAGGTCGCAATTTGCGACCCACTAGGAATTGAAGTCATCAGAGGGATGGTGGCCTGCTAGGGTCAGCAAACCACCATGTCTGTGATTGCTTCTTAATAAAGCAATTTTCTTTTTTAAATGCAGCCCATTTTCCTTTAAGAAATGGGATGTGTTTCCAAAAATAAAATGAAACGTTTAAGTTTAATTTTGTAAGAGTAGGCAGTGGTCCATGGATCACTGTCTGCTGTTAAAAAATGTTTTTTCACCATTCACAAAGGGGAAAGGGTCTCATGGGGACCCCTTCCCATTTGCGAATGGTTACTACCACTGTTTAGGTGTCAGTAGAAAATTAATGTTACCCAATTGCAATTTGTGCTCTGTTCATATGTAAAAGCAATTTTGCAGTTGAATATGGCCTGATTCTGCAAATCATGCTGTTTATGACTGCAGAAATGCTTTCGTACAAATGTCCCTAAGTTCCGATCCCTTTGCAAACAGGAATTTGCATAGGGGTCCGAATTACAAATGTATGAGTAATGACACCCTTGCAGCTTTCCCCTGATACATTTCAGTCCTTAAAAAACCTGCCAGAATTTATCAATTGAAAAGGTTTGGAAAAAGAGAAACAGTGGAGAGTTCTGTCTGATAAATCTAAGTCCACAAGTAATGCCTCCTTTTCATGTTGAAAACTCAGAATAGGTAGTATTTACCACATTCTGGTAAGTACATCACAAGGGCCCTGATTACAGATAGGTCAGTGTTGTCTGTGCCATGAGCAAACCCCTATTGGCTCAAGAGTCAGAATTCAGAGTTCGGTGGTATTGGGTACATTAAAACTTAACAGGGAAAAGTGTTTTAAATTTACCCTACCATACATAGGGGCATATTCACAAGGAGCAATCGCCGAATTAACGGCACTTTATCGCAGCCAAAGTCGTGATAAATATACCTCCCCATTCACAAGCTGGTGTAAACAGCCCACAGCACCAGTTTACCCGTGATAGCAGCCGCAAAAAACATCGCCACAGAGGACCCGCGCAACTATCGCTAATGAGATGCAGAGTGGGTGTTCCCGTGCCAAAAGGCGAGACAACATCACACCTCAACATTCTCAACGACCAGCCACATCGGCGATAAAAACACAAAACAGGCGATAAGGCGCGTTAGCACCAGGAAATCTACACCTGCTCTGACCTGGTGTAAAGTCGGACGGCAGCCTGCAAACCAAAAGGGAGCACAGCCCAGGGCTACATAGGAAGAGCAACAGATGCCATGGAGCCACCCATCATGCGGCCCGGACACCCAAGAGGGCCACAACACCCACCGCCACCACCCCTAGGACCATCCCTCCCTGGCACCCTCCCGACCAAAGACATGCCACATTAGCCACACCTAAACATGTACAAAATATTCCGCTTGATGTCGCGCAATCACAACTGGTGACATGCATGTGTCGTCACAGAAATGAGCAGCACACATTCACTTTCGAAGCAACAAATGAAACTTTATTAAAATGAACACCGAAATGAAATGAAGACACATGGCCGCTTCCATCGGGACAATACGTAGGTCACAGCCTGTAAGACAAAAAACATGATGAGAAGGTGTGTCCTGCGCACGTCAGAGGACAGAGAGAGAGCGAAGGAGAGAGAGAGAGGAAGAGAGGGAGGGAGAGAGAGAGGAAGAGAGGGAGAGAGAGAGAGAGAGAGAGAAGAGGAGAGAGAGAGGAAGTGTCTCCAACCATGTGCCGGTATGTATAGCAGGACACCAGGTCACACATCTGAGTCAGAGCCGTCAGCTAAAACAGAGTCCAGATACATGACTGGCACAGTACACACACTTGCACAAGACAATATCGCCTGCCCGCCCATGCACACCCAGGCAGAGGCACCCCAACCCCTCCCGCCGCCCATCGGAGCATGCCCGCCCATGCACACCCAGGCCTCAATGCTCGCCTTCCGCCACCGGCGCGTAGACAGGAGGTACCACCACGTGCCGCTGCAAGCCACAAGCCCGGGGCCCGCAGACATGGCACCCTCCACATCATGCAGCCCCGCTCCGCAGGCCACCAGGTCTCACGTTTGTTGCTGGGTCTTGATTACTCCATGGCATAGGACATACCAGTGCACCCGGCACCATCGCAGGCTGCACACCCGCTCAGCAGCTTAAGGTGCCACTGACTCAGTGCACCCAAAGTCACCGTCCCATGGTGGGGTGCCTGTGCCGTCCGCAAGGCCTCGGATGCCACTAACCCTGTGCAACCCCAGTCTGCGCCACGTGGTGGTAGGCCCGTGCCGTACTCAAGGCCTCGGATGCCACTAACCCTGTGCAACCCCAGTCTGCGCGACGTGGTGGTAGGCCCGTGCCATACTCAAGGCCTCGGATGCCACTAACCCTGTGCAACCCCAGTCTGCACCACATGGTGGTAGGCCCGTGCCATACTCAAGGCCTCGGATGCCACTCACCCTGTGCGCAACAACTCATGGGCCCTATATGAGTGAGAACCGTGGAGCGTCCGTCATCCAGTCACCACCGGAAGAGGGGAATGTGACGTCGTCGGCCCCTTATGTTGGCGGAGTCACATGGCCTGTGACGCCTGTGTCGGATGGGTGTGGTGTGTGTGAAAACCTGCCCTCAGGGAGTGGCTGTGACATGCTGACAACTAGACCAGTGACCTGCACACCACCAGCGAGTATGGCTGCGATGGGTAGCAATGAGGGCCCCCCCTCGGGTCGTTAGCGGAGTGGTCTGGCCTGCCGTACGCCGGACCAGTGCAGGGCTTGCAACAATGACTCATGGGCTCTGGGCGTGGTCCAGTCCATGTCCGGACAAGGAAGTGACAAGTGACAAGGAAGTGAATGATGCGTGTGTCCCTGTTGTAGTGTTCACGGGACCCGGTACACAAAATGCAATGTCGCACCCTCTGACTTGCATCCCACAGGATGAACATCATTGACGCAAGGGAAGGCACTGTCCCCACATTCATCCACACATCCATACATGAATGACGTAAACATTACACAGCAGTGCGTCACTGGATGTTTATTTGCACATCCAGTGCAGCTATGCAGCTGGAGCGGTACAGGGCAATGCCAAGCACAGTACACAATATGGGCCCGTGGAGGGGCAGCCAGTGTCCATCCGGGGATGACCTGTACTGCGGAAGAGGAAGGGTACAGTCCGCAGTCTGTCCGCCGTGTCATTGGTCGTCAGACAGGATGTGGCAGTCCATGTTGCTGTCCAAGGTGAGTGCATCGGAGTGTATCGGGGGTCAGTGGTAGGTCTTGAGGCCATGTGCAGCACCAAGCAGAAACAGGCAAGGTGGCGGAAATGAATGCTAGTGCCTCCTTCTGATCTCAATCCCATCCACGTCCTCGTCCCCGGATGTGTGCTCTGCCCCACCTGTGGGTGTTGCAGTACCAGCTGCGGCACTGTGTGCCACTGACACATCAGGGGCCGGAGGAGGATTGTCGGCCGTACTGTGTGGCAGTGACACATTAGGTGCCGGAGTGGATACGCCTGCTGCACTGGGAGGCACTGACACACGAGGGGGCAGAGATGTGGATGGTGTGGGGGCAGCAGCATTCATCATCGCCACACCTTGTGGCAGCAATGCCATGATGAGGATATGCAGGGCCTGGTAGATGCCAGCTACATTTCACTGATGTGCAGCGGTGGCTGCCATCCTTTCCGCCTCCATCCGCACCATGTCCTCCATGAGCCTCCGCATGTGTGCCAGCTCACGGCTGGGATCGCTGGAACCACTCTGAGCGGACAGGTATTCTTCCCTCCGCGTCATGACTCCAGCGATGTCAGTCAGGGCTCGTTGGAGACCATGGGGCAGACATAGACACCCAAGGATGGCGTCCAGTTTGGTAGCCATGAGGTCAAACCCCACCCGCTCCTGCTCAGTCATCTCCCTCTGGCCCTCCAGCACATGGCGTTGGAAGGCCATATGTTGTTCCTGGGGGACTTGGGAGGGTGCCGGGGCTGTGGGTGCCTCCTGCAGGGTGGTTTGGGTGGTGGGTGGGGTCTCATCGATGTAGCTGGGCTGCCCTGCTCCTGGAGGTGAGTGGCGGATGAGGTCAATGATGTCTTGGATGGTTTGGGTGTCGATGCTGGTGTTGTCCTCCTCGTCATCAGTGAAGAGTGGCTGGGACTGCTCTGCAGGAGGTGTTGACGATGCCCCTGCGATGTGAAGGGGAGATGGTGTATTACAATGTGTCCACATGTATGTAGCCGCATGGTACAGGTTGACATTCAGACTGCATGGCATTGTACATTGTGACAGTCTGTGGGTCTGGGCGGGGACCCAGGGTCATTGTGGGTGTGCACTGTGCCCTGCTTGCTTGTGCATGTGTGCCATTGTGGCCATCTCCACCCGTCCCCCCAGTACCTGGTGGTCACTCACCCTGTTGCGGTTGTGTTGTGTCCTGTCGAGCAGTGTCCAGTCCCCCGACTCCAGCCACAGTCTCCACACTGATGACTGTCGACACCAGCTCCTCCATGTCATCCAGCTCCAGCGCTGGGCCCCCACCTCCGGTCTGCGTTGCTGCCTTCTGGTTGGCGGTGAGTTTCTCCTTGGTCTTCCGCTTGATGTCATTCCATCGCCTCTTGACCTCGTCCATTGTCCGCTTGTGCTCTCCGACAGAAATTCACCTTGTCGACGATGTCCCGCCATATTCCATTTTTGGTGCCCAATGACACGTTGGAGGTGACGAAGAGTTGTTGATGGTGTTCCATCCCCTCCGTGACTATGATCCTGTTCGCCTGCGGACTGAACTTGGTCTTCCTCGTCTTCTTGTCCTTGCCCTTCCCTGTCCCTGAGGTCCCAGGCTGGTCGTCCGGGGTGCTTGTGGGGTTGCGCTCGTCCTCTGCGCCTGCTCCGGCTGCCTCCATGGTGCTTGGGTGTTGGTCAGTTTGTGTGTGGGTGTTTTTTCTACTTTTAAGGTGTTTTTTGACGCCTGCCAGGTGTGTGTTGCAGGCCTGGCGCTGCTTGTTGCTGGTTTCCTCATCGCACTTTGACCCATCGCGTGTTTTTTGGTGTTGTGGTTTGTGTTTTTATCTCCATCGTGGTGGTTGTATCGCGGACATTGTCCGCGGTTTCGGCAGACTATCGCTTGCTACCGCTTTGTTGTGAATTCCACGTTGACACAGGGTTATTTTCCCACGATAGGCTGCGATATTGAAAGTTGCATTACGCTACTCTTGCGGTAGTTATCGCACGTTCTTGTGAATATACCCCAGAGTTTTGTGCATTAAGCACCAAAATCTATATGTTATTCTTCAATAACCTAAAATAGGCGCTATTTATCGCACCAGCTAATTAACATACCCTGGGGTATGGTTATTTATTAGACATGATAAATAACACCTGCTACTCCAACAAACTCACAATCAGGGCCAAAGAATCCACCCCACTTGTAGTAAGGGCAATTATAACTTTGTAAATGCAGAAAACAGCTTCTTAAAATATTTGGTGTAAATAAGGGTAAAATATCTGAACTATATTTTTTAAAAGTAACTCTACATTTTGGGGGATCAGGTGCCAGTACACTTGCTCCAATTTAACCGGCCAGAAAAGTTAGCTAATGAACTCAAATGAGTTGGATATCGCCAATAGAGCCTGCGGTTACTGCCTGGATGAAAGATATGGCTGAGTGGACACTGGACGAAGAGCACAGAGTAAAAAAAGTCAGGACTGATGACATGGTACTGGAAGACATTTCATACTGAGTAGATAATGTGAACATTTTAACTTCAGGGTCGGACTAGTCTGATAATAGTGATATTATTGATTCCGATGCATCTAGTGGATAATGAACTAGGCAGGGCTGGTTTATTTTTACTGAGACAAGAACTCAGATCTGTATACAATGTTCCTACAAAGCTATGAGTGTGATGCTGGGGTTCTAGCATGTGAGAGGTTTAATAGAAGTATGAAGGTGGGCCTTGGCATGCAGGTGTTGAGCCTTCTCCCTAAGAGGGATTCTGCAAAATACACGAGATACTGTGATATCTCACTCATGTTGAGCTGAACTCAACTGTTGCATGGTACTTTCTTCATTTGTTCCTTTGTTTCATCTTTTTTCTTCCTATGAAAATAAAGGTTTTTAAAAAATTTAAATAAAATAAAATGTGGGTCAGGCAGGTTTAGTACCCAAAAGCCTCCTATATCATGGGTAAGCATGAAAAACTCCCTCTATCTGGTACCAGCCACCCCTGCCCTATACACCTTCCCCGCACTCCTGCCTGCTACCACTGCCCTGAGGCGAGCCACCTGCTCCAATTTACTGCTTGCACAAAGCAGGTGGTACATGGAAGCGGATAGGGCTAGTAAATCCGCCCAGAATGGGGATCCACATGCAGACTGCTACCTGGTAAAACCAAACTTGCATGTTATTCCACATTGCACAGGCCCAAACTATGCAATTTTAGGATCTGCCAGGGTGGAGAGTGAATTGATCAGGGAGGGTCTCAACCAGCTGACAAAGTTAGTTGTTTTCTTGGCATCATAATTCTGTGCTATAGCAGCATTAATTACCAGATGTACCGTCCATGACCCAAAAGATAGTACTGCTACATCCCAGGGAGATGACACTCCCCCTCAGTACCGAAAAAGGCATATTCTGCTATCTTGCACCCTTAAGCCCTATAAAGAAGAGTTGTCTGACAGAATATCGAAACCACAAATATCGTGGGATATAAATATGGAGTCAAAATATCTAAAACAAAAATATTGTTTGCCTATACTGATAATGTAAATGACAAAAATATCGAAAACAAATACCATTATATGCTAAGATCGATTACAAAAATATAATTTTTTAACTTACATATATTTAAAAATAGTGAACATTAAATAAATTAACATGTAACAGTAATACAATATAAATTAAATATACTTAAATAATGTAAAACTATATATAAATATCTTCTTTAAAAAAACACACATATATATGTATGTGTATATTTTTATTAACACATACATAATTTACATTATTTAAATAATATTTTAAATTTTTATTATAATTTGCTAATTTTTGCAAAGTAAGGAAAGTGCTGCATTGCGGAGGGGTAAAATGTACTCTTCCCACTCCAGTTGGTGCAACAGTGGGGAAAGCATTTGGACTCAGGAGGGGTACAAATTTACTATTCCCACTCCAGTCTGTGCAACAGTAGGGAAACTTTTGGATTGCAGAGGGGTAAACTTTACTGTTCCCACTCCAGTCTGTGCAACAGTAGGGAAAGTGCTGGATTGCAGAGCGGTTGGATTCACTATTTCCACTTCAGTCAGTGCAACAGTAGGGAAAGCGCTAGAATCAGGAGGGTAACATTTTCTATTCTCACTCCACTCTGTGCAACAGTAGGGAAAGTGTTGGATTGCGGAGGGGGTAACATTTACTGTTCTCACTCCAGTCAGTGCAACAGTTGGCAAAGGGTTGGATTCAGGAGGGGTAACAATTTACTATTCCCACTCCAGACAGTGCAACAGTAGGGAAAGGGTTGGACTCAGGAGGGGTAAGATTTACTATGTCCACTACAATCTGTGCAACAGTGGAAAAAGCGTTGGATAGTGGAGGGGTAAAATTTAATATTCCCACTCCAGTCTGTGCAAAAGTAGAGAGAGAGTAGTCCACTTCAAACAAATAAAATATTTTAACAACTACATCAAATAACAACTAGAAATATTTCAATTTAAAATATGTATAAACATTTTTAAAAATAAAAAAATTAATATTTATTATAATGTTTAATAATATTTTAAATTAAACAAATTATAAAAATATAATTAAAATACCAAACTATATTTTAACAATTATAACAATCAACAAATATAATTTTACATAGTAAACAACCCACAACTAAAATATATATTGAAATTATAATAATTATACATTTTTTATTAGTTAAACAATTAATAGAAATTAACTAATAATAAAATAATTATATTTAATTAACTTCTAACTTTTTATCCCTAGAAACCCAACAACGAGCCCCTAATATATATTTAACAAAATATATTAATTACAAAATTAACATAATTAATTATCAATTAAAAAATTTATAAAAATTAAAAATTATATATTAAGAATTATAATTAAAATACTTCCCACCCTATACCCATACAAACCCCACAACCTGCACCTAAAACTTAGCATAGTTAAAACAATTAATTATACAATTAACATAATTATCAATTAAATATTTACTATTAATGATTTATTAATTATAATTCATTTACTTTCCACCCTGTACCCATTAAATTAAATTTTGAAACAACTAAAAATGTACAAACTATATAAAAAAAACATTAACAATAATTATACAAACAATTTATAACATATACAATTAAAATAATTAAAAAACAATATTACTGACAACAATATTTTTGTAAATGATATTAACAACAAAGATATTTTTAACACTGATATTAACAACTTAGGGGCCAATTCCGATGCGGTTCGGAAATCATTCCGACCGAATCGGTTTGGGAATGGTTTCCGACCGAATCAGATCGGGAGAGTCCGACCGACCGATTACGATGCATCCGGAGGCTTCCAGATACGATTCGGTCAGCCTCCCGTTGACTTCAATGGGAGCCTATATTCCGACCAAATGCATAGACTTCCATTGAAGAAATGGGTGGCTGGGGAAAATCGGGCAGCTTGTGCCTGCCACACTGTGCATGGTTGGTAAGGGAGACCCATGGGTACCCCCACGGGCCCGATTGGGAAGGCTCCGGGTGCAGGGGGGCCAGCTACAGGCCCCCAAAGTCTGATTCCAACTGCAGATTCGAGTCGACAGCACGATTCTGAAAGGCTGTCCGAATCCAGCATCGTAATCGGTCATTCGTAAACGCGGCCCATAGAGACGTACAAATCTGCTCCGTGTGGCTTGGTCATTCCGAATGCCGTCGGGTTCAGATTAGGATATTCCTAACGCATAACTCACATCGTAATCGGTTAGTCGGAAACCTTTCCGATTCGGTCGGAAAGACATGTTCCCGATCCGATTCAGACAGAGCAAATGCTGCTAGGAGGACTTCCAAACCCCAGCGGAATCGGCCCCTTAGGGGTCAATTACGATGTAATTCGGAAAGGCTCCGAATCAGTTGCGGGTCTGCCGAATTCAATTCGGAACCGGTCTTTCCGACTGATTCGTAAAGCTTTTTAAACGACTGATTACGATGTTCAGAAAGCGTTCAGACTTTCCGAGTCGGTTCGGTATGGCATTCGGTGGAACCGAGTCGCTCGGAGCCAACTTGTACAGGTCAATGGACCGTGTTTCCAAACGAGTGATCACGATGTCAGATTCGGACAGCCTTTCCGAATCAGTTGTTCAAACATGGATCGGCTGTCAGAATCTGACTTTGGGGGCCCGTAGCAGGCCCACCTTCACCCGGAGATTTCCGAATGGGGTCCATGGGTTTACCCAAGGGACCCCTCTTTGCAACCATGCACAGTGTGGCAGGCACCATGGGGTGCCCACCACAGGGTGCACGATTTTCCCCAGACACCCCTTTCTTCAACGCAAGCCTTGTATTCGGTCGGAACACAGGCTGCCATTGAAGTCAATGGGAGTCCGACTGAATGGTATCCGGAACCAACGTAAATGGTCAGTCGGAAATCATTCCGAGATCGAGTCGGTCGGAATGCTTTCTGAACGAAATCGTAATCGACCCCTTAGATATTTTTAACATCCATATTACTTCCCATAAAATCGATATTCTTGTCACAATATTTTTGCACATGATATTTGTGCATCACAATATTTCAAACTCAATATTTCTGCTCCTCAATATTTTTGTTCCAATATTTTGTCAGATTACCGTAAAGAAGCATCTCTTCATCCAAGCAGGACCTTCACATTACCTAATGTCATTCCTGGGATTGCAACACAATATGACCTTTCTCCCCTTTTCTGTGCCAATATTGCACCTGCTGACTGAGTTTGTTGGAATATACCCCTGCACTAAGGAGATAAGGCTCCACACTTACAATTTCCTCTACCTCAGAGTCATTCTCTGTGAACCCACAACCTTCATAACAGTTCACAGCAGATCATATAAAGATGGCAGGGAGACAGGTGCATAGAACAAACCACACCATGTATAAAACCTCAATAGAAAGGGTACAGTTCATGTTCAATTCTTTTCATTGACATGTGTCACATGACGGCCTCTAAGACACATACGCATCTGTTACAATGCATTCATAAACAATCAGGCTTCCTTACTAGGCCACATCTTGCATAGTCTTGTTAAATTTGGGTGTGGTCTATTAAACGTCTGACAACCCTAACCACATCATAGTGTAAAATATTCCCCCATGCTCATCCTCATACACGAACACAAAGTTGAGATAAAACATGGTGTATTAATCCATTAACAGATTATACATTGCAAATCAATCAATCAGTATTTGTATAGAATTGCTAATCACCCGTGAGTATATCCAGGCGTTAGGTAGCAGGGCTCAGTCAAATATCCAGGTCTTGAGACTCTTCCTGAATTCTTCCAGCGAGGGTGATGTCTGGAGATGAAGGAGAAGGCCATTCCAGGCTTTGGCGGTAATGTAAGGGAAGGAACGGCCTCCGCTGTGGCTTCGGCGAATGGACGGTGTCTGTGCGAGGGCTAGGATGACAGAGCAAAGGTCTCTGGATGGTTGGTGGAAGTTCAGACGGTTGTTGATGTATGCTGGTCCTAGGTCATGGAGGGCTTTGTAGACGTGTGCCAATATCTTGAATTTGCATCTTTTCTGGATGGGGAGCCAGTGGAGGTTCTTAAGGTGTGAGGTGATGTGGGTCCCTTTGGGCAGGTTGAGGATGTGCCTGGCTGCTGAATTCTGTATCCTCTCCAGTCTCTTCATGAGTTCCGTTGTGGTTCCTGCATACAGAGCGTTGTTGTAGACCAGCTAGCTGGTGACTAGAGCTTGAATGACGGTTTTCCTTGTGCCAATGGGGAACCATTTGATGATTCTTTGGAGCATGCCGAGGGTGTGGAAGCAAGCGGAGGAGACTGCATTGATCTGTTGATTCATTGTGAGCTTGCTGTCCAGGAAGATGCCAAGGTTGTGGGCATGGTCAAAGGGCCTTATTACGATGTCAGACGGACAACACAACTGTGGAAAGGAACTGCCCGACCTCAGGTCGACGGTTCCTATCACGGTATTTTGATGTGACCATCCGTAGGACGGTCGCTAACCTCCATTTCTCAATGGAAGCTTGAGCGGCGGGCGGAAAAGGCCCGCAGACGCACAAGCTTCCATTAAGAAATGGAGGTTTTGAAACATCCCTGCACTGTGTGGCAGGCACCATGCAGTGCCTGCCCCACGGTGAGGGGATGTTAAGGGGGGCACACATGCTGCCCCCCCAGCCCTCATTGTGGAGGGCCAGGGGGAAGGGGGCACTGCTAGGGGCCCCCAAAGCCAGTTTCTGACAGCCAAACCATTTTGGAAAGGCCGACATTGATTGGCTGTCAGAAACCGACATCGTAATCCCGACAGCAGAGCTGAGCCTGGCTCCGCCGGCATTATAGGGAATCTCCCCGCTGGTTTCCTTCCTACCACCGTCATCAAAATACGGCGGTTGGAGGGAAACCAAGGATGTCGGGCAGAGAGCCTCCGACCGCCCGACATCCTAATCGGCCCAAAGTGTTCCAGGGGGTGTAATGGGTATGTGAGCCCACTTTCTGCAGCCCCAGGGCACTTCTTATTGCAAATGGTGTTACAGACATTTGTGCAGCCCTTCTATAAATATAGATCAAGCCATTGCTACATGGGTACTCTTTGCAGCATTATAGGGTGCTTCTCATTTGGTCTGCCACTTGTTTATTAGAACTTGTTGGTGCCCTATTTACAGCTGCAATATTATTTAAGGAGGAGAGCACTCCTTGGTCATTATTTTCCAGGTGTAGAGCAAGCAAGACTAGAGTCCTGAGTTCCACCACGGAACCTTTCACCTCACCCGCAGTCAATGTTTATCTTGATGTGCCATCCCCCTGGATGGATAATATGCTTTAATTAAAGCCTTCTTCCATTATTTTTAGTGGAGATAATGTATATTCTAATGTATAACACTTGCTTTGCGAGGGGTGTTTGTTTGTTGAGCAAGGCATAATACTTACAATAGGATAATATGCTTAAAAATAGAAGTTTGCTGTTCTCTCTCTCCCTCTCACTCACTCATGCACTCTTTCTCTCTTTAATTGATTGTAACTACATATTTACATCCCGCAGATAGATTCTTTTGCCTAATGTTCAAAGGTAACATTTTGGTAAAAATATGGCACCATTTGACAACATGTTCAACAGTATGGAAACGATTTAGCAAAGAACTAGCATAGAATTGACTGAGTAGGTTCATAGCAGTTTGAATTGTGGCAAGAGTAGATCCCAAGCATTATTCCTTATGTGTAAGGAAACTAAAGCCCTTATGTGAATTATTTACGTGCTAAATAGATCTTTTTTCTTCATCACTCTACTTTTGTAGTACGTATTGCCTCTACTACTCCCAGCACATAACCACATATGTGTCTGTCCTCCATGGGGACATAACCATGAACTTCTCTCACCACCGTGTGTGGATTTTCCTTCTCATGTTACTGAATCTTGAACACACTGCCATAATTAAGACAAGCAAATGTTGCTTAAGGTGCTAATTTGTGACAGTCAGTGCTTAATCTGAGACAGTGGTTGCAGCTGGGGCCTTTAAGTAATCATTTTGGGAATCGCCCTTTATTTTTCCTTATTAGTCTTTGACCCAAACAAGAGAGAGAAAAACAGAAAAGGGGGAAAGGAGAAAGAAATCGATGGAAAACAGTGGCAAAGAAAGAAGGCAGAGCTGAAAAAGAAAGTGAGAGAGTGAGATAAAGTGGCATGGATTGTCTGGTGGTGGAATAAAGAGGAATGAGGTGAAATCTAAGATACACAGTTTAGTATTCACCGTCTCTGACATTTGGTAATACCAACTATCTGTGGGCTTTTGAGCAAAACGTTATGCTTTGGTACTTATTCTTTTACAAATCACGCACTGGTGCCAGTGGTTGCTGGCAATGGACACTGGCACTCATTTTTGGGGATAAGGACTAAGGGGCACATGCATCAAAGTAAGGAATTGCGATTCCTTAATAGCGATTATTAAGGAATCGCTATTAAGAAATCGCAATTCCTTATGCATGTAGGTTTCGCTACAATTTTAGCGATTTCTACACATTCCTTAATTGCAAATCGCAAATTGCGATTCGCAATTAAGGAATGCCTTCCCATTCATTCCTGTGGGCCTGGAGGCCCATAGGAATGAATGGGACAGCATCCGCAATTTGCGAGTATCAATAGGTACTCGCAAATTGCGCATGCTACTTCAAGGGTGCAAGGGTGTCAAAAGGACACCCTGTTGCACCCCTGAAATTGTGATGTGCACCCATGTTGCACACACACATGCCCCAAGGGCATGTGTGTGTGTAACGTGAAACTTAAAAAAATGCATTTTAGTGCATTTTGTAAAGTTTTTGCAAATTACAGACAAGTTTGATTTGTCTGTAATTTGCGGTCCTAAATAGCGAAATCGCTATTTCAAAGTGCTTCTAGCATTGCATTTAAGGAATCGCAAATTGCGATTCCTTAATGCAATCATAATTTAGGAATTCGCAAATAATTGCGAATTCTTAAATTGCGCATAGGTAACACTTTCATGCATCTCTAAGGGCCAATTTGCGATCGCAAACGGCCGATTTTTGCAAATCGCACCGTTTGCGATCGCAAAAACCTTTGATGCATGTGCCCCTTATTTCCTTAATCAGACTTTGACCCAGAGCAAGAGACATCCTGGGAGAAGGAAGGAGGATGAGAAAGGGAAATATATTAAAACAATGACTATGGGAGAAAGACAGGAAGATAAATAGCATCTGCAAATAATTATACAGTAAGAGGAGGGTTAGTGAAAGAATGAGATATGAGGTAGAATCAAGACTAGGTACCACTTGTATTTGTCAACCACAGCATTCATTAGTGCTGGTGCAGGGCTCCTAGGAAAAAAGCCTTTGGCCCCCTACAGTTATTTATTTACAAATTAAGCACTGTATGCTTGTCATTTTTCTAGCTGCTACCCAGTTTCCTGATCCATCAGTGGTGCTCAATGTGATCAGCATGTAGAGCGCAGGGGAATATGCACTAGCAATATTCCATGCTCATACACACCACTGCTGGTGCAGATACCACTGTAGTGTATTGTTCATCAGTACAAAAATGGCAACTATTTACAAGCTTGATCAATTACAATCTACTGAAAAATATTCATGGGTACTGCCAGCTGCTGCCTCGCCCTACTATTAATGGAAGCCCTACTGTCCCTCCAGTGGTTCGAGTCACTAGGTATTATTGAATTCACCTATTCTGGCCTAGATATCCTGGTTGTTTTTTGTTGATACACAGCTTCAGACTCATTTGTGGAACAAGAAACAGTGGGTGGTTAATGGCAACAAGATCAAACTATCTGTCTAATTTAGGTCTGGCTTGATAGCGCAGCTGTCGGCAGACCTTAGATGATCAACAAAAACAGATTTCAGAGTACTGCTCAGAGGAGGGGCTGGTTGGCTGGTTCACCTGAGTACAAGATTTTATTGGGCTGAAGTTTTTTCCTTCTACTGAAAACAGTGCTTGTGTTGCATTTTGTTTGCTTGCTGCAAAGCCTATACTCAATGTAGGTTGGATGCTTATGTTGGCAAGCTAATGATCATAGCTGTATGCATGATCTACTTATTCTGAAATGTTATTGTGAAAAGCCTATGTTAACATCAATGCATTTAACCCCTTCGCTGCTAGGCCTCCCCCGCCCCCCTCCCCCCGTACTAAGCCTTTTTTAGCTATATGGGGTAGTTTGCGCTTAGGCCCCTGTAACTTTTTGACCACATAAGGTATCCACACCAAATTTGCATCATTTTCTTCCAACGTCATGGGGATTTTAAAGGTACCCAGGGTTTGTTGATTCCCCTGGAGGGGACCCAGAAATTAGCCAAAATACAGCTACATTTAATTTTTGGGGGGGGAAAATGGGAAAAAAGTGCTCCAGATGAAAGTGTTTGTTTTTTCCCTGCAAACGGTATCAGCAAAGGGTTTGTGGTGCTGAAATCACCATCTTCCCAGCTTTCAGGAACAGACAGACTTTTGTCAGAAAACCACAATTTTTTACACTGTTTTGGCATTTTACTGGGACATAGACTATTTTTGCTATTTTTTGTGCTTTCAACCTCCTTCCAGTTAGTGGTAGAAATGGGTATGAAAGCAATAATGGATCCTGGAAAACTATACATTTCAAAAAAGTAGACAAAATTCTGAATTCAGCAAGGGGTCTTTTTTGTAGATCCTTCAAGGTTTTTTATAGAAACTAACAGTTGAAAATAGGAAAAATTGAAAATGAGTTGAAAAAAACAGCCATTTGTGCCAACATTTTCACCTGTAACTTCTTCTAAGTATGACAGATTTCTTAAAGCAATATACCGTTACATCCGCTGGACCCTTCTGGTTGTGGGATATATTGGACTTGTAGGTTCACCAAGAACCCGATGAACCCAGAGCCAATAACTGAGCAGCGTCTTACAAAGGTTTTTTATTGTGTACCGGGTTTATAGCAATTCATTTGAGAAAATATAAACTGTTAAAAATCGGTATGAAAGACACCTATGTATTTCTGAAATGGGAAGAAGAGTTTAGAAACAGTAGCTACTTGCACATCTCCGAAATTGTGGGTACCCATACTAGCATGTGAATTATAGGACATTTTTCAAAGTGACTTCTATTTTACACATTGTCTTCCATTTGGAAGGCAGAAATGTATCAAAAGTCAATAGGTAATAACAGTTGCTCTACAATTCTGTGTTCCCCTAAGTCTCCTGATAAAAATGGTACCTCACTTGTGTGTTAGGCCTAGTGCCCGCGACGGAAAACCGCCCAAAACGCGAACACTCCACATTTTTACAGTGAAAACAGATCCTTTTTTTGCAAAGTGCCTAGCTGTGGATTTTGAACCCTAGCTCAGCCGGCACCTAGGGAAACCTAGCAAACCTATACATTTTGGAAAATTAGACACCTAGAGGAATCTAAGGGGCATATCAGCAAGGCGAGGCGATAAAATTATCGCCGCTTTAGCATCCGTTTTCGGACAAAAAGCGGCGATAATTTTATCGCCCTATCAGCATGGACACGCTAACGCGTGAATCCATGCCTTAGCGCCTGTTTACTGAACGCCCAGCTTTGCATCTCTAATGAGATGCAAAGTGGGCGTTCCTTCCGAAATAACTGGAGAAATGTCGCTAACCGACATTTCTCCAATTATCAAGGGAATCGCTAACAAGCATAGCGATAAGAAAAGTAGCGCTAACCACGGTTATCGCTACTTTCCTTACGCATGCTTTAATTCTGACTTAGCCATGTAATCCAATGGGAGGTGGATTGCATGACTAAGACCACCCTGCCCTATCAGCAAGGTATCGCCGGTCACAGTGCGATTATCGCTGGTTTCCCAGCGATAATCACACTGTTTTCCAGCTATCGCTTGCATTTCCATCGCTTTGGAGATGAGCGTTGCTGATAGCACGCTATCTCCGCGATAGAAAGCAGCGATAGCCGGCGATAATTATCCTAGCGCTAAGTGCGCTTAGCGATAATTATCGCCGGCCCTTGCTGATATGCCCCCATATTGGGGTGACTTCAGTGGCTCTCACCAGGTTCTGTTACCCAGAAGCCCTTGCAAACCTCAAACTTTGTAAAAAAAAAAAAAAAAACATTTTCCTCACATTTCTGTGATGGAAAGTTCTGGAATCTATGTCGATCCACAAAATTCCTCCCACCACACAATGCCCAAAGTCTTCTGAGAAAAATGGTACCTCACTTGTGTGGGTAGGTTAGTGCCCGCAACAGGAAACAGCCCAAAATGCAAAGTGGACACACCAGATTTTTACAGTGAAAACGGACTATTTTTTTGCAAAGTGCCTAGCTGTAGATTTCGAACCCTAGCTCTGCCGGCACCTAGGGAAACCTAGCAAACCTATACATTTTTTAAAACTAAACACCCAGGGGAATCCAGGGTGGGGTGACTTGTCTGGCTCTCACCAGGTTCTGTTACCCAGAATCCCTTGCAAACCTCAAACTTTGTAAAAAAAAAAACATTTTCCCAACATTTCTGTGATGGAAAGTTCTGGAATCTGTGTGGATCCACAAAATTCCACCCACCCAGCATTCTGCAAAGTCTCCTCATAAAAATGGTACCTCACTCGTGTGGGTGGGCCAATTTCCAAGTTTTCTGAAATGTGCGGGTTTGGTAGGTTTCCCTAGATGGCCGCCGAGCCCGGGGCCAAAAACCCAGGTGACCCCCATACAAAACCAAGTCGTTTTGTGATAGATAATTTTGATGTCTCCTCAATACATCTTGGGCCCTTGCCTGTCGCAGGTCCCTGGGTCACCCACACGAGTGAGGTACCATTTTTATCGGGAGACCTGGGGGAACAATGGGTGGTAGGAAATTTGTGTCAGCCCGGTGATCCCACAACTTTCCCACACAGAAATTTGAGAAAAAAGTGATTTTTTCAGCATAATTTGAGGTTTACAGGAGATTCTGGGTAGGAAAGCGTAGGAGGGTCCACGCAAGACATACCTCCCTGGACTCCCCCGGGTGTCTAGTTTTCAGAAATGTGTGGGTTTGGTAGGTTTCCCTAGATGGCTGCTGAGCCCGAGGCCAAAAACCCAGATGACTCCCTTTGCAAAACCAGGTGGTTTTGTGATAGGCAATTTTGATGTCTCCTCAATATGTTTTGGGCCCTTGCCTGTCGCGGGTACTTGGGCCACCCACACGAGTGAGGTACAATTTTTATCGGGAGACTTGGGGGAATGCTGGGTGGTAGGAAATTTGTGTCAGCCCGGTGATCCCACAACTTTCCCACACAGAAATATGAGAAAAAAGTGATTTTTTTCAGCTAAATTTGAGGTTTGCAGGGGATTTTGGGTAGGAAAACGTTGGTGGGTCCATGCAAGACATACCTCCAGGGACTCCCCCAGGTGTCTAGTTTTCAGAAATGTGTGGGTTTGCTAGTTTTCCCTAGGTGGCCGCTGAGCCCGGGGCCAAAAACACAGGTTGTTTTGTGATAGATAGGTGGGCACCTGTGTTTTTGGTACTGGGTTTGCAGACATCTAGGGGAACCTAAAAAAAAACCAGACATTTCTGAAAACTAGACACCCGTAGGAGTCCAGGGAGGTGTGGCTTGCGTTGATCCCCCAACATTTTCCTTCCAAAAATTTGCTGCAAAGCTCAAATTTAGCTAAAAAGTCTCATTCTCCTTTAATATCTGTGTGGGAAAGTTGTGGGATCACCGCACGGCACAAATTTCCTACTACTCAGCATTCCCCTCAGTCTCCCGATAAAAATGATACCTTACTTGTGTGAATGGGCCAAGTGCCTATGACATGGAAGGGCCAAAAACCTGTATAAATTGAGGGGGGCCCAAAGCGGGTCCAAATGGGCAGTTTGTTTATACATTTTTAGGCTGGCGCTACTTTGGGCACCCACACAAGTGAGGTATCATTTTTCTCGGGAATGCTGGATAGTAGGAAATTTGTGCCTGCGCGGTGATCCCACAACTTAACCACACAGAAATGTGAGGGAAATGTGACTTTGTAAGTAAATTGGAGGTTTGCGGGGGATTCTGGGTAAGAAAACGTTGGGGGATCCATGCAAGCAACACCGCCAGCCAAGAGTCAGTACACGCACACCACCATCCATGCACACCACCAGCTAAGCGCCGTCCACATGCACTGCCAGTCAAGCGCCATCCACACACACCGCCAACCAAGCGCCACCCACACACTCTGCCAGCCAAGCACCATCCCGCACTCTGCCAGCCAAGTGCCATCCCCGCACACCACCAGCCAAGCAGTGCCGGACTGGGAACAGCAACCAGCCTGGGCAGATTGCTGCTTGACCGCCCCTGGTAGGGGGGCGTGCTAGTAAAAAACACAGCTCCCTGCTTTTGTTACTGGGGCCCGATATTGTAGCACTGCTGCAAAACCGGCCCCCAGTGACAAAATTGCCCCCCATGGCCAGAAAACTGGCTCCCACCCCTCCAGCCCACCGGGGAAACGGCCGGTGCCCGCTACGGCCAGTCCGGCCCTGCAGCCAAGCACCATCCATGCACACAGCCAGCCAAGCACCAGTCCATGTACACTGCCAGCCAAGCGCCACTCCACGCACACCACCAGGCAAGCGGCAATCTACACACACTGTCATCAATCTACACGGTGTGTGTAGATTGGCGGTTGCCTGGTAGTGTGCGTGGAGTGGCGTTTGGCTGGCGGTGTATGTGGACTGGTGTTTGGCTGGCTGTGTGCATGGATGGTGCTTGGATGCAGGGACAGACTGGCCGTAGCGGGCACCGGGTGTTTCCCCGTGGGTTGGAGGGGTGGGGGCCGGTTTTCTGCGGGGGGGTAGATAAGGGGCTATTGCCCCAATCTGCCTTCCACGGGGGGGCAGAAAGCCTTTTTTTGGTGGTGGGAGCATTAGCATGCTCATTCTCTGCAGCCCCCACCCCTACGTATAAAAAAAAAAAAAATCCCTAGTGCATAGTGGGCTTTCTGTCCCCCCAGGGGGCAGATTAGGTGCTATTGCCCCATCTGCCTCCATGGGGGGGCAGAAACACTGTGGATTTGTTTGGGGGTGGGGGAATTGGCATGCCTATTTTGGGCAGCCCCCACCCCTATATACATTATAAAAAATCCCTGGCATCTAGTGGGCTTTCTGCCACCCCCTGGGGGGCAGAAAGACTGGATTTTTGCTGGGGGGTGGCAGATTGGGGGCTACTGCCCCATCTGACCCCCAGGGGGTCAGAAACACTGGAATATTGCTAGTGGTGGGTTGGGGGCATTGGCATGCCCATCTTGGGCAGGACCCACCCCTAAATCAAATAAAAAAGAATCCCTGACTTCTAGTGGGCTTTCTGCCCCCTGGGAAGCAGATTGGGGGCTACTGCTCCTATCTGCCCCCCAGAGGGGGCAGAATGTCTGGATTTTTGCTGGGGGTGGGATGGGGGCATTGGCATGCCCATCTTGGGCCGCCCCCACCTCTAAATCAAATAAAAAAATAAATCCCTGGCTTCTAGTGGGCTCTCTGCCCCTACAGGGGTAGTTTGAGGGCTACTGCCCCCATCTGCCCCCGGGGGGGGCAGAAAGACTGGAATATTACTGGTTGTGGGGTGGGGGCATTGGCATGCCCATCTTAGGCAGCCCCCACCCCTAAATCAAATAAAAAAGAATCCCTGGCTTCTAGTGGGCTTTCTGCCCCCCAGGGAAGCAGATTGGGGGCTACAGCCCCCATCTGCCCTCCAGAGGGGGCAGAAAGTATGGATTTTTGCTGGGGGTGGGGTGGGGGCATTGGCATGCCCATCATGGCCAGCCCCCACCCCTAAATCAAATAAAAAAAGTAATCCCTGGCTTCTAGTGGGCTTTCTGCCCCCCGGGGGGGCAGATTGGGGGCTACTGCCCCCATCTGCCCTCCAGGGGGGGGCAGAAATACTGATTATGCCCAAACTTAACTTGGGGGGAGCAAAGGCCAAGGGGCCGCTCCCCCCTCCCTGGTGCCTAGTGGGTGGATCCCTGCTTGGGGATCGCCCTCCTGGGGCTTGGTTGTTTGTTATGAAAAAATATGATAAAGGCAGCAGACCTATCATATTTACTGTGAAAAGAATGTATTAAAGTCAATAGGCATTTAAGGGTGGATTGCTATTACTCAGTATTACAGCGTACAGAGAGATATTTTGTTACATGGAATCGCACTCAATACCATAGTAGGCAAGGGTTTTGGTGTTGATATCCCCACTGACAAACCGTGAGTATGGAAAATTTGAACTGTGAGAATCCTTGCTAGACCCCTATTTATGGTGGCCTTATGGGAAGGTATGAGTTGGTTATGGTGGCAAGTCAATGATAACAATTATTGGCCTGATTGGTTCACTAATAAAAGGTATTTCAGATGACATAGGTCTAAGGGGCATATTATCAAGAACGGCGTTAAAAATTATCGCCGCTTTAGCGGCAGAAAACTGCCGCTAAAGCGGCGATAATGGGCTTGATAATATGACCTTGAGAACTCCAATAGAAGCCCATGTTCTGGTGTCAACATGGGCTTCTATTGGAATTCTCCACGGCATATTATCAAGCCCATTATCGCCGCTTTAGTGGCAGTTTTCTGCCGCTAAAGCGGCGATAATTTTATTGCCGTTCTTGATAATATGCCCCCAAGTGTTTATTATGCAATGTAATGACAAAGTCACTAGGCCTGGTGTATTTACTCTATATCACATATGTTAAAGGCAATAGGTCTTTAAAGTATGTGTTTTCTTTGGGTGGACTTTTTTCAACATGTTAAACCATTCAGCCAGGTATTTTGTTACATGTATTCTCATAGATTACCTTTGTAGGGTAGGACTCTGTTGTTGGTTATTCCCTTTGAGAAATGCTAGGGGTAGAAGATATGCACTGTAATAATTCTTGCTAGAATCTCTACAGAACGCCTGGCAGGCTGTCGGCCAGGATCTTGTAATAATAAAATCTTTAAAAAATGCATACATCCATATAACATAACAGGTGTATTTGTAAAGCGCACAATTACCCGTAGGTGTCCTGGCACTGAATAACAGATGTTTATTGTTACCCAACTCAATGGTACTCATTTTATCGACCTCAGATGGATGAAAGGCTGAGTGGACCCGCAGGGATTTGAACCTGTGACCATGAGGTCAAACACAGGCCCCTGCAGTGGCTGCTTTAGTCCACTGAGCCACCAGACCCGGCTCATATAAATAGGTAGATGGTGTTTGGGCCAGCCCTATTCTGCCATTGGCCTGTCTGAGTGTCATTTACACTCTACTTCCATCTATGGTAGCACACTGCATGGGTCAATGGTTCAGTCCACATCAGTCATTGGCTCTCTTGCCCTGTGAATGATGGTAATATCTGATCATATGCATAGCCTCCTGAAAATGAGTATGAGTCAGGGCTGGGTGGACAGTGCATTAGCTTTCAGTGTTCTACTTCTAAAGTTTCCCTTCATTTCTCTGCTTTGCCTTTTTTATTGTAATTTTTCTTAATAGGCTACTGCAGCTCCCATACTGTACCATAGTGTTATCGTGCCAAGATGCCCAATATGTTGGTTCGAAACGTTGCGCCCATGCTGGAATGTTAAAACAATGGTAGCCCACATACTACAGCACTGCAAGACGGACACCCACTGATGAGTTTAGTTTTGATATTGCAAGCATAAGCCCGTCATGTTTAGATGATAGCATGCTTCCTTTTTTCTATTTTTATTCTTTTCATTTATCTTGCATATAGTGTTGAAATTGTGTGTGTGTTTTATTGTGGTTGTGTCAGGGGGTGAATGCAAGAGTAAGTCAGCGGATGAATGGATGCATAAATGCAAGGATGAGTGATAGAGTGGATATGTGAAGACGTGAGTGCCTAAATCCATCAATGACACAAAAGGAACTTTCATTAATACGCCGGACCATTGGGTGTTGCCAATGCTTGTTCCTGTTAATTTCAGGTACTACTTGAGGTATGAAATCGTAACTACTAACCAGAGCAACATCAAGGATGAAAGCTAGCAAGGTAGGTTTTATTCAATTAGCATTAATTTCAAATATCAAAGATTTGTAGAATACGTGACGGGATCACAGAACTTTCAAACCTTGTGTTTTGCTTCCATTCATGAAACCATACCTTCTTATTGTTAAAAAAATACAGGGGCATATTAGCAAGACCGGCGATAAAATTATCGCCGTTTTAGCGGCAGGAAACTGCCGCTAAAACGGCGATAATGGTCTTGCTAATATGCGTTATAAATTCAATAGAAGCCCAGGTTAGATGTGCAGGACATCTAACCTGGGCTTCTATTGGAATTCCATAACGCATATTAGCAAGCCCATTATCGCCGTTTTAGCGGCAGTTTCCTGCCGCTAAAACGGCGATAATTTTATCGCCGGTCTTGCTAATATGCCCCAATACACTGCTTTTCTCGGACGATAAAATATCTACATAGCCATACAGTAATAACAATTTAACTTCAACCTGACATGAGTGAAAATAGTTTCTTAGTAGTTATAGTTTAAAAATCTAAATCAATATACAATGGGTGCAGTTTTTTTGCTGAAATAGTTTGCACATGTTATACTCCTGTTACCGGCATTCTGACTCGAGACATCTTTTTTGCATTTGTGTAACTTTGTAGAAATTTCTTTGCATTTCTCTTTGATTTAAATGTGTCATGACGTTTTCTTAAACAATTGCAGGAAACCTCACTTATGACTTTAATTATGAAACGGTGTTATAAAATTATATCCACATTTTGCTTTAGGCAGTAAGCAAACCCCATTCCACATAAATAAACCTTCTAACCCCTGCCGCTCTTCTCAGTTTATTTCAATGCTTACTGTATGTAATTGATAAGAAAACATAGCATTTAGAGAGCAGATTTCCTGATCTAACCAAATTCATAATGCATTACATTTTCAGCCTCTATTTCTAAATTACTTGCCAATAAGATTAATAAAACGTGGTAATTAGTAAGAAATGTTGGCTTTGTAACGAAATACTGCACTATGCACTTCCTCTTTTAATTGTTTGGCTCTAAAATATGTTGCTTTTGTTCCTTTTCAAATGGCAGCTGTTGCCTTATAAGGCCTCTAACAAATGTATGTAAATATCGTTCTGTATATATAAATACCTATTAATATCTACACAATTCTGATGTTTTCTTTGAAGATAAACTATCACAAGTATGTCGGGAGAATGATTATTAAGAGAAAAAATGTCAAAACTGGTAAAGAAGGCTCAGATGAATGCAATTTTATAAAGTTTAGTAAAGAACGGGATTAAAGGCACTTCAAAGGATAACCACGTACCACAAAGGACCTAATGGTGTCCACTACTCTCGGTAGACCTCAGGCATTCCTGGCTTTTTAAAAGTTCATATATTCCAAAATAAAAGTAAAGTGTAAACTTAGAAACCCTGCTTTAGTTCTCCTTGGCAAGCTCAGAAGTGGCAACATAAGCCAAACCAGCAGTAAAGAAGATCTACCACAGAAGACTCCAATATTTGGAATAAAGTGGTATTTGGGATTGGTGTGATTTAAAAAGCCTCAAACTTAGAACCTTTAAAATGCCATGAAAAAGAGAAATAGAAAAAACAGCTTATGAAAACGTTGCAACCTTTCATAAAACAAAGACTGCAGAAGAAAAAGTGTAACCAGGGTTCCTTGTACTACAACTGTGATTTTTAAGACAAGCCAGGTGGGCACAAAAGATGGGGCAGTAAAGAGAAGAAAGGCAGTAAAAAGAGATGAGACTGGTTGAGTGTGGATCAAAAAAGAAGGCATTGTTTATGTTTACCTACGTTAGCTTGTTGAGATCTCATACTTATGAAAGGCCATGTCAGAGTGCATTGGGGCAAGTGAGGACTATGGAAGAAGAGCATAAAAAGCCAAAGTGGATGTTCAAGTTTAGAGTCAACTTGCCTCTGGATGTATCACTCACACTGCTAACAACTTTTTAAGATGCTCTCTGGCTATTAGGAAGAGATATGGGGGCAGATGTACGACCGTTTTTTGCGGTCGCAAACGGGAATTCGGCCCGTTTGCGACCGCAAAATTGGTGTGCCCCATGCACAAACCATATTTTGCGAGTCGCTGTCTTATTAGCGACTCGCAAAATATGGTTTGCGACTCGGTATTAGGAAGGGGCGTGCCAAGGGTGTCCCTTCCTAATAGCGAGTCTAACACCAATGTATGATTGTTTTGCAACCGCATTTGCGGTCGCAAAACAATCGCAGTTTACCACCTACTTCAAGTAGGTGGTAAACAACTCGCAAACGGGAAGGGGTTGTGAATGGGTGTGAAAATATTTTTTAAGCGCAGGCAGTGGTCTCAGGGACCACTGTATGCCCTTAATAAATGAAACTGAAAAGATTCATTTTTCTTTTTTAAATGCATCCCGTTTTCCTTTAAGGAAAACGGGCTGCATTTTAAAAAAAGGCAACTGCTTTATTGAAAAAGTAGTCTCAGACATGGTGGTCTGCTGACCCAAGCAGGCCACCATCCCTGTGAGTGCTAGCCATTCCCAATGGGGTCGCAAATTGCACTTGCCTCATGAATATTGATGAGGCATGCAAGTTGCAACCCCATTGGGAATCGCAAACAGTGTCTGAGACACTGTTGTACATTCAATTTAGCGAATGATAATTCTGCGTAATTTGCGACTCACTAAACTGAATGGTCGTACATCTGCCCCATGGTTTCTTAGCTGGATGAATTAAGTTTGTTGTTTTTATTCTTATTGTTTCAACATACGGAGGATATTGGGACATTATTTTTTAAACAAAACACATTGCACTTTAGGTTTTTTCCGCCTTTTGTATGTTTATGTTGATTGTTGATCTTACCATTAAGTTCTTAATGGTAATATTGTATTAAGAATTTTATAGATTCCTCCATTTAGTGATGTTTTGTGTGTATGTTTTAATTTGTGTTCTGCTTATATGGACACACATAGCTGAATAAAAATAGACTTGACGGAGGAGACCAATTGACTTGTGTTATCACTGCAATTAAGGATTATCATTTGGGGCTTTTTCAGTACTTGTTGTGAAGAAAGCAGTGGAAAACCAATGGGAGACTCTATGCTCCCTTGTATATCTTGAAGTGTTGTTAGCAAATCTGTGGTAGCTGAATTTATAGCTGACTAGGATTTGAACTAATATACTAATGTGAACACCAGAAACCCTTAACGACAACTCATTTTTAGGTTTGCAGTTGTCACTGTGAGACATACTTCTTTCTTTTGCAGATTGTCATTGATTTGCTGAGGCTTTGTAAATGCACACAGAGGTCAATCATGGTGAAGATCACAAAGTGATTAACAGTTTCAAAGCAAGCACATAGTTTCTGGTGGTGAACTAGTTCTCCGTGACATCCACAAAGTGTCAGGGAGCGAATATACAGATGGATGATTCCAGAGGTAACATTTAGCAAGGTGAAAGGCCAAGGAAATACCAGGCAACTCAAAGTCTAACAGTGGTCACGGAACTACAAAAGATAGGAGATGGCTGTAAGCAGGTACAAGGAGAGATAGAAGATAGATAAGAACAAGGTTTGATTAAAGTATACGACAAGAGGTATCTTAGTACCTTAGGGAAAGCACTTTTAAATTGACACCAGCAGATTGTTCTTGACAATAGTCATACAGTGAAGTCATAGTTAGGGCTTGCTGTTATAGTGGCTGTTGTACACAGTGCAAGGTGGACCGGGACAGACAATAACACTGAGACAGGTAAGACTCCAAAGAGATCTGGTAACAACAATAGAAGTCTTTCCCTTTCCTGATCAGAATGGAGACCAAGCCAAAGGTCACACTGTTAATGGATATGGACTGTATGCAGTGGTCAAAGTGGGGGGAAAAATTAGGGGAACAGTGGTGTGGCCACAATGCGCAAAACATCCCAAATTTTAGTATTTGTTTGGCATTTCACTGACCAGTTACACCTTATTATGTTTAACCCTGGGCAAAGCACTACGCTACGCTCGCGTAGTTTGCGAAGTTTGCGCTACTTCGCACAATGCGAATTGCACGTAGCACAGTGCAAACACGCGTAGCGTAGTGCAGCGGTCATTTTTTGCTTGCTCGCAGTCCTCAACGTCAAGTTGGCGACCGCGAGCAAGCAAAATGACATCACAGCGAGACTTTTTCCTCGTTCGCGATCAGCAACATCAAGTTGCCGATCGCGAGCGTGGAAAATAAACCTCCCGGCGAGATTCTCAACGCGGGGAGGTCAGGTTTCTCATTGCGAGTGGTCGCGTATGCTCGCGACCGCTCGCGATGAGAAACTACCAGTCCGCGTTGAGAAAGCTGCCGCTCGAGTAAATATCTACTCGAGCGGCAGTAAAAGACAGCTCGCACTGTGCAAGATGATGTTTTCAATGATTGCACAGTGGGAAAAGCATCCGGCACTGTGCAATCATTGCGAACAGCGCACTACGCAGTTCGCGTAGTGCTACGCGTAGCTCGCGTAGTGCGAACTGCACTTTGCGTAGCTTCGCGTAGCGCTACTTCGCGAACTATGCCCACCCTTAATTATGTTATTTAATTCAACCCATGGATACACAAGTTTATTTAAGGTTTAATATGAGTTATTGACACTAAAATACATTAACAAAGTGGGATATGTTATCAATCATAGAATGTCCCAAATATGCTTAAAAGTGGAATCACAAGCCATTTGTCTCCGAGCCATGGAGTTTCTGTCATCAGCACTTCTCCTACCTTTTTCCACAAGAGCAGTTCAAACATGAATGGCAAAATATCCCAGTTTGCAAATGTTTTCTATATAATTAAGGCTCTGTCATATTTGCCACATAATACAACATCTGCTGCATAATCTGACAATTTTAACTAATAAATTGTTTGTAGCTCAAACGGTTCAAACGTTACTAAAAAAATGTGACTTGTGTTGCTGCGAAGTGGACGGCCCTTTGCAAAGGTTGACTGATCGCCTTTCTCACTGATGTATGTTACTCTAATACTAATAAGGCAAAATCTTTGTAGAGACTGTTAGCATGTGTAAAAATTTCAAAATAACAAAGTATCAGAAAATACACTGCATTACGCTGCAACCTTTTCTTTGCTGCATAATTTAGTCAACACTGCGGCATAATTCAGGATTCAGGATTGGTGCACTTCCCCACCCGGGGAAAACAATGCAGTTCAAAAAAAGACTAAAAAACAAATGTCACTGTCACACCTCAACCCCACCCCCCCCCCCCACCAGTAGCTGTCTACAGTGAATGCACATCCCCAGCCCCAGTCACTTCAAAACCAGACAGTCAATCCACAAACAGGCAGAGGCACACAGAATGGTTAAACAAGAAAATGCCTAGTTTCCAAAAGTGGCATTTTCAAACACACAATTTAAAAACCATCTTTACTAAAAGATGTGTTATTAAATTCTGAGTTCAGAGAGCCTAAACTTTATTTCTCTATCTTATCCCAATGGGAAGTTATACTTGTAAGATGTTACAAAGTACTCCCATTCTATCCTATGGGACAGATAGCCTTTCAAAAGTGAAAAAAGAAATTGGAAGTATTTCACTATCAGGACATGTCACACACACCAGTACATGTTCTACCTTTTACATGCACTGCACCCTGCCCATGGGGGTACCTTGGGCCTACATGAGGGGTGTCTTAGATGTAAGAAAAGGGAAGGTTAGGGCCTGGCAAATGGGTGCACTTGCCAGGTCAACATGGCAGTTTAAAACTGCGCACAGACACTGCAGTGGCAGGTCTGAGATACCTTTTCAGGGCTACCCATGTGGGTGGCACAATCAGTGTTGCAGTCCCACTAGTAGCATTTGATTTACAGGCCCTGGCACTCTTGGTGCACTTTATTAGGGACTTACCAGTAAGTCAAATGTGCCAATCAGGGAGAACCAATTGCAATAGCAATTTACACAGGGAGCACTTGCACTTTGACACTGATCAGCAGTAGCAAAGTGCCCAAAGCCTCTAAGCCAGCAAAAACGAAATCCAGCACAGCATCAAAAATACAGGCCAAGGATGCCAAGTCTAACACATGTCCCCCCAGCTGAAAAGTGGGGAGAACTACCCACCCTCTTGGAAGTTCTCATCACTAAGGCGGAAGAATCTGGACCGACCATAAGCATTGGCGTGTTCGATACCAGGGCGGTGTTCCTCCCTAAAGTCCATTCCCTGGAGGGAGATGGACAACCTCAACAGTTTTAGATTCTCACCCCTCATTTGCATCAACCATCTGAGGGGCCTGTGGTTCGTCTGAACCTGGAAGTGAGTCTCAAACAAGTAGGGCCTCAGCTTCTTCAGCACCCAGACCACAACAAAAGCTTCTCTTTCAATTGCACTTCACGTCTGTTCCCTGGGAAGTAGCCTCCTACTAATGAAAGCTACGAGTTGGTCCAAGCCCTAGTCGTTCAACTGTGAGAGTACTGCTCCCATACCATGCTCTGAAGCATCTGTCTGCACAACAAATTATTGGGAGAAGTTGGGTTCCTTGAGCACGTGTGGCGTGCACATGGCAGATTTCAGGGCATCAAAAGTGGTCTGATCACTTTCCTTGGCTGCTTCCTTGAAGTCAACTCTGTCAAGGGGGCAACAGTGGTGCCATACCCCTTGACAACCCGTCTGTAGTACCCGATGAGACCTAAAAAGGTTCTCACCTCTGTCTTGGTCTAGGGGGGGTTCTCAATCCAAAATGGTGTTGATCTTAGGTTGTAGGGGTGCCACCTGGCCACTTCCTACCTGGTTCCCTGAGTACATCACAGGTCCCTGCCCTATTTGGAACTTACTGGCCTTGATAGTGAGGCCTGCCTTCTGCAGAGCCTTCAACACTTTTCAATAACTGCAGAGCACCCCTGAGTCACATGACCAGCACCCACACATCCCTGCAGAGTGCATTGTGATTCCCACCAGTTGCCTCAAAGTTCAGGCAACCAAGCAATCTGTCTCTTCAGACATCCACAGGAGCACTCAGAACAAGACAGGCGCAAGACTGCACAAGTGGCTCACACTACATTGTGTCCCCACACACCTGTACAGTGGCCGACACACACCTGCATGTTGGGTACATTCGTGTGTGTTCCTGTCGAAGTCCTGCACAAAGGGCTCTTGTGCATGGCATAGACTTACACCTACACGGTGTAGTTGCACAGGAAGTCACTTGCCTATGCGTTGCAGGCACACACCTCTAGTCACACATTGGCAATCACACTACTGAAGAAATAGTGACACACACAATTGGGGTACGTCACGTGCCTGCGTAGCCAGGTCAAAAAACAGCACGTTGCAGCCACACAACTTAAAACCCTCACATGGACACGAAATCAGTGAGTGCTTTTGCCTGAAAAGTTAAGGAATGACTACAGGGCCCGGAAGGGGCCCATTTCAATGTCCATTGCTTATAACCTTACAAAAACTTAAGCAGTATGGTTTAAAAAGACCACATCCGTGAACGCAGAGCCACAGTGACCCACAGAGGTACACATTTTGTTTTCCAATCCACTCATCAATCAGGCATTGCAGAACCGCCAGGATTGGTGCACTTCCCCATCTAGGGAAAACAATGCCATTCAAAGAAAGACAAGAAAACAAAAGTAGCGCTTCACTGACAAACTCTGTAAAGTGACGCTAATGTGTTTGCGTGTGAATAAAATCAATCTGGCCACTTTACGACCGCTCTGTCTTGCTTTATTTTGTTATTTATTTATTTTTCATATTTTGAACCTTTTATTCCCGAGGCTACACTTTGGAATAGAAAAATGTCAGAAAAATACATTTCTAGCAAAAGTGTTTTTCTTTTTTAGGTCTATATCACAGTGGAACAAATAAACGAAAGGAGGAAAGAGAGGGTGGGAACCGTTTCTTGAAGTCACGGTTTTCAGTAAATGAGGAGGAGCTAGACAGAAAGAGAGGGAATAAGAGGAAGAGAGAGAAGGGGGCAGCTGCCAGCGGCAGAGCAGAAGTGGACACTGACCTTGTCTTCTCTGGACAAGAAGGAAAAGACAGAGTCCTTTTCCTTCTCTGCACTCCCGCCCCTCCCCGAAAGTCCATGAACACAGAGCCTTATCTATAGGCCTTGGCTATTTCTACTGTCCTGGGATGCATTTAAAAATAAAAAAAGTAGGGTAACAGAATCTTTGGAACTAAAGAATTGGGGCACACCGTGCCCTGCCGATCCTGCCCACTTCGACCACTGACTGTATCAGACAGTGGAGTGAATTTGGAATGGATCAGAAATTTAAAGTGAAAAGAATAACTAGAATACAGGATAGACAAAGATGAAGAACAGGATATACAGACTGAAGAGTGACACTACACTAGTACAGGAGAAAAAGCAATTATGAAAAAGACTTCAGAAATCAAGGACAGGGATTGTGTAATCAAGAGCAGACTGTACCCAACAGACACTGAGATATGAAATGCCCTGTTGTTACAGGGGAACCTGGAACTAGGGTTCAGAACAAGGAACTCGAGGATGTACTCAACAGGCGCTGAAACAAGTAATGGCCTGCTGATACATATAATAAGCACAGGAATTCAGAATTAGGACAGAACTGCAAATTAGAACGAGGCAATAAAAAGGAACCACTGCCAACTCAGCAAATACACGGCCAGAAGCCCAAGTGAGAAAACACAGAAAGTCAGGATATCAGGATCGAAAAGTAAAGGCAGAAATAAGGTGAGACTGAATCAAGGAAAAAACAGATAAAGCACATTGCTGCATGGGTCAGCCACAGGAAAGCAGGACACTGTAGCAGGAAACCGGACTTTTCTCAGGATTTCAAAGGTGCAGCAGTGCAGGCAACTGGAGAACAATGCAGGGGCTCCAGTAATAGCAGTTGAAGTATTAATTCTGTCTGAATGCAGAAGCCAGTCTTAACCCCCCCCCCCACCTTACAGCTAAATAGAGTGACTGGAACTCAGAGCAGGTGTGAGCTAGTTGCAGCACAGTGCAGATGAGAGCAATTAAAGTCCCTCCTCCAGCTCTCTGACTGAAGGAGTGCACTGAAGTTCCAAAAAACAAACAGTGGTCAGAATGAAACTCTGAAGTGGAACACAGATCACATCGTATTTCAGGACAATGCAGGAATTCTTGCAAGATGGCACATAGACATGTGGGAAGGGTATGATAGAATTCCAAGTGTAATACGATTCACCAAAAGGCTGCTCTCATGCTCGGGTAGTGCATACAAGTGCCATAATGCATTTGGAGTTGATAAGTACACAGTGGAATTAAATCTGGAGTGGACCTGATTTTCAAGAGGATTTGCAAAGTCTGTGACTGATCAATGAAGTGCAGCACAGGTTCCAAACTAGTGTTCACAATGGAAGCAAGCTCACGGAGGGTCTTCAATTAGCACCACCCAATGGCAATATTGAAGGATTCTGACACAAAGTTGGTTTAAGTTTTATTAGTGGGGAAGAAGTAAGGTTGGTAATTACTTGAGTTGCTATTTAATTCAAGACAACAGAAGTAGTGGTCATTGTTTTGAGAGGCTCTATTATACTTGGGTGGCCCAATACCTCCATATCTACATTTGACTTTCTTAGGAGAGAGTTTATAGTGATTTGCCTAAGCAATTTCAGCTGCATATGTAAGAAAGTGGATTATTTGGGATCGCCCACCTCAAGGAATAATAACACTAACCTGTCAGGGTAAACCCCAAAGTTACTAAATTTACCTGAGCTCACCTCCTGGAAGATACGGTCACAGAGCAGACAGGCTTAACTTAAGGCAATGTGTAAAGTATTTATGCAGTACCAAAACAGTAATATAGTAAAAACATCAAATAATACAAATTCCATACTGAATTCACAAATATGGTCAAATCTAAAAAGCAAAATGACACTTAAATGACAAAAATCCAATGAGGGAACTGGAGAAATGTTTTTTTTAAATTTTAATTAGAAATACTGTCAAAAATCACTAGGTGCCAATGATAGTCTATGGAAGCAAAAACCACAACCTAGGAACGATTTCAGGCTGACTGCTATGGAGAGTGGGTTGGATACACCAAGTCAGTCCGTAATGGTCAATGATTTTACCTTCTGACTAAGGGGTTCATTATGAAAACGTGTGGTCAGACAGCCGCCTGCTATCACGTCGGTCAGGAGATCGACCAAAAAGCAGGCAGCATTCAGAGTGCCCAATTAGGATGAGAACCGCCGTGCTGGTGGTTGGAAAAGTGCTCTTTTACATTGTGGATTGCAGTGTGAAAGAGCACTTTGTGCACATCCATGCACCCTGTGGGAGGCACCATGTGGTGCCGAGCACACGGTGCATGAATGTGCATGGGGGCACTACATGTACCCCCAGGGCCACTTCACAGTGGCTCACGGGGCATGGAGTCCCTGCTTGGGGCCGCAATGTCCGTTTCCGACAGTCTTTTCATGGCGGTGGGACCGCCATGAAAAGGCTGTCAGAAAGGGACATCATAATCCTTACGCCGGTGCCTGCGCAGACCCTGCCTCCTTGCTAGGGATACGATTCTGACCACCACCCAATGTGATCCTAGATCCTGTTGGAGGCTGCGGTCTTTCCCACAACCTCTGTGGTCGGGCCGCTTGCATCCTAATGCGGTGGTCAGTTCAAAGGCCTGTCTCTCAGTGGGACCGCCACCAACAGCCTATCGGTAGCGGTCCCACCAACATCATAATCAAGCCCTTAGTCTTTTTTATGCAACTCAAAATTGACCAGTGGGGCAAGCCTGAAGCTTATAAAAAATCCAATTTTACAAATACATTGGATTTATACTAAATATTAAGAATAATCTTTGAATGGCATTTGTTGCCATTTCTTATCAAAAGTTTCACCAAAAAGATTATAATCTGTACTTTGACATTTTTGGGGATTCCGCAACAGGACTGCCAATATAAAAATAGCTTTTAAGGCCTAGTCACTGTAGGAGCATGACTAATTTAGTTTTGTAAATGTTACACTTTGAAATATCAGGCACCCTGCCTTTTGTGCAACAAGGTGTACTTAGGAGCGACTTACTAATATTTAAAAGTAGGGTTTCCCACCTGTTATTTTGACAGGTCTGTACAGTGGTTAAAGGCTGATGTAGTCAGGCTAAACAGGGTAGGCCTGAAGCCATGTTTTCTCTTTCACTCTAGTGAATGGCACAATCAAGCCTGCAGTCCACAACTGATATTTACCTTTCCATGTAATGGGTGTATTTTTACACCATATGCCAAGGCCTTATAGGAAAGTTAAATATGACAATTAGGATTAAGACAATTTCGACATGCTTGAAGAGGGAAAACAGCACTTCACTCCTGGTTAGCAAGGTTGAAATACAGCAAAACATATAGAAGAAAAATAGGTGGGGAAACAACACAAAAGATGGTCATTTCCCACAGGATATATACCATGCTTTTGCCTCCTGTTTCATCTCCTGCCATTTCCCTACAAGTGTTTTCCACATCTGCCATTTTCTAGTGGGTGTTTGTCTGTCCCTCTTTTTACCATTTCCTCATCTTCAGCTTCTAATTCTAGCTATTTCCTCATGTCTTATGCCTTTTATTTGTTTTGTAAATTAGATTAATAAAATGATTACTTTGGTTGCAATTTCAATAAATAAATGGCTTTTTATTTATAACATTAGGACCCTTGCCCCAAGTCCCATAATATTGTAATTATGTTATTATGAATGGCACACTTTTCGTTAATCAATTATTTTATTAATTATAATAAACAAATATGTTTTCAATTAATTAAATGAAATAGCTTTCTTTGCATACTAGGGGAATCCCTTAAATATATATTTTTGTTTTCATTTGATTAAAATCATTTAATTAATTTCACTTTCTAAAAAAAAATTTTTTAAAACCTGTTTAAAACTCATATTAATCTAATATATATTTTGACATTGTATTACTATATTACTTTTATTTAGAGATATGTACATTTTTTAATGTATTTCATACTCACAATGCGGTGGCAAATGATGTGATGTATATGATGAAATCACACCATAAGAAAAAATGTCCATGATGAAAATGTATGATGTTGAAATGCTGGGAAGTAAAGAATCCCATTCTGGAAACCCCCACTTCTGAGGGATGTGTTTTTTGGTTATGTTGCAAGGTGGCTATTTCCCGGGAGACATGGCTTGGCAAGTCTACAACTGCAAATATAAAAATAGGGTGATGAGGTTTTCAAAGACTTTGCTACGTTTTCACCATACTGTTCTGTGTCAAATGACTGACCAAATGTGAGAGCTATTGGAAGGATCTAAGTGTTGTGCAGTAAAATTATTAGTGCATTAGAGGGTTTCAATGTTGTTGGAGGGTTAATTAAAATGCTCAAATAAATGTTGAGAGAAAAATGGGGTGGGTGCTGCCCATGAAAACAATCTCGGTGCTCAGAAAATACCTGAAAGATCTTTAACTGACTCATAATAGCTCTAGGTGTAGGCTTATCTATATCTCCAGAGGGCAAAGCCGAAGCATCTGTTGTGAAAGCAGCAGAAAGTAGTTAAAGATTGTAAGAGTTTCTAATTTTGTCTGCGGCATTCCAAGGGTATTACATCAGCATCTTCATCATCATCAGAGAGTGGCGATGCAATAGAACTTTCTTGAGTAATGAAAGGTTGGCGGCCATGAGATGTGTAGTAGGCAGTGGTTTTAGTGCAGATCTGTAGTTTTGAGAGGCACAGATTTCACAATACACATTGAAGAGGAGCAGGGGGTATTCAAAATTTGAGATTTGCAAGTAGACTGTGATGTTGGTGTTCAAAAGAAAGAGGCGATGGCCAACCACATGCATGTAAATACCACTTGTGCTTTGGGGTTTGTTGGGTCATTTAGCCAGCTATTGAGATCTTCATGCCAGCAGGAGCAACTCAAAAGTTACAAAAGATGCTGGGCAAGCTCTTTAAACTCAGCATTCAACACTGCAGGTTGGCAGTTTAAAGGTAATAAAAGACCTGGACCACAAAGAAGGACAAGTATTAGTAATGCACTTAAAAACAATCTTCAAGGAGTCAAAGCTAGGATAAGTAATGCATTAAATGGTGATACTAACTGTGCTAGAAAAACAATCATTGCCACACTCACTACACCTACCTTAGCTTTTGTTTCTGTTGATGATGTAGCTTGTGAGGATGGGATCTGACAGTAACAGCCAAGGTGTCAGAGACCCAGTACTCAGAAATGCCCAGGAGGTAGTGATAATTCTCAGCAGGAATGTAGTTCTTCACTGCTGACCTGGCACTGAGGAAGGCCGTGCATGGCAGGGGTTTGGGCACCCATGGGGGTTGGGTGCAGGGTCAAAGGCTGTGCATGGCAGGGGGCTGGCCGCCCATCGAGGTGTTGTGTGCGGGGTCGGAGGTCGTGTGTTGTTGGAGGGGTTGGGCCACATGTGGGAGGTTGGCTGCAGGGCCTGGCCATAGGCCACGCCCTGTACCTAACCCCATACTATGCATGGCCTTGCAAAGCAGGGTTTGGGCGCCCAAGTGGATTAGGTGCAGGGCTTGGCAATACTAGCTATAATGTATGCCCTTGCAGGGAACAGATTGTACCCTCACATAGTACATCACTAATGACATGTGCAATCACTGCATTGACAACATCCCTAATGACTTCTCACATAACATAAAAGATAAGAACACTGTGCATGGCAAGGGTGTGAGATATTACTTTAGGGCATGAGTTATAGTTACTTGTAATAACTATAATGGGGCATTTCAATGGTTTTGTTGACAACAATATGTTTTAACTGTCATTTTCACCTAACTATAATGCTACAACATCCCATTAACCTTTGTTTTTTCAGTATATATATATATATATATATATATATATATATATATATATATATATAAAAGAATGTATTTTGGTTTATTGGCAGAAATCAAGATAACTCATGAAGCAAGTTTAAAGTCTTATTGTGGAATTGATGAGATGAAACTGGACTCCGATCAAGGGCACTGGTCCCTTATGCTTTCTGTGTACATCTTATGGGATAAATATACAAATAATAATAATAATGTGAATTCATAGTGAATAATAAGATTGATAACACTAATATGATGCACTTGTTTGAGAGGAAAAAAACAAAACGTTTTTCAGTGGAAATATAAATATAATATATCATCAAAGAAATTTTATTATATAATAGGAATAGCGTTTTTTTAAAAGGAGTTTTTTACTTATGCATGAATTTTAATGCATTTTAGTAGGGACGATAAAGGGAGTTTTATGGTATTAGAATTGAGAATTTAATCAATTTTACAAGTGTAGTTTTCATGATGAAGTGATGAATAAATATTAAGTGGTGTGATGGCAATTTGTAACTATGTTTTAACATATTTAACATATTAGATTGAATCGTTTTTAGAGTGTTGTATTTTCCCAAATGCTGAAGCAAAGTCTTTCTTCTATATTTATTGTAAAATAGATCATGTGACTAGAAATCCTCTGTTAAATAAGACTGTGTTTTATGTGATTGCCCATGTGAACAAGGCAGGTGTGCCGAAACGCGTCAGAGCGAAAGAAAAATAAAACCTAAACTGAATGGCAAGCTAACTCCTGTGTCGGCGTCCGATTTCGAGTGAAAGTCGGAAGTGGTTGGAGTGTTAAGCCGCTAATTGCTGGGATAGCGGCGGAACCGACGCGACCTCGATTTGGTGCTTCTTTGATATTCTGGCAAATTTGGATTTGTGTGTTTGCAACACTACGAGGAAGCCCCCCCGCCTAAAACTTAAATACTTTGACCTATGTGCTGAGTGACGATACCGCTGGCTGCTAGCTTCAATGGAAGCTGAACGCCAAAGGAACCCGACACGGAAGGTAACGGTCTGTGATTGAGAGGCAGCGGGGAGAGGAGTCCGGGAAAGTATAACCCGGCGGAGTGTGCTAAGCAAGTTTTTGGTTTTATTAAGCTACTATTGATGTAAAGAGCAGTCGCTCCTGTGGTAGAGAGAAAATTTGAAATGGATACCTTAATGAAGCAGCGTGAAGAGACCGCTGACTCTGTATTCAGTGAGCGGAGTGTGGAAGTGGAAGAGCTAAAACGTGGAGTGGATTCTACAGTGAAAGGACTGGAAACTGATGTGCAAGTGCTGAAACGAAAATTAGAAAAGTTACGGCGTAACAAAATATCTAAATGGTGGGAGGTCAAGTCGTTGAGTAAATACCTCGATGTAGGGAGGATTCCCCGAGGTTTACGGGTACTGACGGCCCCCACATACGAAAACCCGGACCCGGAAATGCTCGGTGAATGGGCGGCGAACAATGCGTCTTCTTCAGAAAATATGATGAAGATATTGATAAAATATGCGTCTAAAGACTGGGATAAAATTCTGGGGGAAATTGCTATAATAGAAACAGACCTCAACAAAGCTGTGGGTGATGACGTAATGAAGAAGTTTCAATTAGATCTGAGTATTCGTCTCACTAAGTATGAGCAAACAATTACTGAACGCAAATCGACGAAATTCCAGCGTGATCGGCTAGATTACATGCGAGGACAAATTTACTCTTTTGCTCGCCGTTTTGATAGCATTCGTAAACAAAGGCTCTCTAAAGTAAGTGGCGCTAGTGGGAAGCATGCAGCAAGTAATAAGACATCTGCCAACCAAGGAGATGTATCGGAAATAAGTTCTGCAGCAAGCTCTGATATTGAAACTGACTCAGAAGATGGAACCCAATGTACTGCAACTTTAGTTGATCCGCCATCCATATTAGAAGAGTTCGGTTTTTTATATCAGGACCGGACTCAAAACATAAGGCCGAACCCTCAAAATCAAAGAAAAGAAAATCAAGGAAACGAAAAAACAGATGGGGTGGGCATGGAACTGCGGTCTGGGAGAAAGAAGAAGGAGTCGTATCAATGCAGGGGTTGGAAAAAGCAGTAACATCAACTGTGATTAATCTCACAGACTTGACTTTGACAGATGATGAAACAAAAATATTATCATTGGGACTTTCGTTTTGTAAACGTACTAATTTGAACTATACACAAACGCGTATTGATTTTTTCAAATATATACGGAAGTTGAAGCTTAAGAAATTTTTTGGCACTAAAACCACCAGTCATAAGGAGAGTTTAACAACAATAAGTGAAGATCCAGGAAATCTTGAAGTTGGAGATATGGAGGTATTGTTTCATTGTCAACAATTGATTAGAGAGGGTGAGGGGTCCACTTTAGTGAGGTCTATTAGTCAAACTGATGATTTATTTTGTTTAGATGTGTTTGATAGTTCAGCCACTACATTTAGACCAAAGTCGACATTTACACCTAATACACCAAAAGACGCTATTGACATGTTTTCGGACCTTGTGATAAATGATTTGAAAAGGTTATCCATTACCTCTAGTAAGGAATTTCTAAAGGATGAAACAAAGTTTGAAAAGGAATATCAGGCTGTAATAACTAAAATAAAGAGTAGACAGGACATAGTGGTAAGGCAGGCGGACAAGGGTGGGAACCTTGTCCTATGGCCTTTAGAAGCATACAATTGTGAGGCTATGATGCAGCTTCAAGATAAAGAGTGTTATCTGAAGGTTCCACAGAGCAGCCTGTCGGAAATAAAACAAAAATATTGGAAGGATCTAGCAAGATGGCGAGGGCTAGGTTTAATTAGCCAAACTGAATATTCCTTTTTAAAGGTAGAAAACCCTGTATTACCTACATTGTACTTAATCCCAAAGATCCATAAACACAAAGAGAAACCTCCAGGGCGGCCGATTATCTCTGCCATAGGTAGTTTATTTGAACCAACTTCAAGGTACCTGGATTCATTTTTGCAAACTTATGTAAAAGCGCTACCAGCCTATATTCAGGACTCAAGAGATTTTCTGAATAAATTCACAAATGTAAAATGGGAAGATACTTACCTTTTGATTACTTTAGACATTGTTAGTCTATACACAAGTATTGCCCATGAAGATGGATTACATGCAATCAGACATTTCTTGAATATGAGACAAATCAATTTATACCAACATACTAATATGTTGATTGAGATGTGCAGATTATGTTTAAATAACAATCACTTTATGTTTGGAGGGGGCACCTACAGACAACTACAAGGAACAGCGATGGGCACCTGCTTCGCCCCCAGCTATGCTAATTTGCATATGGGCTGGTGGGAGGAGCAGGTGCTCAGAACTGAGTATGGCAGGGAATGGAAGGATCACATAATTAGATGGATTAGATTTATTGATGATCTTTTTAGTCTGTGGAATGGATCAGAAGAGTCAGCTCAGATGTTTGTTGATAGCATTAACATAAATAATCTCAATCTCAAATTTACAGAACATATTAGTAAGACAAGTGTGACATACCTGGACCTTGAAGTATATATTGCACAAGGAGTGATTCAGACACGTACATACAGGAAGCCGACTGCAGGCAATACGATTCTGCATGCAGCTAGCTTTCACCCCCCAAGATTAAAAATGAGCATCCCGTATGCGGAAAACCTAAGAATGAAAAGGAATTGCAGTGATCCTGGAGCTCTGGGTGAAGCTCAAAATGCTTTAACCAAGAGGTTTTTACAAAGAGGATACAAGTATGAGACACTAAACCAGGCTAAGAAAAAGGTAGACACTATAGAGAGAGATGTACTGTTGAAACCAGACATAAACAAGGCCAGAGAAAAGAAGAAGAACACTCAGGATCCGATTAGAATGATCACAGGTTATAATGTCTACCAGGCTAAAGTGAGAGATAGCCTGAGTAGACATTGGTACCTAGTGAAGCAAGATCCGATATTGCAAGGGATAGTGTCACGAAGACCAATGGTGACATTTAATAAGGCCAAATCGATGAGAGATGACTTATTTAAGACAAACCCGTAGGTCAAGAAAGGAGGTGGGTGGTTAAAGATCAATCCTGGCTTTCATAAATGCTATAAGTGCAAGGCATGCAGATTTGGTAAAAATGAACAACAGGTTACATCGCCTCTACTCAGTAGTCCTTGGAAAATCAGAAGTCCGTTGACATGCAGAAGTGAATTTGTTGTCTATATACTGAGATGTTCGTGTCCAAAAATGTACATTGGTAGTACGATACATATGGTTCATGTTCGTATCTTACAGCACTTAAGGGCAATAAAGAATAATGACAAAAATTATGTGGTAGCACGTCACATCAATGAAGTGCATAAAGGCAATACTAATGAACTTGTCTATTTTGCTATAGATCAAGTTCATAAAAATTTGAGAGGTGGCGATAGAGAGAGAAAATTACGCCAACTAGAGTCAAAATATATACTCCTGTTTAACACTAAAATCCTTACGGATTAAACGCTGAAGAAGATTTACATGTACATTTGGTGTAATTTGGTATTTCATTTCAAAGTTTTTAAACAAAATCTTGATTTTAAATAATAGAGGAAGGAAGAAGACTTTGCATTACACCATCAGTCATTAAATGATTGTAGAGTCCATTTTAAGAAGGCTTGTATGTTTGATTTGCCAATAAGAATTTGTTTAGAAAAATATAGGGCCGATATATTAATAACAAGAGTAAGAAATGTATATGGATACTGTAAAGCATTTGCACTTTATTTGCAATATGTTGCACATTGAGTTAATAGTACTGTGAAGCACTTGCACTTTATTTATCTTAAATTGCAATATTTGCACATAATGACAACATCTTAAACATTTTTTAGAACTTTTTATGTATTTTTATCAGGATAAAGAGTAGAGAGCCCTATTGTAAGACCTTACAATTAACTGAAACTAATTGAATTTTTAATTAATTGTATAGAAACTTTTCTATATAAAATTATATTCTTTTCTATTCAATGAATGTTTCAAAATATGTACTAAAAAAGAATGTATTTTGGTTTATTGGCAGAAATCAAGATAACTCATGAAGCAAGTTTAAAGTCATTATTGTGGAATTGATGAGATGAAACTGGACTCCGATCAAGGGCACTGGTCCCTTATGCTTTCTGTGTACATCTTATGGGATAAATATACAAATAATAATAATAATGTGAATTCATAGTGAATAATAAGATTGATAACACTAATATGATGCACTTGTTTGAGAGGAAAAAACAAAACGTTTTTCAGTGGAAATATAAATATAATATATCATCAAAGAAATTTTATTATATAATAGGAATAGCGTTTTTTAAAAGGATTTTTTACTTATGCATGAATTTTAATGCATTTTAGTAGGGACGATAAAGGGAGTTCTATGGTATTAGAATTGAGAATTTAATCAATTTTACAAGTGTAGTTTTCATGATGAAGTGATGAATAAATATCAAGTGGTGTGATGGCAATTTGTAACTATGTTTTAACATATTTAACATATTAGATTGAATCGTTTTTAGAGTGTTGTATTTTCCCAAATGCTGAAGCAAAGTCTTTCTTCTATATTTATTGTAAAATAGATCATGTGACCAGAAATCCTCTGTTAAATAAGACTGTGGGGCATATTAGCAAGACCGGCGATAAAATTATCGCCGTTTTAGCGGCAGGAAACTGCCACTAAAACGGCGATAATGGGCTTGCTAATATGCGTTATAGAATTCAATAGAAGCCCAGGTTAGATGTCCTGCACATCTAACCTGGGCTTCTATTGGAATTCTATAACGCATATTAGCAAGCCCATTATCGCCGTTTTAGCGGCAGTTTCCTGCCGCTAAAACGGCGATAATTTTATCGCCGGTCTTGCTAATATGCCCCTGTGTTTTATGTGATTGCCCATGTGAACAAGGCAGGTGTGGCGAAACGCGTCAGAGCGAAAGAAAAAGAAAACCTAAACTGAATGGCAAGCTAACTCCTGTGTCGGCGTCCGATTTTGAGTGAAAGTCGGAAGTGGTTGGAATATATATATATATATATATATATATATATATATATATATATATATATATATATATATATATATATTCACTGAAAAAGCCATAGGTTTTAGGGAAAGTTATAGTTAGTTGGACATTGCACTCGTACAAAACCCGTGAAATTCCCCGTTATAGTTAGTTCAGCTAACTATATCTCATGCCCCGCAATGCACTGCTGATGACGTCACATATTACATCACTCATGACATGGTCAGTGACATCACTGATGACATCACTGATGACATCATCCAGTGACTGTGTTTTTCTGTAAAGTTTAAATATGTTTAATATATATAGGGAAAGGCATATTGAAGAATGAGTGGGTGTATAAGTGTCTGAATGGATGTTTTACTAGGTGCGTGACTGACTCTATAAGTGAGTGCTTAAACATATCTTACTGAATGCATGGGTTAGTGACTAAACTGTGTGAATCTCTGTATCCGTCTGTCTGTTGGTGTGTAAGCGACTGCATGGGTTTCTGAATAACTACATAAGTGTCTATATGAGTTATTGATTGGTTGTCTGAGTATCTGTATGTGTGCCTGAGTGTTTGTGTGGGTGGGGTGTGTGTGACTCTGTGCATAGATGTGTGAGTGGGTGATTCACTGGGTGCATAGTTTGAAGTGTGCATCTGTGATGGACTGTATGGGTGGGTGAGTGTGTGTATGGGTGTGTTAGTGACTGAATGTATATCTCATTGGTACATGTGTGAGTAACTACATATATGAAAGGCAGTATATATGTGTGATAGAGTATATAAATGGCTATAAGTGAGAGTGTGTTATTGTGAGAGTGGCGGCATGGATGAGTGTTTGCTTGTATCAGTGATTGTATAATAACGTAAGAATGTGCTAGTATTTTTATGAGTAAGTGAGCTGGTGTGTGTATAACTGTATAGGTGAGTAAATGGGAGTGTGATTAATTATTTGCATGACTGACTAGGTGTGTGAGTACCTCTATGGATGAGTGGTGGAGTGTGAGTGTCTATATAGGTGTATGAGTGCATGATAGTCCTGTACTGAGTGACCATAAGTATGAGTGACTGTACGGGTGAGTGAGTGGATGTGTGTGTAGACCTAAGAATCAGTGAGTGGGTATGTAGTTATTGGTGTTGGACTGTCTATGGTTTTGAGAATGGCAGTCTGTAATTTAGAGTGGGTGTATCTAAAGTTATATTAGGGTGTGAGAAGATGCATGAAATTATCACATGCATGATGTCATCAGTGATGTCATCAGTGATGTCATTTGAGATGTCATCAGTGATGGCATCAGTGATGTCACTGACCATGTCATGAGTGATGTAATATGTGATGTCATCAGCAGTGCATTGCGGGGGCACGAGTTATAGTTAGCTGAACTAACTATAACGGGGGAATTTCACGGGTTTTGTACGAGTGCAATGTCCAACTAACTATAACTTTCCCTAAAACCTATGGTTTTTTCAGTGAATTTCTAAGGTTTTTAAATGGTAATTTCTAACTATAACGTGCCTGAAACCTATGGTTTTTTCAGTGAATTTCAATAGTTTTTTAAATGCTAATTTCTAACTATAACGTGCCTGAAACCTATGGTTTTTCCAGTGAATTTCAAAGGTTTTTCAAATGCTAGTTTCTAACTATGCCTACAGAAGTAGGACATGCGAAGAAAGAAGAAAAAACGCACAGAAAGAAGCAACAGAAGTCCACAAAGACGAAGAAAAGTGCAGTAAGAAGCAAGACATGTGCAGAAAGAACCAACAGAGGAGCAGAAAGAGGACTTGTTGCAAAATCATCCTGTGCCCACAACTTTTTCAGACGGGTACTGGTGGTAACTGACTCTGACTAACCAGGCCTAGAGCCAGTGCTATGCTAAAAGACACTTAGAATACAGTGAAAACACCTACATACACTAGGAAACACTATGTGTTGGGGTACCCCTGTGATTAGCATGACCTCCTCTGTAAGGCCCTAGTACATAATAGGGCAGGGGGATTAAAACTACCTCTTAAAATGCGCTATGGGGCGCGTTTTCACAGTGGTGAAGGGAGGGGGGCCTGAGGTGACATGTGTGCAAACACGCCCTGTGGCCGTTTTAAGTTGGGAGATTAAGTCCCCTTGAATCCTGACGGTCCTTGGAATCCAACTAGCCCACCAGGTACCTCCAGTAAGCGCCACAGAGCTGCGTTGCAGAGAGGTGTAAAAAGGGGCATGGCCTGGACCACCTCTCTGCAACGCAGCTCTGTGGCGCTTACTGGAAGCACCTGGTGGGCTAGTTGGCCCCCAGGGTCCCTCAGGATTGAAAGGGAATTAATTCCCCAACTTTAAACGCACCACAGGGCGTGTTTGCACACATGGCACCTCAGGCCCCGCCCCCTCCCTTCACCACTGTGCAAACGTGCCCCGTGGCGCGTTTTAAGTTGAGGGATATAGTCCCCTTCAATTCTGAGGGCCCTTGGAGGCCAACTAGCCTACCAGGTACCTCCAGTAAGCGCCACAGAGTTACATTGCAGAGAGGTGTAAAAAGGGGCGTGGCCTGGACCACCTCTCTGCAACACAGCGCAGTGGCACTTACTGGAAGCACCTGGTGGGCTAGTTGGCCCCCAGGGGCCCTCAGGATTGAAAGGGAATTAATTCCTCAACTTTAAACGTGCTACAAGGCGTATTTGCACACATGTCACCTCATGCCCCGCCCCCTCCCTTCACCACTGTGCAAACGCGCCCGTGGCGCGTTTTAAGTTGGGAGATTAAGTCCCCTTGAATCCTGAGGGTCCCTGGGGTCCAACTATCCCACGAGGTACCTCCAGTAAGCGCCACAGAGCTGCGTTGCAGAGAGGTGTAAAAAGGGGTGTGGCCTCTGAACACCTCTCTGCAACGCAGCTCCCTGGTGCATACTGGAGGTACCTGGTGGGCTAGTTGGCCCCCAGGGACCCTCAGTATTCAAGGGGAATTAATTCCCCAACTTACAACGTGCCAGGGGCGCGTTTGCACAGTGGTGAAGGGAGGGCGGGGCCTGAGTGACATGTGCAAACACGCCTGTGGCGCGTTTTAAGTTGGGGAATTAATTCCTCTTCAATCCTAAGGGTCCCTGGGGTCCAACTAGCCCACCACGTACCTCCAGTAAGTGCCACAGGGCTGCATTGCAGAGAGGTGGCCCAGGCCATGCCCCTTTTTACACCACTCTGCAACGCAGCTCTGTGGCGCTTACTGGAGGTACGTTGTGGGCTAGTTGGACCCCAGGGACCCTCAGGATTGAAGAGGAATTAATTCCCCAACTTAAAACGCGCCACAGGGCGTGTTTGCACACATGTCACCTCAGGCCTCGCCCCCTCCCTTCACCACTGTGCAAACGCGCCCGTGGCGCGTTTTAAGTTGGGAGATTAAGTCCCCTTGAATCCTGAGGGTCCCTGGGGTCCAACTATCCCACGAGGTACCTCCAGTAAGCGCCACAGAGCTGCGTTGCAGAGAGGTGTAAAAAGGGGTGTGGCCTCTGAACACCTCTCTGCAACGCAGCTCCCTGGTGCATACTGGAGGTACCTGGTGGGCTAGTTGGCCCCCAGGGACCCTCAGTATTCAAGGGGAATTAATTCCCCAACTTACAACGTGCCAGGGGGCGCGTTTGCACAGTGGTGAAGGGAGGGGGCGGGGCCTGAGGTGACATGTGTGCAAACACGCCCTGTGGCGCGTTTTAAGTTGGGGAATTAATTCCTCTTCAATCCTAAGGGTCCCTGGGGTCCAACTAGCCCACCACGTACCTCCAGTAAGTGCCACAGGGCTGCGTTGCAGAGAGGTGGCCCAGGCCATGCCCCTTTTTACACCACTCTGCAACGCAGCTCTGTGGCGCTTACTGGAGGTACGTGGTGGGCTAGTTGGACCCCAGGGACCCTCAGGATTGAAGAGGAATTAATTCCCCAACTTAAAACGCGCCACAGGGCGTGTTTGCACACATGTCACCTCAGGCCTCGCCCCCTCCCTTCACCACTGTGCAAACGCACCCAGTGGCGCTTTTAAGTTGGGGATAAAGTCCCTTGAATCCTGAGGGTCCCTGGGGTCCAACTAGCCCACCAGGTACCTCCAGTAAGCACCACAGAGCTGCGTTGCAGAGAGGTGTAAAAGGGGCGTGGCCTCTGAACACCTCTATGCAACGCAGCCTCCTGGCGCATACTGGAGGTTCCTGGTGAGCTAGTTGGCCCCAGGGACCCCCAGTATTCAAGGGGAATTAGTTCCCCATCTTACAGCGTGCCAGGGGCGCGTTTGCAGAGTGCTGCAGGGAGGGGGCAAGGCCTCCGGCGCAATGCCGGTCTTTTTAAAAAAAAAAAATTTAAGAAGGGGAGCTGTGTGGCCTCCCTTTGTTTCCTATTTTATTGGCCCTGGGGACCCCATCCCCCAGGGCCTCACCCCTATTTTTTTTTTTTTTTTTTTTTAAATGGAAGGGGGCCGCGTGGCCCCCCTCCCGAGGCCATATTCGGCCCCGGGGACCCCATCCCCGGGGCATGGCGAGTGTTTTTTTTTTTTAATTAAATTATTGGAGGGGGCTGCGTGGCCCCCTTCCTCAGGCCATTTATGGCCCCGGGGACCCCATCCCCCGGGGCCGGCCTTTCCATGTTTTTTTTTTAATATATTTTTTTATAATGGGGGAGGGGGGCCGCGTGGCCCCCCTCCCGGGCCACTCATGGTCCCGGGGACCCCATGCCCCGGGGCCTGGCCTCTCGTTGGGGACCATGGGGGGGTCCCCAATTCCCCCACGGTCCCGCCGGCTCCCCGCCTCCTGCGGGAGCTGGCATTGCTATAATAAGTCAATTGGATGTAATTTGTTGTCCATTCTGGCAGAATTGTTAATTGGCGAGTTCTGGTAGTAAGATTAATTGTGATCAATCAGAGGAAGCTATATTACTTAAATGTACCTTTGGTAGATTGACTTATTATAGCCAGACGCTAATATGTTTGTGTAATTGCCAGTGTTGCTGTACGCATATGCACTAAGATGTAAATACATTGAATAATACGTGTGTTATACTGGCATCAGTGAATCTTCTGGTAGAATTAAAACCAACAGTACATATGTTTCACAAACAGATACAACCATGTTAAGATGGCCACCATATTATTTAGGTTTCATTAATTGTCCTTTTTTGATGTTTATCACGTAGTATGAATTGTCCTTTCACTATGTTTTCACATATGGTTTAAAATGTTGGTTACTGCTTAGCCCTTTAGCGTGATCAAGGCGTAAGCTGAAACGCGTTGCTGGTGCAGTCAGTAAATCTCCTACACTGCAAACTTTCAAAGTGTCCTTGTATTCTTGGGAAAGTCCGAGGAATTGTGTGTGGATATTGCAGGGTTTTCGATACCCTGAACGAGGACCGCCCTACTTGACAGCCTCTGCATTTATCGGATTCTTTGGGAAATATATATATATATATACTAAAAAAACAAAGGTTGCAGGGACGTTGTACAAAATCATAAAGATTCAGCAGTTATAGTTACCTAAGCTAACTATAACTTACGCCTCCGTAATGCACTGCTTATGACCTCACATATTACATCACTCATGACATGGTCAGTGGCATCACTGATGACATCACTGATGACATCTCAACTTACATCACTGATGACATTCTCCACAGAACCACTTACAAACCCATTCACACCCCCATGGAACATCTCATATACCCTCTCCCACTCCCACAGAACCACTCACATACCCATTCACAGACCGATACAAGCACTCACACACCCACTTACAGATCCATAGAGCAACCAACTCACACATCCACTCATTCATACAGCCACTCACACGACCACTAAAAGACACCCATTTATCCACTCATGCACCCACTCACTCACCCATACAGCCACTCACACACTGAGCTGGCTACCCATACAACTACTCACACAGCTACTCACTCACCTCTACAGTCACTCACACAGCCACTCACTCACCCATATATTTACTCACTCATACACCCACTCACTTACTCATACATATACTAACACATGTACTTACTCACCTATACAGTCACTAACACAAGCACACCCTAACCCATACAGCCACTCTCACATTTACTTACTCACCCATACAATCACTCATACACCCACTCACTCACCCATACACCATTGAAACACCCACTCACTCACCCACGCAGCCACACACAGTTACTCACTCACCCATACAGCCTCACACACCCATTCACACACCAATACAGCCACTCACTCAACCATACAACCACTCACACATCAATAGAGCGCAGCTCTGCCGTTAAGGCACTGCCCGTAACGCCTTCTTGAGATCCAGGTAGGTGTTCGAGGCCCTCCTCCACTGCAGGCTCCTGCATGCGCCTCATCCCTGGTGGTCTAGTGGAAGAGCCTGTTCTTTTGCTAGTCTGCTCTGTGTGTGTCATCCTTTTTCTGTTTTTGCCTCTTTCTGTCTTTTTTCTGCTTTTGCCTCTTTCGGTCTTTTTTCTGTTTTTGCCTTTTTCTGTCTTTTTTTCTGTTTTGCCTTTACTTGTCTGCCCTTTTCTGGTTACCTTTTCCCTGCCGCTGCTGCCCCCACGGCCCCTCCCCCCGCAGTGTGTTTCCGCTCCCGTCTTCCGCCTCCCAGCTCCTCACCCTCCCCCGACTTAATGGTGGCCGCTGCGCGCCAAGGAGAGCAAGACCTCTGACCCCCTGGTCTGAGTCACTGCTCTCCCCTCACGCAGCTCCGCTGTTAAGGCACTGCCCTTAGCACCTTCTTGAGATCCATTTAGATGTTCGAGGCCCTCCTCCACCCGCAGACCCCTGCATGCGCCTCATTCCTGGTGGTCTAGTGGAAGAGCTTGCTCTTCTGCTAATCCGCTCTGTGTGTGTCATCCTTTTTCTGTTTTTGCCTCTTTCTGTCTTTTTTCTGTTTTTGCCGCTTTCTGTCTTTTTCCTGTTTTTGCATTTTTCTGTCTTTTTTTCTGTTTTGCCTTTACTTCTCTGCCCTTTTCTGGTTGCCTTTTCTGTGCCGCTGCTGCCCCCGCTGCCTCTCCCCCCGCAGTGTGTTTCCGCTCCCGCCTCCCAGCTGCTCACCCTCCCTGACTCCTACTTAATGGCGGCCGCTGCGTGCCAAGGAGAGCAAGACCTCTGACCTCCTGGTCAGAGTCACTGCTCTCCCCTCGCGCAGCTCCGCTGTTAAGGGATTGCCCTTAGCGCCTTCTTGAGATCCAGGTAGGTGTTCGAGGCCCTCCTCCACCCACAGGCTCCTGCCTGCGCCTCATCCCTGGTGATCTAGTGGAAGAGCCTGCTCTTCTGCTAGTTTGCTCTGTGTGTGTCATCCTTTTTCTGCGTTTGCCTCTTTCTGTCTTTTTTCTGTTTTTGCCTCTTTCTTTTTCCTCTTTTTGCCTTTTTCTGTCTTTTTTTCTGTTTTGCCTTTCCTTGTCTGCCCTTTTCTGGTTGCCTTTTTCTCGTCGCTGCTGCCCCCAAGGCCCCGCCACCCTCAGCGTGTTCCCGCTCCCGCCTCCTACCTCCCAGCTGCTCACCCTCCCCCCGAACTCTACTTAATGGCAGCCGCTGTGTGGCCGTGCCGCTGGTGTGCCAAAGGCAAGCCCAACTGCGCCCGTCCGCAACCCGACATCAATCAGCGCCAGGGACCCTGGCCCCCCACCGCTACGAACCCAGCACTCTCCACGAACCCAACCCTGGACGCAACAACAACTGCCACCTCTCGACACCGAGCAACACCCAAGGCCTGATCTCCTGCCGACACTGCCGCCGCACCTTCACCCACCTCCGGACCCAGACAGCCACCCCCAAAACACGGGACACCACGTACACAAGCCCCTGAGTTGCATCCTCCTCAACGTACGCTCCCTGCACAGACACGCCTCAGAAATCTGGGACCTCCTCAACTCTCGACTGACGTCGCCTTCCTCACAGAGACCTGGACCAATGCCAGCTCCGCTGCCGACATCGCAACCGCCATCCCCGACAGATACAAGATCCTGACCAAGGACCACTCCAACTGCCCAGGAGGAGGCCTCATGATTGTCCACAAAAGCTCCCTCTGACTAACAACCACCTACTCGGACAACACCTCGCCCCTCATGAAACACATCCACTTCCAGATCCAGCCCAATCCTAGAACTACACTCCGTGGAACAGTCGCCTACAGACCTCCCGGACCCCGCACCCCTTTCACCAATGTCATCACAGACTACATCGCTCCCCATGCCCTCGCCTCCACGGACTCCATACTGCTCGGAGACCTGAACTTCCACCTAGACAACATCAGCGATCCCAACACTACTGCCCTCCTGGAGAACCTCAACAACATAGGACTGAAATAACTTGTCTCCACCCCCACACACACAGCAGGACACACACTCGACCCCATCTTCACTGGAGGAAACAACATTCGCTTCAGCCACAACACTGAACGGCTCTGGACAGACCACCACTGCATCCACTTCTTCTTCTCAAAACCCACCACACACAAGTGCACGCCGCGCCCCCATGCAGAAACTGGAACAAAGTCTCTGAAGAACTCCTCACTTCCGCCCTCAGCTGCACTCCTCCCCCTACTACGACAGACGCCAACACAGCAGCGAGCAACCTCCACCAATTGATTGCCAACTGCGCCAACACTCTCGCCCCCCTCCAGAACACCACGAGACGACTCAACACGAAAGCCACCTGGTTCACCACGGACCTCCAAAAATCCAAGCGCTCTTGCTGACGACTGGAGAAAATGTGGAGAAACAGCAAAACCCCAGAAGCACGCTCCACCTACAAGGCGGACACCACGGCACACCACAAATTCATCAAATCAACTAGGAGAAACTTAATCCAAGACAGAATCCTCTCCAACTCCCACAACTCAAGGAACTCTTCGCCATCATACAAGAATTCCTCAGACCCAACAGCGAAACAACCGACATCCCTCCCTCCCAAGACCTCTGCAACAAACTCAGCTCCTTCTTGGACCTCAAGATCAAGACGCTCTATGACAACTTCGATGACCAAGAACACAGCACTGCCTCAACGCCCCCCCAGCGACCCCATCCAACAGACCCTCCTCACCTGGACCCCTCTCACCACAGAAGACACTGCTAAGACTATGAAAAGCATTCACTCAGGAGCACCTACTGACCCCTGCCTGCCTCACATCTTCCACAGGACCACCACCACCATCGCACCCGAACTATCAACTGCTCCCTCGAGCCCGCCACATTCCCCGATGACTGGAAACGCGCCAAAGTCAAACCCCTCCTTAAGAAGCCCTCCACAGACCCGACGGATCTCAAGAACTTCAGGTCCATCTCACTACTCCCTTTCACCATCAGAGTCTCGAGAAAGCCGTCAACACCCAGCTAGCACACTTCATAGAAACCAACAACATTCTAAACTCCTCTCAATCCGTATTCTGCAGCAATCACAGCACCGAGACCACCCTCATAGCCGCCACCGACCCATCCGCGCCCTCCTCGACCAAGGCCACACAGCAGTGCTCATCCTCTTGGACCTTTCAGCAGCCTTCAACACCGTCTCCCACCGCACGCTAGCCACCAGACTCCACAACACCGGCATCCAGGGAACAACCCTAGACTGGATTCGATCTTTACTCTCAGGCAGAACACAAAGAATTAGACTCCCGCCCTTCCTCTTCGAACCAACAGAGATCAGATGCAGAGTACCCCAGGGACCCTCCCTCACCCCCGCACTCTTCAACGTCTACATGGCCCCCCTCACAACCATCGTCAGAAAACAGGGACTCAACTTAGTCTCATATGTGTCCTCCACTTGCTTCAACACCCTCTGCATACTTCGTAAAGCCTTCAAATGGATCCCCCGACGCCAGGAAGACCGTCACCCACGCACTCATCACCAGCAGACTGGACTACAGAAACACTCTCTACGCCAGAATCAACAAAAAACTCCTCCGCAAACTCCAGACCGTCCAGAAGGCCACAGCCAGACATATCCTCGACATTCCCACGACATAACCACATCACCCAACACCTCCACGACCTCCACCGGCTCCCTGTCGAAAGAAGTATAACCTTCAAACTGCTAACACTCGCCTACAAAGCCCTCCATTACACCGGACCCCAATATCTCAGCGAACGAATCTCCTTCCACGTCCCCAAGAGATACCTCCGCTCTGCTGCCTCACCCTAGCCATGGTGCCCCGCATCCACAGGGCTAGAGCAGGTGGCAGATCCTTCTCCTACCTGGCGGCCAAGCCCTGGAATGAACTCCCCCTCCACTTCTGACGACGCCTGACACTGAACCAATTCAGAAAGGACCTCAAGACCGGGCTCTTCCAATGACCTACGGAGCTGCTCGCACCCCCCCCCCTCCAGAGTAGAGTGCTTTAAAACCCCTGATTGATTGATTGATTGATTGATTGATTGATTGAATAGAGCCACTCAGACACCTACTCACACATGGATACACACAGTCACACAGTCACTTGCATAATATGTGTTAAATTAGTATCACTCATTAGTAGTACAAAAAGTTTACTAATTTAACATGTGTAGTATCTTACTTTACATCTTTAACACTCAGAAACTACTAGAAAACACTAGCAATCACTGGATGATGCCATCTGTGATGTCACCAGTGATGTCACTGACCATGTCATGAGTGTTGTAATATGTGAGGTCATAAGCAGTGTATTGCAGGGGCGTAAGTTATAGCTAGCTCAGGTAACTGTAACTGCTGAATTTCTATGGTTTTGTACAATTGAAATCTAAGCCTAACTATAACATCCCTACAACCTTTGTTTTTTTCAGTGAATATATATATATAAATATATATATGTATCTGAATATATATAGCCCAGAGGCAGTCACCACTGGGTTGTTATAGTTAGGATCCTGTTTCCATAGGAAATGACTTTTTTTGTGTTGCTATTAACTTTAGTGCTATTTGACGAGTCTCCACGAAACATTTTTAAAAAGTGCTACTTTTTGACTAGTTTGTGCATGAAAAGTTTCAGGTTGATCTGTCAAGCAGGGGCTGAGAAAAAGGGGGGTCCAAAAATATGCATTCCCCATTCATTTTCCAGAGGAACTTTAGACACAGCTACAGCCCAAACCGCTTAAGAGCTTTGCACCAAATTTGGCAGAACGCTAGACCACAGTCCAAAAAGAGTGCCTTTTGTGTATTAGTGTAAATCCAGTCAGTAGATTTGAAGAAATTAAGTTTTAAAAATATTGTACATATCACGCTGAGGAGGATCCGCTGAGCCTACAGATCTCATCTTGAGATCTGATTGACTGCCAACACCTCAACCAAGGAATGGTGGCAGCCATCTTAGAAATAGGAACTCAGTCTGAGTCCTAAAAAAGCAAATAAATAGGCATAGGGGGCAGGCTAAGGATACCCTAATCCTCTAGGCCTGGTGGTGAGGTCCCAGAGGAACCCTGCCTGGGGCCACACATTTTGTTTTTTAAATTCGCACAGGATAACTCACGCCCTCACCATGCACTGCTAATTACCCCAGATATTACATCACTCATGAGATCTTCAATGACATAATTGATAAAATCACTGAAACGTTTGCAATTAAATTATTGATGAGAAAACTGTGCATGGTGGTGGCATGAGTTATGGTTACCGTAGGACACGGGTTATAGTTATTTGAGAAAACTATAACTATAATTGGTGAATATCTGTGGTTTTTAGAGTTTAAGCATTGTGTTGTTATGGAACATTTCACCTAACTATAATGTTACTTTAACCTTCTTAGTGAATATATATATATATATATATATATATATATATATATATATATATATACATACACACACACACGCACACACGCACGCATGCACACACACATATATTTATGTATATATTTATTTATTTCTTTAACCCTAAAAATCTGACTCGAGCTTTCAGTGGCTTGTCCACTGTTAGTGAAAGGGATTGAGCAGAACAGCGCCATAACTACTTAGATATAGAGCTGTTTTTCTCTCTCTCTCTGCACTGGTGCTCTTTAGGCTGCCATGTGCCATGGTACACAGGATGTGTGCTGTCTCTAATAGTTTAATTGTTTTTGTACTAGAAGGGGACCTTCCAGTACAAAAGCTATCCTTTAACACCTTTCCTGCTTTGCATGTGTGTACAATGCAGCATGCATCCAAAGTAGGAGAAACAAGGAGGTGTAAGATTTTGGCACAAATCCCTGTCTACAAACGTTTGTGGATAGGAATTTGTGTCAAAACTCATGGGTGGTCACATGGGAATGCCCATGTACCACGCATGGAACGCCCCCTTGATGCAAAGTAATGCAAAGCAGCGCATCTTTGTGTTACTTTTGGGAAATTAAGGCAAGTCCTGATTTGCGTTGGATAGTAAAATCCAGCATAGCGCTTTGCGTCAGGTTTGCATTACAAAAGTAACACAAACCCAGCACAAACCATTAGTAAATATGGGTCTAGTATTTTCTGGTGTACGTCCTATGAATCTATGAGAATAGGTGATGTATACTACCAACCATAGGGTGAGAACTCAATAGCAGGACTCCTTTGAAGGCCCCAGCCATCTACTACAGACTGAAGAGCTCAAGACACTGTGGGCCTGATTCACAAAAGCAAACTTTACACTTTTGTGTATGTTCACATTTTTTTTGCTATTCACAAAGTACAAGTTAATAGTAAATTTACAACTGTGAGGAGTCTTAGCAGGGAACTCCACTTAGAAAGATAGGTTTGTCCTCAATCAAGCATCACAAATAAAGACTCCAGAGCGAGGGTTCTCTTGTTCAGAATCAAGAAACCACATGGTAACTTACTTTGCTGTATACATTTAGCATTATGGAAAAATAAAACATATCGTAAGAGCAGTTTAATGTAGTTTGATTTATAAATTAGGAAATATACATGAATGTTTTGTCTGTATTTTCCAAAGAGTTTCAAGTTTTCCAAACGGTTGTTCATTTGTTATTGTCTGAAATGTAAAAAGAAACTTTTTACAAATAGCTATATATTTTTTAATACATTTGGCACGTTTCTCTTGAAAACACGGTGCTAAATCACAATCTTTGTAGAGATAATATTGCAACAAACTGTTTTGAAATGCAATGTGATTGAAAATGCACCCTTGTCATAAAATTATAAATATTTTGCTAAGCATTATCTATTCCCAATAAATTCCGTTTCTGATAACAGTTCAGAATGAGTGATGTAAGACTTACTTTATTGGCCAACACTGACCTCTGCTGATGAAAAATGGCAAGTAGCAAACCCAGGCTAATTCTGTTGGTTTATTTAATGCCTCTAATGTACAGTTACAAATTGGGATTTAGAAAATCTCAGAATATACGCTCTCGTGATGCATAAGTGAAAGCATATTTTTAGATAAGTGAAAGCGTCTGTTTTGATGGGATGTTGCAGGTCAATTGTACAGCGTGCGCAGTCCAATCGCTCTGCCTTTTAGTGCTACTTTTGGGAAATCGTAAATTATTTAATCCCTTTTTCATTTTTTTTCTATAATTGACTGTACCTTAAACGAACAGCAACAAAGGTGTTTACTTTAGAGCATTCTTTAGAGCATGTTAAATGTTGTACCACTGTTACGACTTAACCGGATTTGGAAAATATCGGTCATAGTATAATAAATATATCTACGCAGCTACGTTCCCTCGGGCACACAAAAATCAGAGGTTACCTTATGTTTTTTATTTGATATGCATTTTTAGCCATAAATGCAAGTGGAAATTATTTGAACATTTTTAAGCATTTTTATTTCAGTTTAAAAGAGCTTTATCGAAGCAAATACAAACATAGGTACAACACTACATTAACATTGTAGAAAAATTGCAAAAAGCATCAAACAAAGTATATAAGCGAAGCAGAATGGGAACTCAAGACAGCAACAATACCTAAAACTAGAACCAAAGAATGAAAGCAATGATAGTTAGTTATGCACCTTAACGGATAGCATTTTAAATTTTTCAATGTGGGAGGAAAGAGAGAGGGGGGGGAGGAAGGAGAAAAGAAAAGTCAGGCAGAAGGGGGCAAAAGGAAAAACAACGTCTTTACCAGATATCATATGTTGGAAAATCTAAATACAATCACTACACAGTTAGTAATACAGAATAAGAACCAAACATTGACTTATAAGGCCTAAATAATAAAAATAAAGCAAAATATTCAGGGCGGCTGGAAGACAAAGGATCTGTCCTTATTACGCAATGCAGAGGAGGATAAATAGTGAGTGGGGACCACAAGGCGTCCTTTCGAAGGAGTTGCTGAGATGTGTTGGCAGAGGCTCTATCCAACCTGTGATGGTAGCAGAGAAGGTTCCACCAAGCAGAAAAAGATACCTTAGTGGCATCCTTCCAGTTAGAGGTGATTACCTGAAAAGCAATAGCAATTAACAAATCTACAAACAAGCCCATCTTGTGAGCGCCAAACCAATTTACAGAATTGCTACCCAGAAAAATGGAGTAGATATCAAAGGGAAAATTGACAGAACAGATGGAGGAAATTGATTTACAGACCTTGGTCCAAAACGAGGTGATATTAGGACAGAGAAAAAAGGAGTGTATAAATGTGCCAGGGGTATTTTTACAAGACTAGCAGTCCTGGGACAGGTCAGAGCTGTATTTGGAAAGAGACACTGGAGTTATATACAACCTCTGATAAAAAATTATAAAGAGTTTGGGTGGTACTGGCAGTACAAGAGATGTGGTGAATCCGTGCCCAAATGGAATTCCATGTATGAATTGAAAGGGTACGCTGCAAATCTGATTCCCATAGAAGTTCAATTTTACTCTTAGAGCGGATTTGTAAGCATTTTTGAGTGCAGCATTTCACAAGAAAGTCTCAGTGCACCGACCAAGATGGCTATAGACTAAATGAAACAAGAGAAACCATTCAAAGGCGCAGCTGAATTTTATTTTCTCATATTTTTGCGCAAACAGATGGCATCTTGAACGCCCCACAGGTGGCATGATGTTCTGGGTTGAAAATCTTCAGCCCACAAAGGAAAAAGGCTTGAAAAACATATTTATTATGTCAAAGATGTTTTCCTAAAAGTACAACAGGTTGCAACTCTAAAGCAAATGCTCAATATCTCTAGCATAAGTTTGACAGTTCCAACAGATAATGTCTTGACCAATGACTGTTGACAGCAAACTTCCCAGTGTACAGTAAGCCATCAAAAAAAAATTCTGATGAAGATATAGTAAATTGATGTCTGATAAGTGCAGTAATTGTCGAGTTAATGCGATCCAGACGTAGTCCCCATCATCTCAGTTCAGTTCCTCTCTCTACACCTTTCACTATAAGACCTTCCCCCATGTCCTGAACACACTTTTACAGCAATTTTAAAACAATTCCTTTGGCTGTCTTCCACATAGAGAAGCTTTTTACACTATACCAATACCCGAACTAATTCTTGCCCAGTTTGCCATGTTTTAACAGTTCATATATTTTCCTCTTCGATTCAGACAAACCATAAGAGGATGGTCAGTCAGATGTGTTTTGGGTGATCGATGCAATCTCTCTGTGGAGAATCTAGGGATATCCAATTTGACAAGTACACTAGGGCCTCATTCGTCACAGCTGTGCTACCGTGTTATGTCTAAAAATGTTAGGAGATGTTCCTGACCGGGCACAAGAAAACAGTATACCATGTTGTTCGACCTTGTACGAAATGTTCAGACTGTATCCCAAGAAGAGTCACTGAATAACAAATAATAGGTGCTGCATATTTCTAAAATAATATCATGTCACAAAAACAAATGTATTATGTGTGGCTGCGCAAAGCTGAGGAAGCCTAAAACAGCTAATATGTGCAAAGAAGGGAGATCCAAAGTGGGACGAAGCGGGAAATCACTACAACCTTAATGTCCAAGTTTCTAGGTCTCGAAGTAGGGGGATTGCCAAAATCTTCAAGCCACCATTCTGGGGACCAGACCCACACTTTCCACCCAAAGAGGATGCTTTTTGCTTTATCCAAGCGCCATTCTAGGCAACTATAATTCATCAATTTGGTGACTGAACAGAGATGATTTTTAAAGTTGGTTTGCAGGCCAGGGTCCTTTTCCCAGAGGGCTACAATCAGTTGCATATCCTCTGCATAGGATACTATTTGAATACCAAAAGATTGAACACGATTGGCAAGAGGAGCCATGTACATGTTGAAAGGTGTGGGGGCTAAGGTCAGAGCCCTGAGATGCTCCATATGGCAATTCTATACAGGATGAGAGATTGCCCTTTGAGAGCAATTTGACAGAAAAGAGAGAAGGCAGTAACAAGAGGCACCACAAAACCTACGTTAGACAATCAGTCAAGAAATATGGCTTGGAAAACCATGCTGAATGTTGCTGATAGGTCTACAGTATGAGTGTGGCAAAATAACCTTTATCAAACAGTTTCTGGATGATTCTGTGGCTGCTACAAGGGCTGTTTCCGAACTGTGTCGTTGGTGGAAACCAGAGTGGGTATCATCCAATAAGGAGTTAGATACAATCAGTGCTGAATCTGTAAAAAAATAAGTGCCAGGGCCCTCGTCAGAAGGCCACTGCAGTTTGCATCACCCATTGCCCCTACCAGCACTGCCAATGTCAGTACAAATGCAACTACTAACCATCACACTCCTACAAGTATGACGATTGAGACTATTCCAGGCTCCCAAAGCTTTAGGAAAGGTTTGGGCAGCAGATATTAGTCATTTTCAATCCATATTGGATCAATAAACAAGTGTTGTGATGCTCATCCATAAATTAGACAAACAGTCCCACCATGTAGTAGACTGTCATAGGTGCCGGTGTTGATAATTAAGTGCTGGTGCCGAGCAACGGAAACCACCGACACAAATTAAGCATTGGATTCAATATTGGTATATAAGTGCTTATTTATTTGATTTACTTTTCCAGAATTTTGGTAAGTAGTAAATTGATCTGCAGTTGGATAACATAGCCAGATCCGATGAAGGCTTCTATACAAGTGGGATCACCTAAGTCAATTTCCAGACTAACTGGTCCATTACTGGTATGATTGAGAGTTTAAGTATTTTTCTAAGAATAGGACATATAGGGGCCGATTCCGATTCGGGCCGGAAATCTCTCCGACCGAGCCGGACCCGGAGAGATTTCCGACCGAATCGGACTCTGGCAGTCCGACCGAACGAGTACGATGCGCACGCATGCCATCGGACTCGAGTCGGTCGGACTCCATTGAAGTCAATGGGAGCCGGTCGCATCAACGCGTACGCGGGCTCCCATTGACTCAATGGGTGCGAGGCGGACAAGGGCGCCCCATACAGCAGGTACGCGTCGATGCGCATCGCGGCGTACATGCACAGGTAGGGGGCCCCATGGGTCCCCCTGTGTGCGACTCGCGCACCTACGCGTACAGGGGGTCCAACGCGGACCCCCAAAGTCCGGCTCCGACAGCTTTTTCGAGCCGGACGGCGCGAGTCGATCGGACTGCTCGCGGCGCGCATCGTACTCACCCGGCCGGGAAACGTCTCCATAGCGCGGTGCGAGTCGTGTCCATGCGAGTCGGTCGGAGCGTGTTGAAGCCGCGTTCGAGTCGGTCGGAGATTTCGCGGGTGCCTGCATCGTACTCGCTCGGCCGGACCCGCGTACGATTCGGTCGGGAAACAGGGCTCCGAATCGGATCCGGTAAATCCGAATCCGATTCGGAGCCCTACCGGCCGAGATCGGAATCGGCCCCATAGTAGTTAGGCCGTTGGAGAAGATGGATGGAGGGCATGGTTCGTTAGGGTAGTCGAACTTGCAACTGAAAATCAGATATGGCAAATCATCTTCTGACAGTGGATTGAAATTGGGCAAGGAAACACCTCCAGTACTCTCATAGGGTATCCTTAGGAGCTCATGGGTGTATGGATCGGGTTGCTCTGGGATATCTGAATAGAATGAAGGAAGTTTGTCTTAAAAAATAATTGGCTAAGTTGTCACATCTTTCTTGGAAAGAGGGTATCTTCTAACGAAAGAAAGGAGTTCATTACAGTAAAGATTTCCCTAGATAAATTATGGTTCAAAGCAATGGAGTTGACAAAGAAGACTGCATGTGTTTTATGGGGTAGTTTTGATATAATTTCAGTCTCTTTTTGTATGTGTCCTTGGCTGCAGCATCATTGATTCCAAGCCAGAGGCATTCAAAATGTTTACAGTTCATTTTGGCCTTTTTAAGATTGTCGATAAAACCAATGGCACACTAGGAGAGGATTATTTATGCTTATGCTCATTTAAAAGGATATTTTGTCCAGGGCTTGAGAAATTCAAGCATTAAAATTAATGGCTTCGATGTATACACTTTCAACAGGGTAGAAAAAAGGGTCAGTGCTATTAACATTTTCACCTGTGACTTTACTCCAGACTCACGGTTTGGTGAGGGTATCAGTGGGGGTAGCTGCAGATGTAGTTTCGCTCTATATTGCTGATAGCTAGAGAAAAGAAGATTAAGGGTGTGACATACCACAGTGTGGTCTGGTTAATAAGTTGGGCAAGGTTTCAGGCCGGCAGGACATCAGTAAAGATAGTAATTACGTGACCCACATGCTTTATCCATATGTATAATAAAATCAAAAACACTCAGAATTTTCTGTGTCTGATGGCCTGGAGCATACATTTCTATAAAGGTGGCCGCAGGGCTAAGAGGTTGATAACTGAGAACATCTGATATACAGCAAGATGGATAAGCTTGAACAGAAAATATTAGCCCTGCTTCTGTAAACTGGGATTGAGTAAAGAAGGTGTAGATAAACTGGGAGTGAGAAATGATGGCAATACCCCCTCTCTGACAAGATGGGTGGTCATGAAAAAAGATGGTGTAACCAACTGGTGTAGCTAGTGAAATATAGAAATGGAGGTGTCTCTGAGTCTTGTTTCAGTAAAAAAGACTATGGAGCTGATCTGGAGTTTGGCAGAAGGGATACTCCCTCACAAACATAATGGACATCCCGTCTGATGTTTTACAAGTTCCATAGGATTTAATGCACTTGTAATACAGCAGACGGGATACCCATCACATTTGTGACAGAACACCCCTTACAACTTTAAACCAGGCCCTTTACCTAGATTGTTTCCAGAATAAAATCATGTTGTTCGACCGAATAGTTAGGGAGAGCCTGGTGTCATGGGGACATGCACCACCACATATGATGCTTGTCATGATGTGCATCCCTGGACAGGTGCTATGTGATCTTGGAGGATGAGATCTGTATAAACCCACATTTATAACCCAGGTGCATTATTGTGGCATATCTGTGTGCTTTCCACATGTGCATATGATTTTGTGTGTGCTCTCATCCCATATAGTTTGTGTGTTGCTGTTGTGTTGACCCCATAAGTTATGGTCTGGGCCGGATGATTATACAATCAGAAAATGAGTCACCCAGACTGAGCCTGGTGATTATACAATCAAGACATTAGCCACCCAGACTGGGCCTGGTGATTATACAATCAGGAAATGAGTCACCAGTCATGGTATGAGCCTGTTGATTATGCAATCATGAAATGAGTCATCCAGACTGGGCCTGATGATTATACAATCAGGAAATGAGTCACCCAGAACAGTTATGGTATGAGTTTGGTGATTATACAATCAGGAAATGAGTCACCCACTCAGCAGCTATCCTAATTGGACTGGGACTATAAAGGCACTCCCCGCCTGCAGCATGTTGCTAGGCAATCAGGAATCGGAGCGGCCTCTGTTGCATCTTCAGAGCAGCTCCGGTCGCCATTGGACTTCATGATAAAGGCATCTAGTGGATCCTGAGTCATGAGCCTGCAGAGGACATTGGCACATCATTCTGTGCAATGCAAGTCTGCAGTGGAAGTCGTCATCCTGTGTCACCAGTGGACATCAGCACATCAGTCTGTGTCACAGACCTGCAGTGGACATTGGTGCATCTGAAACTGTGCAGTAAGTCTTTCCGCCAGTCACGCACCCCCAAGGGGGCATTTTTAATGCCTTACAATAGAATCTTACCACAACAGCTCTCAACAAAGGTAACAAGTCAGTACATACAGGACTACAACTGCTAGCGCACATGACACTGCCCTCAACATCTCATACCCAGCTTGCTGTAATGTTTAGGGGATAGCCGCTAGTGATAGTTGGAGGGTGAAGTAACCCAAAGGTTTACCTGGTTCATGTCTGGACAGTTCATTATTGTAGGACACCTGTGTAAGGTGCCTTACAGCACTTTCAGATTGGAGAAGGGTTCCATTCCTTCAGATGATTATTCAGTGACTTAACTGAAGGCAACAGCCTGCCATCCTCCTGAGCCAAGATATAAGGCTACCTGCTGATCTGGTTCAGTGAAAAAGTAATACAGATACTGAAGTGAGTGTGGTGGGATGAGCAGGGTGTGATGGTCTGTGAGTAATTCTGTTCATGTTTATATCATAGTGCGCACCACCTCCTCAAAGCCCATCTGATATTACTTCAAGAGCAACACCTACCCTGCAACCATAGACAAGGGTGTCAAATGAGCTAACGGGCCAGATCTTGTTTCTTTATTATTTTGTCCCATTCCCCCATTTCCTTCATTGTGACACGGCCCAGCAGAAATGTGGTCCGTATCGCAGTGAGGGCCGTGGTAGGGCAAGCACGAACATCGCTCCTGCTGGGTTCAGGATATCTCAGGTTAGTGCATCTGACACCAGGGCATTCATAAGATAGCATGATAGCAAGTTAGCTGTAGTGGTAATGTCTTGAACTGGGCAAGAATTAAAACTTTGATTGCAAGCTATACACGAGAAAGCGTCCTCAAGCAATACAGAGTGAGCATTCTGGAGGTGCATACCCATGGGATTTAAATTGGGAAGTTGGGGAAGAGTAGGTTAGACACACCTGGAAAGCTGGATTTTGGTTTCCAGGGGTTCTAGCCCTGGGTGTGGTCTAGGTGTTGCATAAACTAAGACTCTGGCTAAGCTTTACAAGGCTTGCTTTCACAGCCATGGATGTCATGAGAGAGCTTAGTTCAATGCACCAACAATTGAATGGGAAAATAAAGGTTGTTGTAGCTCCACATAACCTCACTCAATACATACTTGATGTGGTGTCCATGCTTTCTGGGTTACTAACAGTCCTTCAACAGGGATTCAGGGGTAATTGGAAAAACCCAATTTTGTTCTTTACAATATCACACACAAAAACTGCACTAAGAAAAGACATTATATGCTTAAAAGTGTTTATTTCAACAGGCTCACCCTGTTGACTAGCATATGTCAAAATAAGCATATAGAATATTATTAAAAAAGCGCTAATGCATGTTGCGAACAACGAAAATAATATGACCATTTTTACCATGGGGAAAATATCATCTAGCAACCTAACATCCTAAAACCTACTTCTGTGTGCTATACCGTGAGAGCATGGAGTAGCGTAACTTGCTACTAGATTCTCTTAGGGAGAATCACGCACTGCATACTTGTTTACAGCAAGAGGCTGTAGTTATTAGGAACCAGGAGAGAATGTTCCCTCGAAAGGAAAACATGCATCAGTTCCTGTCCTCTGGCATTTGGCGTGGTATCAGCTTTCAGCATAGAACAGGATGCAGTGGCATCACAGCAGTCTCTGTCAAGATCTTCTGGCAGTATCTTGCATGATAATCTGGGGCGAAGGACCTCTCCTGCCAAGTGGTCACTTGACAGACCATTTATACTCTGGCCTATCTGATATGAGAATTTCTGACACAACCTTAGGAATGTCTGACATAACTTGTGTGCATCAATATGATAGTTTTGAGATCGATTCTTATAAACAAATAAGGTAAAAATATGTCAATACAGACTACATTGCTTAGGTTATATGATATGACCTTGAAATGGATATAATAAGGCACTTGTTCCAGACTGATGTCGCATCAGGACTCTTATTGATATTATTGTCTGAATGACGTCACATTTTCACAGGTTCTTGGTAAGATAAGGATAGATGACATCTGCGTCAAAGGACGACATGTTGATGATGAGGTAAAAATTGAGAAAATTGAGTCTCAGCCTGCTCAAGATGGAGTCTTGCCTTAGGGACTTTAAGTCTTGTACATCTGAATGTGACGTAGTGGGAGGACGGAGATATGTCTAATGATTTATTTAATTTATGAAGAGAAATCCATGCTCTCAAAACAGTGAGATATAAAACTCTATATGTAAAAAAGCACATAAAATTCATCATACACATATAAAGCATAAAATTAATATACGTAAATGTAACTTCATAAAAGATATGATAGCATAAAATAGCAAGAAATAATGAAGTAAGCTGTGCATGAATATGCTTCTTAAGACTTGCATGTTTTAACCAAAGAAATATTAAAAAAGGTATTATAAAAAGCATCATCATAAAAACATGCTATAGCATTAAGTTGGTTTAAGTTATGGCTGTCTTCAAGTTCTACATTTCTGCCACAAAAGTCAAAGGGACTTCCTTTCGCAGTAGCACAGTGCTTAATTTGCTACGTTCATCAAAACACAGCCTCTTATATCAATACTAGGCCGAGGGACATCTTTGATTACATGCTCAGGGGGTGAATACAAGGTTCTTCCATAGCACTGTATTGATTTTAGAAACCGTAGTTACATAAATGTGGCAAGGTTTTAACCTGCAAAAACTGATGTTGGTTAACATTAAATAAAAACAGTTATTCAGCAGTTCATGGTGCGTGGCGATGGATAAAATGGGAGTAACTGGTAGGAAATAACTTAATCCAGGCATCAGAGCATTACACATTCCATGAAAGGAAATTGAATCACATAAAAGTGAATGACCAAGTTGAGTTCTGCAGCTGGAGACACAGATAAATGTAGGGTCATCTTCATTTGAGCACATGTAAGAAAAAGGACATTTTCATGAATGGAATAGATATGAATTGTGCATTGGTTCATACCATTCTGCAGATCGTTGTTTCTGACATTCATGAAAATAAAAAGTTGTAATAGGCAGGTTAATAATGCATTGTATTGGCCAAGTAACAGGTGAATTTTCACTAACTGAAAATGGTGTTTCTTCCATTTGTTTGATACTCAACAAAGTATATGTCGATTCTTTTTTAGCCATTGTTTTCTGTGTCAATGTTAAATTAAAAGCCTCAAAAATAGCAGTTTCATTCCAAAGTTGCCAGGGCCCCTAGCCTAATCTAAGGGTTTGTAAGGCCCATCGTAATTGTATTATAGCTCTTACCTGAGCCTGGTCACGTTGTAATAAGCCTAAGTCTCCTTTAAGAGATCTAAGTCTGAAGACATGTGCATACCATTGTCGATAGCTATAAAAACTGTTTGCAAGATTTCTTTCTCTATCTGTCAAATTATTTCTGCAGCTTCTTTTTCTGAATATTTGTTCCATTCATTCTAAGGGCCTCATTTATGAACTTTTGCCATAGGGCAGCCCAGCAGACCTTCCTGCAGCGCTGCCCTACGGCAAAAGAACAGGGCAGGAATGTGCCATATCTCTCAGATACAGTACATTCCTGTCCTTTTCCCCTGCTCCGGCACACAATGGGTGTAGGGGTGCCTGCGTTATGGGGATGACTATTTTTGTGAAGGAAGGAAAACCTTCCTGCACAAAAAAAATCACAAGAGGACTTTCCCTCTTTCTATGTGTACTGCAGAATGCAGCACACATAGAAAAAGGAAAAACGTGGAGAAATAAAGATATTTCTCCTCGTTGTGCCTGCCTTACGCCTCCCTTGGGGAGGCATAAGTTTTTGGCGCTGCCTCAGATTTCCCATTAATTGTAAATCTGGGACAGTATCAAAAAGCCATGGATGTTGCTGGGAACGCCCCCAGCAACACCCAATGCACACCCCTTTAATGCAGAAAACTGTGTTAAAGGGAACAATATTTACGAGGCAGCATTAAGCCAAAAAAAGTGGCTTAGTGCTGTCTCCTAAATATGGAGCAGGCTCCTGCATCACGGAACGTTCCAGTGGCGCAAGGGGAAATGAGGCCCTAAATTCCTAATGCTATAAATTCTTTATTTCAATGGGGGTGTAATCCCAGGACGAAATCAGAAAAATCCATGTTTTCTTTCATTAAGGACAAATGCTCTTTCACAGCCAAAAGACTGGAATGTGCTAACCATCGTTAACACAGCTTGCCCATACTATATGCTGTAACAACTACAGGTATGTGGGTGCTTTATCGCAGATCATGGTGATTTTCTTTAGGACCAGGGATGCTTGAAAGAATACAACACATGCGGGCATTGGAATCATAAGGCCATAAGGGTAAATAAACCCTCAGGAGGGAACTAAAAAGAATTCTAGGTTCCAGTCTCGAATATATAATTTATTCCAGAATCTGAAATGTTCATTTGCGATTCCCAATTCATGAACAAGATTAAATTAACTTTTTGGTAGAGAGGGTTTCTTGAGGTCTTTTTCATGGTTCTACAACAGCAAATTTAGTTTGCAAACAAATACATTCTTTTTATTAATAATGCGCAAAAGCCTACCTTTAAATAGCACCTATACTTAACATGAAACATTTGTAGTAGGTACTCATACTTAAATGTTATAGGCCTAAAAGTTAAATAAATAAGTGCTGAATTAAGTTAGCCTGAATGTCAATGCCATGTTAACTGAAAATAATGCATTGACATTCAAAGGACTGTTTTCATGTTAAATCGTTGTCTGTACCAGGTGTTTATTTTCTCTTTATTGCAGATGATATAATTTTCCTGAAGCCTTCTATTAGCTAGTGAATAGTCACTTGTTTTGTATTAGACAGCTGATAGTGAGGTTCTCATCAGGAGGAGAGGAGGCAACAGGAAGAATGAGTCATGAGAAGAATACCGAATGCGAGCAATGCAATTTTTCAAGGTCTAATGTCTAAAGTCTATTGTATGAGTGTGAGAAGATGAGAAGTTTACCTATTTCCAGCAGTATCCTGAAACCCTATTGGACAAAACAGGAGACAAAAGAAAATAATGTTGCAGCTTCGAATATTGTGTGTTTATATTAGTGCATGTTCTTAGAGTAGCAGACAAATTCTTTCCCCAACTCTCTGACAGTACTTATCTTTGAGTTTGATATTTCTCTACATCAGAGGTTTGCTCAGCCTTTTTTCATTGATTGTCTGCTGATGTAAGAGCTGAAAATATTTCCAGCTTGACATGCAGATGCTTTATGCATGTTCATTGATTCTCTCATCAAAACTCTTTATTGAGTATCTGAGCTGACACCTTATTTTCATCTTATTCTAATATATCTAGATTAGGGAACGTCCTTTATGGAACACACTTGCTGCATTATAACAATGCTTGTTTTTGTTTTGACTAATGTTCTATTTTACCTTATATTGAAAAATCAATTATTGGATTATGTTCATTTCTAATGTTGATGTTTAAAAGACTAATTCTTGTTATAACATTGATTAAAACGTGAGACATTAAAAAATGAAACTCTATAACTCATACAAAGCTCTCTTTATTGAGTGTTCTAAAGTCATTAAAAATGTAATGCATTATTGGATTGATGTAGATGATTGCTCCTTTTAATTTCTCCTTGTCGGCGAACAAAAGTTCATGCGACCAGTGGCGGGCGTTGATTAACAACCGAAGATTGAGGTATAGAAAACCCCGCTCACTCAAGTGGTAGCGAGAGAACGGTTTATGTCACAGGAGAAAAGGAGCTGAAATCATTTGCCCAAGTTTAGAATTGCCCATGTCCCTTAAGTCCAAACCTCAAACTTGAAGATTGAAGGAATTTGCGCTTTCGAAGGAAGATGCAGTTGTGGCAGTGATAGTATTAATAGGGTTATTCATCGTAATTGTCTAATTGAGAGCTTGTCATTGTGTTAGAGTTATGTGTTTTGTGTTTTGGTAAACTTGATAGAACAGTTGCGTTTATGCTTAGATGTTGAGCAGTTGAAGTAGTTATCGGACTCAAAGTAGTCCATGCTCCCGGGATAGATATTGTTAAGAAATAATAAGTTGTGGTATTATTTGTCTGCTACGGTTTGCAGTGCAGATTCGTGAGGTACCACTATCAACTGCAAAATGGAGACAGGGACCTTAATAAATTGTTGTGAGTGTACTAATATTGATTGGTGTCAGTGGAACATATCGCTCAAAGGGGAAACTATATCAGTCAGGGTGATTTTCCACTGGTCGAGATGTCATGTGTGTGTATGTGTGTGAAGGGAAGTCGGAGGATGCTAAAACCTCATTTCCGATTGTTTCTTGTATGAATGAACTACTTTGAATTCTTTAGTGGAGCAGACAAAAGTTATTTATTTATTAAGCTTGCTTAGAGCTGTAGAATTTGTGTATGAGGAAAATGTAAAGGAGAGTGAACTGCTGCAAGGCATGAAGAATTACATCAGAGTGTGCCGTGCTGTGATAGATTGGTTGGTGTGAAGTTCTGAGATTGGTTGGCGAGTCATCAAGTACTAAGCTGTGATAGGTTTGTGAAAAGAAGGTTGTGACAAGATTGGCAGAAGAGATTGACGTATACATAATTGTAAAAGGAACAAAAACATTGAAATTTACAGACGTTGATCAGTGTTAATTTATTGTTGAATCTTTGCGATCACAAAATGATTTAAGGCTCTTAGAGATTTGACGAGAGGTGATGTATGGGTCCCAGTTCAAGAGGGTGAAGAGGCTTCACCAGAAGGTATGTCAGGTCATTATAAGGCAACAAACATAGGGCTTAATACATGTTTGTGATTTTATTAGAAAAAATTATATCCCAGCACTCCAAGCAACAAGTGAAAACAGGTCACGTAATCTGTATCATAAACAAATAGTCACAGCATGCATGGTTCCATATAATGTAAGTAGTCATCATAGCAGTGGTAACATTTCTTTATTCATGATCTTCTTTGATAAAAACAATTTTTGATTGTAGCCATAGCCAACAAGTTTCGTCCCCTTGGGACTTCTTTAGGGCTGCATCCAAATTCTTTATTCGTGAACTGTAGTCATATGTGATACTCCAATGTTGTATGGAGGTAGACCAATTACGGTCCAGTGAACTATGTACTTCACAGACAGCGTCCTGCGTAGTGTCCACATGTATGACATATGGCTACATTTCACAAATAAAGAATTTGGATGCAGCCCTGAAGAAGTCCCAAGGGGGAAGAAACGTGTTGGCTATGCCTAAAATTAAAAAACATTTTATCAGAGAAGATCATGAATACAAATTTTTACAACTGCTCTAACGACTACCTAAATTACATAAAACCAATCATGCTGTGACTAATTGTTTTATGATACAGATTATATGGCCTGTTTTTACTTGATGCTTGGAGTGCCGGGTTATCATTTTTTCTAATATTGTTGTGGACATTGCCTCCCACGTGGGGGTTTATGGTGGTTGATCCCCCATACTTGTGCATCCTTTTCTTTTTAAAAACTGCGCACTCATCAGTGATAGGCAGTGCAGTTGCCGCAGTCATTTTACTGTAAATCATTTGTTATGTTTGTGGCTTTGTCAATGGTGCGAGATTAATGAAAATGAAAGACCATTCAAATTTCCACAATATGGTACTTTTGATTTAAAAATTATTGAAAACGTAAGAAAAATTATATCAAACAAACCCATCACCTAGACCTACACAGAATGAAGCAATAAATGCTTGGGAGCGAGTAGCTCATGCCAAAGTTAAAGAAAAATACCAGAATAGAGCAAAGAGAGCAGTGCAAAAGTATGCAGATTCTCAATGTGATGAAGAACAGCTGAGATGGAAGAAATGCATAGACGACGGAGCTACAATGTACCCAGCAACAGAAAAGACAAAAAAGAACCAAAAACAAGAAAATGATGATGAGGAAGCTACAAGAAAAACAGACACAAATAGCGACTCGGTGGCCGACATTGTGGATGCTTTGCTGTCCTCACATCCAGCGCCATATGTGGCCACTACAACAAGTACAGAGGGCGTTACAACCATTAGTGCTACAGTGGTTACAGCCCCTGTTGACACGAATACAACTCAGATTGAAAGACCGCTTCCAGCACTTCCAATTGCACATGCACCTGTTGAGGCAGCCCCTACGATAACTCCAGGACTTTCTGTTTCTATTGTGACTGTTCCTGCACCCGTGACATAGGTCATATCAGCTTGACTCTTAGGGATTCCTGCAGCAACTGCACCAATTAATATTATACCAAACCCTACCATTCAGGTGAGGTGGAGGAGTAGCTGCAACAGGGATAATCCTGACATCACAAAACTCACTGATTGTTACATGGACTCCACCACAAAATGTTCAATCATTGAAAGAAGCTAGAAGGATCATATTTACGACACCAATTGCACAGGAAGAGACAAGACCATTTGATGATGGGATTGTTCCCCCATAGTTTGAAGAAAATAAAATGTTGGGGGAAACAGAGATACCAGCTACTAGCCAGGAAAGAGTGAGACCCCTAGATGTACCAGAATTGAAGTTGGAATTAGAAGAAACTATTAGAGGATGCCTAGACATTTTACATTTGAATCAATATCAAGAAAACGAATTGACATATTTGAATCACAAGGCGTGTGATTGCCACACATGATAGATTAACTGAATTGGCAGGAAAATTTGAGGTGGATCTCTCCAAAAGTGTTCCTTTACAAAAAAGCTTCAGGGCACAGATAGATAATGAAGCTATTGTGACAATGCGGTCTTCAGGAATGAGATTACAAATTGCAGAGTTGGTTAAGTAAATCTGTAAATGGTGCGATTTTGACAGATTAGAGAGCAAGTGGGAAAAAAAACAGGGAAAGAAAAAGAAATAATCAGACTCTACAGAAGCGAATGGTAAGTCACCACCAGTACCCCCAGATGAAGATGAGGCTTTAACTTTCCATGTGAGAGAGATACCAGGTGGAGGTTATGTTTATGTACCATGGAGTACAGGCGATCTTGCAGCATTTACAAACAATTTTCCTAAATTAAGAGAGAATCCCACTCAGTGATATGCACAGGTTGACAGATTTGTAAAAATGTCAAAGGTTTTGTGGACAGACTAGAATATTTTCTTTGTTATTGTAGAACCAAGTGATCTATAGGCTGAATGTACGATAGGTGTGCAATGGCCACATACTGAGCCTCCAAGAGATGCGTACTCGTGCACCTTCACTTGTGGTGATGATCAAGTATGATGAGGTGATTATCTTTTTGAAAGGAAAGGTTCCAGCGAGGGATATGGATTGGTTGAAGATAAGTAGAACGACTCTAGAAGCTAAAGAATCAGTGCATGCTTATTATGAACAATTGTTGCATTTGTCGAAACAGCATAGTGGACAAGAAAATCCAGAAAAAGGTGATATGGGGTGTTTTGTGTCACAGTTCATTCTTGGGTTGAGACCAAAAATCAGTATGCACACACAACAGAATGTGATTTGTTGGCAGACAAAACCTTTAGATGAGACCCTGAGGTAGGCAAAATACTGTGGTGATGAGCAAGAAATGAAGAAAAAGAGAAGTTTATGCTAGCGCAGACTATGCTGGCACAAAAAGGATTCCAGAATCAATCGTATGGAGGGAATGTTGCTCAAATGCAAGGTGTTGGTTATCAGATTAGAAGTCAAATTGCACAAGGTGGAGTTTGTGGTACACAAGGTAGAGGTTGAGGTGTTCCAGTTGATTCAAATTCTGGAGTAGACATTGCAAAGCTGAAGAAATCAACCCCTTGTCACTAATGTGACAGACTTGGGCATTGGAAGAGAGAGTAGGAACATAATCCAAATCGAGTGAGTGGTGATGGGCAAATCCAATGGGAATATCAAAAGCAAATGCGAAATACTCCACTTCAGGTTCCAGTTCAATGAATGCAGATGCCAACGCAGGCACAAGTTCCTATGAGGCTAGTCCCACAACTTCCCATGGCCCGCAGAATATAGGTGTTCTCAGATTCCATTTGAATAAAGTATCGAGTGCAAATTCAAATCCATTCCAAAATCAGAATCCGTTTCAACAGTTCCCCATGTTGGAGAATGAGAGCTTTGATTCTGAAAATTCCCAATGATGGTGTCAGAAGGGGGAGGAAGATTGTGTACTTGGCATGTCTTAGAGGTAGACCAAAGTGGACCATTTGTTGAAGGAGAAGTTAATGGCTACAAAGTGTCATCTCTCATAGACACAGGTGCTACCCATTCTATTGTTAGAACAACGGAAGTCCCAAGCCTACCTTCTCGGGAAAGAAAATTCAAGTTATAGGCATCACAAATAAACTAAAAACAAATCCTGTTTCAAAGAAGCCCCTGTAAAAATAGGTTAATTTGAGGAAGATGACCAATTTGTGGTATGTGATTCAAGTCCTGCAAACCTGTTAGGAAGAGATCTTTTAAATTAAATTAAATTAAATTCTTGTTCTCATTTGTATTTAGAGATAGAGTTTTGGCATGGTGCCGAGTTCAACAAGGGTTTACAGAGTCCTTCAATCTTTAATCCTATCTTGAAAAAGAATCTTGAGACTCTGCAGATGCCTTGTGTTAGAAATGGGGTCTCTAGTTGGTAGTGGTTTGCACCCTGTCCAAGTAGGGATCCTCTCTCTAGTCAGGGTAAGGCAGTCACACAGCTAAGATAACCCCTACTCACCCCCTTGGTAGCCTGGCATGAGCAGTCAGGCTTAACTCAGAGGCAATGGGTAAAGCATGTGTACCCACACACAGTATTGTATTGGTGTTTATATAACGCTTACAACCCTGATGAGGCGTCGAATAGCTTTTTCAACGAGTAGCACGCTACTCCAGAACCCATAATGGATTAGTGGTGAATTAGTATAGTGAATATATGAAAGTATTTGAGTGGTGGATATGTTAGTCAGTTATTTGGATTGAGAAGGATAGTGGAGGGATAGAGAAGGGAAAAAGGTTTGCATTTATATAGCGCTTGCTACCCCTGATGGGGTGTTGAAGTGCTTTTTCGGTGAGTAGCACGCTACTCCAGAACCCATAAAGGATTAGTGGTGAATTAGTATAGTGAAATATGAAAGTAATTTGAGTGGTGGATATGTTATTTGGATTGAGAAGAATAGCAAGGGGTAGAAGAAGTAAAAAAGTTTGCATTTATATAGCGCTTGCTACCCCTGATGAGGTGTTGAAGTGCTTTTCCGGCGAGTAGCACGCTACTCCGGAACCCATAAAGGATTAGTGGTGAATTAGTATAGTGATACATGAAATACATTTGTGGTGAACTAGTATAGTGAAATAACACAGTAACACAGTGAAGCACTAAAAATGGAGTCCAAACCAGTTTAGAAAAATACCCAATAGTTATCTGAATAAAACAGGACCGAAATGACATAAATCCAACATACACAATTCAAAATATAATTTTTCAAAGATTAAGCAAGTTTAGTCCATAGAAATCAATGGATGCATTTGTTTAAGCACAAAGTACCTTCGATGCGTCAAAAATCAAAGACGGTGCAAGCGCAGGGGAGATGAAGCACCGGAAAAGCAAAGCGAAGTGTTGGTTCCTCACTACACAGGGGAGGTGATGCATTGGTTCTTTACTAGCAGGGGAGGTGATTCGTCCATTCCTTACTGCTCGGCATGGGAGGTGATGCGTTGGTTACTTACTGGCAGGGGAGGAGATGCGTCAGTCCCATACTGATAGGGGAGGTGATGTGTTGGTTTCTGGACACACAGCTTTGGTTCCTTACTGCGGTGTGGTGTCAATGAAGAGTCGGCGTTGAGGGACGATGCGTCAAATATCCAGATGCGCTGCATCAATGCAGCAGCAGAGATGCAGGAACTGCGTCGATTTCAAAGCCATGAGATAACTACTGCATCATTTCTTCTGCTGCGAGTAGGAGCTGCGTCGGAGTCAGAGCGGGTGCCACGGACATCATGGATATGGTGCTCGGGACTCACACTGTAGCAATTTTTCTGACGCTCTGCGACGACAAGCTGGGGCCTGCAGTGAAAGCCTTGGTTGATGCTTCCAGTGGGAACCATGCTTCGGTGCAGGCAGCAGCAATGAGCTGATCTGTTTCAGCGATGTGTCGAGAAAACAGGCACTGGGAGTCAACGCCTGGATTTTCTCCTTAAGATCACCAGGTTACACTTCCATGGGCCCAGGAACTGGATCTGGTACCACTTGGCAAGTCAGGACTCTCAGCAGAAGAGCCCAGGCACTGGCAGTTGAAGTCTTTGATTGCCCTGAGACTTCTTAACAGGAGGAAAGCACACACAAGCCCTTGGAGAACCTTGGAAGCAGGATGTAGAAAGCAAAGTCTAGTCCTTTCAATCCCAGGACAGAAGCAGCAAGCAGCATGCCAGCACAACAAAGCAACAGGTAGCGTGACAGTCCCTCCTACAGCATCCAGCTCTTCTTACTGGCAGAATGTCCTCAATCCAGAAGTGATCTGATTTTGGGGTGTCAGAGGTCCAATACTTGTACCCTTTTCTGCCTTTGACATAGGCAAACTGCAATGGAAAATCTTGGTAGTGGTAGGTCTCCCTGACCTGGCTACAGACACACTACAGGGGGGTGGATACAGATTTGAGTGAGGACAGGCACATCCCTATTCAGGTGTCAGTGTCAACTCCTCCCACCATTCTAGCTCAGGAAGAACCATAAGCCTAGTGATGGGCCATCAGGATATGCAAGGCAAACCTCAGCTCCCTTTGTGTCTAGAATGAATGCACAAGAGCCCAACTGTCAGCCAACCCAGACGTGTATTCTACAGACAGGCACAGGCACAGAATGGTTAAGCAAGAAAATGCCCACATTCTATAAGTGGCAATTTCAAACACGCAATTTAAAAACCAACGTCAACAAAAGATGCATTTTGTGAGTTCAAAGACCCCAAACTCCAAATCTATATCTGCTCCTAATAGGAAATAACACTTACAAGATATTTCAAGGCAATCCCCATGTTACCCTATGGGAGAGATAGGCCTTGCAATAGTGAAAAACGAAATTAGCAGTATTTCACTATTAGGACATGTAAAACACACCAGTACATGTCCTACCTTTTAAATACACTGCACTCTGCCCAAGGTGCTGCCATGGGCCTACGTTAGGGGTGACTTACATGTAGTAAAAGGGAAGGTTTGAGCCTGGCAAGTGGGTGCACGTGACAGGTTGAAATGGCAGTTTAAAACTGCACACAAAGACAAAGCAGTGGTAGGTCTGAGACATGTTTGCAGGGCAAATCATGTGGGTGGCACAATCAGTGCTGCAGGCCCACTAGTAGCATTTTATTTACAGGCCCTGGGCACACATGGTGCACTTTACTAGGGACTTACTAGTAAATCAAATTTGCCAATCATGGATAAACCAATCACCAATACATTTTAGACAGACAGCATATGCACTTTAGCACTGGTTATCAGTGGTATAGTGCCCAGTGCCCTGAATCCAACAAAAACAGGTCAGAAAAAATAGGAGGAGGAAGGCAAAATGTTTGTGGATAACCCTGCAAAAAGGGCCAGGTCCAACACCTTGCAATTCCGTTCTTATGCAGTACATTGATGACCTGCTTGCGGTATCAAGTACACAATAAGCTTATAAAAAGGACACAATTGCTCTTTTAAAACATTTAGCTGAAAAGGTGTCCCCAAGCAAATTACAATACTGTCATAAAGAAGTTCTATATTTGGGTCATCTCATTGAGAAGGGAATGAGAAAGGTGTCACAGGAGAGAATAGAGACAACTCTGAAGATGAACCCACCCAGAACTCAGAGAGGACAAGATGTTTCTGGGAATGGTTGGCTATTGTAGGCAGTGGATACCAAACTTTTCTCTAGTGGCCAAGCTTTTACTGAGGCTGAAGCGCAAAGATGTGTCTGATCCACTTCAATGGAACAATGATTGCTTGAAAGCGTTCCTAGAGCTGAGAAAATTCTCTGTCGTGCCCTGACACTGGGAATGCTTGATTACAGTGAAAGTTTCGCATATCAGTATGATGCAACAAAAAAATATATATACAAACAATATCCTAAATTAAAAGGGAGGACAAACTCAACACCTATACAATTACCTTTTGGCGATTGTGAGTGTGGTATTAAAGGTTGAAAATCCATGAATTTCCTCTGCTGCTTCTCCTGGCACCAGATAATCATGATGGAAGGAAGGTTCCTGTTCCTTCTAATTATGGTAACTTGCTCCACAGAGCGAGGAAACATACAGATCCTTATGATTCTGGCAGTTGACCCAGCTACAATGAAATACCATTTCAATGACACACTGGCTGTTGGCTATAACAGATATCTATTATTTGTCTTCAGAGTTCTGGTCACCCCAGTGAAGAGGGAGAAAGTAAACCCCACATTTCCTGGAAAACAGGGCCACAATCCCTTAACGCTAGCAGTCTCGCCAAACGGCGACCTGAAAAGAAAAGAAGGACAAATGAATGAGAAGTCAGAGGAAAGAGGATGGAGACAAAAACCTGAAGAAAATTAGAAACTGAGGAAGGGTTATTTGTGGCAGAGACTGGGAGGAGACATGGATAGAAAAGGGGTAAAGGAAGTGATGAAGGGGAGGAAGGAGGAGGAGGAGCAAGACAAACGAGATCTGGAGCGAAGGAGAAGTGGGGACATGGAGAAAGTGGCCATGAGACGGCATCCAGAGGAAACAAAAGACCACGAGAGGCCTGAGGATGAATATGCTGAAGGTAGGGAGGACGCAGAGGAAGACGCCTGATCAGAGGAGTAGTGGACATGACTGACCGACGTCCTCTATCCCGATGCAGTCCAGGAGGACCCGCAGCATTCCGGGTGAGTGATTTTTTACCAGACACCATATCGCAATTGACGTTTGGGCAAAATGTATGTTTTTTTTTTTCTTTTCATGTCCTTCGTAGTGCGGAAACATGCACGGGTGCCGGGTCCGCAAGGCTTTTCTCTTCCTTAACTGTGTTTGGGGTTAAAGAAATCTAAGTAGACTGCCTGAAAAGTAAGTATATAGAGTAAATTTTAAGAAATATATTCTGAACAACGAAGGAAAATGGAACATATTTGTTTCTCTTCACCTTGATATACACAGAGGATCTTTTGGGTTGCTTGGTTGTTTTTTTCCTTTTCTACATACCATAATTTTTCAAGGATAGATCATTGGAGAAACCATGTAGAACTTTGAGCATAGAGACTCATAAGGGAGCGAAAAAGTAAGATAAGGGGAAAGGTAAGAGAGAAAATATAAGGAGAGGTATAGCAAGTAGAGATAGACAAAAAGGAATATCCAACTATGGTTTTTTCTTAAGGGACGTCAGAGGTGGAAACCAGGAAAATCTAGAAGAGAGAAGAAACCAAAAGGTTAAAATGCACAGCTGCTACAAGAGTGAAGAGAGCTCTATGGAGAAATAAAGGAATATGTTATTTTCAATTATTTAGAAAGAATAAAATCACAATTCGGAAAATACCTATTTCCAAGCCTACAAAGTCATATTTCTACTCATCCCTCCACAGCCCCTCTATTTTCCATGCCAGTTCATCAATGTTCTGTTCAGTTTTGTTCAGTTAAGTTATGTTATGTTATGTTATGTTATGTTATGCTATGCAGATTTGTAGAGCAAATGATCATCCAGGAGGGTATCTTGTAGCTGAGCAGGTGTGAGTCTAGCTAAACCTTGAGCCTAGTGGGACTACTGAAAAAGCCAGGTCTACAGCTTGTCGCAAAATTTAAGAAGTGAGGAGGAGGCTCTTATGTGTAGTGGCAGGTCGTTCCATGCTGAAGGAGCGATGTAGGAGAAGGCACAACTGCCAGATCTCGTATTCCACATGTGTGGGATGTGTGCAAGTGTGTGCATATATCAATTCATTTATTGTAATTTGTATTGCCGATGTACTTCAGTAAAAACTTTTCAATATTCATTTTTGACAACAGATTCTCTTTTGTTTTTTTCAAGCCTGAGTTAGCCGTCAGACCAAGACTTTTTATAACCCAACTCAAAAGAGGAAGCTTTTAACTGAGGAGGATGCTAGTGTTCATTTGGAACAGAAGAGCAGAAGTGAGTAGGGGAAGTGATCTGCTGATACTAGTGAATGAATGCATTTTGGAGGTTTCTGTAGTAGGATCAGTGTTATGCTGTGGGAGCCACCATTGCTCTCTGCATAGGTCATCTTTATCCAAGGTTTTAAACTATCATGGTCATGTCCAGACTTTTTCTTCACACTCTAGATTCTGTGCTTATCAAGGTTAAGTTTTGAGTTTGTTCCAGCACACATATCTCAGATTTCAGCGTTTGGAGTGAATGGATGGCATTGTTCAAGTTAGCATCTTCCTTATTGACTACCTCTGTGACATCTGCAAAGCCCTGCACACTGAGGTGCATGAAAATAGTAAAATAGAGTACCAGGCGGTATCCTCCATTCAACATGGTATGGCAACAAATGTAATCCTGAGATCCCTTATTTCAAACCATTCTAAGATTTTGATATCGAGTTCTTCCAGGATGTTGGCAGCTGTATGTGCTTTCTCCATGGAGAACATTGCATTGTAATGTATCTTTAATTAAGCATGGAATGTCCCAGTGGAATTCACCTATATTCTAAGTATTATATTTTCCATTGTCTGTATGTTCTGAACTGGCAGGTGCTCCTCTCTGCACGCCTGAGAACAACAGCACAGTGTTAATGCCTGAATAAATCACCCTTATTCAGGAAGACTCCAGTCTGCTTACTACAATTTGTTGATGACTCTGTACAGGTTAGCAAGAGTCATAGAAGTAATCCCGATGATGAATTGCGCACCCACAAAGCCTCTTGAATACTGAATTGCCCTTGCATCGACTTGACTTTAGGTTGAAGATTCATTCACAAACTTCCCGTAGAGGACTAGATTCGTGAGCTTGGAAAAAACATACCAAACCAAGACTCCGACCCAGTTGTAGCTAACAGAAGCCTATCCACCTGGATTGAGAATTCACTCAACTCGGTGTTACCCAAAAAATCAGTTCAGAAGAAAAGTGGACCTAACAAGTCCGCTTGGTTCTCCCCTGAACTACGCCTCCTGAAACAACAATGCAAGAAATTAGAGCGAACATGGAGGAAAGATTTCTCACTCGATAAGAAATCACATTACAGAGCGGCCATTGCAACTTACAAAGCAGAAATAAAAAGAGCCCAAGCCGCCTACTATGAGGAGAAAATCTCACTATCATCCAACTCCTCTAGAGAAATATTCTGCATCGCAAAAAAACTCCTTAAAGCCCCTGACCCCCCGGTGGCACCAGACTCATCCGGACGCCGCTGCAATGAACTTGCAGAATTCTTTTTCACCAAAGTTCAAAACATTCTTAGGCACCTCCCACAACCGGACTTCGATTCAATATCCAAGCCCTTGGACCCTGAACCACAGGATAGTCACCTCCACCTCCAGACTTACCCCCGCTCACTCAGGAATCACTCCTTCCCATTTTATACTCTGTCAAGAGCGGATCACCACTCGACCCGGCTCTCCCCAACATTTTTAAACTGGTAGCACCTACAGTTGTCCCCCCTATCACTAATGTGATTAATGCTTCACTAGCTTTAGGAATAGTACCGCAGGACTGGAAAAAAGCAATGGTAAAAGCATTACTAAAAAAGCCTCACTTGGACACAGCGGAATTGGGCAACTACCGCCCTATTTCGCTCCTCCCCGGAGTCAGCAAAGTTGCGGACAAATACGTCAACCTCACACTTTCTGCATTCCTTGAATCTCACAAACTGCTCCACCCCTCACAAACAGGCTTTCGCTCTGGCCAAGGCACAGAGACAGCCTTGTTAGCGGTGGTGGAAGAAGCAAGAAAGATCCTCGACTCCGGAGGATCTTCCGCCATAATCCTCCTCGACCTAAGCGCAACCTTCGACACGGTGAACCACCGTATCCTGGTTCATCGTCTCAAGAAGGTGGGAGTGGTAGGTACGGCCCTATCCTGGCTCCAATCCTTCCTGGAAGAAAGATACTTCCAGGTATTTGAAGGCGATATTCTATCTAAACCCTTCCCGCTGCAGTGTGGAGTCCCTCAGGGCTCATCCCTGAGCCCCACTCTTTAATGTATATATGGCCCCTCTGGCGAATATTGTATCCCCTTTGGAATCCATATAGTTACATATGCTGATGACACCCAGCTAGTAGTAGCACTTAACCAGGCCGAACACTCACCCACTGATCTCCACTCCTGTCTCGAGGAAGTTGCTAATTGGATGAGCCTTTCTCACCTAAAGCTCAATGGGGATAAAACCGAGCTTATACTGCTTGGCAACCAGCTAAGTTTCAAATCTAGCACCATGTGGCCAGTCTGCATGGGCCCAGCACCAGTCCCAAAAACTGAGATAAAGAGCCTGGGAATCTGGCTAGATCAAGACCTCACCTTTAAAGCCCAAGCTAGGAAGACTGCCGCCGCGTGCTATGGCCTACTCAGAATGACCCGGAAAATACTCCCCTTACTCCCCTGTCAAGCAAAAAAGCAGCTGATCCAAGCTTTAATTCTATCCAGGTTGGATTACAGCAACGCTCTTTACCTAGGGGCCCCCAACTCAGTAATCACAAAGCTGCAGATCGTTCAAAGCTCGGCAGCTAGATTGCTCACAGGCACAAACAATCGTTGCTCAGCAAAGCCCGCCCTACGCTCCCTCCACTGGCTCCCGGTACAGGAGAGAATTCATTTCAAATCTCTGTGTCGCCCATAGGTCCTTAGAAGGAAATGGGCCACCCATCATCAAAGCCTTGGTCCGCCCCTGCAAGGCCACCAGAAGACTCCGCTCCGACGACCTCCACCTGGCAGAAGTGCCCAGAATTAAAAGAGCCAGAGCGGGTGGCCGACTCTTCTCTTACAACGCTGCCAAGCTTTGGAACTCCCTCCCCCTTCGCATGGAATCTAACCACCTTGCATTTCGCAAACAGCTAAAGACATGGCTCTTTCCATAAGGATTCCCCTCCCCCTGGCTTAGCTGCAGCGCTGGGATGCCTCCGGGTAGCCATGCGCTATACAAAAGCCTTTTACATTACATTACATTTTTACACACAGCAAAACATTCATTGTGAGCCATCCCCAATGAGTGGAAAATTATTTTATTTCTAATCACTATTGAAACTAGAAAAAGCCCCTTGCGCCACCCGTACGTCACTTTTTCCCATATTAAAAGTGACTCACCGGCGATGTAAGGGACTTGTAAATAAGCTCCTAAGTAACTCAGCGGCTCAGTAACTTTGCTTGCTCCCTCACGGACCATCACCACATCCTTTGAGTCTACCAGAAAGCCACCCGCTATGCCCCTTAGCAACTCTGCATGCTCTCTTGTGTGAGCCATTAACTACTACCAAGAAGTCTGCCACACTTGTTTTGCCTCCCAGCAGGCTGTGCGCCACTCCTAACTATGTCGCTCAGTCAGCAGGCTCCTCAGCTACCAATTGTACAGCTCTCTCCTTAAAAATGTGAGGACTGCTCACATGACCTCCTCCGTTCTCTTCCAGGCAGGCCTGTGCAGCTCTGATCAAAACCCGGCATATTTCTGACACACTGCTATCTTCTAATGGTTATGGGGAATAACTACATTTAACAGTCGTAAAGTCTTTACATTTAACGATTGCTGTCCTCTAATATCATACGTCATAAAGCAGTTAACATCTCCATTTTTGAGGGCTGGATCATACCTTTCAGAACTTGACAGTGACAGAAAGGAAAAGGCCACTGGCTTTCCTTCACTGCCATGCATCTAAGAGAGCGCAGCACCTGGACCAACAGCACTCACAACTATATTAGCATTCCCTCATTTTATCTTTTCATTTTATTTATTTATTTATTTAGGAGTTTTATATAGCGCTGGCCAGACCCGAAGGTACCGGAGCGCTTTACAACATTTGTCAAGTGACAGTCGCGTATACAAAGAGTGGTAATAGTAAACACAGTGATTAAAGACAGGTCATTGATCAGCATATGTCACGTAGCAGTCGAATGCAAAGAGTAGTAGTAGTACACATAATGTATCGTGACGGGTCGTTGTTCAAAAAAGGGGGGGCAAAGGTGCGGGTCAAGAGGAAGATGCTGTAAGAAGTTGTTCTTATCATAGTGACTGGATACTCAGGTGGGCGTGATTCTGTTTTGTGGGTCCGCTGTCACTTCGTGAGAGCTCGATTGAGGAAGAGCACTTTGAGCTGGCTTCTGAATTTTTTGAAGGAAGGGTTAGTCCTGATATGTACTGGGATGGCATTCCAAATTTTGTGTGCATTTCCAGAGAATGAGCGAGATAAGGCTTTTTGTTTGCGGGTTTTCGGGGGGATGAGTAGTAGAGTGTTGGTGCTCCTGAGATTTCTTGTCTGCCCCGCTCTGTTGAGTTTGGCGGCTAGATAGGTGGGTTTACCAGTGTGCAGAGCTTTGTGGGTGAGACAGGCAGTTCTGAAGTTAGCATGCATTTCTATTGGGAGCCAATTTAGCTCTCTGAGAGCGGGGGAGATGTGTTCGAATTTCTTTACTCCGGTCACCATTCTGGCTGCTGCATTTAGGGTTGAACTGAGAGGAGCAAGGTGTGATTTTGCCGTGCCTGTGAGGGTGGCGTTCCCGTAGTCTAATCTGGATAGCACAAGGGATTGCGTGACTTGCTTAAGGTCTTTTGGAGGGATAAAGAGTTTGATTTTGTTGAGTAGTTTTAAATTGAAGAAAGCACATCTTGCGGTGTTCTTGATGTGTTTGACCATGTCAAGGTTAGGGTCCAGAGTGATTCCCAGTGATTTTACGGAGTCTGCCGGGATGAGAGTGCAGTTGAGAGCATCAATAGACTTTAGCCATTCTGTGATTCGGGGGGTCTGCTCTTTGTTGGCTATGAGGAGGATTTCCGTTTTGTCCTGGTTGAGTTTCAGATGGTTTTGGGAAAGCCATTTTTGGACTTCTATTAGGGTGTCATTAAGTCTTTGCATGTCCGCTATGGTGGAGGTTACTAGGTATATCTGGGTGTCATCAGCATACAGGTGGAAGGGTATGTTGGCTTTTTTTGCGAATGGTGGTGAGTGGCTCCATGTAAATGTTGAACAGTGTGGGTGAGAGAACTGATCCTTGGGGAACGCCTCTGTTTATGGGGTGTATTCTTTGAGAGCGGTTTTGCAGGAAGGAGGTGAACCATTGTAGGACCACCCCTTCTGTTCCTACCCTTTCCCGGAGTACGTTGATGAGTAGTTTGTGGTCAACCGTGTCGAAGGCCGCCGAAAGGTCCAGGAGTATGAGTAGGCAGCAGCGGTCCTTGTCAAGTGATTTGTGGACGTCATCAATGACATTCAGGACAGCTGTCTCTGTGCTGCATCCTTTTCTAAAGCCCGATTGGTGAGGGTCGAGAAGATCGTTGTTGTCCATGTGATGGGTGAGTTGACGGAGAACACATTTTTCTAGCAGTTTGGCTAAGAATGGGAGATTGGAGACAGGCCTGAAGTTGTTGAGATCGTTTGGGTCAGCGCCTGCTTTTTTCAGTAATGGTGTTACTTGGCCGATTTTGAGGCAGTCAGGCATGATTCCTGTTTTCAGGGAGCTGTTTATAATCTTCGACCAGAGTGGGGCTAGGGAGAGTTTGAGTTTTTTGGCCAGTTGGGCAGGGAGGGGGTCTTCAACGTGTGGTGAGGGCTTGGATCTGGTAGTCAATTCCATAATTTCAGTTTTGGTGATGGGTTCAAATGTTTTCCAGTTGTTTGCGGATTGCCTGAGTGGGTTATTGCCTTCTTTATAGGGGGGCAGACTTTCATTGGGTGGGCGGAGGCGATCCTCTAGTGAGAGCTCAATCTTTGATATTTTTTCATTAAAGAAATTGGCAAATTTGTCACATAGGTCTTTGGATGCCGGAATTGCAGAAGGTGGTGGTTTGGATGTTTGCTGTCTAATGATATTGAAGAGTTCTTTGGGGCGATTTTTAGCATTATTTAGTGCACCACAGAAGAAGGTGGATTTTTCATTTTTGATGTGCTTTTTATATTTCCTACGTTCCTTTTTGAGTTGATCAAGGTGGATTGTCGAAGGGTTGTTACGCCAAAGTCTTTCTGCAGCTCTTAGTTGTCTTCTTTCCGAGTTTAGGTCAGTGTTGAACCACGATCTCGATGGAATGTTCTTGATTTCCTTTTGTTTCAGGGGAGCTATTTGGTCCAGCATGGCGGTCATAGACTCATTGTAATGTGAGGTAAGTTCTGTTGTGGACCTGTCGCATGCGATGGAGGGGAGGAGTGTACTTATCCTTTCTTCTAGTTCTGCGAGGGGGATCTGGCTTAGGTTTCTCGTCCAGTGAAAGTGTTCATTTGTGCGAGGCGGTCGATGGGTCTTTTGGTTGATATGAAATAGAATGATATGGTGGTCTGACCAGTCAACAGGGAGGGTACAGTTGATGGTGACTGAGTCTTCGTGTGCTATGATGGCATCCAGGATTGAGCCTTGGTTGTGGGTTTGCTCGGTGCAGTGTTGGGTCAAATTGTTATTGTGAAGGAGCTCATTTAAAGTTTGTATCAGAGGGTTGTTTACCTCTTTCCAGTGAAGGTTTAGGTCTCCTAGTATTAGGTTGTTCGCGTCTGAGAGTGAGCAGTGTGTTGTCAGGTCGGCACGGTGTTCTCCAAATGCGGGGGTGTTGCCTGGTGGATGGTAGAGGAGGTGGCAGTAAAGCGTTTTGTTGTCTGACGTCTTAATGGTGGCGGTTAGGTATTCCAATGTGTTATATTTGAAGGAGTCCGTTTCTGTTATAGAGATGTTACTTTTATGTATGATTGCGGTCCCCCCACCTCGCTGGTTCTTTCTGTCTTTATTGATGATTGAGAACCCCGGGGGTACAAGCATATCGAAGATGGGGGGTGAGGATTCGTTCAACCAGGTTTCTGTGATGAACGTGATGTCTATGTCATGGGTTAGGATGGTTTCTGCCAGTTCTGCTGCATGTTTGTTCGCAGATCTGCAGTTTATTAGCATGCAGTTGGTCACCCTCTTGTTGTTGAGTTTCTCATTTGCGGGAGCCATAGGGTTATTGGTGAGGTGAGCTGGAGGTCTCACCGTTCTCGGTACTGTATGGTCTCTACCAAATCCAGTGATTACTTGGATCACGGAGCTGGGGGCGACAGTTGGAGTTGCTTTATAGGATTCTGTGAGATCCCTCGCCTCTTTCATGGACATTACAGCGCTAGTTCTTTTGGGTCTATGCGGCTGGTTCCTGAAGGGGGTTGTGTTCCATCTGAGTCGTTGGGCCTTGTGGGGATTTGTGTGTTTATTGAAAGTGCCTGTGTGTGTGAGGGGTGGGCGTTGGGTAGTGGGAGTGGTGCGTTTAGATAAGATTCTTGTTGCACATCCTACCACACAACCAACTTTCCTTTCCTAAGGCGTATGCATACATTTTAATTTTTATGAAATAATATTTACTTAACCCCATGAATGAGCGGAGTTGCACTTTATCTCCTGGAACCGCAGCATTGACAATCACACTTACGAGATCCGTTTTAGGCTTTACCCCCTCAGCTGAGATGGAATATTCCCAATATTTCGTATCAATTTGTAAAAATATACACTTGTCTCTTCATAAAGTGAGACTGGCGTCATCCAACTTATTTCAGACGTTTCAAATTATATTGTGCTGGTCAATCATCTTTCTGAAGACCAAAATTTCATCCTTAGAAAACAAGAGTTTGCCTTGATGACCAAAAATATTAGATGCTAATCTCTGAAACACAGTGGTGCCTGATGCCAAACCAAATAGAAGTCTTATAAACTGAAAAACCCCTTCAGAAATTATGAATGTTGTTAATGCTTTAGACGTTTGATGTAAATCAAGTTGGTGGTAAGCACTTCTCAAATCCAATTTTGAAAAATACTTATTACCTTACAAGAGGAGAACCATCTCATTGATTTTGGGAAGCTGATAACAAGCAAGACAATATTCTTATTTAAGTAGTATGAATCTATGCAGAATCTCAAACTGCCATAAATTGTACGAAGATTTCCTGTTTTTTTCTCTTGAATAGTTTTAACCAACATAAAAAGAAAAGCATGGTACACACTCAGGCATAGAGATTGAAACATCAACTGCTGGTGATTCATTATACTGTATGGAAGGATGAGAGGGGTTGCATGATTGTTTGTGTCATCTGAGATACAAAGTATGGAAAGTCTGTTTTAGAATAATACATTATGTACTTAATTTTGATATATATTTTTGTATAAAAAGTTGTTTAGTACTGCAATTTTTGATATATTAAATGTATTATATTTGAATATACTCTGGTTCTTTGGTCATTGGATAGGATGCCACATAAACAATAGAGTTATATGTAACCAATGTTGAAACAGACAGTTGCCTAAGAAATTTTTATACAATTTATTGTACTGTCCCTGTCTTAGAAACGCAATTCCTTTTTTCAGGGGTACCCCTATATATTTGCAGTTGAATCTCAAACTGCCATCAGCCTTTTTCAAGATAATCACTGGGGAGAGCCTAGCAGCTTCCATTTGTTCTATAACGCCATCTGTTATTTGCATTAACATTTCTTTTACATTTTCTCCTAGGCCTGTGCCTGATGGACACTGCATCAGATGGCAAACAAATTTTAAGAACATATCTCTTAGCCAAACCTAGCTTCGAATCAAAAAGTTTTAAAAATTGACTAAATTCTCCTCACTGTTAGTATCCGCAAAATGCCGTAAGATTCAAGATTATGTGAAGATCATATTGATGCATTCAACCCAATATAGGTAGTATGCTCCTTGCTACATACACCTTTCCAGCTAATGTTGAAATTTAATATCTGCCCACATATTACCTAGAACATCAATGTTACCTCTTTCATAACCTTTAGAGTTGGTGTCTTTACAGCTTAGCTTGACCCCAGTCCACATAACGTGAAGCATGTCCCATGGAATTATTGTGTTCTGTTAGGGCTCATTCTACCCTCCAGGTGTCTCTATCACCAGATTCCACTCTACACCACACACCAACATTCTATTACATAATTCACTCTCAGCAATCCAGACTCCAGCTCAGACATACAGAGAATAGGGACACACAGGATACTGCATGCCTCCTTTTCATACCAACAACAAAACAAAGAGCAGTATTCACGTTCATATAAAGAACAGAAACAATCATTCACAATCACTCAATTACCAACATGTCGAGATTATCCATTCACCCAACAATCACCTGTTAAACTCTCCAGGAGTCATGGAGACACACAAAAACAACAAAGAGCAGTTACAGAAACTTTGCAAATGGTCAAGACATGAGGCTTAACACATCTCATGTCAAAAAAGGAAATGAGACCCCAACTAGGTTGCAACTACCATTGCACAATGGTCCAAGACATACAAGTCTTGCGTTCAAATGACACATGGCGCCTACCTCCACATGTCTGCACACTCACAATGACACCATCCAACATTTATGCACATAGTACATGTAGTCACAGTTGCTAAGTCACAAGCAGCCAGGGAACAGAAGTCATTGGCTTTATACGACAAAGGTTTCCTTATAATCCCTAGGTCTACACAGGCAAGGCACAGACAAACAAAAATGGAAAGTTTAACCATAAATCAACTTAACTGAAATCTCTATCGACCAGACACTAACACAAAACCTGTCCTCACAACAAACCCCATGCACAAATTCAACAGACATCCACGTCACCCCACTAAAGTACGCATGTGACACAGACATTACAAACTGTAATATTTACTCCATCATCCCCAAGCTCCAACATGCACAACTCCAGAGGAACAACACACTCCATCACATACTCATGCACAAAGTACTGCTGAACACTCCAACACACTCAATACCTAGTCACACTAGCTGGCAAGACCATCATGACCAAGAGCCAGGGCAAAGAAAGCACTTAAACTGCATCCAGTACCACGCCCTCTGGAAACTGCACCACAAAAAGTGGGGGCACCTTCTGAACACAATGATGACAATCTCCAGTAGACACATACTACAAACGTATTAACACAACACAACAATCAAGCACTAGAAAAAAACATCAATGCAACCACTGACTGCAGAAAATGCCAGGAGGTAAAGAAGAACTCACCTACAACAAACTAGAGCTACATTAAAAAGTATCAATCAAACACAACATTTACCTACTCCATTACATGCAATGGAATAAAACGCACCACAAGAGAATCACAAACGTGCTCTGCCTCCTATACCACACACCAGTCAAATCTTCCCATTTGTACATTCTCAACAGAACAGGGTACTAAACTTCCCCACACAATCTATCGCAATATGGTACTTCTTTTCTCTCACCTTGCAACCAAGGGGTACTTTTCCATGCAACTTCTCATAGTGGAGGTTACTCTTGTCCAACTTAGCACACCATGGGGTGCTCCCCCATGCAACACAAAATGTTTCTACACTTCCCCAACTTGGCACACAACAGGGTACTCTGCCATACAACCACTAGCAACATGATACTGCTCTTTCCATAGTGTACCAACACACACACAAGTGCACTACACTCTTATCTCTTGCGACAGGGTCCTACTCTTCTTCATATCTATGAAACTTGAACAAGCACGACAGCATATATCTTTACAACATGCAAATGGATACTACACATAATTCCCCAAACTGCTAGCTAGACTATAAAGCGAGTCAAAATCAAATGCTTACACAGAACTCCCAAAACAACCTACAGGGAAATTGTAAACTTCCCAATCTGTCTTGCAGTGGTAAGCATACAGCACACCACAACCTACAAATAAGCTGCAATTTCCATACAACAGACATCAACTTACACAGAAACATTCTAACCTGACACATGCATTCCCAATAAGATGTAATGGCACATGTGCCATTAAAATAAGATGTAATGGCATATATAAATACGGAGGAATCATGAAAGAATCACCATCCAAACTGCTCCCCAGCTTAATAAACCTCACAGTTAGGGGGAAGCAAGCACATTTCTAAACAGAATAAAATAATTGAGACTCAAGGAATACTAAATAACCCCACTGATTACTTAACTGAATGTTGGACAAATGTCTGGCAGGCAATGTTTTAACTTCTCATTACTTCAGGGCACAGTGTACTTAGTCTAATTTCTTTCTTGAATGTCCATGGAGATAGTCCTCCTTTTTTTCTAAATTAGCCAGGAGGCCTAGGGTAATCGTTCTTCAATGTCTCCAGACATGTCACAATCAAGCATCAGCTTTCTACCCTACATCACAATGTCAAGGCTTAAATAGTCAGCGCCTCAACTGATACATCCAGTTCTGGGATCCAAGACATTGGTAAGGCTCTTTCACAATGTGTGTGCTATGTCCCCAAACACCACACCGTCGTTCAAAGCCAACTTTCTCGAGCCAGAGAGGAAAGTTCCCATTTACAGAGTGCTCGTATTGTCGCAAAACCTCAGTCCATCGCTTTGACCACAGTGCTAGCATGACCTGCGCCATTTCGTCTGGCCATTCTGCACTGGGCACCATAAAATATGAGGAATGCCCTTACCCAGCACTCATACAGACCATGCGCTGTTCTCGCCTAATTTGGTCATGCCTCGTGTGCTCACCAGGATTCTTGTTTGGTCAGTGGTGCACGCCCCTCTAGTGATGTAGACAGAGCTTGTGCCCTTTTGACAGAGCAGCATTCGGGCTCATGAGTGATGTATGAACCCTGCTCATGTGATACTTGAATTCAAATGTTGCAGTTCAGGAACACCAACTTGGCAAACAGTACCCTTCAAAGGCATGGACTAGCCTGTGCGACACATTAATTGAGTGCTTCTTCTTATGTCACCGCTACCATTGAATGTATTACTGCCTAAAGCTCCATGGCTCATTGCCTTACCGTGAAGGTGATTTCTTGTCTCTTCCTGCTGTCTCTACAACACTGTCTCCACAGCATCATCTCCAGAGGACAGTCCTTATAACACTATCTCCACAGCATTGTCCTTAAGCTTAGAACTTTACACTGGGACACATCACCTTAGTTTAAACTCCCCCCAGCTGCTCCTATTCCTTGCTAGTCCTTGCCCACCCTCCCCACTGGACTCCTCCTGCACAGCATCTTGAGTTGAGAAGACATCACTTGCCAGCAGATTTGAGGGCGGCAGCCTCAAACTAGTCCTCCATGGTAATCTTCTGCCTCACGATAGGCCTCCTCCCCTACCAGATATGGCTCTCAACTGAAACCAGAGTCTTGATGCATTTTCACACCGGTCCTTAACAACTTGTCTCAAAAATGTTAACGTTAGTGGGTAGGGTCTTCATGCAAGAGTCTGGAGACATTCAGATGGAATTTACATGCTCTATTCCTTTTCAGTTTGCAAGGAAGGTGAGAAATGTTTAAAAACAGATGGTGGTGCAGGCATTCCTGTCTACACAGAAAATCCTGGTATACCGTGGAAGAAAATTTGTCATGATCATAGGTCATTTCTGGTCATTACCTGAACATTTAAGATATGAATTGGTATTGGTAGATGCATATTTTAAGTGGTTTGAAGATGAGTTTTGATGCCTATAACCACACAGTTCACCATTAAGATCTTGAAGAATATGTTCTGTAGGGAAGGTCTTCCCCCTGTCCTTGTCACTGACAATGGAATTTAGGCTCAATGAAATTGTTTTTGAAGGGTTGTGGTATAACACAGATTAAGATCACCTTGTAATATCCTTAGTCTAATGAATTAGTGGAACAAGTTAACAGATTTATTAAGGACAGTATGGAGATGACAGTGAAGTTGGGTGGATGTTGACGCTTCTGTGAGAGATACGTTATGAGTATATTGCATTACAGTCACAGAAAGTTTCAACAAAAGTCAGATTGTGCTGATGAGGAGCAGGATTGCAAATTCTAAGATAGTTCCTTTGTAGTTGAAGAATTGTTTCAAGGGTACGACAGTCATATGGGGAAGATACACCAGTGGCTCCTAAAAGGCAATTGGGTGAAGATTAAGCTGGGAGCATCAGTAAGTGACTTTTCAATGTTCAAATGTCCTTTCAAAGTTAAAAAGTGTTGGGTGTGAAGGTTAAATTGGAGAATGTTCAGTGTTGGAATCGGAGAGTAGCTTTGCATCAGAATGGTGTTTATTGTGCACAATCTGTGTGTAGTAGTGAGAGCTGCAGTTGTTTGATGCTCATGAGCGATCATAAGTTGATTTCCAGCTGACATGTTTATGGGGAAGAAGTTAGCCTCAGTAGGTACATTTTAGGTGCAGGTGAATACGTCAGCTTCCACAGGAACAAGAAGGAGGTCCTGATACCACAACACTTATGAAAACAGAATGGGTGTGGGGGATGATATTAGAAGTAGACACCCTCCTACCTGGTTGAGAGAACATGTATGCAATCAATTGTTACTTAGCCCACTTTGGATAATCTGCCAGCTACCCATCTCAATATTATAATTGTCATAACATGTGTTTTCTTTAGGAATTTTTTTGCTGCAATTTGTCTTCCGTAATTTATTTAATCCTTGAAACTCATGTTTTAATTATTCTATTGATATTCTCGAACTTTAAAGTGGCTAAGAGGTGCCTTATCTTTAAGTAAGCATGAAATATCCCATTGGAATTCACATACATTCTAAATTCTCTGTTTTCCCTTGTGTGTATTTTCTGTACTGGCAGATTCTCCCATCTGCTGCATCTATGAGCACCATCACAGGTTTACAGGGTTAATGACTGAATAAATCATCCTTAACATCAGGAAGGCACCAACCTGTTTACTACAGAATCATAATATGATGATGGATGTCTTCGATGGCAGAACCGATCACGGTTGCTCTTGAGTCAAAAACCTTAAAAGCGACCAAGGTGGCAGTAATTCACATGCAGACTGAAGCCAGATGGCTGCTCATTCTGGACACATACACCCAAAGGCAGTGTGGTAAGTGTGGATCTGGCGCAGCAACAGTTGAGTAGAGGTCTTGTTCAGAAACCATTTTGGACAAATTGCCACTGAAAATTCTAGGAACCCCTTTCCTTCCACTAAACAAAGATGAGGTGGTCAAACAACATTTCAGTTAGCTTCTAGTTGTATAAAATGGTCACTGGATGGTTGTGTTCATACTTTGATACCTAACTGAGCAGAGTCTTGATAATAATTTTTTGCTGGTAACACAATAGACATCGTGGAGTTGCGGCACATGAGCGTGAAACAGTGGGTTTCAATGCTTCTAACTAATACAAGAGTTAAGACGGAGGATCAGGGCCATGTGAGTCTCAATAGACAATGGGATACCAAAGGGGATGATGGACGGAGCGTTTGAGCAAATCAAACACTCACCCCCAGTCAACTGATCTGGGTTTAATCCATCATCATTCTTTAGCTCACTCCACCACCCCACCCCAGTTCAGACATGGCCATATGCAAATCAGTCTGACCCTGTGACTCATGGGAACAGTCCAGCCCGAACTGCCAAGCCATGTCTTCCCTGGACCGGAAACAAGCATCCTGGGACCGGTTTCGGGTTCATAACCCTCATCAGCCAAGCTATCTTGAATCCAGTGGCAAAGTGAGCAAGGGACCCACGTCTGGGCATACCCTGCCAACTTAGGGCGAACAAAGCGATACCAAAGGGGATGATGGACGGAGCGTTTGAGCAAATCAAACACTCACCCCAGTCAACTGATCTGGGTTTAATCCATCATCATTCTTTAGCTCACTCCACCACCCCAGTTCAGACATGGCCATATGCAAATCAGTCTGACCCTGTGCCTCATGGGAACAGTCCAGCCCGAACTGCCAAGCCATGTCTTCCCTGGACCGGAAACAAGCATCCTGGGACCGGTTTCGGGTTCATAACCCTCATCAGCCAGGCTATCTTGAATCCAATAGACAATGGGGCATATTCTCAAGGAGCTATCGCCAAGCCAACGGCACTTTATCGCAGCCAAATCCACGATAAAGTTATCACCCCATTCCCAAGCTGGTGCTAACAGCCCATAACACCAGTTTACCTGCGATAGCAGTCGCAAAAAACATCGCCACAGAGGAGCCCGGCAACTAACGCTAATGATATGCAGAGTAGGTGTTCCAGTGCAAAAAGCTGTGACAACACCACTCCACAACATTCTCAACAACCAGCCAGATCGGCAATAAGATCACAAAACATGCGCTAAGGCGCGTTAGCTGCAGGAAACTAACACCTGCTCCAACCTGGTGTAAAGTCGGACGACAACCGGCAACAGACAAGGGAGCACAGCTCAAAGCCAAACATGAAGAACAACAGATGCCCTGGAGCAACCCATCAAGCAGGCCTGAGCCCCAATAGGCCAACAACACCCACCGCCACCACCCCCAGGACCCCCCCGGGGCCCTACCCCGGGCACCCTCCACACCTCCCCCCTATGGACAAAGATAGTGCACATCAACTCCACGAAACATGAACCAAACAAATCACCTGAAGTCGCACAATCACAACACCCAACATACATGTGTGGCTAGAAAAAGGGAAATCATACACCTATATCAAAATATCCAAACAATACGTTTATTACAGAACAAACCAAAAAAAAAAAATCTGAAGAGGCATGGCGGGTCGTCTCAGGACAATCTGTAAGTCACAGCCTGCAAAACAGAAATCTGGATCAGAAGCTGTGCCACGCGCCCATCAAAGTACAGAGAGAGAGAGCGAAAGAGAGGAAGAGGGAGGGAGGGAGAAAGAGAGAGGGAGAGAGAAAGAGAGAGGGAGAGAGGGAGAGAGAAAGAGAGAGGGAGAGAGGGAGAGAGAGAGAAAGAGAGGGAGAGAGAAAGAGAGAGAGAGAGAAAGAGAGAGGGAGAGAGAGAGAAAGAGAGGGAGAGAGAAAGAGAGAGGGAGAGAGGGAGAGAGAAAGAGAGGGAGAGAGAAAGAGAGAGAAAGAGAGAGAGGGAGAGAGGGAGGGCAGGAGAGAGAAAGAGAGAGGGAGAGAGAAAGAGAGAGGGAGAGAGAGAGGGAGAGAGAGAGAAAGAGAAAGAGAGGGAGCGAGAAAGAGAGAGGGAGAGAGGGAGGGAGAAAGAGAGAGGGAGAGAGTGCCGACACTGCGGACCTAGGCCTCACTGCTCATCTGCTGCCACCAGTGTGTCTCCAACCATGTGCCGGTATTCACAGCAGTCCCCCAGGTCCCTCAACTGAAACAGTTTCCAGAGACATGAATGGCAGAGCCCTTACAGCTGAACACGCCATCATCGCTTGCCCGCCCCTGCGCAACCAGGCCTCACTGCTCACCTTTCGCAACTGGCGTGTCTCCAAGAGGGCCCACCACGTTCCTGAGGGATCTCCAAGCCCGGTGCCCGCGACCATGGCACCCTCCACATCATGCAGCCCCGCACCGAGGGCCACCAGGTCACACACCTGACTCTGGGTCTTGATTACGCAATGGCAGAGACCACATCAGTGCACACGGCATTATCGCAGGCTGCAAACCCGCTCAGCACTTGAGGTGCCACAAACTCTGTGAAGCACGACGCAATGCCACGTGGCGGGAGGGCCGCACTGCCCGCTGGCCCAGGCCTACACTGCGGCCCAGCAGGGCTCACACTAATCCTTGCCAGTACGTACCGCCAGGACGGCGCATCATCGCAGGCTGCACACCCGCTCAGCACTTTAGGTGCCCCTATCTCACTGCACCGCAAGACACTGTCCCGTGGCAGGGTGCCTGTGCCTGCCGCAGTGTATCCGGTGCCACCAAGTCTGTGCCCCGCTAGCCATGGACCCTTAATGATTGAGTCCCATTGTGTGGACGCCATCATGTCACCCCCGGCACTGGGCAATGTGAGGCAGCAGGGCCCTAGGCCCTCATGCACACATGAGAACTACACAGAGACACCCAGTCAGAGAGAGTGGAAATGGCATCCAGCACGTGCGCCAGGCCATTTTTATTGCCAGGGTCACATGTCCTGTGACGCCAGTGCTGGATGGGTGTGGTGTGGGTGTACACCAGCCGTGAGGGAGTGGCTGTGGCATGCTGACAACTAGACCTGTGAGCTGCAGATCCCCACAGTGAGTACCTAGGACATGTAGCGCTGTCGTCCCCCCTGTGTGCGTAATCAGAGTGGGCTGTCCTGGAGTATGCCAGTCCAGCGTAAGGGTGCGAACAATGACCCCGGGGCTCTGGGCGTGGTTCCGTCCTGGGCTGGTCAAGGAAGTGACTAATGGATGTGTCTCCGTTGTAGTGTCGGCGCCACCCGGACCGGAATCAGCAATCTGTCACCCTGTGACAATAGTCCCACAACATGGGCAACATGGACGTATGGGGGAATCACTGACCCTACATTCATCCATACTTCTACACTTGAAAGATCACAGACATGACACATCTGTGTGGATATGAATGTTTATTACACATTCAAGGGAGTGTTGCAGCTGGAGCAGTACAGGGCCATGCCAACCCCACTTCACATTGTCGGTCCGTGGAGGGCCAGCCAGAGTCCTTCAGGGAATGACAGGTACATCAGGAGAGGAGGACTTCAGTCCGCAGTCTGATAGCTGTGTCATTGGTGACCAAACAGAATATGGCAGTCCATGTCGAGGTGCGAGGTGAGTGTTGCAGAGTGCATCGGGGGACAGTGGAAGGTGATGATGCAGAGGGCAAAACTAAGCAGAAGCAGGCCACATGGCGGAGATGAATGCTACTGCGTCCTCCTGACCACGAGGGTGGGTTCATACGCATCTTCGTCCTCTGCTGTTGCATGTGCCTCACATGTGGGTGGTGGTGTACTGTCCCCAGCACTGTGTGGCACAGACACATCAGGGGCCGGAGATGTGGATGGGGTGGTAGCAGCAGCATGCATCAGCGCCAGGCCTTGTGGCAGCAATGCATGAGGAAGGTCTTTGGGGCATTGAGGGACCCAGCTACCTCTCGCTGGTGTGCAGCCGTGGCAGCCGCTCTTTCCGCCTGCACCCGCTCCATGTTCCCCATGATCCTACGCATGTGTCCCAACTCCCGGGCGAGATCGCTGGAGGAACTCTGGCTAGACAGTCGTTCTTGTCGCAGAGTCAGGACTCTGGCGATGTCAGCCATGGTCTGTTGGAGGGCATGGAGCGGACTGTGGGCGTCCGTTAGGGACTGTGAGTGGTCCCTGATGGGACTTAGACACCCACGTATGGCGTCTAGTTTGGCTGCCATGCGGTCGAATCCCACCTGCACCTGTTCAGCCAGCTTCTCCTGGCACCCCAACACACGGCGTTGGAAGGCCATGTGTTCGTCGTGGGGGTCCTGGGAGGCAGTCGTGGTGGTGGGTGCTGCCTGCTATGTGTACTGTGCAGGGGGGGCTCCTCGTGGCAGCTGGGTTGCCCTGATCCTGGAAGTGGGCTGCGGAGGCTCTCCACGATCTGTTCGAGGGCGTGTGAGTCGAAGGTGTGGTGGTCCTCTTCGTCATCAGAGAAGAGAGGTTCGGACTGCTCTGCAGGAGGTGTTGGATTTCCCCCTGCAATGTGAAGGGGAGATGCAGTTTGACATTGTGTACACATTTATGTTGACGCATTGTACATGTCTGCAACTCTGCATTCAGACTGCATGACAGTGTACATTGTGACTGTTTGGGGGGAGCTGCCTATTTGATGCGGGACAGTGGACATTCCGACTACATCACGGATGTGGGTTTGTACTTGTACATTGTCAACTCACATTTCCCAACAGTGCCACATGTGATTGGCCAGTTTCTACGCACATGCGGCACCTGTTGTGTCCGCTGTTCTGTTGTGGACGTGTTGCGGTTTGTACCACCTAGTTGTCAGTGTTGATGTGCTCTGCATGTTATGTGTGTGTGCCGCATTTTGGGGGAGTCGCCCCAGCATCTCTGATTTAGCTGACATCCTCCCTTCCATGCGGTGTGCCTCTGGGTTCTGTGCTTCTGCAGTGCTGAGATGTTGCATACCTGTGTGCATTGGTCTCTTGGTGGGAGTTGTGGGTCTGGGGCATGTTTTGTCCGCAGATGTGCTATGCTTAATTGTGCATGTGTGCCATTGTGCCCATCTCCCCCCGTCCCCTCAGTCCCTGGTGGTTACTCACCCTGTTGCTGTTGTGTCCGGTCATGTTGAGCAGTGTCCGGTCCCCCGACTCCTGCCACCGTCTCCCCACTGATGACTGTGGACACCATTTCCTCCATCTCGTCCAGCTCCTCCTGTGGCGCAGGACTCCCACCTCCAGTCTGCATTGCTGCCTTCCGGTTGTTTGCGAGTTTCAGCTTGGTTTTGCGCTTCACATCATTCCAGCGCCTCTTGACCTCGTCCATTGTCCTCTTCAACACTCCGACTGCATTCACCTTGTCCACGATGGTCTGCCATATTCCATTTTTAGTTGCCAGTGACACGGTGGAGGTGACGAACAGTGATTGATGGTGTTCTATCACCTCCATGATGATGATCCTGTTTTCCTGCGGACTGAACTTCGTCTTCCTCTTCTTCTTGTCCTTGCCCTTCCCTGACCCCGAGGTCCCAGGCTGGTCCTCCGTGGGGCTTGTGGGGTTCTGGTTGTCCCCTGTACTTGCCCCGGCTGCCTCCATTGTGCTTCGCTGTTGTTTGGCTTTTGTTGGTATGTTTTTTACTACTTTTATGGTGCATTTTCCCGCATGACGCGTGGGAATTGCAGGCCTGTGGCTGGTTTTCGTAGATTGTTGTATCGCGATTGGCGTCATTGCTACGATTTTCGCGTTGGGGTTTCGCGTTTTTGCGGCGTCGCGTTGTTTCTAACGCGTTCATTTGACGCGTTGTCCTGTGACTATCGCATGGTACCGCTGTGTTGTGGAAACCACGTTAACACGGAGTTGTTTTCCCGCGATGGACTGCGATGTGTAGGGTTGCGTTAAGCTACACTTGCGGTAGTTATCACACGTTCTTGAGAATATGCCCCAATGACTGTTTGCCATTAAATAATACCTTCACAAGACAAAATTCAATGTGAAAACCATAAAGGTTTATTCAAATTTAAAAGTCATTACAGAAGGCAAAAACTAGTTGGTAAGTAATCCCAATTGCGAGAGCCATCAACATAAGGTTGACCTCCAAAGCAAGTAAATTACTAGAATAGAAAAAACAAAGTATAGTTCAGCAAAAGTGCTTGCATAAATCTAGTCTGTTTAAAAGTCATGGAAAGTTTAAATATAAATCATTACATACTGGCATACAAACTACCTAGTTTGTCAAGCAAGAAAAGTAACTTTCACATTGACCAACAGTAAAACAAGAAAATATCATACATCAAATAAGAAACATTTAAGAATACCTGCCTTCATGCATAATTATTGTTGGACTTGGCCCTTTTTGGCAGGTTCACCCCTAAACCTTTTGCCTTAAGTTCTGACATGGTGTTGGTGGTTTTAGGCCTCTGGGCACTTTCGCACTGTGGTCCAGTGGAAAGTGCGTGCGCTCTCTGTGTACATTTGGTGAAGTTGGCCTGCCCTCCCATAGGAATGCATTGGGGATAAGTGTGTCCGTGGTAATTCCTGGTATGAGAGGAGCGGCCGGGGCGAGTTTAGTATGTATGAACTCGTGAGAATAAATACTGCGCAATGGTGTGTGCAGATTTATGATGACTGGTGGAGAACCAGGGCCGGACTGGCTACCGGGCGTTTTGGCATGCTGCCGAGCTGGGGGCTGATGTCACTGCGGTGGGGGCTAATTTCGTTGATGGAGACCTGCGTGTGCTTCGAAATAAACAAAGCAAAACGAATTTCGTTCAGCACACGCAGGTCCGCATCAACGAAATCAGCCCCCAGCTCGGCAGCATGCCTAAACGCCCGGTAGCCAGTCCGGCCCTGTGGAGAACTGCCGCTTTTAGAAGTTGGCATTTCTGTGTGCTGTGTGTCTGCCTGCCTGATGTGAATTGCATGTCTGGCTTGTGAGTGACAGGGGCTGGGAGGTGTGTGTGGCTCCAGGAGGGGCAGGGTGAGTCAGCGCTGGGCTGAATAGGACACCTGGGCTGGGAGTAGTGGGAGGAGTAATCCCCTGACTCTGAATAGGAGTGTGCCTGCCCTGTACAATGCTGGCTCCGCCCCCTGTGGTGTGTCTGATCACCTAGCCCCCACCTGACAAAGGGGAAGAGGAGCTTCGAAAACAAAGTGCTCCAAATCCCCCCAGAACCAGTTGCATCTGGTTCCCCCATGCCCTGCACTTTTAGACAAAGGTTTGTGTGATATAAATATAGGGGCTGTGACCCCATGAAAATGTTTAGTTCAGTTCTGGTGTGCTGATCCTGCTGGGGCGTGCTGCTGCTGGGGCCCTGGGGGGGCTGCCAGGAGGGCTTGCCTCCCTGGGCCCTGCATTGCCCCTTTATCCCTAAGGACCTCCAGGACATCTTGTGCTCTTAGCGCCTCGTGAGCGCTGGGCTGGATTCTTCTTTTTCCCCAAGGAAGAGGAGAACGTGTGGGCTTCGCAGCACGGTGCTGCAGCCCTGGGAGAGGGAATCCCGGCGTGAGGGATTCCCCCATGATGCTCGAGACTGCGGGTGCCCACCCCTCTTATGGGATCTTAATTGCAGGTGCCCACCCTGCATTATGGTGCCACGTTAGCGGGAGCCCACCCCGCTTTCTATTTTCAACTAGGAGGGAGCCCACCCCTCGTTGCTGCCGCGAAGAGGAAAGTGACTGCGACCCCAGGCCCGCCTGGTTGTGGGCGGGGCCTGTGGACGGAAGCGGAAGAGGCCGGAAGCGTGAGTGGTGTTCAAAGACCCGGACGGGAGCCTACCCCGCGCCGGGACGTACTGAGGGGGACGGGAGCCTACCCCGCCTCCACGAGCTCCGTTGAGAAGTCACGGGTCCCAGGAGGGGGCCCGGGTGAAGGGGAGAGGCGGCCGGAGCAGGCCGCGACCGAGCGATACCCAAGGCGGGGCTCCCGTGGTGAAGAGGGAGCCCCGCGGGCAGCCGCAGTGTGACCGGGCGAAGCCGGAGATCGCCGGCAAGGGGAGGAGGAAGCCATCGCCTGTCCCGGTGAGTGCTGAGTTTCCGAGCGGCCCGTCTGGCAGCGGGCCGCTCCAACGCTTGGGGGCAGTTTCATTTGAGAGTGAAAGAGCCCCAGAGGGCCACAGTGACTTGGGGGCATATCGAGGCACATTGTCGGTGCCTGGGCGGTCCCTCCAGAGAGCGGGCCGCCCCAACGATGGGAGGCATGTTTTTACAGCCCCGTGGGGGTCCAAAGGGCACAGAGGTGCCGGACCCCCCCTTTAGGAAAGTGCCACAGCTGCGCCGCACCAGCGCGGGCAGCTGACGAGAATTGGGCACAATTGATTCAGAGTCCCTAAGTGGGACAGGAGGCACAGTGGTGCAGGGCCTTCACTGGATTTACAGCTGCGCAGCACTTAGTGCCAGCTGCCACGTTTAGGCCACAGTTATTTGGGGGCATGTTTTGAGAGAGGAGTGAGATGCACTCCTTTGCCCTAGCGCAATGGCGCACTTTGGATTCTGCTGCATAGACAGCAGCCCTGACTTTCTGGACAGAGGGCATCTGAGCCCTAGAGAAGGCCAGTTGGCCAGGAGGGCCAGAGATGTATGTGATATTAGGAAATGTGATGCTCTACTATGATTCATGCCTCTAAATGTGTTTGGGGATGAGATCATGTGCGTGATGTGATTATGCTGGTGAGATTATTTCCTACTGTGAGTTTTACCCCTAATGTGAGTTATGCTTAGGAGGTTATTGTCTAATGCGTTTAGACTTATGAGATAATTGCATAATGTGTTTATGCTGTTGAGGTTGGCGCAGAATGTAATTAGCGCCCAATGTGATACTGTGCATAATGTGGTTTATGTTACAGGATGATGCTGAGTACAGTGGTTACCAGTGATTACTGGTTGTACGTGTATGATGTCTTACTTTTGCTAAGTTCACTTTGTGATGGTTCTGACAGTGGTCCAGTGGGCCCTGTCAGGTGTAAATAATCCCTTGTAGATATGACCTAGTGCCAGGTGGCACAATGTATATTATGTGATTACTATTCTAATGTGTTATGAGAATACAAAGGCTATTTTTGATATAACCTTGTGTGGAGTTCCTTTTGTGGTGTGCCTGGTATGTTGTTGCTGTGTGCGTGTTGCGTAAACGCTTTACACATTGCCTCCGGGATAAGCCTGACTGCTCATGCCAAGCTACCAAGGGGGTGAGCAGGGGTTATCTTTGGCGTGTAACTCCCTCGCACTGACTAGAGTGGTGGTCTCTGCCTGGCTTTGGCGCAAGCCTTAGCCAACCAGAGATCCCATTTCTAACATTAGTTGTCAGCGGTGAGGATAGGACTTGCGTTTGCGCAGTACCACAGCGACAACTGGTTACACTACAAAACTCTACATTTTAGATAGTCACAAGTTGGGGATTATTGTTTCTAATTTTGTTTTCTCCTCAAAAGTGTCATTTGTGAATGGTGTTTTCTGCGCTTTTATGTTTAGTGGCAGAAGAGAGAAAATGACAGGGCGGGGACGCCAGTAGGTGGGGAGGTTCCCATAGATAGGGAGTCCCTTGCTGGGTCCAGTGCCCCATCCCTTTTCCTGTCCCCAGAAGTGTGGGTGGATAGGAGGGAAGAGAGGGAGTGTGGAGGAGAAACAGCTAGCTCGGGAGGGTAGGTTATCCCCTGAGTGTAGTTTGAGTTGTCTGGGTTCACCAGTAAGGGTGGGATCCAGTGGTGGCAGCAAGATGAAGTCCAGTGCAGGAAGTCCCATTCCCAGTTCCCAGAGTATGGTACCTGGTTCCCAGTAAGAGGGGGATAGGTTGAGATTCAGGGGCAGTAAGATACTGTCTCACCATTCTGGGGGGGGGCGTATGTGGATGAATGGTGTGTTGCACTGGACGATTGGGTGTGAGTTCTCTGAAATAAGGAGCTTGCATGGGGGAGTGACCCTAGAGGAATGGTGCAGGTGTCTCCCAACCCGTGTGGCGGAGATGGTTCAGAGGAACCCAACTAGGTGCCCTTATAGTGAGAAGGTTGCAAGGCCTCACATCATGTCCTTAGAGGAAGGTGTGAGACTGGGCCGTGATCCGTGCTCTCAACCTCAGTCTCCAGTACTGGATGGTTCTTAGAGGGAACACCAGGTAAGGAGCCTAGTCTGTCCTGTTGGACTGTTCTTGGTGGGGTATCTCCCCGTGGTAGGTGAGCTGAGAGTGATCTTACAAGGAGTGGCTGAGGTGTCTTCCAACCCAGAGGGGTGGAAGAGGTTCAGAGTAGCCCAGCTAGGTTCCGGTGTAGTGGGAGGGGTGTAGGGACTCACGTCCTGTCTCAGAGGAGAAGGAGTGAGTGTGGGGCTGTGTGTCTCAAGGTGCCCGAAACCCCGTCTCAGGACCTGGATGGTTCCCGAGGGGAACACCAGGTTGGGATCCTAGGCTGTACTAATAGGCCATTTGTGGGGGATCTCCCAGTGTCTAGAGGACGTGGAGTGTCTGTAACTAGAGCTCCAGCGGTCCTGGTGTCTGGCGGTACTGCTCCTGGTTGGGAGGGTGCAGAGGTCCAGAGTGAGGGGTGAGAGGGGGATGTGTTCCCCTGTGGGAGAGCCAGTGGGTCAGAAGGGGCCATGGTGACGCCACTTCTGTCCTGGGGGATCTTCACGCACTGTCAGATGGACAGGAGGTCATGAGATCTGTGCCAGGCAGACTGTCACACGACACATTAGTTATGTGTCACCCCCTCGGGGAGTGTGCAGAAGTTGAGATTGAGGGGTGAGAGGGGGAAAGAGTCCCCAGTGGAAGAACCAGTGGGTCAGAAGGGGCCATGGTGACATCACTTCTGTCCTGGGGGAGCTTCACGCACTGTCAGATGGACAGGAGGCCGAGATCTGCGCCAGGCAGACTGTCACACGACACATTAGTCATGTGTAACCCTCAGGGGGGGGGCATGCGTGCTCCCCATGAAGTCCTGGTTCACCGGGCATCTGACAAAAGGGTACCGTCCCTGGGTTGGGGAGCCAAGAGCAGGTGTTTCCTGACCTGGACGGCAGGGCGACTGTAATCAGTGTCCTGACCGGTTTGCCTTCTAGGAGTACCACCCTGAACACAGGTGGGGCCCATCTTAAGTGAAGGGACCCTGTGTTTCCCAGAAGGGGTGGTGCAGGCCTAGCCGGGATCTTTAGGGTCCCTGGCTGAGTGTGGTAGTACTACCCTGAAGGCAGGTGGGGCCCATCTTAAGTGAAGGGACCCTGCGCTTCAGATGGGAGGGTATCGGGCTCTGGAAGAGGGTGCAGAGGGAGGGAGTCCTCGCCTCTGACCCCGGTGCAGCCGGTGAATGGATCCCAGGTGGTAGACCAGTTGATGGAGAGAGGTCCTGAACTGGTGGGAGAGTTGTGTTCTGGTGAGTGCTTCTCCTGGGAGAGCGCAGAACCTCAGACGAGAGGTAGGGTGAGGAGATGCTTCGCCCATGACCTCTGGTCAGCCTGAGGGTGCGGACCCTAGGTTGGAGGATCAGTGGTAGTTTGGAACTACACTGAGAGGGAGAGTGGAGAATGGCTATTGTATGCCAGGGGTTACTGCCGCCCACTCTGTTGTTTGGCAAGGACCAGTGATGTCTGGGTGGCCTAGGGCCTGGTCCTGGCCGTGTGCAACTAGGGAGTACCAGTGGGGTAGCCTAGTTGGGCCTGAGAGTTTGTTTCAGAGGGAACCACATGGGTTCAGAGTGGCGTAGAACCGGAGGGTGTCCCTGCAGTGAGGGCCCGCGTCCGTGTTCTATCGCCCGAAGCAGGGAAGACCATCAAGGGAGTGATTGGTCTACCCTGCGTTTTGGCTGGAAGGGGGTTGTGTTGGACTTGGCCCTTTTTGGCAGGTTCACCCCTAAACTTTTTGCCTTAAGTTCTGACATGGTGTTGGTGGTTTTAGGCCTCTGGGCACTTTCGCACTGTGGTCCAGTGGAAAGTGCGTGCGCTCTCTGTGTACATTTGGTGAAGTTGGCCTGCCCTCCCATAGGAATGCATTGGGGATAAGTGTGTCCGTGGTAATTCCTGGTATGAGAGGAGCGGCCGGGGCGAGTTTAGAATGTATGAACTCGTGAGGATAAATGCTACGCAATGGTGTGTGCAGATTTATGATGACTGGTGGAGAACTGCCACTTTTAGAAGTTGGCATTTCTGTGTGCTGTGTGTCTGCCTGCCTGATGTGAATTGCATGTCTGGCTTGTGAGTGACAGGGGCTGGGAGGTGTGTGTGGCTCCAGGAGGGGCAGGGTGAGTCAGCGCTGGGCTGAATAGGACACCTGGGCTGGGAGTAGTGGGAGGAGTAATCCCCTGACTCTGAATAGGAGCGTGCCTGCCCTGTACAATGCTGGCTCCGCCGCCCCCTGTGGTGTATCTGATCACCTAGCCCCCACCTGACAAAGGGGAAGAGGAGCTTCGAAAACAAAGTGCTCCAAATCCCCCCTGAACCAGTTGCATCTGGTTCCCCCATGCCCTGCACTTTTAGACAAAGGTTTGTGTGATATAAATATAGGGGCTGTGACCCCATGAAAATGTTGAGTTCAGTTCTGGTGTGCTGATCCTGCTGGGGCGTGCTGCTGGGGCCCAGGGGGGGGCTGCCAGGAGGGCTTACCTCCCTGGGCCCTGCATTGCCCCTTTATCCCTAAGGACCTCCAGGACATGTTGTGCTCTTAGCGCCTCGTGAGCGCTGGGCTGGATTCTTCTTTTTCCCCAAGGGAGAGGAGAACGTGTGGACTTCGCAGCACGGTGCTGCAGCCCGGGGAGAGGGAATCCCGGCGTGAGGGATTCCCCCGTGATGCTCGAGATGGCGGGTGCCCACCCCGCTTATGGGATCTTAATTGCAGGTGCCCACCCTGCATTATGGTGCCACGTTAGCGGGAGCCCACCCCGCTTTCTATTTTCAACTAGGAGGGAGCCCACCCCTCATTGCTGCTGTGAAGAGGAAAGTGACCGCGACCCGCGGCCTGCCTGGTTGTGGACGGGGCCTGCGGACGGAAGCGGAAGAGGCCGTAAGTGTGAGTGGCATTCGAAGACCCGGGCGGGAGCCTACCCCGCGCCGTGACGTGCTGAGGAGGACGGGAGCCTACCCCGCCTCCACGCGCTCCGTTGAGAAGTCCCGGGTCCCAGGAGGGGGCCCGGGTGAAGGGGAGAGGCGGCCGGAGCAGGCCGCGACCAAGCGATACCCCAGGCGGGGCTCCAGTGGTGAAGAGGGAGCCCCGCGGGCAGCCGCAGTGTGACCGGGCGAAGCCAGAGATCACCGGCAAGGGGAGGAGGAAGCCATCGCCTGTCCCGGTGAGTGCTGAGTTTCTGAGCGGCCCTGTCTGGCAGCGGGCCGCTCCAACGCTTGGGGGCAGTTTCATTTGAGAGTGAAAGAGCCCCAGAGGGCCACAGTGACTTGGGGGCATATCGAGGCACATTGTTGGTGCCTGGGCGGTCCCTCCAGAGAGCGGGCCGCCCCAATGATGGGAGGCATGTTTTTACAGCCCCGTGGGGGTCCAGAGGGCACAGAGGTGCCAGGCCCCCCCTTTAGGAAAGTGCCACAGCTGCGCTGCACCAGTGCGGGCAGCTGACGAGAATTGGGCACAATTGATTCAGAGTCCCTAAGTGGGACAGGAGGCACAGTGGTGCCAGGGCCTTCACTGGATTTACAGCTGCGCAGCACTTAGTGCCAGCTGCCACGTTTAGGCCACAGTTCTTTGGGGGCATGTTTTGAGAGAGGAGTGAGATGCACTCCTTTGCCCTAGCGCAATGGCGCACTTTGGATTCTGCTGCATAGGCAGCAGCCCTGACATTCTGGACAGAGGGCATCTGAGCCCTAGAGAAGACCAGTTGGCCAGGGGGACCAGAGATGTATGTGATATTAGGAAATGTGGTGCTCTACTATGATTCATGCCTCTAAATGCGTTTGGGGATGAGATCATGTGCGTGATGTGATTATACTGGTGAGATTATTTCCTACTGTGAGTTTTACCCCTAATGTGAGTTATGCTTAGGAGGTTATTGTCTAATGCGTTTAGACTTATGAGATAATTGCATAATGTGTTTATGCTGGTGAGGTTGGCGCAGAATGTAATTAGCGCCCAATGTGATACTGTGCATAATGTGGTTTATGTTACAGCATGATGCTGAGTACAGTGGTTACCAGTGATTACTGGTTGTACGTGTATGATATGTTTTACTTTTGCTAAGTTCACTTTGTGATGGTTCTGACAGTGGTCCAGAGGGCCCTGTCAGGTGTAAATAATCCCTTGTAGATATGACCTAGTGCCAGGTGGCACAATGTATATTATGTGATTACTATTCTAATGTGTTATGAGAATACAAAGGCTATTTTTGATATAACCTTGTGTGGAGTTCCTTTTGTGGTGTGCCTGGTATGTTGTTGCTGTGTGCGTGTTGCGCAAACGCTTTACACATTGCCTCCGGGATAAGCCTGACTGCTCGTGCCAAGCTACCAAGGGGGTGAGCAGGGGTTATCTTTGGCGTGTAACTCCCTCGCCCTGACTAGAGTGGTGGTCTCTGCCTGGCTTTGGCGCAAGCCTTAGCCAACCAGAGATCCCATTTCTAACAATTATCATAAAGCATGTGTAGTAAATGAGAAAAATAATGTGACATTCATCCAACAAGTGGAAGAAAAACACAGTGCAACGTCTTAAAGCAGGCTTGGGCAAAGAGCCTTGAATATCATGCAAATGCAATCACACTCCGCACATGACTTCCTTCACAAGGATGACAAATGAAAACATTTCAGCTCGGCAAAATAGACACCACCTCAAAATCAATTTTATTTTGCTTAGTTTCTGAAAAGCAAAAACCGAGACGAGAAACATGCCATAGTAAACTCATTGATGTAATTTTAAAAGCCACCTTTTCCTTGTCACTGCAAAGCGAATGTCAATGCAGGCTGACTTTGACCTAGTCATGTCATCCAAAGTCAAGTCATGCTAACTAAACACATTTAAACTAAGCATTATTTTCGATGTATTAAAAATTTACTGACATGGGTGACATCCTTGTCCAACTAGTGTTTCCAGAACCTGCATAAATACTTAAAGTGACAGGGCCTCAAGTCCTCTTGACAGCTGGATATGTTACTTCCCTTGAGCACTCTAGATTGAGAAGCTGAACCAGCAGTTGCCATTTTTTGGTGGTCTTCATTTATGGGTGTATGTCTACATCTCAAGAGAGTCAGTTGGCCAATGGTGCCAAGATGTTACTTTAGAGTTAAAAGAATTTACATTTTTGTTTTGTGAAAATGCAATCTTAATTTAAAATTCATAAAATTCTTTCAGATTTTTAAACATGTTTTAGATTAAAAAAATCACAGTTCATCATAACCATTTGTAAGATATGTTTTATTTTCTCACAAATATTTGTAAAGTGTTTACTCATAAAAAGTATATATTTATTTGCATTTTGCTGACTTTTTCATGCACATTTAGACACACGTTGTTCATATTTTTTAACACAAAGGGCCCGATTACGATGAGGGTCAGAAAGCCTCCAACAGCAGGTCAGAGGCTTTCCGAGCCTCATCGCGGTTTTAGTTTTGACCACCGCATTACAATGCAGGCGGTCGAGACTGAAACCGGACGATCATTCCGGCTGAATTCCGACAGACCGGCTCAAGGAGCCCTTCGGCCAGTGGGAGACTGGCACGTAATCCCAATGGACGGCATTTCCGCCGTTGGGATTACGATGTCGGTTCCCGACAGACTTTCCATGTAGGGCTTTACGACATAGAAAGCCTGTCAGAAAGCGACATTGCAGGCCCCCTTCACCCTGCGGTCTCTGGTTGGGGGCTGAGGGGGCACCTATAGTGCCCTCCTGTGAATCCCTGCACTGTGCGGAAGGCAACGTTCTACAAATTGCTATTCACAAACTTTGTGCAGAGTTTGTGTCTCTGGCCCTATCTTCTTCTGTGTGGAGTTCTCCACATCAACAGTAGAGTCTCTGCACAGCACATATTAGTATAGTTTTTAGTAGTAAATGTGGGAGATTTAGTTCTATAGTTACAACAGCTCAAATTTAAAAGCAGCAGTAAGTCAAGCACCACACATGGTCAAACCCTGGTACTGCAACAAACTTCGATAGGAAATAATGGAGGCAGGATATTTTCCAACAAAAAAATGCAAATAACTTTATATAAATTGCTTTTAATCACTGTTCTTTTACCATTTATTTTATTTAAAAACATATAATGCATTTCATTTAATTGAGCTTCAAATGTAACTTTTATTCTAAAAAGATGAATAGACATTATTTTTAAATACATTTTTAAACTCACTGCACAAAATTGAAAATGCATTGTATTAATCTATTTTATAAATGAAAGTATCATTTTTATGTGTATCGTCTTAAAAAGTAAATTTACAAATCCTAAAGTCATATATTTAACACTGTTTTCAACACTTGCAACACACCTACACACCTAGTAATGTAATTAGTGTTTGCTCTCAACTCCACCACCCGTCAACCAATCACAAGCAGGCTGAACACATAAAAAAAGGCTCACACTCAACCAAACTCTTCCTCACTTTCACTATGTCATGGAACGTGCTTGTGGGTTTGCGCCTCCTTCTGAGGAGGAATTATTTGAGGAGGAGAAAAGAGAGTGTTAACAGGCAAAAGATCTTTGGGATGTATACGTAAGCTATAATTTCCAGATCTTGCTTTCTACCTGATGTCATCTTGGACATGGTTGCTGAGTGGGAGTAGGAGCTGGATTCACCCATAGGCCACTCTGATTCTATCATAGCCTACGTGAAAGTTGTAGCTGAACTCTATTTTCTTACCACTGGATATTTCCAGAGGGTGTCTAGTGGCAAGCCAGGCCATATGCTTGCATCACGTCCTGAGATGCATCAACAGATGAGCACACCAGTTTATCACCATGCCACTGGCACTGGTGGAAAAGCAAAGGTTTCCTTAGGAATTTTATGCCCTTGCCTCCTTACCTCATGTACCTCATGAACTAGATGCCATTGACTGCACCTATGTGGCACTTCAGCCACCTCACCACATAGCACACCTTTTCTGCAACAAACACCACTGGCATTCTATCAACATGCAGGCTGTCTGCTGTGCCTGAGCTGGTCCACAAATATGTATGCTGCCTTTCCTGGAAGCAGACACAACAGCTTTATTTTCCGTCAGTCACTTCATGAACATTGTTTGTTTACTGTAACCCTAATTTAATTCAATGCAATCAGCACACCTAACTCTGGCACACACTGCATGTAGATAGGCATGCAAATAGACTTCCAACAGAGTAGAAGGTGCTTTATTTTTTTATTTTTCCCTCTGGTGATGCCAGCTATGCTCGCTCTCCCCATCTCTTCACAACCTTCATTTAACCACAGAATCTCAAAAGAGGGCACACATACATAAACAAGTCATTATGGAACACACTTTTGGGGTCCTCAAGTTGCGATTCAGTTGTCTTGACCATAGTGAATGAATGAATGAATGAATGAATACTTTATTTGTACGGTTAATCAAAACCATTACAAAACCCAACATGTTTAAAAAGGAAGAGAACAGCTTTTGGAAATGTAAAACAATAAATATTTGTTCAAGAAATTATTAAAATCTCCGATTGTTAATGTTTATAAAATGAGACAGTGTTTTGTAAAAAAAAACATAATGGCGGAGCAAATCACAGGTTCAGTGTTACCCGGACAACCACGTCCCAGGCCCTCCCTTCTAAAGAACTCCAAAGGGTGCCCCTCAGTCGGCGTGTGGAGCAGTGCCCTTCAATAATGAGCGAGTGAGATAAACAAATTTCCCAAAACTGGCCATATGCTTTACAATATCCAAAGTATAAAGTTGTTGGACTGCCTCTTTTGCTGTACGGGTGCCCAATTGGAGGAGGATCGGTCTAAGATAAATTCTACGAGCTGACTGAAGGGCTGGACAGCAAAATAGAATATGGGCCAAGGATTCTCGTTTATAATTGCAGAAGCGGCACTCCCTTATGCCTGGCCTTATGTTCACAGTTGGATATAGTTCTTTTGAGGGGAGGGGATGTAATCTGGCAGCTAAAATTCTGTGTAGGGCTTGCCTCCCCACGGCCTGCCTGAGATGAAGTTTCCGACTGGTCCGTGTATGTGGGAGACTTTGGGTCTCATGAAAGCCTCTTGCTGCCAGGGATTCCATATCCAAATTGCGAGAGCGTAGACGCAATTGCTTTTTTATTGTTGCTTTGATAATAGAGTGGTTGGTTATGCTAGGGTCCCAGTTCTCTGTAGCAAGCTGCAGAAAATCTTTAGCTAAAGCAAGGCAGGCGGACCATGGGTTGTTGGTTTGTAGGAAAATCGATTTTAAAACAACCTTCATAGAACTTGTGGGGGCCGCCGTTGTTAAAAAGAAATATTTCGCGAGAGTCCCCAGCTCTTTTAGCTTTTGTTGGTTGAGGTCGAATTCCAAGCGAATTAGGGTGTTCCTGGTGCAAGCTGGTAAACGAAATATCTTTTTGTATGCGCTGCAATGTATTTTTTCCAGGTTCTGCGCAAATTTCCCTGGGAATGCCTGGTGCGCGTAGTTGAGGGACGGTAAGAGTTTGTCCCTCAGGACTCTTTGTATAGCCATTGTTGATGGGCTGTCCAAAGTCGCATATAATTTGCAAAGTGCGTAGGTGACCATTTTCCCCTTCTGCTGCAGTTTGTGGAGATGCACCAGTGGGTGGCCCGATTCACTGATCCAAACCCCAAGGTAATTTAAGGGTTGGACACAGTCCAGAGTCAGCGTGCCCAACCGCCACTTTCCCACCTTTTTTTTGTGGCCAAAAATCACTATTTTGGACTTGGTTGAATTAGCAACCAGCTTGTTCTGAACATTGTATACAGAGAGGGCCGTAAGCGCTTTTTGAAAGCCTATTTTGGTATGATCAAGGAGAACCACGTCGTCGGCATACTGCAACAGCTGTATCTTTGTGAGGCCGAACCTGGGCGTGGCTAAAGAGGCTCCATACAGTGCCTGGCCCATGTCTGCAGTATACAAATTGAAGAGCATCGGGGCCAGGACACATCCCTGCTATAGCCCCCAGTCCATGAAGATTTTCTCTGTAGCGGACTGACTGGTAAGTTAGACCCTTACCCAAGTGTGCGAATATAGTGATTTAATGGCTTGTAGTAAGGGTGGACTGATGTTCCAACGTGACAATTTCTGCCAAAGGATAGAACGGTCTACTCCGTCGAAGGCTGCTGAGTAGTCGATGAAGCAGGCAAAAAGCGGCGGGGTGCGATGGGACACCGCTTGATGGGCTAGATAGGACAGGACGATGATGTTATCCACGGTTGAGCCCCCTGGTCTGAACCCGGTCTGATAAAAGGGTAGAAGACCTTCCGTCTTGACCCAGTCCGCTAATTCCGCCAAAAGTGAACTTGCATAGGCCTTGCCCTCGATGTCCAGCAGGGCGATCATTCGGTAATTCCCAGGGTCGGTATTTGGCCCTTTTTTATATATTGGTTGCAGCAGTGAACCCCTCCAAGAGTCTGGGACGTCCCCCAGTAGTCTGCATTCCGCGTATAGCTGCGCCAAGGTGTCTGCCCAGAAGTCTGTATCGTCCCTGAAGAGGGAGCCTGGTAGACCACTAGGGCCGGGGGCTCCGTTCTGTCGAATCTTTTTTAGGATTAAACAGACCTCACCTTTGCCTGGGAGGCTTAAAGCGGCTGGAGGAACAACGGGCTGTGCAGGGGTGTTTCCATGTCCCTCCCTGGATGTTGTAGCACTGTTCTGTAGGGTGCCATTCGGGCCGTCGGTATACAGTCCTTTAACATGGGCTACCCAGGTAACTGCGTCGAGAGGATTCTCTCTGTTGGTAGTCCCGTGAAGTAGTTGGTTTAGATATTGCCAGAATTCTTGGGATTTACACGGCGCCAATAGGTCAAAAAATGTTACCCATTTTGCCTCTGTGAGTTCATGCTCTGCCTTCCAAACCTGATGTGAATGATTTTTTGCGGCTAGTTGAAGTTCATTTTTGTCTGTCTCTGACCTGGTTTTTTGATAGGCCCTTCGTTTGGCTTTTAGATGTTTTGCACATTGCTTTATCACTGGTGCATGACCCAAAGCGTGTGTTGGATTTCGGGGGGTACAGTATGTGGTGTTCCCCTGCAACAGTGTGGCCAATGCGTATGCAAGTTTGTCCCATTCGCCTATCCGACCCCAGTGATTAGGGCCGGCCTGCCATCTGACCCATGTTGTTTTCCAAGAGGCAAATTCGTTGATTGTCTTTGCCCCCCATTTGATCCTTCTGAGGAGCCTCTGCTGTTCTTCACCCTGGGACGCTCCGATGCAGCCGGGGGTGTAGCGGATGTCCGCTGTGATGGTTAAATGCAGGATTAAGGCGGCGTGATTACTTTCGCTCCGTGGAAGCACTTCGAAGTTTAGCATGTGTTTTTGGAGCCTCTCACCTAGTAGGATGTAATCTATAGTGGTCTGGTTGTTATAAATGGGTGCGTGGGATACCCATGGCTTAGACTTTGTAGATAGGGAGTGCGTGGAGGCCAGGTTGTATGCCTGCATGAAGGCGTTGAATCTTCCAGCGCTCCCAACGGAATAACATTCCGATGCATCCTCTCCTATTTTATGCATGTTGAGATCCCCAAGGATGATAGGTTCCATGGAAGCAAACTGTGTGAGCAAAAACTCAATCTGAGCAATCAGTTGAGTTAGCTTGTCCTTAGGGGCCGGCCCGTGAGGGTTGTAATATACGTTGATTAAGTAGGGATAAAGGGCCCTTGCCCGTGTTAAAACCTAACAGAGTCCCGGCCAGGAACATGTCAGAGGCGTTCTTTAGCTCAGTGAAGTGGACTTTCAAGGCATGTTTGATGTATATGGAGATGCCCCCCGCAGGTCTCCCGAAGATAGTACCTTTGATTGCAGGTTTAAAGTATTCCGCGAAGCCTCCTATTGGGATGGACGTGGTTGTCCACGTTTCTTGGACGCAGATTAAATCGGCCCCTGCAAGGAGCGTGGTCGCCGAAGTGCTTTGCAGAACCTTGGCCATCCCTGCGACATTTCAGGTCATGATGCTTAGTGATTGGATATTGTCGGAAGGGAGGCTGGGCTGAGGTGGGCTGTTACTTGGGGCGAGCCTAGCCTTTGATGATCCGGGCCCCTTACTTGATAAGGCCCTGAGGCTTGTTGGCCAGGTTGGCTGCGACCCAGCCCCAATAGGCTGAGTTTGGGGAGGGTGGGGGGCGAAAGGGGGAGGAGATATTCGATGTGGAAGTGACCTGTCTCCCACCCAAGGCCCGTCTACCGTGCACTGGATGTTCAAATTAGCGTGTGCAAGGGAGCCCTCCCCACCACGGATCCCCTTCAGTATGCTAACCGTGGGGGGTTCTTTGTAGATCCCTGGAGGATAAATGGGTATTTTTCCTGTTCCACCCTCTGCACATCAATCCCCCATTCTGCAAATGGATCTTTTTCCATGAGGACTCTGTCGGCAATGTCCGTATTGGCCCAAGTTACGATGGTTTGTTCTTTCCCTGGATGTGAGGGCAGGGAGGAGAATTGGACCCTGACAATGTCCCCAGTTGAGATGTGGGAGAGTGACTGTGTATAATGGAGAAGTAGTGTCAAGATGTTTGTTCTGTTGAGAGAATCATGATTGCCCTTTGAAGTGTAGCTTGGAATCATGCTCGTTTTAGACGAGTGGGCCCCTCCCAAAGTTCCCGTGGGGGGCCTAATTGACCCAGCGTTGTGAGGGGGCCGTTGCATGATGAGAGTGGTGCCCACGTGGGTAGTCCCAGGCTGGGAGGCTTGCAGGGGGGCTGGAAGGTTAAGTTCCGTCCCTTGCTTTGATCTTGGGGACCCAATTCTGGAGGGGGCAGCATTGAGCTGATGAAGTTGAACTATTGATTGACATTGAAAATTGCCCGGGCGAGTTGTTGAAATTCCTCCGTGCCTGCTGTCATTCTGGGTGCTGGTAGAGGAGGATGGGGTCAGGCCGTTAGGCTGGTGGAAATGTCCCATTGGTTGGCCTTGTACATTACCCATGCAAGTTGTTAGATAACCTCCATGTCTGGTGTGATTCTGGGTGCTAGTGGGGGAGGTTGGCGTCCAGCCATTGGGCTGGTGGAAATGTACCATTGGCTGGCCTAGTACATTACCCGGGCGAGTTGTTGGATGTCCTCCATCCCTGATGTGATTCTGGATGTCATTCAGGGTGCTGGTAGGGGAGATTGAAGTCCTGGTGTGGGGCCGGGTGATTGCAGTGTTCCCATTCGACAGCCTCTCTGGTGCGTCGGCGCTTTGTGTGCCGGACAGCCCATCGTTGTTATCATTTGAGGTGGAGGGGGCTGGCTGTCTGCGCTGGCCCAATTTTGGCCTAGGCCCTACTATGTCCGGCCCTCCAAACGTATGGCTCCTCGGCTTATTAGGACCGTCCCCTGCCACTACGTTCACTACAGGGGGCTGGATAATTAGTTGCATATTCGATTAAGTTAAAGCGGGTGGAGGTTTGCTGTTAGGCTTCTTGGAAAATATGGGAAAAAGTGGCTGATTGTGCCCCGGTTCAGATGTCCGGTTGACTGCTGGATTTATTTGTTCTATGGCTGCAATATTACGCTGGCGATTTCTTAGTGCTAGACCCCTGGCTTGCTTCTTCTGTTTTTTGAGGCGTTTCTTCTCTCTCCGTATTATTGGTGGGTCAGCCTGAGCACCTTCCGAGCGACTGGTGGACCCTAAATTGATGGGGGTGGTGTCCCCTGTGGTGTTGCTCCCCCCATCGAGCCCCCAAAAATTCCCGAGGAGGAGGGCTGAGTAGCCATTGCTGGCCGCTGATGTGATTGTATGGGCTCCGGTTTTTTGTCGCCAGCCACTGGCGTATGAGTGCTGGTATCCTGCTCCGTGCTAGGTGCGACTGGGCGTGTACTGATACTGAGCTTTAATTCCTCCACCAGCAAAGAGAGTACCGTCGGGAGCGAGGCCAGTTTGTCAATTAGGACTGGGCATCAGCAGTCGGGGGAGGGGAGGAAAGAAGGGGGTTGTCCCTGTTTGCGGCCAACTTGTCTATTTTTATGGCCATCTCTGCCATTTTTGATGCCATGATTTGCAGGGTGTCCATTTGCAGTTCGAGTTTCTCTGATTGCCAAGATAACACATTTATGGCCGTGGAGAGGGATGTGCTGACTGATATTAGCAAGTTGTCCTGAGCGCATGAGAGCTCAAAAGGCAGGAGCGATGGTGATCTATATAAGGAGTCCCTTGTCTCCGTGTCGAGCTCAAGGGAAGATCCTATGGAAATGCATGATCCGCCTTTGCTGATATGGGCTACAATACCCGGGGTTGGAGCGACGTTGCCCGTATCTTCTTTCGGTATAAGGCAGGTAGTCGTTAAACTTTTTGAAGTATTATGCAGACTGCTGGTACCGGTCAGCGTCCCCCCGGCTGTTCCCGGGTCCAAGCCCTCTTCCTGGTTTGCTACCTGTTTTATTGTGTATGGATCAAATAGAGCTGGGGAGGCTCCCAAGTTGTGACAAGACAAAGATATTTTTGTCCGCCCCCTGAGCAGTGTAGATGAAAGACGGCGAGGGGATGTCTCCTTCCCCATTGGAGGGTACGCTGGGTCTGTTAGCCCTCCACCTGTTGTTGTGCTGGTCCTTGGGGATTTGACTTTTGCGGTTGTGACTCCAAGGGATATTTTAGCTATAGAAAGCTCTGGGCCCTTGGATGCATCATCGTCGTCATGTGTAAATATGGGGGATGTTGTGTCCATAAAGGTATCTAGATGCTCTGAGGGCTGATCAGCCCTGAGTCCAGCGCCCAAGTTTGTTAGCTCTGGGCTGCCCGCTGCGGAGACCGGGTCCTTGGCCCTTGCCCAGCTGCGCAGATCATACGTACTCCCGCTCTTGGTGTGGCCCTTTGGCTGGACCTTCGACCGATCCAGGGCCCCCCCTTAGTGGCCTTATTGGTGGACATATCCACGGCTGTGGGAACCGTCCTCCTGAAGATGGGGGGGCGGTAAGGCAGGAGAGCAAGGAGGCGGGTAAGAGGGCACCCGGGGAAGATCAGCTGGCTGTGGATGGAGGGGCCACGTCTTTACAGTCTGTAGTTGGGAGGCAGTTTGGTGGAGCAGAGGAGTAAGGACTAATAAATGAGAAGGGGGGAGTTTTGGTGTCCCAGGCGGGGGTGAAATGAAGCTGAGGGGAGGCAGTGCAGCACAGGACAAATGCCGTGGGGGGCGGATTTCAGCCCGGATTACAGAGCGGCGCGAGAGCAGGGCTCACTGGGGTGCTGCAAAGTTGCGCCAAACCTAGTTGGGCCGCCTCTGCGGGCACTCCCGGGCACTTCACTCTGCGGCCGCCGCATAGGGAGGCCGCGCTCTCACTTAAAAATGTCGCACTTGCCTGTCAAAGCCTGCGTCCGGCGTCCTGCCGCCCGCACTACCAGGCCCTCTGGCTTTCAGACGAGACCCCCACGATTGCTGCTTCCAGCCGATGAGAACCATAAAAGTATGACCCCCCCAGTGATTTCTCCAGGCGTGGGGTCAAAGTCAGATCGGGGCCGGGACCGGGTTCGGGTCTAGGCCGCTGTGGTCCGTGGCTGCTCTGCTCCGCTCAAACGCCTCACTCGCCTCGCCTCGCTCACCACCGTTCTTGACTATCCACACGCAGAAGCGTGACCATACTGGGAGAGGTTCTGGTGTACTCCCCTGAAGTTGTGTGCAAGATTATTGTAGTCTGTTGCATGTTGCACCACATTCCCTTACAACAGGGCTTACTCACAGATCTTAACCCTCACCTACATCCACATCTGCTGAATCTGAGAGATCTGTGTTGCTCAGAACAGAGGTCAGGGTATGCAGGTGCATGATCAGCTGGTCAACTCTTTTTTCCCTTGAGTGTTGTTGTCTGGAGTAGGGCTCCAAGCAACTGTGGCTCAACCATATTTATCTCATTCACCATAACAGTTAACCAATTTTCGATTCTCTTCTTCCAAACATTATGAAATGCAAAGGTGACATAGGTCTGCTGCTAATGCTTTGTGTTGTGAGTGGTAAATGATTTGAGTGGTTTGAGGAGTGTCTTTTGTATTGTTTGCTGCAGGTATTGTGATAAACTGTGAGGGTCCCTCTAGCCAACTCTAAATATGACAGATGAATGTCCACTGTACCAACGCTGATGGAGTTGTATCCTTCGTCAGTGGACGGGAGGACCAAAGAGGAAGGACCAAAGATCTGGCAAAGGACAGTCCATCAGGCCAATCCCTAAATGTACTGAATGGATATCCTTCAGCCTGAGGGATGAATCAGTCCCTCTGTGATGGAGAAATTAGAATCCATATGCCAAACTCTGAAACAGGCTCTAAGTTTTGATTTTTGTAAATGTCTCCATATACTTTGGTTGATGCAGGGATTGAAATATTTGTTTTTTGTTTGATTTGTGTTAAGAGTTTTTTATAAGGTTTACATTACTTGTTTAGCAGTAATATGTGTATTATAGGGACATTTGTGTTAAGGTAATGTCAATGTGTAGTGTGCATTTGTATTTTGTAGTAAATGATGTACACGGTGGTGGGCACAGTTTAAATGTCCTGTCAATCCCATCCTCCATATTTTTGCATAGTGTTAGGATTAGTAAATTATTAGTTACATAGAAAATAGTACAACTAAAGAACTACAAAAAGGTATTCACAAACCTACAAGTGTAAGGAGCCTATTACGGGATTGGCAGTCAGTGGACCGCCGTACCGACGATGGCCGTCCGACCGCAGTGAGCTCGGCGGTCTGACCACCATATTACAAGCTGTGCGGATTGAGTTAACACAGATCGCTGCCGAACTGCTGACACCGCCAGCCAACTCCGAGAACAGCAGTCACGGAGCGGGCCTATGAGGCTGTGGGAGACTCCGATCGCCAGTGAATCCGCCTGCCCAATTACGAGTCGCTTTACAGCCAGCGTGACCGTGGCGGTCCATCAACCACATATGAGATGGCAGAAAGGGAGGGATATAAGGCTGAAACTCACCTCTACTAACCTCTACATGTCCTGTGCCGCCATGGAGCCATGGAGCCGATCCTACATGTCCTGCTAATGCTCTACCTGCTTGACCACATTCAAAACCAAGCCCCTCGCTGACGAAATAGGCGGTAAGTCATACAACTACCTTTTGCCATTGACTCCTCAGCAAAATGATGCCCCGCCATGGACCAGGCAAGGGAGTTGGGGTCTCTAAGTAAATTGCACATATACAGGGACCCTGTCTTGGATTGTTTCTTAACAATCATCCTAAACACATCTGTAAGCCAAAATATTGGAACTGCATAGGCCCACTGCACACAAATGGACATGTGTTATAAATTATTTAAAGTGATAGTGATGTGTGTATTAATTTGTGTTACACAACACCACCTCCTCATCAATATCACACCAATTTATGTCTGTCACAGATAACTTCTGCCCTTTCTCACTTGTCTGCCATGTCAATACTGATATTCATCAGTCATGCAGATTTCCATTTCTCAAGTGCTGCTAAAGTGACATTGAACTGACTACAACTACCATGAGGCCTTGTGATTGTAACTCTGACCAAGATACTACACTCCTTTTGCCCTTTCTCACTTGTCTGCCATGTCACTACTGATTTTCACCAGTTCTGCAGCTTACCATTTCCCAAGTTCTTCTAAAGTGACATTGAACTGACTACAACTACCATGAGGCCTTGTGATTGAACTCTGACCAAGATGCCATAGTGAATGTGACACACTCATATTGCACACACCCCAGGTCCTGTTGTGAGGTCAAAGAAACATCAGTATGGATGTGTCCTTAAAGTGAAACACACCTTCTCTGCTACAACTCTGTAGTGGACTCTCAAATCACCCACATAAAAAGGCAATGTCAGTCAATGGGATTACATAGAATCAGTGTGAGAAAAATTCTAAGGGCGCAATGGAAACACTCTCTGCAGAATAGCTATGCTTCTATCAGAGGGAACCCATAAAGGCTGGGGCCCTGGGACACACTACATTTTGCACATCTCTGACAAACTCCATGTGCACTGGACTTGGGAACTGAACAAGGACAACCAATAGAATAACCAAGTGGCAGGCATGTGTAGGCAATGGGTAAGTTTAACTTATGAATTCAACCACAGCACTTATAGCATGTGGCACACATCTAGATGAAGTATGTGTATGGTACAAACTGCAACACAAAGGTATGCCAAGTTGACACCCTCCATGTGTGGATACACAAATATCTAACAAAAACACACCTAAACCATACCCAACCTACACCATATGAAGAAGGGCAAGCTAAATGACGTTAACAGTGGCCAGGCAAAGCTGAAATACTTACCACATAACATGTCACCCAATGCAATGTCTGACCCATCTGTGTGTCAACCCACATAGACATCCATCCAACATTTACCCTTGTCCTGTCTAACTCTAGCACTGGTTCCAAGGTCACATCATACTAACCACTTCAACTGGATCAGCAATCAGGGATCAAACACACACAACTGTACTCACACAGCACTAACTATACAAATAAATAGTAAAGTAATGGCAGGACTAATGCCTTCTAAACTGTGAAATGGTTTACTGAAAGTATTGAAACAAATCCAAAACCAAATGAAAGGCCAATGGCCAGTCCATTAATAGTCCATGTGCCACAGCACAATGCTGTCCTACCAAACTTGCCCCTACTGACACTGCCAGGGCAACCTCCACTGGAAGGAACATCTAGTGGGGCAGTGCAGACACCTTAATCATGTTATTTGGGAGGGCTAGGGTCTGTAATGGGAGTATTTGGGGTGACTTTGTGAGGAGGGAGTTGCTGTGGCAGAGGTACGGGCAAGGTCAAACATAGGGCTTTCCTTGGGATCCTGGGGAGGTAGTATGACAAGGGTTGGGGTTTTGGATATAGAGGGAGTGTCTGTGTGTGTTTTGGGTGTGTGTGTTGTTGATGCAGGTGTGTGTGGGTCTGAAGTATGTTGTGTCTGTCTTGTAGGTGTCTGTTGTTTGCGTGAGATTTCGCGTTTGCGTGTGTTTTGGCTGTGTGCTGTGGATGTGCTGGGTATGTTGTGTGTCTGGGCTGTGTCTGTTGGTGCAGGGTCTGTGGATATGTTTGTGGTGGGGCTGGTGAGGGTGGTGCCTGTCTGTTGAGTGGTTGCATGCCTGGACTTCTTGCTGCATTTTGGTGTGTGTGTGCTGCATGTGGATATTGATGTGGGTGCGTCCTTCAGTCTCTGTGTGCTCTGGACAGGTCTAGGTGAAGGGATTTGGGATGGGAAAGAGGCAGGAGGTGGGGTGGAAGGCTGCTGCCAGTGAGGAGGCCAGGGCCTGAAACAACCTCTATAGACCAGACATACTACTGTGAATGCCTTCCAGGTAGTCCAGTGTCTGCTTCATCTGTCTGTACTGCCCCTGGATGGCATTCAGCAATGCAGTCTGCCCAACAGAGATTTGTCTCAGGAGGTCAATAGCCTCATCACTGAGGGCAGTTGGGGACACAGGGGCAGGAGCTGAGGTTCCTGGACCAAAGGAGATGCTGCCCTTTTTCCTAGAGAGGAGCCGGACAACTTTGTGGGAAGTAGCAGAGAGGGTGGAGCTGGAACAGGGGGGTGGCGGACAAGGATGTTGTGGACACAGGTCCTGTGGGTTCCAACACCACCAGAGAGTTGCCACTGGAGGACGCCTCAGAAGAAGATGACGTTGAATCATGGACCTCCAGGGAACCCCCCTCACTCTCTGGGCCACTGCCTTCATCGGTGTCAGTCTCCCGATCAGAGGCACTGTCGCCAGATGCATCCCCAACATCATCTGCACGATCTCTGGTTGTCTCAGCTGATGCTGAAAAGACAGTTTATATAGTTGTAAGACATCTGTGTAAACTCAATGTACGAACAGCTTTTAAATATAACATTATCAAAGGTACACAGATCACTCCACCAACAATGTTTCCTGAAACTTGCATGGAGACAAGGTGGTCCTAAGTTTTCTATCAGAAGTGGCATACATGTCTATAGTACTAGAACCCACCTACGACTGGGGATATCCCTAGTCTACATTGGTCCTGGTGGGAACACCATCCTCAGATTGCATATCTACAACTCAATAAAACAGTGAAAGTCTTAAGAGGGTTAGATAATCTCCAGCCCATGAATATGAGGTGTCACTTATGTCCATAAGAGAAGGCACATCACAGTACCCAAAATGTTTTGCACACACAAAAAACAATGTTACACAGTGCTTAAACAACCACATATAACCACACCAAATCTGCATGTCACTCCCTGATGCATGTCATCAGTCAATGAATGTACCTTCAAAAGTCTACATGTGTAGTTCACATAACTCTACATTCCCACATCAATTGCATCGATGACCAATTTGTGAGACACAACTGTAAGTGTACATACCATGAAATACATAGCCTCAACAATTGAACATGACTAATAAGAGGGATCAATGTCTCTTGTACTTCTGAGCAAATTAAGATATCAGAGCTGTTGTTAGCTTGGAAAAATTGATTATGAATTGTTCCATGAAATATACAAAGCAATAATATTTTTTGCGATCTCGTGAGACACTAGTGGGAGTCTTGGGAGAGGTCTGGGAGAGGACCCACACCCTAAGGAAGGATTGTGATAGGTTCATATGGATTTCTTTATTTAGAAAAAGAAGATTCTATCCTTTTTGTTTTATTTCCTATTGGAGTTTGGTGAGGGTAGACATATCTGGCTTGCTCTCCTTTCCTGTTTCCCTACCAACCCAAGGATGTCTTCATCAGATTCTGATGAGCAGTCAGGGGCAGCTGCACCAGCTCAGCCATCTCAGCCTCCGTGGTGTGTTACAGCAAACAAATGATGGACGGAATTCTGACAATGCAAACTTTCTCCCCCAGTCAAAAGATCTGGGTTAAATCCATCATTCTTCTGCCCACTACGCCACCCCAGTTTGGACCCAGCCATATGCAAATCAGTCTTGACCCTGTGCCCTATGGGAACAGTCCAGACCGAACTGCCAGGCCAGGTCCTCCCTGGACCGGAAACAAGCATCCTGGGACCGGTTTCAGGGTATGTCACCCTTCTTCAGCCAGGCTAGCTTGAATCCAGTGGCACAGTGAGCAAGGGACCCACGTCTGGGCATACCCATCCCACTTAGGGTGAAAAGTGTTACAGCAAACAAATGATGGACGGAATGCTGACAATGCAAACATTCTCCCCCTGTCAAAAGATCTGGGTTAAATCCATCGTTCTTCTGCCCACTACGCCACCCCAGTTTGGACCCAGCCATATGCAAATCAGTCTTGACCCTGTGCCCCACGGGAACAGTCCAGACCGAACTGCCAGGCCAGGTCCTCCCTGGACCGGAAACAAGCATCCTGGGACCGGTTTCAGGGTATGTCACCCTTCTTCAGCCAGGCTAGCTTGAATCCAGTGGCACAGTGAGCAAGGGACCCACGTCTGGGCATACCCATCCCACTTAGGGTGAAAAGTGTTACAGCAAACAAATGATGGACGGAATGCTGACAATGCAAACATTCTCCCCCAGTCAAAAGATCTAGGTTAAATCCATCATTCTTCTGCCCACTACGCCACCCCAGTTTGGACCCAGCCATATGCAAATCAGTCTTGACCCTGTGCCCCATGGGAACAGTCCAGACCGAACTGCCAGGCCAGGTCCTCCCTGGACCGGAAACAAGCATCCTGGGACCGTGGTGTGGCAGTTCTTTGAAATGCGGCCAGGTGATAAGAAAGTTTCTGCAAAGTACATCATCTGTAAACTTTGCAAGAAGGAGTTCAGCCGGGGGAGCAGAAATTAACAGTATAGTATGAGTACCACAGCCATGTGGAGGCACTTAAAGATCTATGCATCTGCATATTTTGCTGCTTGTGTAAGCAGATCATTTTTTCAGCAGAGACAAGCAGGTCTGCCCAGAAGAAGCTTGCCCAAGATCACAAATCCTCCCCTAGGTAGTAGGTTTCTTTTAACAGTTTTTTACAAATTTTTCTCCATTTTGTTTTTAAGAAGATGTTGCTGGTGTTTGTTTAACACTTATGTTTTTCTCCTACCCTATTAAAAAAGTTTTAAAAAACAAAAGAATATTTAAAATGTTAGAAAACACAAAGCAAATGGTATAGTTGTTGAAAACTGTTAACAAAAATGGCTCTTTTAAGAGCTACCCTGTAGTTTCATGATCTATGTTGTTTGTACTTTTCCCCTTTTTTCCTTTCTCAAAATCGCTTGCAAGACTCTCGCGAGAGCCACAAAAGCCTATCATAATCGGCATCTCTCCCAAGCCTGCAGAAGCTTGTTAATGATTCTCACGAGATTCTTGCGGGATCACAACACAATTTGAAAATCACCCAATAGAAAACCTCCTGCTGTTTAACAAGTGCCTGTGTACCATACAAACAGCAGTTGTTCACAACCTAAGCTATTTTTCTAACTGCCAAAAATCTACCAATTACATTTATATTTTTGCCTTCGTCCTGTTTTTGTCTCCTCTTATAAATCCATATTCCTTCTGAAGCTTACTCATTCTGCTGAACACTCCTCTTGTTCCTGACATATCCATACTGCACCATGGTTCATCTCTGGATTTTGAGACACAGCTTCATCCACTGGACTATAGAATATACCATTAATTGTGGTATTGACAATAATAATGGATTTCCAAACTTGGACATCACTTGGATTGGCCATTGAGGTATGAAGTGGTATCAACTGTTACCAATGGTTGAGAGCCTTTTAGATTGTGAGCATCCAGACCTCATGATAGTGCACTGTGGTGGCAATGGCCTTGGCACAATCACAGTGGTTGCACTTGAAATCCAATTGAAAGAGACCTTTTTACAATGTATGTCTCTCTTTCCTCACACTGCCTTTGTATATTCTAATATATGTCAAAGGCAAAAATGGCAGTGGTCCAAAGACGTTTCTCCTAAAATTGACAAGTCCATGAAGCATGTTAATAAAACAATTTCTTCATGACCATGGCATGGACTCTATATATCATAACATCTGGTTTGACAGGTGTCTATAGGCGAGATGGAGTGCACTTCACTGCAGAAGGGATCTTCCTTAATAACATCAAGGAATGCATCCAGTTCTATGTGTAATTGAACATTACACACTATAAACATGAATGATCTTGTCAGAGCCACCCTATGGCAACCTTTCTACTGTCCCTTTATATCGTTTTTGACTTCCTTTCCACAGCACCTCCAATTTGTCACAGTAAACAATAATGGCGGCCATTTCATTTCATTTCTAAAATTCCAACAGCCAGCCCATCAGAGAGCTCGCTCTCACAGGACTCACTGGAGCCTCTCGATCAACACTAAGTTGATTTCACCTGTGAGGCCCACTGAGGGCTAATTAAATGGACATGCAGAGGGGAGTGCCTTTTCACCATTTCTGTGCAGTATCATCATGCCTGTGATCAAGAAGCTGAGTGCTTTGAAACGCGTAAGGCAAATAAATGTATCTGAATGAAAATGCCAGTTTCCTTTAAATTCATCTGCTCTTCGAGTGCGTCTTCAAACTGGGGAAGCTTTGTTTGATGATATATATATATATATATATATATATATATATATAAAAAATATATATATATTTATTTAGATAGATAGATAGATAGATAGATCAATATATAGATAACAGTGCGCGCATGGGAGAGGACCCCATTAACATGCAAATCCACCCTCCTGAAGCAAAGGAGACGTGCGCTCCGGTGTGGAAGTAAATCCAATAGGCTCAAATTGAAGTGTTTAATCAAGTGTGATGAAATAGACAAGTGCAAAACAACATAAAGGAAAGATTCCGGGCACCCATAACAAGTAAAACTATGGCGCCCAATTTACAGTGTTTTTTAAACAGAAGTTAACCGTAAATAATGCATGAAAATGCAAGATAACAATCTGTCATTGTCATGTTAACAAAATTAAACGATCTATTACACACATATGTTAATGGACACAATGTGAAATACATCTAGGAAATGCCGTGATGTTGTTGATGAATGTCAAGTTTCTCTAATAAGATCGATCGTGGTTCAGCAAATGTATTATAACTCGGTGTTCAAACATTGGAACAAATTCCCTTATGGAAAGGACAATGTTAACCTATTGCAAAGTTGTGAGTATCACATTCTAAAACATAATGCCCAAGTGGGCTACTGCTGACACTGTTAGCTGCAAGTCAAAGCAACTCTTCAGATAAGTGAATCCATGTCGGCCATCCTGTCATCATCTTAAACATACGTTAAACACAGAAGTACATGGTAAAGCGCACAAAATGACATCATAATCAAATGATCTCATGGAAACACACACATAAAGGTTAATAAGTGCATTGTGAGATGCCTCTGGGAGTTGCTGTCACACGTTCATTACAGCACGTAATATTGCGTCGTATTGTCTGGTAGGATCGATCGAGGTACACCGCATACTGTGCTCCATTGGTAACCATAATCAAACAATTGCCTCTGCATACAGACATCATTTGTTTGCTGCATGCATGTGTAATATCAAACCATAAACCTGTTGCCTTCGTGGGCTAGTACAGACACAGTTGCTCAAGGCAACTAACTAGACATGTGGCCCAAGAGGGCTTTAATCTAAACCATTAGTACACATATAAGACCAATACTAGCTAGCAGCTATGGGGGGGTGTGTGTGTGTGTGTGTGCGTGTGTGCGTGTGCGTGCGTGTGTGTGTGTGTGTACATTTTCTGATGAAGAGTGAAAGAAAGAACACTGATGTTGACGGATACTTCTGATAATAAAATAAAATGTATATTTTATGAATTGTGCTTCAGATTAGACGGAATACATTTTTGATGGAGACCTAAGTTTGTGTCAGCAACTAACTGTGGAGGCTTCACTGAGATGTTAACTTTCTTTACTTTACAATTTTGTGTAAAAATATGACTCTTCGTGCTAACAGTGTATTAGGTACACAGTTGATTTTAGTTATTGCACACACAACTGAGATTTCAAAAATAATTATCTGAAGTCCCGTACTATAGGTAAATAACATTTTCATTTGAATTACATATTTCAGCTCTCACTAACCGCATAAAATAATTTAGTTATACCTTGTATAAAAAAATACATGCATGGGTAAAATGTGTGATAAAGCTAAATAATGATACCCGATGGCAACATTACACGAACACATATATCATATGATATGTATCTAACACTAGTTATGTATGCTACAGGAACAGTGTGTCTTTGCCTAGATATTTAAAAGTAAGTCTCACATAAGCCAGGAGAACAATATACATTTTGAATCAGGCCCTATACATTTCTGCACCTGTCTGTGATCATCCCATATGTTTTGTATATCATCAGCTTACCATGGCAGGGATAGCAGTCCTGCTTTTGCATGCCATTGACCTTTCATGAAGTGATCGGTTGTAGAGATGTGTGTTTCCCACAAGAACCACAGACACATATTTGCTGTTCAGGTTTCTTTGCCATTCTTCGACTTGGGTTCTTCAGTCAACAGCTGGCCATTCCGTGTGGATTTGTCCACTCTGTCAGCACAGACTGCAATCCATGTGTTTCTCATTCCTTCGGAATGACATTTCTTTGTCCTCTGTAATCTTGCCACATGTAGGTTCTTTCTGGTATGCACTATGGTATGTAGTCAACCACTAAGTATGCTGATATATTGATGTGGGAGGTGTGCCAATATTTCTTCTTTATACTATCCTGTCAGTTCTAAGCCTTGCTCTGTGCTGACCTGTTTGTCAGTTATACTGCATAATTCATACTTCTATATTATAAAATGTATGCAGAAATTATTATTTTTGTCTCGTGTCTTTTTATTGATAAATTGCAGTCCAATAATGTGACGGAAATCTAGCTCCGCAAATACAGAGTAGATTTCCTATGAGGAGAAACATAGATAAAAACACTCTACGGCTAATGAACACTCAACAGGCACTTGTTCACTTGTAATAACAATACAAGAAACAACCATTAACATACAGTCACACATTGTATTGTGCATCACATGCTGAGGACAATTAAATGAACACAATACTTAACTCGGTATCTGTTTGCCTGTAAGGCTGGCTGTAATGGCTTTAATCGGAGTTTCAGTCCTTTCTAAGAGTTAAAGAAATGAAAGGTGCCCACGGTGCTTCGTTAAAAAAAAAGTGTAGTGAACCGACAGTGTTGGCGCTCCCAAATGCCATGGCTGTCAAATATCAAGTCTGCCATGTCTTTATTCCACCTCATGTCTGTTTGTACCACGACCCTGTTTTTCCTGTCTCTCAAGCTCACCTTCAGGTTCTTTTTTATCCATACTATCTCACATTGCCACTAGTTTCCTACCCTTTTCTTTCTTCTTTTTATGCCTTTTTTCTTTGCTTTGACTCAAAGTCTGTTGGTTAAATATAAGTGTTTGTCCCCTAAAATCATTACCGTGTTGACCACATGCGCCAATCACTGGTACAAATTCAGGACTGGTAGAAAACTCCTGGCAGAACAAAGAGTTTAAATTAGGCTAAGGTTGGGAGGAAGAGGTTAAAATGGCTGCCTGGTATTGGTTTCTCTAAGCCCTCCCGTTCTCAAGATCTATTCATGTTGCATTACAAATGAGCCTCCAAGCTCATACACATTGGGGCCCAGTCACAAACTACATTTTGTAGTACGTTTAGTAGTACTACAATAGTAGTGCTAATGCACTAAGAAATGCTATTCACAAACCTACTTGCAGACGTTCCTTTGGCGCCTCTCCTATCTTTTGATGTGGCGAGATCCCCACCCACACCGAGGAGTCATCACACACATAAGTATATGTATGTATAAGTAGTAAATGAGGGAGGGACAAGTAAAATGGGGAATACTTACTATGAAAGAGGAGGGGTTAAGGGAAAATTAAGTAGTGGTTTAGGGAGGGACATTGTAAGAAACTGGGTTACTGGTTGAGGGGGGTAAAACAATACTCAAGCAGCAACCACAATCCTTGTCAGGGTGAAGCCCCAAGCAAACCCCAAATTGACCTGTACCCAACCCTCTGGTAGCTTGGCACACAGCAACTTAGAGGCAATGTGTAAAGTATTTGTGCAACACTTCAAACAGTAATAAAATGAGAACACACCACAAAAGGAGTCCCACACCAGATTATAAAAATAGAGAAGATTTTAATAAATGAAATAAGACCAAAACGACGAAAATCCAACCAGTAGAACCGGAGATATGCAATTTGAGTGAAAATAGAGCCACAAATCACAAAGCACCAACTGTAGATATATGCAGCACTAGACCATGATAAAGTCACAAGTTCAGGCTGACTGAGATGGACCATGGACTGGCTACAGGGACCCAGTTAGGCCTGCTGAAAAGACACCTTAAATCCTGACTCCAGAGAGTTGCAGTGTCCCATATTGAGGATGAGTCGTGCACTCGAGGTGATGCGTCGGTTCCGAGAGATTGCGAGGTTGCGGTGCAAGGTATTGCGTAGTTGTCCAGGATCCCATCGACGAGGGATTTAGATGCAAAGTCCTGCATCGAGGATGCACCACGCTGGCTAGGTGATGCCTCAGTTCCTAGGAGCTGCGAGGCTGTGATGCCAGTTTCTGCATCATCATCGTGGATCCCGTCGATGAGAGGCTTGCGATGCAAGAGCCTGTGTCAGGGATACATCGTGCAGTGACAGTTTGGAAGGAGCTCCAAGGCTGCGATGCGAAGTACTTGCATCCGGAAAGTCCATGTATCCCTGAGGCTCTAGTCAGGAGGCCAGAGAACTTGGCTTTGGAGTCACGTTGTGGTCCAGGGTTCAACAGATGCAGGTCCAGTCCTTTTCACCCAGGCAAGAGAGCAGTAGTCAGGGAGAGGGACAGTCTGTTATGCTGAAGAAACTCTACTAGACAGGTAAGTAGGTTGAAAGATTTATTCAAGCGGAGCATATTGGACCACCAGTAGCTCCAGGCTCCATCCACAATGATTGTTCCTTCTCTTCTCAAACGATTGCTCTTTACTTCTCTAGAACCCCAACACCTCATAGCATTCCAGCTCCCATGATTCCAAGCCCCAAAATACACATAACACACCTTTCTCCCTTAAAACGAAATCTGAATATAACAAAAACATAACTATAAAAATGAGATAAGTATAAATAACTTTAAGACTTAATTAACAATAATACAAATATCTGAGTGACTTTTATAGTAACCCACAAATGTTAAACTACGACATATGATTGCCCTATTGTATAGCATGAGGGCGCTTTTGGTCACATCTTTTTACACCAACATAAGGAAATCACTTTGCCAAGAGGGCCTTCTTCTGAACTGCCTTACAGGTCTACTAGAGAAATGACCACCAATTCTCATTACATCATCCATATCAGACGACACACATTTTTCCGTGAACAATGTTTTATGAGAGCTAACAGAGATTCTCACTTCACAATATCTTCACAATTTGGACATATCCCACACATCACCAGAATCTAGCACTACCACATTCTTCCTTACTTCACTAATTAGGAAGGGGCCCATGAATTTTGACCTTCCCTTCCTAACATATCCCGGCCTCACTACCAAAACGTTGTCCCCTACAGACCAATTGTTAGACTTCACAGCATTCTTAGTGTCATATCTAAGCTTTTATTTCTGCTGATAGGACCTCCTTCTGACACAAAGTTCACTTTAGGAAAATGCAATAGAGTTTCCCCTCACCCTACCCAAGTTTAACCACGTGGGATTAAGTTTAGAGGAAGATCTCCTGCCTTTAAGTAAGAAGAAGGGAGACTCTCCAGTAACACAATTGGGAGAGTTTTGATGCGGCCACCATGTCTCACAGAAAACCTCCTTCAATGACAACTTCCTGTCTACTGCCCTCTAAACACAACTTTTCACCAACCTGTTCATCCTTACTGCCAGTCCATTGGGGGGATTGCAACGCTGTCTTAAGTTGTTTTACAGAAAATTCTGATACAAATTTATTCATCTCCTGTGAAGTAAACTGCACCCCAATATCAGTTATTAGGGTTTCAGGAATACCGTCATGTGAAAATTCATCCCTCAAAAACTCTATCACCACACTAGTACCCACTCTAGCCACTTTGATGTGTAATCTACCAACAAGAGTAGAACTTGCTTACTATGGACCAACAAATCAAATGGTCCGGCAATGTCAAAACCTAATTTTGTCCATGGCTGGGACGGAATCCCCACAAGTGCTAAGGGAGCATTCCATACCAGTTTGTTCTTACCATTTTGAGCGCACAACAAACACTCTTTAACAACAGATTCAACATTGTGATCCATTTTTGGCCACCAACACCCCTCACAAAGTCATGACTTAGTCAAGTTCCTAACCAGATGACCATATGCTGCTAGACTGACCAGTTTTCCCTCAAGATCACCAGAGGAATCACCCTGTCTCCCCTACAGATCTTATTGTCCCAATTGCAAAGTTCTTCCCATACATTCCAGAATCCCTTCAACTCCTGAAATACTGTCTTATGTTCTGGCCATCCTTGTACTATATACTCCTTCAGCACTTGCAACACTTCATCCTTCACTAACGCATCAGTGTATCAGTCCAACAAAAGCGAAGTCCTCATCCTGGGCACCACTCCCTCCACCTGGGACAATGCCTGGTGGCCCGCAGCGCTCGGAACCCCCCACACCTAACAACCACGCACGCAACCGCACATCATCCTCGACTCCTCGCTCTCAATGAACCACCAAATCTACACCGACACATCCTCCAGCTTCCACACGCTCCGCTTGCTTCGGAAGATTTTCCCGTGGATCTCCACCGAGTCCAGGAGAACGGTCATCCAGGTGCTCGTCAGCAGCAAGCTCTATGCCGGCACCACCCAAAAACTCCAAAAGAAATTGCAGAGCATCCAGAACTCCTCCTCCAGACTTATCCTGGACATCTCCCTTGGCAGCCACATCTCCAGTCACCTGAGAGACCTTCCCTGGCTCCTGATCAACAAAAGAATCCACCTTAAAGCTCTTCAAGCATGCCTACAAAGACCTCCACAACAACGGACCTGCATACTTCAACCAGCACCTCTCCTTCTACACACCCATCAGACATCTCCGCTCTGCCCAACTGGCCCTGGCCACTATCTGACGGATCCGCAAGACCTCGGCCAGAGGAAGACCCTTCTCCTACCTCGCTGCGAAGACCTGGAACTCCCTTACCTTTACATCTCAGGCAATCACCTTCACTGCCTCAATTCAGGAAGGACTTCAAGACCTGGCTCTTCTACTGAACTTCAGAACTCCCCCCCCCCCAAGTACCTTGAGACCCTAACCGGTGATTAGCCATGCTTTATAAAAACCCTGATTGATTGCTTGATTGATTGATTGATTTACTCACCATCATTAACCGCATTCTCACTTATCCATCCCACCAAACATCCAGTGTACTCTCCCTCTCAATAGGTAATCTGGACAAGCAGTCAGTAACATAACTTTTAGGTCTAGGAAAGTATTCCACAACAAAATTGTATTCTATTAGGCCCTCCATCCATCTTCTTAGTCTAGGTAAAATAAAATCAGACGACCTGCAGGTGGAAATTTGGATCAGAGGGCAATGATCAGACCTCATAATAAGGGTATTCCCCATAAGTAAGACTTGAAGTGCAATACTGCCCAGTAAACTGCCAGTTCTTCTCACTCAATTGCTGAATAGGACTCTTCTGCACACTTCAGAGAGCGAGACACAAACGCTACTACTTTCTCTTCCCAATCCACATGTTGAGTCAATACTGCACCCAATTCAAACATACTTGCATCCGTACAATGGACTGTTTTCTTTCAAGAGGCAAACTGACCTAATGTTGGTAAAGCTCCAATATTGTTCTTTATACATTTGAACGCTGATTCATGTTCATTAGTCCAGTCAAACTTCACTTTTTCTTTAACAGCAATCTCAATGGCAGTGATAGGCTGGCAAAATTGGCAGTAAATTTAGAACAGAATTTTGCCAGCCCAAGGAATGAACAAAAATGGCCATTGTTAACTGGTGCGGGTGCTTATACAATACTTTTAGCCAAATTAAACTTAGGACTCACTCCTTCACCAGATATCACATGACCAAGATATGTAACTGTTGTTACTCTAGACTTACATTTTTCTTTTTTAAGAGTAAGGCCTGCTTCTCGTAATTTACACACAATAGATCTGAGTATTTCGCTGTGTTCTCTCTGATCCTTCCTATAAACCAAAATGTCATCCTGAAAGAATAATACCATAGGAAGGCCTTACAAGATCCTATTCATCACCCTTTGACAGCACGCTGCAGCCAACGCCAGGCTTAAAGGCATTCATTTAAATCTGTAAGCACCTAAGGGAGTCACAAATGATGTAAGATGCCTCGACTCTGGATGTAGTGGAACCTAATGGTAGGCTGATGACAGGTTCAAAACACTAAAAAACTTTGCATCTTTTATCAAAACCAAGGTCTCAGAAATATTTGGCAGCGGCTGGCAATCCATCCAAATGTGTTTGTTTCAACCCTCTGAGATCCACACACATTCTCATCTGTTTCCCCAATCCTTTGGTGCCAAGTCTACAGGGGCAAGCCACTCCGATGATTTAATCTCCTCAATCACTCCAAGATCAAGCAATTTCTGTAGATCCTCCTTAAGCAGTTGCAACATCATATGCGGTACCTTCCTCACCTTATATACACACAGAATAGCATTTTGTTTCAATATGATCTTATGTTCAAATTGCTTAGCCATACCTAATTTCTCATCGAATACACTTGGGAACTCATCCATAAATTCACTAGGCTTCTCACCACTCGACACCAGCCTTAGGATTCAATGATATACCCATATCACCCTGGTGTCTCCATCCCAGTAAATTGTCACCATGTCTGGCCACATATACCTTCCCTACAATTTCCCTATCTTCAAACTGAATTTTCATTACAGAAATATCCAGGACATCAATTTTCATAGCACCATAGCCAACAGGATTAATACATAGAGGAGACAATTCTATGACATCCCCTCCAAATATACCATCTGAGTTCTTATCTCCGATCATGACATAAGGTGATCCTGAGCCTGCCAGAACCATGTCAGTTTTACCACCAATTTCCACTTCACACTCAGGCATCAATAATGGCTGGTCATCAACCACACCATCATCCAGAATACTTAGCACCCCTTTCCTTTCCTCATCTGTGTCACTCACCACCGTACTTTTAGCATAACCACCATGACATACTCGAGCATAGTGTCCCTTTTTTCCACACTTTTTACATGTCGCATATCTGGCAAAGCGTTCTTCACTATTTGAAAGATGACCTTCACTCCCACAACGATAGTACCTGGAACTCTGTTCCTTATTTTCCTTGCCTTTGACCTCTTTACTTTCCTCCTTCACTCTCTGAACACACTCAGCATCAATATTCACAATAGCAATTTCCTTAACCATATTCACCATACTTTCAACACCATTTTCATAATCTTTCATCATTCACTCCCAAAAATCAGTGTATTCCATGCCCTCTATTATAGCTACAGCCTCCTTCATATTTGGATTCTTTGTAAGAAGCTCGTCCTGCACTCTCTGGTTATTGGTGCACCTCACTAACTGGTCCCTAATTAGTGAGTCAGTAAGATTCTCAAATTCACAGGTTCGCTCCAGTGTTTTCAAGGATGCTTCATAATTTCCAATCGTCTCTGTTTTACCTTGAACACTTGTGAAAAATGTGTGACTTTTTGGGCCACATTAATTTGTGCATATAGCAAGGTGGCTCGGTTCTATGTTGCGCAAGACGTGTGTACCCAATTGTTTCCAGAAAACAAATATCCTTCAGGTGCTCTAAGGAAAAAGGTGGCCACCAAATTCTTTGTTTGAGGGAGAACCCTGGAATACATGAGGTCTGAAGTACTTTCCATGACAGGAAATGGCAAACACTAGAGGGGGATGCCCTAGATATTGATGCAACAATTTCGCAATTATTGTAGGATTTACTACCACTAATTTCATGCGTAACAACGCTTTTCCATTTTCTACTTTTGATGTAGAAATATCACATGAGTTTTACACCTGAAGAAGTCAGTGATGATTGTAACCATGACACAAAACATGTGTTGGCTACTTATGCGGACACTCAGATATATCAGAACTTTGGATTCATATGCTTCTTGAAGAATGAAATAAAGAACATTGCATACTGAGGATTTCGTGAGAATGGACTAATATTTAGTGATGGTGTTCAGGTTTCTTGTATCATATTAATTTGCGACCCAAGATGTCATTCTAGCATACAAACCGATATTTCACAAACGTTACTAGGATCACCTTCTGCGTTCCCTAATTGACTTTCATCTAAACTTTCATATATGTTTCTATCCTCCACACCAAGGTTATGGAGTAAGACAGCTTGTTTCCTGGCCACAGAAAACATTTCATTACTAATAGCTGATAAGTATGAGTCAAATAACTGTTTTCATCATTTCCAGGGAAGAACTGAATCACCTTTCTTTGATAAAAATTATGGTGGTGGCCATACTTGAAGCACTCAATGTTACCAAATTACTGTATAATTTCACCGAAAATGGTTGATTATCATTAAAACCATGCCACAACACAGATCTGCAGTATCTCCAAGCCAATAGATCCCAAGTATAATAGCTGATAAATGGGACACAGTGTACACAGTAAAATAATTCCAGAGATTTGCATTCTTGCAAGCATTAAGGAAATGCAGTACCATATGTGCTTGAGGTGTCTCCTGTGAGAAGCTCCAATGGCTAAGGTGCTGAAGAAAACAGGGATGGGAAAAACTCAACTACACAAAGAAGTGAAGGAAAACAGAGGAGGAGAGACACTCAATATTTTTGCCCTCATCAAAGATGGCACCCAGCATCAGTATCAGCCAGTAATAAGGCAGCTATCTTTTAAATTCTGCCCCAATTACAGATGTCATTTGAATGTTAGAATGCGGCAGTACAGGCAGCAAACTCCATAGTCAAGTATGCAATGAAGATGGCGCCGGGCTAACAATAAGCCTTTGTGCGTTGCAGACTTACGCTTACTCCCCTCCTCGATTACGGAATAGCATCAAAGTAGATGTTCACAAACTGCTCCAGCTTGGCTGGCCTTACATTCCTCAGAAGCCAGTCATGCAGTGGAGAGGAGCACACCACGCCTCTCTCATCAAGCTGGAGCCTTGCGTCTTCCAACAGCCTGTGTGCACCACAATGACAGAGATCGACTTGATCAACAGGCTTTGGATCTCAAAGTGGGTTCAATTTCTTGTACACTGGTGGTCGCAGGAACTCGTCACCATTGTTACGCTGAAGAAACTCTACTAGATAGGTAAGTAGGTTGAAAGATTTATTAAAACGTAGCGTATTGAACCACCAGTCGCTCTAGCCTTCATCCACAACGATTGTTCCTTCTCTTCTCAATTGATCGTTCTTCACTTTTCCAGAACCCAAACACCTCATAGGGTTCCACTCCCAAGATACACAAAACACAGACCTTACAGCAGCACAGCAGTCCTTCTTTCTGGCAGAGTCCACAGGTCCAGAAGTGAACTGAAGATTTGGTGTCCGAAGCCCAATATTTATACCAGGTGCTTCCTTTGAAGTGGGAGAAACTCTAGAGGTTTCCCTTTGAAGTGCACAGGTTTCTTGCCTCCCCTGCCCTAGCTCCAGACTAGCTGCAGGGGGTATGCAGCCTGTTGTGGGGAGTCAGGACACAGCTCATTCGAGTGTAAGTAGGGCTGTGCCCAGCTCCAGCCTTCCATCCTGCCAGTGATGGCCCATTCAGGCACACCAAAGCCCTCTATTGTGTGTATCTGTCTAGAAGGAATACATAAAGTCCAACTGTCAGCTACACCCAGTCATGTGACCCAGAGACAGGCTGCAGGCACTAAACGGCTCAGGCAGGAAAATGCAAGGTTTTAAAAAGTGGCATTTTCAGAATTGTAATTTAAAATCCAACTTTGCCATCAAAGAGGACTTTGCATTACAATTACAAAGACACCAAATATGGATTGCTTACCTGTTCCCATTTGGAAGTTACTGGTTATTAAATGTAATGAGGTAACTCCAATGTTATCCTATGGGAGAGGCAGGCCTTGCAGTAGTGAAAAACAAATTTAAGAGTTTATCACTACTAGGACATGTAAAACTTAAAAGTACATGCCCTACTTTTTAAATACACTGCACCCTGTCCTCTGGGCTGTCAGGGTCTGGCCTATGGGTGGCATATGTATTAAATAGGAGGTTGAAGTGGCAGTTTAAAACTGCGCACAGAGGCTGCAATGGAAGGCCTGAGACGTTTTATGGAGGGAGAACAAGCTCTTTAGCATTGATTAGCAGTGGTAAAGGGCACAGATTCCTGTGGCCAACAAAAAGGAATTCAGCAAAAAGTGGAGGGTAAAGGCAAAGGGTTTAGGGGCGACCCTGAGGAGAGGAGCAAGTCCATCAGATGTTCACCCACCTACAAAAGAGTAATGCCAGTTCTATTCACAAACTGCAATTCTAAAGCCATTACAACCAAAAATGACCCAAAAACAGTCATAAACGTACTTTAGCTCAGAGCTGGTGTAAGTCCAGCACCACCCAGGGCCAACCACGACCACCAGCAGTGCAACACCATCCCATAGAAAAGAATGGAGGTAGGGATCTAAGGTAAAACCACATAGGAAATAATGTTAAATTATTTAAAATAATTATAAGCATACATACATTTAATTCAATCTTAAACGATTATCAAGAAATACAGCATGTTTTTATTTTAACATATTTGAATAAACTTTATTGAATTTTTTTTAAATGCAACATTATTTTTTAATTAAAAATAGTTAAATTACTTTCAATTAATTCTATACCTCACTTTTAACAATTAGTAACAGGTAATATTTTTTTGCCTTTAGTTGGTGAGTTTTATTTATAAATTAAACTTCAGAAAGACCATGTTAATTTAATTTGTCATCTACAAAATAAGGACATTTTAAATTTAAATTAAGTTACCAGTGCTATAGCTTTTTCATCGTGTTCTACATATAAAATAAATATATAAATCCATTTGCACTAATATTTAACATAAAAATATTTCTGCTATTTTTTTTAAAAGTTTTAAACTTTTTTTATTTTCCCTATATTTCCTACAGCGACAGCTCTGCCACTGTGCCGGTGATATCCCCATGGTAAATTATAGGAAAATTCAGAAAGTTTATTAAACTTGAAAAAAAGTCTACACTTATGAGTAACTTTTGATTTACACTCGCAAATGTTGAATAGCCAAAAGTAGTAAAGTTATTAAAAAATATAGGAGTAAACTTACAGATGCAGATTTACTCATTCATAAGTTAAAAGTTTAACTTTGTGAATAGGACCTCATAGTTTCCTATATAACAAACAAATTGTAACGGTGAGCAATCAAATTACAGACAGCAAATAATGCATTATTTGTTCAGAATGTTCCTTATGGCAATATGCTTGAACTATGAAAACGGAGCAGGGGCTATGCCAAGGCACTATAGAGAGACATTTTAAGTCACCACCACAAGTGGGCCAGATGGCAATAAAAGGCCTGAAATATGGCCCTGTAGTTAAGGCACTGGGAGTGACAAATTGATCAAATATATTTTTGCCTGGGATTGCGAAAATATTTGCTCCAGAGATGCATGAATATGCCGTCCTGCATCTTCGAAATGTGTTTCAAACCTCAGGAAGGATAACAAATCCTTGAAGGTGCCAGAAGGATCCCTTCTTGGAAGGATAACAAATATCCATTTCTGCAGGCGTGAGTGCAATCTGACTCCAGTGCAGCCTTTTCCCTAGTTGACTTTGCTGAGATTACAGCAATATTTCCAGGCAGAAGTGTGATGAAGGCAGGTAAATTAACTTCAAACACTTAAGAAGAATGTGCAGTCATCCCCTAACTGCGTACAATTAAAGAGCTCAATGAGAGCAAATGGGCCACTTTCATTCACTTTTACCCATACTTTTGGGGCATATTTATGATGAAATAATCACGAAGCACAGCAAGTCACCTTGCTGCGCTGCGCTGCATGATAGGGAAAGGGCCGGAATACACCGCATTTAACATAATACGGTGCATTCCAGCCTAGCACCAATGCAGGCACCCTTGCACCGTAGTGCAAGGGTGCCTGCGTTGTAAACAGGATTGTTTTGTGCAGGAAGGGTACCTTTCTGCACAAAAAACAATCCTTAGAGGCATTTTTCTCTTTTTATGTGTCCTGCAGAATGCAGCACACATGGAAAGACGAAGTAGCAAGGAGAAATAAAGATATTTCTCCGTGTTACGCCTCACTGGGGAGGCGCAGCATTTTGTCGCATTCCCAGGTCTATCAATAATGGTAAATATGGGAATGTGCCATAATCCATGGGTGGATGCGTGGGAAAATGCACACTCCATCTATGAAAGACTCCTTGGGGCAGAGTAACAAAACGCAGCTATTTGCGCTGCGTTGCGTTACTCTAGATTTATCAAGCCACACAAGGCCACATAATGTGGCCTTGAGTGGCTTGATAAATTTAACTTCAGAGTTGCACTGCTCTTGAGCCCTATTGCATGGCGTAAGGGCAATGCAACTCTTTAAAAAATATGCCCCGAAGCTTGGTCTCCTGTGATCCGTGTGCAATCCCTTTTTTCAAAGGCGATGTAAGCAGCGGGCCCAGAAATACAGGGGCATATTAACAAGGGGGTTATGACACCGCAACGCCACTTTTTCCGACATTCCAATGGCTCAATGCCCTGCACCATATTTACAAAGTGTTGTTAAGACACTTTGCTTGGCTTTGTAAATATGGTACCCTGACACGCAGTTTTCTGCGTGAAAGGGGCGTGTAATGGGTGTTGCTGTGGGCATTCCACCGCAACACCCATTGCTTTTTGATGCTACCCCAGATTTACAAGGACCTGTAAATCTGAGGCAGTGCCAAAAATAAACTCCATGCAAAAGCAGGTGTTAGATTGGCGCAACGAGGAGTAATGCTTTTATTTCTCCTCGTTTTTGCTTTTTCCATGCGCGATGCATTCTGCAGCACACATAGAAGTAGCAAATCGCCATTATTGATTGTTCATGTGCGGGAAGGGAGGCCTTCCGGCCCTTTCCGTATCACGCAGTGCAGCAAGGTGACTTGCTGTGCTTCGTGATTGTTTCATAAGTATCACAATCATCTCTGCAACGCAGGCACCCTTGCCCTATGGCACAAGGGTGTCTGTGTTGGTGCTAGGAAGCTATTTCTAGTGCCAGCACAAAGGAATACACAGGGGAGAGCTGTATTCTTGTAAATAGGGTGCATCCCTGTGTTTTTAAATGATGCAGCGCGGCGCTGCGCCATTTCTTTTTCCCATAAATATGCCATACAGTTTCAGCAAATTCACACAAAAAAAAGCAATGAAAGGAGAGTAAATACCAAACGTCTGTATTCATATCAAAATGCAACTAGGGTTAAACAACAAGCAAGGAAGAGAAAGAGAACAAAGAAAAAAAACTTGCACTGGGTAAACAAATTACTAATAATAACATTGACGAAAGATAACATGGACCGATAGCTAGCATAGATGTTTCAGGGTCTAAAACTATGGACTGAACCATTGGAAATAGGGGTGTGGCAGGTTTTGCAGCACCCCCATATTATCTGGAGGGAGTTCAGAAGAGCACAGGTAATAAGAAAGCCTTTTCAGTATTTCTTGCATGCAACATACTGTGGATTTCCAGACAACCAAATGTCATTAGAATCAGTGGCACATCTTTCAACAAACCGCTGGTAATTATTCTTACGTGATTACGTTTGTTGTGCTACAAAGTAACGGTCTTCTGTAACTTTATCTTAGTGACACCCATAATGAGAGTTAGGAGGGAGTAAAAGGCAGCGACACAGGCATGACTCCAAGGGTCAGTTGGCTGACCACCTGTGTGGCTACAGAGACAACAAGCTGCAAGATGCCTTTTACTGAAGAGCCCAGCTGACAAGTAGCAACTGTAACAGGAATGGAACCTGCTGGTAGCCTCTGCTGGAGTGTGTTCTTTGCCCTAAAGTGTTGTCCCTGAACCCCTGGAAGCCTTAAAAAAACTGACCAGGAGGAACAGCTCAAAAAAGTCTGAAAAGCTGGGACTTAAACATTTTAGGACTTGCAAGACCTCTGGAACACCAGCTGGACCTCGCGGCAAAGGTGTCAGATTTTGAAGTGACTTTGTAGGACACAGCTTCAGGCTTGCCTCGCTGGAGGATATTGAGCTCCATAAAAAGACTAAGGATCTCATTTAAATGGTAAATGCCTTCATCGTCCTGGTGGAGGACCGACCGCCAAATGTATAAATGAACACCAAGCTGGCATTTAATTATAAAGGATTGGCAGGAACCGCTGTCACAGCAGTTCCTGTCAATGCACTTCACTGTGTGATGCAGGGCTGCGTCAGCATGATGCAACACTGCACCAAACAGTATTCATTTTTATTTTCAAAAAGAAAATCACAAAACAGGATTTTCATTTTGAAAATAAAAAAACTAATGCTCCCTTTGCCATGGGAGACATCTCCCATGGCGGGGGAGCATTATTTGGTTTCTACTGTCTCTCACCACCAGGGTTTTCCTGGAGGTGACAGACAGTAAAACAGCAGCTACATTTCCACCCATCCTGATTGGGTGGGTGTACAAGTAGCCATTTCTCTAACAGCCCTTTCTCCGTCGGGTTGTCGAAGAGGTTTGGCCATGACAGTGACAGAGAAGTCACTGTCACAGCCAAACCGAAAATCCACCCGCATTTAAATCAGGCTGCCAGACCTTCATGTTGGCGGCATGTATGCACCATCACTGTTGCGATGGAACATACATACCACCAACACAGAAATGAGGCCCTAAGTCTGAAGGTAGAGAAATCTTGACCGAGTGTAAGGACTTCAGCATTTGCAAATTTTTTATTTCTTCCATTTGGAGTTCTTCCTGCCAAAACCAATGGTCTCAGTTGGACCTTGTCCACTGACAATACGGCTTGTAGAGGAGTTTGGCAGAGAGCCTGCAACTTTGCCCTGCTGGAGTATTTCAACTTCCAATTCAGAGGCTAAGTTAGAAGATACATTTTTTGACTGGGATGAAACCACTAGGAGTATCCAACCCATGCTTTATCGTGGTCAGTCTGAAATCGTGCTTAGGTCCCAGTCAGTTGCAAACAGTGACTAATCCTTGGCGCTTTATTTTTTCTTGGGGCTTTTTGCTTTAAATCTTTATACATTTTTATCTGCATTTTCTTTCATTGGATTTTTCTTGTTTTGATGTCCTTTCAATCAATAAATCAATCAGTAGATTTGTAGAGCGCTACTTGTCGCCCGTGAGGGTACCCAGATGCTGGCAGGGTCCAGTTGATTAGCCCAATAGCCAGGTCTTCAGGGACTTTTGGAACTCTGGAAGAGGTGGGTAGGTCCGTAGATGAAAGGGTAGCTCGTTCCATGTCTTCGCTGCTAGGTAGGAGAAGGAGCGACCTCTGCATCTGCTACGTTGGGTGACGGGGGTGAGGGTTAGAGAAAGGTATGTGGAGCGGAGGTGTCTGATGGGCTGATGGAAGGTCAGGTGGTGGCTTAAGTAGGTGCATCCTAAATTGCATAGGGCCTCGTATGCATGGCTCAAGAGTTGAACTGGCATTTTTTCTGCACAGGTAGCCAGTGGAGTTCCCTGAGGTAGGGAATGATGTGGGTTCAACTAGGGAGACCCAGAACATGTCTGGCTGCGGCGTTCTGTATGGTCAGTAGTCGGAGGATGAGGTGATCCCTGTATAGAGAGTGTTGCCGTAGTCCAGTCGGCTGGAGATGAGGGCCTGGGTGATAGTGCATCTTGAGCTTTGGGTTAGCCATTTGAATTCTTACAAAGCATGCGGAGGATAACGAAGCAGGAGGAGGAAACAGAGCTGACCTGAGTTGTCATGGTTAGCTGATTGTCCAGAATGATGCCTAGGTTCCTAGAGTGGTCAGTGGAGGGTAGGAGGAGGTCCGAGTTCTGAGGGCCACCAGAATGTGTCCCATGGGGAGCTTTTGTTTCCAAAAATCAGTACCTTTGTCTTATCCATGTTGAGATTCAAGCAGTTGGCCATCATCCAGTTGGTGACTTCTGTCATGCAGGTGTGGAAGTTGGTGTTGGTGGTGTCTTCAGAGAGGGAGAGGATACATTGTGTGTGGTCGGCTTAGGATATGATGTTGAGTCCATGGGTTTTGGTGATACTGGACTATAAGTTTTACTATATAGTTTTGAAGAGCGTGGGGCTGAGCGAGGATCTTTGGGGTACTCCACAGATGATTTCCCTGAGTTCAAAGGTGAAGGCAGACGTTTTGCATTCTTCCAGTGAGGAAAGAGGCAATCCATCTAAGAGCAGCTTCTTGGAAGCCTATGTTGTGCAGCCTAGTGATGAGGGTGTGGTGGGAGACCGTATCGAAGGCTGCCGAGAGGTCTAGGAGGATCAGAGCCAGAGCATCGCCTCAGTCAAGTAGGGCTCAGATGTCGTCGGTAGCCGTGATGAGGGCTTTCTTGATGCTGTGGTTGCTGCGGAATACAGATTGGGAGGATTCGAGTAGGAGGTTCCTTTCTAGATGTGAGGAGGTTGATGGCTTTCGCTAATACTCTGGCCAGGAAAGGAAGAAGGGAGCATTAGATTTACTCATTACATTTTTCTCTAGTTTTCTAAATTGGTTGTGGAAAAGTTGCAATTTAGGTAATTTGCCCAAAATCACACGTGTGCTTTTGTATTATCTATGTGACACTATGGGGCTGATTTAGAAAAGTATTAGTCAGTAAATTGCTCCATCTTCAAGACAGAGGGACCGCCCGCCTAATTCATTAATGACCATCAGGCAGGCGGTCATTTATAAAAGCATTGCCAGGAACCGCTGTCACAGCGGTTCCTGTCAATACATTTTACTCTTTGCTACACGGCTGCATAAAGGCTGTGTATTCTGTAATTCTGTAATTGATTGATTCATACATTCATTCATTCACTTACTTGTTCACTAACACTAAGATTTTTTTAAATCCTATGACTTTTGTGATCAAATATATACACACACAAGAAGCCAGAGGAGATTTAACGACCAGCAGGGGGCAACTCCCCTATACAGAAAACTAGCAGCACGAAACAGCCACCCTGGGTCAGAACAAGAGAAGAGAAGAGGAGTGTGGGGGATTCCCTTTTAAAGGACGAATTCCCTCACCCACCCGAGGGTGGCATGCTTTATCATCGGGAACCTCCTCACACTGCAACCTGGTTGCAGTGCGGGCTACAACCCCCTCACTGAGAGGGAGGAGCTCAGGGATGTTTTAATATGGATGGCAAGGGGTATACTAAGATCTTCAGATGATCTTAGTGGGGAGGGATAGTGTGAGAAGAAGTGTCAGTGATGTTAAAACTAACTACCTGGTATGTCAAAATTCAATTTTAATAGAACATCCAGGGGGTCAGGGTTAAAAAAGTGAATGTCCCATGCTGGGAGAATTCAACCTGGCATGGAAAAGTGTAGTCATAGGGTCAACATGTTTCAGCCGTAATGCCTTCCATAGAGGTGCCCTGGCTTTCCACAGGACCACATGTGAAAGAAAAATGTAGAGAACTAGACACCGTACCAACTTAGGTCGGTGTTAAAAGGATACACCAACTGGCGGAATGGAACGTCAGTCGTGATTTCGCTGATGTTCAGCGGCATCCCTATAAAAAAAGGTGAGTTATTAACAAGCAATACAAGCATTCGAGTAACACTCCCTGATATATGTGCCAAATAGATGCAGTATTTGTGAATATGTAATGGCTACCAACATGTAAGAAAGGTTTCATCATGGCTTACCCGACATTTGGGGGAAGCTGGTGGCAACTCGTCCTCGGCGCACTCGAGGAAGGTTCCAAAAAGACCTAATGAAAGAGGTCATAGGGAGCAGGTGTGGCTGTGAATCACAGTCATAAGTAGAAACAAGTCTAAAAACAGTTGCCTCAATATCATCAAGAAAGGAGTAGTATGTAGACTGGTAGAAGCGTAGTGAGATGGAAGGATTTATTTCAAATGCGTAACATTATTTTAAGAAAAAATATATACATGATCGAAACATAGGTCAACATAATGTGTCATGAGCATAATGTTCCAACAGGTTGACATACACATAAAGAATACAATAAAAAAGGAAAGCTGAGGGTCAAACGAGGCCTAGAGGAAAGAAAAGATGCCAAAAATGATAATGGGGATAAAGCAAGTGCCAAGAGGGGGCCCAGATGGCAGAGAAGCTTGAAACCCCCCATATACTGCGTCTAGTAAAGGACTACCGGGAAGGATGCGAGGGCCGCACCCCAACCCAAAACGGAAGAACGTACATGAAATGTGCGAGACGCAGTAGGTGAGCTAAACCAACTGTGTCTGGTATCGCGTTTTGGTTTATAGAGGCGTGCGGGTGGAAATGTCCTACCCAACGTGCGCCTAAAAACATCGGGAAAAAAAGGCGATCAAGACAAAAACAAACAACGTGCACCCAGCGCGAAGGGCACACCCAATTAACATGCAAGGTTCCCACCCAGTGTCTAGAGGGCCCTACCCAACCCGGCATCGCAACAAGGTCGCGAGGGCGAGTAAGTCCTTGGGCTGCACATCCCTGGCCGCTAAGATGACAGAAAGGGAGACGGAAGGTGTCGGTCAGAACTTACCTCTGCCTGATGGAACGCGTATCCCAACAGCGCGACTGAGGTGAGGGGAAGTTCTGCTCCATCCCTACACGCCGGATATAATTGCGGGACCCGGAAATACCGCCCTGCAAATAGAAAGTCTCTGCTCCGCAGGTTGCCAAGAATGAGAGGCAAAACCGGCGGCCATCTTAAGATGGTTAGCTAAGAAACAAAAGGTGTAATGGCAATAAACTAAGGTCGCCCACAGGTGTAGAGGACCCAAACAAAAGGGTGCAGAAGCGGTGCACCCGCATCGAGGCCATACAATGGATGGACACGGGGTGTGGACAACCACAGTAGTGGGTTCACAAACGGGCTACAAAAAGGGTGGGGGTTAGGTGGGTGTGGTAAGAAAGTGGCACAGGGCCCAGGTGGCTAATGTGTACACCAGGAGCTACACGGGGGGCTAGTTCATACAGTGGGGGCCAGCAGGGGCGGCCACAAAGGCGCAGTGAGTACTCCCCCCCTTTTTGTTGCCGGTTTGGGATGGAGCAGAACTTCCCCTCACCTCGGACGCGCTGTTGGGATACGCGTTCCATCAGGCAGAGGTAAGTTCTGACCGACAACTTACATCTCCCCTTCTGTCATCTTAGCGGCCAGGGATGTGCAGCCCAAGGACTTACTCGCCCTGGCAACCTTGTTGCGATGCCAGGTCGGGTAGGGCACATCCATACGGGCCCTCTAGACACTGGGTGGGCACCTTGCATGTTAATTGGGTGTGCCCTTCGCGCTGAGGTGCCCGTTGTTTGTTTTTGTTTTTGTCTTGCTCGCCTTTTTTTCCTGCTTTTTCTCCCACCGTTTTTAGGCACACGTTGGGTAGGACATTTCCACCTGCACGCCTCTATAAGCCAAAGCGCGATACCAGACACAGTTGGTTTAGCTCCTCTACTGCGTCTCGCACATTTCATGTGCACTCTCCCGTTTTGGGTTGAGGTGTGGCCCTCACACCCTTCCCGGCAGTCCTTTACTAGACGCAGTATATGGGGGGTTTCAAGCTTCTCTGCCATCTGGGCCCCCTCTTGGCACTTGCTTTATCCCCATTATCATTTTTGGCATTTTTTCTTTCTTCTAGGGCTCGTTTGACCCTCAGCTTTACTTTTTTACTGTATTCTTTATGTGTATGTCAGTCTGTTGGAACATTATGCTCATGACACATTGTGTTGACCTGTGTTTCCAGCATGTATATATTTATTTATAATAAACATTCTTAAAATAATATTACGCATTGGAAATAAATCCTTCCATCTCACTACGCTTCTATCAGTCTACATACTACTCCTTTCTTGATGATATTGAGCGTTGAGCCAACTGTTTTTAGACTTGTTTGTACTTATGACTGTGACTGTGAACTGCCCCCCTCTGACCTCTTTCATTAGGTCTTTTTGGAACCTTCCTCGAGTGCGCCGAGGACGAGTTGCCACCAGCTTCCCCCAAATGTCGGGTAAGCCATGATTAAACTTTTATTACATGTTGGTAGCCATTACATATTCACACATACTGTATCTATTTGGCACACATTTGAGGGAGTGTTACTCGAATGCTTGTATTGCTTGTTATTAACTCACCTTTTTTATAGGGACGCCGCTGAACATCAGCTAAATCACGACTGACGTTCCATTCCGCCAGTTGGTGTATCCTTTTAACACCGACCGTAGTTGGTACGGTGTCTAGTTCTCTACACTTTTCTTTCACATGTGGTCCTGAAGAAAGCCAGGGCACCTCTACGGAGGGCATTACGGCTGAAACATGTCGACCCTATGACTACACTTTTCCATGCCAGGTTGAATTCTCCCAGCATGGAACATTCACTTTTTTAACCCTGACCCCCTGGATGTTCTATTAAAATTGAGTTTTGACATACCAGGTAGTTAGTTTTAACATCTCCGACACGTCTTCTCACACTATCCCTCCCCACTAAGCTCATCTGAAGGTCTTAGTATACCTCTTGCCATCCATATTAAAACATCCCTGAGCTCCTCCTTCTCAGTGAGAGGGTTGTAGCCCGCACTGCAACCAGGTTGCAGTGCGAGGAGGTTCCCAATGATGAAGCATGCCACCCACGGGTAAGTGAGGGAATTCGTCCTTTAAAAGGGAATCCCCCACACTCCTCTTCTCTTCTCTTGTTCTGACCCAGGGTGGCTGTTTTGTGATCTAATGCCACTGGCGAGAATCTCCACTCTGATTTTTTTTCCCAGCACCACTTGTTAGGAATGTCCTGGCCACATTAGACACAAGGAAACCACCGCAGTAGGCTGAAAGGCAAGAGGCTGCTTTCAAGAGTAGATGGAATAGTTTTAGGGAGCACAATATATCTTGATGGGCACATATATTATTTGTTGCAGCAAAAAAGTGATGTTCCTAAGTAGCGCCACACCCTGAAGTACTGGAATATTTAATTAAGTTCCCTTTTTAACTGCCTTTACAAACCATGGCTTCCTAACAATTTGATATATGGCGCTGCTGAATGAATCAGTTTGCCCATTTGTAAGAAAAGAAATATCTTGGAAGAGATTCCTCGGACCCCAAAACTCATAGAGAGTGCCAAATGAACTAACTACATTTGCACGCTCAGTGCATTATGGGACAGGTATTAAAACATATTCCAAAACTCCCAATCCCGTCCTATCTGAGTCTAATGAACTGCACAATGCATTGCTCCCTTTTTTTGTTTTCATTGCTACGTTTTTACAGGAGAGATGAGCGGGCCCCTTTCTCAGAGAGGAGAAACACCCCGAGCCATTTGGTATTATAGGCAGGACGTGAAGAAACTAAAGTGGTGGTTTACAGTAAAACTGATCAGTACCAAACCTTGTTGTAAAGCCATAAGTAAAACAGTAAGGAAAGTCACTTCTGCACAAGTAAAACTCTGGAAATAGTAATGCCGTATAACAGTGGTTCTTAACCTGTGGTCTGAGGACCCATGGGGATCTGCAAGGCCTAATCAGTGGGTCCGCGACTGTGTTACCAAATGAAATAATATTAAAATTAATACTTTAAAATAATGCAGTGTATACAAATAAACAAGCAAATTTGAAAATGTGAAAACATATTCTATATTTGAATTAAACAAAATATTTAAATGTTTGAGCATTTGTTTGGTGCATACTTGTTTTTGTATTTATGTGCATTGTTTTGAAGTCCAAATCATAGACATTTCTTATGCCAGGGGTCTCCAGCTTCCAGTAATTACTTAGTGGGGGTACCTGGGTTCCTGTAAAGATTTAGAGAGGATCCACAGAGGTCAAAATGCTAAGCACCGGTCTATATAACATTCATATATTTAGTGTGAAATATGTAACAAGTCCACATCCAGGTAGTGGAATTGCATTTGCCTGGCCTTTCACCTGTGCTGGCCCTTATTCCTAACTCAGCTACTGATAATTGAATGGCATCTGACGTGAGGTCTTCAAAGCAAAATGTAGAGAATTCAGAAATATGAGCACCCTCCTAATTGAGTGCAACAGTGGTCTCAGCCTGGAACTGACCAATAGCCATCAGTAGCTAATGAGGGTAATCATCTTTCAACATCCAGGGATGTTATCAGTTGAGACAGCAGTTTGGTTACACAAATCTTTGAATCAGAATTCACACAGTAGTAGAGATAGTGCTACAAAGAGCTTTGTCATTATAGTTTATGAAAGGTGTCATGGTATTACATTCCTACTGTACTGTTCTATAAGATTTTCTATAAAATGTAGATTTCTTAGACCACACCTCACTCAATGTTTTTGAGTTTGGCAATTTGCTTTGTTCACCCATCAAGTTGATCACCCTGCTGGTGGGTCAGGGAATTAATCAACTTAAGCAATTATATTTTTTATATTTAGGCATTGGTTGTCATCTTGTGAGAACTCTGAGTTTACAAGTAAATAAAAATATATACACAAATATAGTGCAACAGAGATAATAATCTAGATGTTAGAGTTCAGGGAAAAAACAATATCACAGATATCATATTTCAATCAAAGACCCAGGTGCCATCTTAGGACCAATCCTTTTTAAAATTGAATGGAGAGAAAACGGAGTTAATGATCCTCGGGGATAAACATGATACCTCCCCTCCAGTACAATGGCCCAGTCTCTTAGGAGCTCCCCCTAAACCTAAAGACAGAATTAAAAGCCTGGGAATCTGGCTTGACTCTTCATTAAATCTGGAATATCAAGCAGTTCAAGCTACGGCTACATGCTATGGCATGCTTAGACAACTTCGAAAAATTCTACCTCTACTCCCACAAACCTCACGCAGAACACTGGTACAATCTATGGTGCTTACACGGCTGGACTATTGCAACTCCTTATATTTGGGGGCGCCAAAGACCACCACTAACAAGTTGCAAATAGGACAGAACTGTGCTGCTAGGCACCCATACAATGTCCCTAGAAATCTGTCTGCCAAACCGGCGCTGATGGCGCTTCATTGGCTGCCTATCACGGAACGTATAAAATTCAAAGCGTTATGTATAGCACACAAATCACTGGGGGGAACCGGCCCCAAAATCCTCAAGAGCATGCTGTCGTTCTACCACCCTTCCCGGAATCTGAGATCAGCTGACCAACTGCAAGCCACAGTTCCAAGGATCAAGAGATCTAGAACGGGAGGCCGGATGTTCTCATTCAATGCTTCGGTCTTATGGAACTCGCTCCCCACCAAAATGAGGAAATTGACCCATCATCTCGAATTCAGGAAGGAACTGAAAACGTGGCTATTTCAGCACTTGTAGTAAGAGTGAATATCTACAGTGATGGCTTGAGCGCTGGGAGGCCTACGGGTAGCCATGCGCTATATTAACCCCTTGGATGCGCGTGGAATTCCCCCGCGGTGCGGGCGAATTCCACACGTGCGCAGATCAGACGGCCCCCGGCCGTCCGACGCACACGACCACCGTGACGTCGGACGGCCGGGGGCCGTCCGACGCATGGAAGGGGTTAAGAAAGTATTAATAATAATAATAAAGGTATTCTTAAAGAGTTTGGTTTCTAAAAATTTCCAAAATCTGAGGTAGTTGGGTTAGTCTCTGAGCTAGGGGTCCAAAACTCTTCTAAAGATCATCCTCAAAGTTTTTGCCAGTTGAATTAGTGGCTTGGATTAATGAAAGATGCTGATGATCAGAGGTTTATTGATGGGTTATAGTGAAGGGCCGGTTGAATGTATGCCAGGTCTGTATTCCGGTTGTCAAATTCAAATTCAAAATAAACTTAATTCGGGTGAAATTTCGCCCATAATAATAGCATAAATACATCCATTAAAAACAAAACATAAAACAATAAAATATCTCAAATCATTTAAAAGAGAGTAGCAGCATGGTTCGGCAACATGATTATAGCAGCACAGTACCTCAAGCCCTTACAGCATGTTTTAAAAAGTACCTCTTCATCTGGCAGTTGCAGAAGACAAATAAATGCAGCAATAGAGTGGCTAATATTATGACATTTCTTTTTAAAAAGTGGGAGTAGAAACAGTCTAGCAAATCTTTCATAATATTTGCGCAAGAACATAAAATGCATCATTGTTTGGTCTATTTTTCCATCACAAGGACATGGAATAGATGCTAGGTTTGACTTAAAAACAAGAGGAAAACACAGTAGGTATTTAACAGTATCAGCTCTTAGACTGAACAATAACGAACATTCCCATTGTCCCCGTTGTTTCCAGAGATAGTTTATGCGGCAGCTCATTGCTTTCAAAGACTGATATGCCACAATCTGCGTCTTCCCTTCCATTCTTCTAAAGCGACATGCCTCCTCACAATTATAAGGTGCTGATGCAACCTCTTTTTTATTAACAGTTGTGCATGTGTCTGGCTCTTCAAAGGCCCTCTGCAGACCAATTTTACCAAGTTCAGTTTTAACATATGCCAACCAGGGGATTCGAAGGCCATTATCACAGGAGAGGCAGTCCAATATAATATCTCTAGATAGGGCCACCTCCTCATTCCTCCAAATTGACAGCCATAAAAATATTGATTGGGCTCTAATGTAATTCCCTAAGTAGCGCAGACCTAGTTCTTCATGGCAGATGAAGTGAGAGGTTAAAATCGGAACTGCTAGCACCCATCTGCAGAACCTGTTTTCTTCCCATTGTAATGCCTCGGAGTTCATGATACCCCAATCTTCAGCACCATATATTGCTGTGGGGACACATTGGGATTAATATATCTGCAACAGAGGAGACAGTTGTCCACCTCCCTGAGGCTGTGAGAGACTAAGGGCCTGATTACGATGGCAGAGGAAACACCACTGACAGGCTGTCGGTAGCGGTCCCTCATCCATTGTAACAAGGGTCTCCGTTCGCCATATTACAATGGCTTCTGTACGGGTGGCGGTCGGAAACACTGACTGCCACGGTCCTGAGGCAACTGTCAGACCTCCCTGTAGTCCCAGAATGGTGGCGGTGCCTGTCAGGCACTGCCGTAGGGATTACAATATCCCTTTCTGACAGTCGTTCTGCGGCGGTCAAACCGTAGAAAAACGGCTGGCGGAAACCGATTTGGGAGCCCGTAGTGGGCCCTCCTAACCCCCTGGGCTAGGGATATAGGCCCTGGGGGGCACCTATGATACCCCCTACATATCCCTACACCATGTGATAGACACCGCATGGTGCATGCCATGTAGTGCAGGGATATGTGTGGGGTGTCTGTTTTGTCTTGCGGCGGCTGCTGCAGAGCGCAGCGCCAGCCACAATACAAAACATGGGCAATGCGACCGCCATAGTGGCAGTCGCATCCTAATTTGCCCTGTGGGACCGCCGCCTTGTAGGCGGGCGGTCCCAAATGCGATTGAATGGCGGACGGACAACAGTCCGTCCGCGATCCTAATGACCCCCCTAAGTAGGAAACCATTTGTCTTAGATATTTGTGTTCTGTGTTGCGTAATGCTTGGAATCCATGACCCTGAGGCGGCAGAAGTAACTCCCAGATACAGGAAGTTACTTACATTAGTCAACTGATTTGAACCAACTGACATGGTTGAAAGCTGGATGCACCTTGGCCCATATGCCATGATGTGTTACTTAGAAAAATTAGTGTGCAGATCCCGAGGGGCCATAAACTCAACAAAAGCATGCACTAGGAGACACATTGCCTTTGGGGTGCGAGCCATGAGCACAGCTTCATCTGCAAAGAAAATTGTGGGTATTAATCTGGCCCTGATTTTTGGAACATCAGTAGTAATTCTTGTTAAAAACGGGTGAAGTTCATTAATGTATAAAATAAATAAAAGAGGGCCCATCACACACCCTTGTCTCACACTCCTGTGAATCTCTATATCCTTAGACATTTTGCCCTTGTCACTAATTCTGACCCTGGCTCTCATGTTGATATGCAAATATGCAAGAAAGTGCACAAGTGCTATTTTAACCTGTGAGATAAAAGCATTACTCAAAGTCTGGAACAACTGATGACTGACGCAATCAAATGTGGCAGACAGATCCTTAAAAGCCAAGTAAAGAGGCGTTTGCTTGGCAACAGTATATTTGCAGAGCACCAAATTTAGGTTTAGACATTGCTCGATTGTCCCTATCTTGTTTCTAAACCCATACTGAGATGGATATAGTACAGACTCTGCTTCGACCCATTCCTTGACTCTGGTATTAATTATGCCACCTAGTATTTTAACTGTGGTATCTATCAACAAAATGGGTCTATAACAACTAGGGTCTGTCCGATTACCCTTCTTTAATATAGGGAGAATGATTGATGTGTGCCACGAAGTAGGAAGATCAGAATGTGCAAGATTATTAAATACATTAGTCAAGAGAGGGGCTGAGAAAGCAGTATTTTGATTTATTAAATCAATAAGAATGCCATCGGCACCCTGGGACTTTACCCCCTACACTTTGAATAATTGCCTGTTCCACCTCACCCAGGGTTACCTTAATGTCTATCATCAAACTGGGATTTATTTCGAAATCACACTCTGATGAGGGGGCAGCATAAACTTTACTGAAATGGACCTCCCATGCCTCACTAGTAATATGACAAGAAATTGAGGATACAGGCTGATTCTTGTGCTTCATGTCCAAAACAGTTATCCAGAAGCGCTTACTATCTGTCAGAAGGGTTGCCTTCTCTAATAGTTCCCATTGCTCAGATATCACCTCCTGCCAGCATTTAGAGGTAAGTGCTTTACATTGTTTCTGCAGGGTAGCGACTAGTAATTGATCTCTTGGTGTCTTTGCAAGGGCCAATCTCAACTCCTGATTAGCCATAGTACAATCATGATTAAACCAACGCTATAGTTTGTTTATGGGCTGCACTGGTTTAAGGAGAGCTTTGCTAATACTTAAACATGGGCCATTAAATGCACCAATAATCTGATGTTCAGGATCTTCCTCTGTCAAACATGCCTCCACCAACCCTAGATTTTCCTTAATTATTGACTCGAATACTCGGGACGGATTACTCTTTCTCTATACCAGTCACAAATTGTCCATAGTGGGCTGGAGACTACTAACCCCAATCTCTTTACTATACTTATTCTTTGGTAGTATTATTCTGATAGTCAATGTGGATGATGCAAAATGCCTTGAATTTGATCCTACATCCACAACAAAACTAGTGGAGTGTTTTCACAGCTGGTTTGGTGTGCTCAAATTTATTGAGTCTTAGGCACATCTTGACGACATGATTTTGCAATCTCTGCTTTCTCTCAATCAAGTACTTTGGCCAGCCTGTGTAGACCATATTGCAGTAGTCAATTCATCTAAAAAAAAGGTATCTTGTCAGATCAAGTCGGTGAGGAGTTTGCAGGACAGCAGGGATTTTGCAGAGCAAGGAGTGTTGAAAATTGACTTCCTAGACCAGGGCATTGATTTGAGGAGAGAAAAGTCAAAGGGTTGTACTTTGACCTCAAAGGATGAGAATTTCGGTTTTGGTTTTCATGTCTTTTAACCAGTGGAAACTTCTCTGGCCTAATATTGAATGTTCTCTTTGGTTGTAGCCCTCAGACGTCTTCCCAGGTGGATGTAGATTTGTGCATCATCAGTACACATCTGGAAATGAACCTCATATTGATCAAGTAGCTGAGGCAGTGGCTGCATGTTGCAGTTGAATATGGGTGAGAGACGACCAAGTATGTGGAGCCCCCGTATAAAAGCTTGGCAGAAGGATTCCATGGAACACATCCAAAGGTATTGATTTTGGCCATGAAAGAATTTACTCATCCATTTTTGCAGTGCTTGATATACCAATCCACTCCCTCAACATGTACGTGTTGGAATTTAAATAGCGCAAGCCTAGCTAGGACACAATGGAGAGATGTACAGTATAGGCCTGATTAGAAGTTAGGGTGAACACAATTAACACATGATTGCATGTCTTAATTTTGTTCAACTTGATTATTAGTGGTTAGATTTTCCACACCTGATTTTACCAGGTGTGGAAGAACCTGACCTAACTTTTTCAGCCGGAGCAGCAGCTAAAATATTTGCCACTTTTATCCCTACAGATGAAAGCATACACTGCTTCCCCTTATTAAAAGTACTTCACCTTCCTCCCCTATGCCCACTAACCCCTTAAGAAGGTGGTAAATGTATGCTGTAAAACCATATGGGAATTCTACATTCCATGGGCTTTTACTTGCAATTGCATGTAACTGGGGTGATTTCACTGCAAAGAAACAGTTAAATTGCATGCAATTTGGCTGTGTGGTAAAATCACCCCTGTACAGTGCAACTTGTAATCAGGGCAAAAGTTGTGTGTTGGAAAACCATCAAGATTGTATTGATTAAGTGGAAATTAAATTTTACAATGTTAGGCACATAGAGATTAAGTAATTTGGCAAGAATATTAAAAGGCTGAGTCAAGCGCAGAGGCCAGGATTCAAACCCATGCCACTAGATTCCAAAGTTTGCAAATCTAGACTCTAAGGCAAATTTTGTCTGATCGTTGAAATCATAGACTGCAGAGAGGTCAAGAAGCATCAAGGATGTTTGCATACCTTCATCAAGAATAGTGAGGAGCTCTTCTCTGTTGTCGCCCAGTGCTGATGCCCCCTTACTAGCAGGGTGAACATCTAATTGGAGGTCATGGTTTAGCCAATTTTATTCCATACATTCTTTTAATTGATTTGTAGCTACTCGTTCCAGAATATTCCCAATGTAAGGAAGATTTGAGATCAGGCAAAAATTGACCAGCAGTAATCGGTCTGCAGTAGGCTTTTTTTAGAGTGGATATACTATTCCATGGTTTAATTGGTTTGGCTGAGACCCCTTTGACACTAAGGAGTTAATCAAGGAGTTGATGTTGTGTAGTAAGGACTGAAAAACGTGTTTCCCACACAATTCTGGACAGTGGTTCTGAAAAATATTAGATCCTTTAATTTTACGTGTGAAGGATGTAAAGGTTGGGTTTATTGAGGCAGGAAGGATTGACGGTTGTTTATGTTTGAACCACAGTTTGTTGTTTTTGATTCATATACTGCAGAAAGTCTGTTGCGATGATGGACAAGGAATGTGTTCTTTAATGATTCTATGTTGGATATTTCTTTGAAGATAATAAAATTTTGTCTTTCATGCCTTGTTCATGAATTAGCTAGGTAGGCGTTCTTTTCTATCAAGATGGCTTTAAAGCATCCTCTTCCTAATACCTTGCACAAGATTTTTTTTCTTCATACTTAGATTTACTACATTGGTGTTCATGAGGTTACCATTTTTTTATTATGACTTGTTCTTGATTGAAACATTTACTCAAAGCATTTGGACCCTGTTTATGTTTCCTCATGTTTTGAGGCACAAAATTGTTCAGGACGCAAGTGATGAAGGTTAACCAGAGTGTGACCTGACCAAATTTGTGGTTGAATCTTGATGCTGTCTCTGGTTGTGCTGTGGGTGAAAATTAGCTCAAGTGTATTACCTGCCATCTATGTGGGTCCTTTAACAGTTTGGTTAAAGTCCAGAGCACACATATTTTTTATTAAATCCTAAGTTTGCATTTGCTTTTTGTGCCAATCTGCTTCATTTCGCAATGAGCTTTTTTTCCTGACCCAAGTACCATTTTGCTTTGGGAAATAGTCTATTACCATGGTAGAGCTCTCTATCATTTTTGTAAGTGGTGTAATACTGTTTGATGGCTTGGTGTTACAAGGCTCAATTTCTTTCACAGCCTTGTTTGATCTTTGATCAGCATCCCCACAACATTCCAACTTCTGTTTCAAGGCTAGCACCAAGGTCGGGCTGGACCATAGGCCAATTAGGCAGTTCCCAATGGACTAGTTTGGCAGGTAAGTGTGTGGGCTGTTTTCTTGACTGTGTGTGGGCCTGTTTTAAGGTTTGATGGGCCAGTTGTGTACTGTTAATTTTCCTGAGATAAAAAAAAGTATTGCTTGCAGCAAGCTCAAATCCATGCAGTCTTCTATACATTGCAGAACAGCCACACATCATGCCTTTACTAGCTTAAAACTGGCCCAATATGCAAACAAGGGTCACCTTTCACCCATTTAATTCGATAATGGGGGCCACTTGTTCATCATCTCCTTGTGTTTGCTTTGTTCGACCTAAGTTGGCAGTTTGGGCTGGACTGTTCCCATAACAAATAGGGTCAAGACTGAGTTGCACATGGCTGGGTCAGAACTGGGGTGGCGAAGTAAGCTAAAGAAAGATGATGGATTCAACCCAGATCTGTGACTGGGTGTGAGTGCCTGAAAAGTTTCAGCGCTCTATCCATCATCTCCTTGTGTTTGCTTTGTGCGCCCTAAATTGGCAGGGTATGCCCAGACGTGGGTCCCTTGCTCACATTGCCACTGGATTCAAGCTAGCCTGGCTCATGAGGAGTGTTACTCCAAAAACGGTCCCAGGGTGCTTGTTTCTGGTCAAGGGAACACCTGGTTTGGCAATTCGGGCAAGACTGATCCCATGAGGAACAGGGTCAAGACTGATTTGCATATGGCTGGGTCTGAACTGAGGTGGCGAAGTGAGCTAAAGAACGATGATGGATTCAACCCAGATCTGTGACTGGGGGTGAGTGCCTGAAATGTTTCAGCGCTACGTCCATCATCTCCTTGTATTTGCTTTGTTCACCCTAACTTGGCAGGGTATGCCCATACATGGGTCCCTTGCTCATTTTGCCACTGGATTCAAGGTAGCCTGGCTCATGAGGGGTGTTACCCCGAAACCGGTCCCGAGATGCTTGTTTCTGGTCCAGGTAACACCTGGCTTGGCAGTTCGGGCTGGACTGTTTCCATGAGGAACAGGGTCAAAACTGATTTGCATATGGCTGGGGCTGAACTGGGGTGGCGAAGTGAGCTAAAGAACAAGGATGGATTCAACCCAGATATGTGACTGGAGTGAGTGCCTGAAAAGTTTCAGCGCTCCGTCCATCATCTCCTAGTGTTTGCTTTGTTTGCACTAAGTTGGCAGGGTATGCCCAGATGTGGGTCCCTTGCCCACTTTGCCACTGGACTCAAGATAGCCTGGCTCATGAGGGGTGTTACCCATAAACCGGTCCCATGATGCTTGTTTACGGTCCAGGGAAGACCTGGCTTGACAGTTTGGGCTGGACTGTTCCCATGAGGAACAGGTTCAAGACTGATTTGCATATGGCTGGATCTGAACTGGGGTGGCAAAGAAAGCTAAAGAACGATGATGGATTCAACCCAGATCTGTGACTGGGGGTGAGTGCCTAAAAAGTTTCAGTGCTCCGTCCATCATCTCCTTGTGTTTGCTTTGTTCACCCTAAATTGGCAGGGTATGTCCAGACGTGGGTCCTTTGCTCACGCTGCCACTGGATTCAAGATAGCCTGGCTCATGAGGGGTGTTACCCAGAAACCAGTCCCAGGATGCTTGTTTCCAGTACAGGGAAGACCTGGTTTGGCAGTTCGGGCTGGACTGTTCCCATGAGGAACAGGGTCAAGAGAGACTGATTTGCATATGGCTGGGTCTGAACTGGGGTGGATAAGTGAGCTACAGAACGATGATGGATTCAACCCAGATCTGTGACTATGGGTGAGTGCCTGAAAAGTTTTAGCGCTCCGTCCATCATCTCCTTGTGTTTGCTGTGTTTGCCCTAAGTTGGCAGGGTATGCCCAGATGTGGGTCCCTTGCTCACTTTGCCACTGGATTCAAGCTAGCCTGGCTGATGAGGGGTGTTACCCCAAAATCGGTCCCAGGATGCTTGTTTCCGGTCCAGGGAAGACCTGACGTGGCAGTTCAGGCTGGACTGTTCCCATGAGGAACAGGGTCAAGACTGAGTTGCATATGGCTGGGTCGGAACTGGGGTGGCGAAGTGAGCTAAAGAACGATGATGGATTCAACCCAGATCTGTGAATGGGGGTGAGTGCCTGAAAAGTTTCAGCGCTCCGTCCATCATCTCCTTGTGTTTGCTTTGTTCACCCTATGTTGGTAGGGTATGCCCAGACGTGGGTCCCTTGCTCATTTTGCCACTGGATTCAAGATAGCCTGGCTCATGAGGGGTGTTACCTCGAAACCGGTCCCAGGATGCTTGTTTCCGGTCCAGGAAACACCTGGCTTGGCAATTCAGGCTGGACTGTTTCAATGAGGAACAGGGTCAAGACTGATTTGCATATGGCTGGGTCTGAACTGGGGTGGAAAAGTGAGCTAAAGAACGATGATGGATTCAACCCAGATCTGTGACTGTGGGTGAGTGCCCGAAAAGTTTCAGCGCTCTGTCCATCATCTCCTTGTGTTTGCTTTGTTTGCCCTAAGTTGGCAGGGTATGCCCAGACGTGGGTTCCTTGCTCACTTTGCCACTGGATTCAAGCTAGCCTGGCTGATGAGGAGTGTTACCCCAAAATCGGTCCCAGGATGCTTGTTTCCGGTCCAGGGATGACCTGGCTTGGCAGTTTGGGCTGGACTGTTACTATGAGGAACAGGGTCAAGACTGATTTGCATATGGCTCGGTCTGAACTGGGGTGGCGAAGTGAGCTAAATAACGATGATGGATTCAACTCAGATTTGTGACTGGGGGTAAGTGCTTGAAGTGTTTCAGCGCTTCGCCCATCATCTCCTTGTGTTTGCTTTGTTCGCCCTAAATTGGCATGGTATGCCCAGGCGTGGGTCCCTTGCTCACTTTGTTTACTGATTTTAAGCTAGCCTGGCTGATGAAGGGTGTTACCCCGAAACCGGTCCCAGGATGCCTGTTTCCGGTCCAGGGAAGACCTGGCTTGGCAGTTTGGGCTGGTCTGTTCCCATGAGGAACAGGGTCAAGACTGATTTGCATATGGCAGGGTCTAAACTGGGGTGGCGAAGTGAGCTAAAGAACGATGATGGATTCAACCCAGATCTGTGACTGGGGCTGAGTTCCTGAAAAGTTTCAGAGCTCTGTCCATCATCTACTTGTGTTTGTGTTGCACTTGTTGGTGGCCATTTTATACATTGCAGTGAAATTTAATGGTGAAGTGATGCATGCCTACTTTTCAACTTGTGATAATCTTTCACAGCCATTTTATACACTGTATTATACATCGTGTAGTGGTGATCAACAGAACAATGTAAATGTTTCTTCCCTCGTTTGTGTTGACAATTTTATCTCTATGCTCTCTGTTTGGAATTGTCCTGCAGCTAAATTACACACTACATCCAAAAAACACTGTACATTTATTTTAAAAATTATTGCTAATAACCTTGTACTGAATTTTCGATCCTATGTTCACTTTTCTGGTGAATATACTAATTGATTTGTCTGTGCTGTAAAGTTAAACGTTCCTATAAATAAAGTTTGATTTATATTTGAATATTGCAAATTATTGTATATGATCTCTAATTATTTGACATGCCACCCTTCCATGCACAAAAGTTTCTTTTGTTTCACAATGGGCATGGTAACTACTATATAGAAACCAATACAATATAATAAATATTTGGATGACCAATGAATACTATTCATCGTACTTCTTTTCAACAAGTTGTTCTATACTATTCATATTCCTTCATTTTCTTATAACATTTAGCATACTATTCAATTATCTGTGCTATCTTAAAATATCTGTTATGTACTGTATATTTTAGTACAATATTTTTTAGCCGTACTAGCTTGCCCTGTATAAATTTTAAACAACAGTAACAGCAATTCCATTTTCAGTAAACCTTCCTCCTCCTTTCTTTATATCACCAGGTTAAGTAACCTCTAATTGGCTTCATTAATTTAGAGCGTTTAACACATATTTTGTACAGTACTTAACTTGAGCCGGTGGTTGCCGGTGGGGGTCACGGCACTTACTTTCGGGACCAAAACTTATTTTTCCATATCAGATAATTGCCACGAGTTTGTCAATGAAAACACACTAATCGGAAAGACGTAGGAAGAGAAAGACGGAAAAGCCATCACAAAGGAAGAAAGCAGGAACCTGAAAGGGTAAAGTAAAGTGGCAGGGAATGTTTAGTAGTGGATTAAAGAGGCATGTGGTGGTTTAAAACCAACATCCTTGTGCTGTGTCGAAAGCAAAAAATACAGGAAGACAGGACTCTGTTACTTATTATTGGGAAAAGGGGATTTAAGGGTAGAATGAACCTAAGTATATGTTCATAAGTTAGTTATGTAGGGCCCGATTCACAGAACTAACTTAAGACAAAATCCTAAATTTACTACCATTTTGGTATTCACAGAAGGCACTTACTCATTTTGGTATTCACAGAAGGCACTTACTCATTTTGGTATTCACAGAAGGCACTTACACATCAATGAGTAAGTGCCTTCTGTGAGTACCAAAATGAGTAAGTTACTCAAAATGAGTAAGTTACTCATTTTAGTATTCACAGAAGGCACTTACTCATCAATGAGTAAGTGCCTTCTGTGAATACCAAAATGAGTAAGTGCCTTCTGTGAATACCAAAATGAGTAAGTGCCTTCTGTGAATACCAAAATGGTAGTAAGTTTAGGATTTTGTCTTAAGTTAGTTTTGTGAATCAGGCCCACCGTTCAAAGAATTGCTACTCAGTTATAGAGCCATTATAGCACTGAATGTGAGTTTTCTCTCATTCATGTTTAGAAATCAGAGGGGCAGATTTACCAAGATGTCACACTGTCACACCAGGCAGCGCAGCATCTAAGTTTTCTGTGCTCCATTGCGTGAGAGGGAGGGAGAAGGAAAGTGCCATATCTACTAAGATTTGACAATGTACTGCTCTTTCTCTGGTGCTGACACACACTTAGGCTGCCTAGCATCACATAGACACCTTTACACTGTAGTGTAACGGTGCCTCCATCATTTGTAGCATATGTTTATTATAGGAAGGTTATCCCTCCATTACCAAATATTATGCCAAAACGTTTCCCACTTTGGTTGTGTGCTGTACAGTGCAGCACACATGAAAAGTTAGAAGGTTCGGAGAAATAAAAGCATTTTTCCAAGTTAATGCCAATCTCAAACCGAAGTTATTTTTTAGTGCAAAATCATGTCTACTCCTGTTAGTAGATATGGTTTTGCATTAAAAGCCATATGTGGTTTCATGAAAACACCCTTGTACCATCCATGGAATCTGACCCTCCCTCCACCCACGTTGTAAAGTAACACAAAGCAGCTCTGGAAAGTTCATTCCAAACAAACATTTTGCATCAGTTTACATCACTTTTGTGACACAAATCTAGTGTAAAATGTTAGCAAATCAGAACCTAGGGTGTTTAGAACATAAGTGCCGCTGGGGCAAATTAATGCAGAGCTGAAAGAGAAACGCTGATTTAAACCAATTCCATTAAATAGTCATCCCATTAAGGGACTGATTATTAGTGCCCTTTGCTGTATGCGATAATTATAGTGCCCAATTAAATCTGAAACCGAGGTTTGCTGAATTTAGCAGGTGCAATAATTATCTCCTATTCTCACTTTTTAGGGAATAACATGCGGATGTTGGCTCTTACTGCACAAAAATCTGCATGCCCCAATATATGCTGGCCATTTTTCCCTTGTTAATTTCCTGTAGGTTTGACCACCCGAAATACAACGGAGCATGCAAATTTTATCATACCTGGTAGCTACAGATTTTAGTTCATTACACTTCTACAGGCCACTTTAATCAGGCCTTTAGATGTGACAATACATCCAGTCTTCAACAAAATAGGGGGACTCAAGGGCTTGATAACGGGATCCAGCATACGTGCCCAAACAATGCTCAACAAGAAAGATATGCTGTTCCCCTAAGAACAAAGTGATCAAGGGATAAAAGGAGGGAAGTCCTCCTTTGTCGGAACTAGAGTCCCCACACACCCAGCAAGCTAGGTGTCATGCTTCATCATATGGACTTGCTCCTTGTCGGGTCGGCGCTGCAATACCCGACGGGCTCCTTAAAGGGCACTTTAACGGAGATCTTTAGTTCCTGCCGTTTGGTGCATGGGTGTGAGGGCCCTAAAAAATAGTGTAGATAAAACAGTGTAGATGTGGTGCAGGTGAGTGACGTTAAAAAAGGTTGGATAGTCCACATAAAATCTTTATTCGGCTGGTAATCCACCTTCTTAAAAACAGAGTGGCTGCTCTCTGGCTCTATGGTCCAGTGGAGCCTAGCTCATCTCATATCGTATTGTCAACATGTTTCATGCATCGTGGTCAATATTGATCCATTGCATTTCATCAGGATCTTATGTTATTATACTATCTACATGTGGTGGTGGTGGGCAATGAGGCTCCTACCTACCACACTTCTTGGAAGCGAGCGCGAAGACCGGCCAATCCTAGTGGTAACCTAGTTATGGGATAAAACTCACTCCATTCGGTTTTGGGCTTTAGACACCAGATTCGTGGTGTCCTGTCCTCATTGAGACGTGCGCCGGTACACCGGTGTTTTGCAGCTGCACGCGCGGGAGGTGTACCGGCGCACGTCTCAATGAGGACAGGACACCACGAATCTGGTGTCTAAAGCCCAAAAACCGAATGGAGTGAGTTTTATCCCATAACTAGGTTACCACTAGGATTGGCGGGACTTCGCGCTCGCTTCCAAGAAGTGTGGTAGGTAGGAGTCTCATTGCCCACCACCACCACGTGTAGATAGTATAGTAACATAAGGTCCTGATGAAATGCAATGGATCAATATTGACCACGATGCATGAAACATGTCGACCATACGATATGAGATGAGCTAGGCTCCACTGGACCATAGAGCCAGAGAGCAGCCACTCTGTTTTTAAGAAGGTGGATTACCAGCCGAATAAAGATTTTATGTGGACTATCCAACCTTTAACGTCACTCACCTGCACCACATCTACACTGTTTTATCTACACTGTTTTTAGGGCCTCACACCCATGCACCAAACGGCAGGAACTAAAGATCTCCGTTAAAGTGCCCCTTTAAGGGAGCCCGTCGGGTATTGCAGCGCCGACCCGACGAGGAGCAAGTCCATATGATGAAGCATGACACCTAGCTTGCTGGGTGTGTGAGGACTCTAGTTCCGACAAGGAGGACTTCCCTCCTTTTATCCCTTGATCACTTTGTTCTTAGGGGAACAGCATATCTTTCTTGTTGAACAATACATCCAGTCCCAGAAAAAAGAAACACTTACCTTTTCTTTGATAAGCAATAGAAAGCCGGGTTTAGGGCCCATATATATTAGTTGGCTAGCATACTTATGATTTTAATGCACAGCTATTGAAACAATAACTTTTATGCATTATATGCTGTGTTTTGAAGGATGCACTCGCTATGACATCAACCAGCAGTTGTCATTGGGTGTTTTATTCTTAGCAACAATGAAGTTCATATGCACCATATACCAATATGCGTCATTTATTTGTGCCCATTTCAATATCAGTCATTACCTACTTAGGCCTTATTATGTCAAGTGGCAGTCGGACCGCCACGTGACAGCATATTTTGAGCCAGCACCCCCATGTAAAAGCTGGCGGTGGGGAAACAAAGGGGGCCCTAAAGGGCCCCCTTACCCCATGCAGGTAGGTGCATGCAGTGGGACACATGTTGTGCCCCCCTATATGCAAGCACCCCCCAAGTTCCAGCATGGCATGGACTTTTCAGTCCATGCTGTGCTGGTACGTGCTGTGGTGGTCCCACGGCGGGGCAGTATTAAAGGCTCATTGAGCGTTTTTACTGCACCACCGCAGGACCCCCACGCTGCCCAGCCACCAAACAATGATTTGTATCAAAATTTGGCAGACGGGCAGCGTTCAGGTTTTGCGGTGCGGGAGCGGGGGGGTGGTGAACAGTCCCGCTCCCGCACTGCTGCACTCGTAATGAGGCCCCTAGTGTGTTTGCTGCATTCCCCTTGTTTAATGGCATCTACCATTCAATTGTCAGAAAGTAAGCTATCGATGAACTGCAGGGTGTAAATGTAGAAGGCAGATGCAGGGAGAGTGTGGATGTAGCCAGGGTGCAAATTCCAGGTACATCCAGTATCTGGGTGTGGCAGGACTGTGAGTGCTCCCTGGGGTCAGTATTTAGGTTTTGTGTGTGTCCAGGGGGATTCAGGATAAGCTGGTGGGCAAAAGCAGCAAAGGAGAGCATGTGTGGTTGATTTGCAGGATACCAGAGAGGCCATTATCAAGCAACTGTATAGAAACATTGGACTTTGTGTGGGGGGCAGATTCTCTATTCCCATTCCAACCTAAACAAGTTTAGGGAAAGTGTTAAAATAATACAGAATACGTATTAAAAATATATGTAAAAATAAATCTCACACAAAATTAAACTCAATTTAAATAAAAATTAAAACATAAATAAAATAAAATTAACATTCCAAATTTACCAAAAATAATTACAAAACTTGTTACATTTTGAAAATTAAAATTTATCACTGACTCTTCAACCTAAAAAACGACCGGAAACTATTAAACTTTAAAAGGACAAGATTTGCTATTCCCACTCCAACCTAAGCTACAGAAGGAAAACTGTTGGAGTTTGGAGGGGTTAGATTTATTGTTCCTAATCCACCCTAACCAACAGTTGGGAAAGGATTGCACTTTGGGGGAGGAGGGAGTGAGATTTACTATCCCAACTCTAACCTAAGAAACAGTAGGAAGCATTGGACTTGGGGGGAGGGGGAGATTTATAACTCCACTCCAATCTAAGCAACACTAGGGAAAGAATTGGACTTTGGGGGGTGGACGGATTTATTATTCCCACTCCAACCTAAGAAACACAACTGAAATTATTGAACTGTAAAGGGGTCAGATTTACTATTCCCACTCCAACCTAAGCAACAATAGGGAAAGAGCTAGGCTTTGGAGGGGTGTAATTTACTATTTCCATTCGAACCTGTGCAATAGTGGGGAAAGCTTTGGACTCTGAAGGGGTTAGATTTACTATTCCCACTTCAACTTAAGAAACTGTAGGAATGCATGGACTTTGGATGGGTGAGACTAACTATTCCCACTCCAACCTAAGAAATAGTATGAAAAATGTTGGACTTTGGCGGGGTCACATTTATTATTCCCACTCCAATCTAAGCATCAGTGAGGAAAGCAATGATCTTAGGGGTGGCAAGGAGTCAGCTTTACTAATTCCACTCCAACCTAAACAACAGTAGGGAAGTGTTGAGAAAATATATAATAAATATAATAAAATATGTACATTAATATACAAATAAATCATAAATCATAAACAATTAAAAACATTACCTTAAAAAATCAGTTTTTAATAACAACCAAAAGCTACTAAATTGCTTAAAAATATGCAAAGTTACTGATTAAAACACTTAGCAGAAATGAGTCATTGGGAAAGAACAGGAAGAGATGGCACAACAGCTCTTCAGTTGAAGTGACAACCCATTCATTACCAGAGAATCCTCAGACATTTCATCTGTGCCCCCTGTAGAAGGGAAATCTGGTCCTTGTATTGGGAGAGGGAAGGTTCTTGCATTCAAACAGAGTTGTGTTTGTGAGGGAATACCAGACCCCTGAAGAGAAAATGAAGCAAAGGCCATTTTTAATAAGGGATATTTGAAAGCTTTACAGTACATTGAATAAGGAATGCTGCCAAAGGAGGTAGATTTTCAGTAAGAAAGATGCCAGGATTAGATGTAGGAAATTCGTCAATCACTGGCAAGTGCTATGAATAAGACTGGCAGTTCCCCACTTCCTCCTCAGAACATTCCTGTACCTGAAAGAACATCTGGAACAAGAAGAGGAAGATTTGCTTGATTGCAGGATAAAACCAGACTGCAGGACTCCTGGCTCCTTCTGGCACTCAGGGACTAGAACTGCTCTCCAAGGGGCAGGTTTACTGTGTTGCATGAAAGTGCAAGAGGAAAATAGTGCCAAATCTACTAAGATATGCAGTTTTTTTATTCCCCACTGCTGGCACACTTTAGGCTGTAGGGGCCAACTCACACTCCCCTGCACCATAGTGCTACAGAATCAGTTCAAAAAGTTTTAATTATGTTAAATATTTTCATTTATTAATAAAGTTCAATATAGTGCCCGAAGAAAGAGGTCACACAGCACAACAAATGTGAAAAAGCGAAATGTGAGTATACAGTAGTATAGCTGACTCGAGTTTAAAGATATATAACAGAAGGCATGTCCTGAAGTTTATATGTGTAAGAGACAATAACATTTCTTATAAGAATTGAAGGTCATCATCGGAACTAACTGATATCCGAGCACTAAAACCAGATAGAAAAGATAAAAAGGTTGAGAGTACGAACAGGCTCAAGAACCAACAATGAATGTCAGGAAGAGATGTTGACTCACAGAGGGCCAGAAGATCCCAGGGAGAAATCTTCCTGTCAATTCAGAGAGTGCTCAGCAGTGCTGTAGTGTATAAGGCACTAATAAGATAAACAAGCATTTGCAATGCAATAGGTCTCGCATTTACGTCCCTCTAGTTTTTACGACACGTACACACAGCGGTGTGTGCACGTTTAAAATAGATACCGCAACAAAAGTGTGCACATTTAAAATACATATTGCAACGAAGCAGAGCATCAAAAAGAAAAACGCAGTTGCTCTACTACGTTGCAGTGTGTATTTTAAACGTGCGCACTTTTTAGCATTTCACTTGTATTAATCTTGCATTCCGTAAGAGTGTTTGTTTTTCCCAGGATGTGGTGTTTCTGTAGTTTTTTTCTGTGTAACATATTACTATTCTACTTTGGGTAGGGTGAACTGCTTTGCCTCTAGGTGTCAGGGTGAGTTCAGGTTGTAGGTGGGTATTTATCACTGAGCTCTATCGAAAGTTCTCGAGCCAAGCCTGAAGACAGTATGAGTTTCTCACTGTGCCTGTCCATGGGTCATAAAATATTGAGAATACACGCTCATTCAATTCTTAGCTTTTCTACAGACCGCACAGAGAAATGGTCACTGTGCCAATTGTTATTGTGAGGCTATGTGAAAGTGAGTGAAGGAGGTACACATTTTTCATATATTGACCGGACGTAAGCAAAATAAACTAAAGGGCTTCCAGCTGAGTAGGCCTGTGCAAAGGATATGGTTAAGTTAGGGAGATGCAAGAAAGTGCATGCAGGAAACATTGAAAAGGGGGTACTAAAGAGGAAAGGGATGTGATGTGATATGCAGATGGAGGATTTCAGAAAGCTGTGGGGAGTAAGAAGGGTGTAATTGTGTAATATAGAGAGACAGCAGAGGAAAGTGTACTGAAGGAAAGAATAGAAGTGACTGAGACTCTGAAGACCACTACCCCATTGACAGACCTAAGTAATGTTTATTTCACAGTCTCATGTTTTCAGAGTTGAAGCATTTTCGATCCAACAGAATCACTGTTACTTATTTACCTTATACAGCAAATGAGCATTGGCAGATGCAATAGTTCTGGCTTGTTTTAGATGCATGTCTCTTTTTGTGTTGTGTCTGAATGCAATGACAGGTCACAGAGAGACACTAAAGACTTGCTAGGTGGCACACTACGGGAAGTGCAGGATTCTGGTTTATATGTTTTAAGACACACTCTTAATGATGTTGGCCACACCTTAGAAAGGATGCCTAGTTCGTTTATTAGACCACGTCCTCTTGGAGATCCTCATTGTTTTCATTCCACGTAAAGCACTTTTAAGGGGTTACACAGAATTGGGGCAATTGCAAATTGCGCATTTGAGAGATTAAATTGATGCTGCCGACCTCTCATGGATCTGTTAAACGTTTAGGTCTGTGAGGTTGAAAGTAGGATATGAGATGACTTAGAGGAGAAGTTCGGTCACATATTTTGCTGTTAGGGTGCCCTATGGGGCGCTCACGCTACAATGAGAGACAATCTATGAAGAACATATTTACACTCTTGTGCGCACGACTTCCGGCAGCCGCACAGCCCTAAAGTGACCCTCGATGTTCACGGGTCTTGTCAATAATTTTACTTTTTTACAATGCGACCTACAATAAGTTACACATGTGCCCTTCTCTCCAAAACAGTGAGAAACACACATTCGATGCATGTTCTATTGAATTTTTTTTCACAGTGTGTACTGAGAGGTTACAAGGCACAGGCAAGCTACGTATTCAAAACTGTTTCCCTCTTCATTCATTGGCAGTATTTTGTTATAGTTTTGGGACCAGTTTTAAAGTGGTCTCTTAAAGCAGACATCAGAAACAAATACACAGTACACAGGGTCAGACTGCCATGGAAATGACCTATTATGTATAAGCATACCACGCAAGGTGTGCTATTGGACTATTTCATAATACCTGTGTACATAACGTCGCTCCCCAAATATCAGTTTATCTAGTCACGACTGGCGACGGCTTTCATTTCAATTAAATTTACGTTTATCCCCTATAAACACATGTAAAACCTTACATAATCACACGAAAATTGATCATAACATCTTTAATATGATCCAAATATGTTTGTTATGCTTGTATATGGCTAATATTTTCCTGTCAGAATGGTTTTGGTTAACTGGACTTAATCAAGGTAAATGTAATTGAATACAGTAGTATACCCGTTTGCCATCATTTAGTCTAACAGACTGAGCTGCAAACTATTTTACTCGTTATTGTCCAGTTATCAACATATACGTTTCCTCCTAAGTTGTATTAAAACGAATAGCTGTTACATCATCACACTCAGAAGATGTAAGCGTGCGTTTAGCGCGTATGAGGGTAAGACAGCGTTGTGCTTTTACCTGCTTCACACGTTGGTACCCCAGGAGTCCGACAGCTCTTTTCCCAACGGGAAAACGAGTACCGAGGTTGTGCTTAATCGAAAACATCTACTAGTTTACATAGCTAAAATCCCATTGCTATGGCACAATGCGACACACACACGTTGGCTGCCGCAAGCATTTGAATGCGCACAATTGTTCCCACTGCAGACATTTGAAAATGAAGTTTCAATGCTTCCAATCTTAAAATGGATCACCATAGTCTCGCATTTACGTCCCTCTAGTTTTTACGACACGTACACACAGCGGTGTGTGCACGTTTAAAATAGATACCGCAACAAAAGTGTGCACATTTAAAATACATACTGCAACGAAGCAGAGCATCAAAAGAAAAACGCAGTTGCTCTACTACATTGCAGTGTGTATTTCAAACGCGCGCACACTTTTTATTTTATTTTAAAGCATGAGTGCCGATGCGGCTGTGCATGGCGTTGTCCTGCCGCAGGCGCTTGGGGTCTTTCGGCATGCGGAGAGCGGCTAAGCATGTGGAAGCAAGAGGGTGAGCGCCAGATAAAAAGTCGAGCAGGGGGAAAACCGCGACCCGCCGCTCTGATAAATAAAGCCTACAATTGTTTAAACAAGTAGCCCCTAAACATGACATACCTACAGTTGCAGCGCAATGAAACTGTAGTTGGTCGGTGCTGCTTCCGATAAAAACGGAAGTGACGAATCGGAGCAGCAACCAATAGGGAGGCCGGAAATCAGACTCACGCATTAATAACCCAATTGCAAGAAGCAGGAAAGCAGCAGGCGGGATTACTCTCGCTATACGGATTACTGGATGTCTCGGAGAGACAGCGCATGCGCGCTGCCTAGGCAAGACCTAAAAAGGGCAATTAATGAAGTAATGGCCATAGAGCTGTTATCAGGAAGGGCGAAGGATAAAGGGTGTCCACCAAGTCGAAGGCAGATTGGTCTGGGAATAAAAACCTGACATTGATCACTGAATGAAAGAAATGGGCAATCGAATTACGATAAAGGTGCAAATGTGAGTCATATATAAAACTCACAGAATCAGAGAGGAATCACAAGTAAAACAATGGCAATAGTTTAAGGAATTGTCCTTGAAGAAAAACAGCAAAGACTAAGGATGAGTACAGCCCAACAGAAACCTGTAAATGAAAGTTACAAAAATTACAAGCTGCTTATCATGCACAACAGCAACAAAAAATATTGAAGGAGTGGTGGGCCTGCCTAATATGTCAGGATACAGGAAAACATCTGGTTGTGCAATGATTAGCAAAATGATACGGAGCCATAGTAGTGTGAGCATTACCTTTGAAATAAAAAGTTAATCCACTCCAGGTCCTTCCTGGAAAGTTTCGGGTTGAACTGTCATTCGGGGCCAGAGAAAAAGGGGGTCCCAATCCCATTTTCCCCTTGCAAATTCCAATCGCCATTTTTAAAAGTGATACAGCAAAAAATGAATTACATGCAATTTTGCAGAAAGCTAGATCTTTATTCAGAAAGCGTGCTTTTTGTGATTTGGTGTATATCTGTACAGACAATTTTGAGAAATTAACCTTCAAAATATAGTGGCATCTAGACGGTTGGGCCCACTGGATTAGTGTGCAACTCCCGGTATATGACAAATACTAAAAGTAGAGTAATCTGTTTGACTGAGAGTACTATTTTTTTCAAGCAAGCCACTTTGGTACAACAAGACTGATACCGGTTCCATGATACTGAGTAAACTGATTGGCTGGCCACAACATCAACAGAAACATTGGAGCCACCATTTTAGGACTCGAACGCTGAGTCCCCTTGTCCTGAGATTTGCTAAAAAATAATGTATAAGGTTGCAGAGAACTGTTACCCTGACCCTCTCATCCTTGTGAGGGGGGTCCCAGAGGAAACACCCCTGAGGCCAAAATAAAAAATAACTTTATGGCATGGTAACCATGGTACTCCCATGGGACCTAGTAATCCACTGTATGGTACAGCAGGAATCTCGTGGGACCCAGCGCAGCCCTACCATGTTGTACTGAAGAAGTTCTGCAGTACCACAAAAAAAACAGAAAGCGTGGGATGGGTGTCTGTGGGTATTGCACGACCATGAAGGGTTGGCCAGCAACATGTCTTTGGCCACCCACAGGGGGTTGGGCTTCCACTTTGCGAAGTTTGAGAGTTTGTTTTTGAAAAACAAAATGTCTGGTGGATGGCCATCCAAACCCACGAAGGATGCCCACCAAACCTTTAGTACGTGCAGATGGACTACCATGATGGCAGTTTTTCTGATGGTACCGGGATCACTGCTGGGCTGGAGGGGATCTCTTAATTTGGCAGGTGGGAGGTAGTCAATCAGGGTGGCAGATGTAATGTCCTCCATCACCCTAATGGACAGCAGGATGGCAGGATATCTTACCCCCATACCGCTGTGGTTTTGGTCCCAAGAAGACCGCCACTGTGGCGGTCTCCCACCACCGTATTATGATGTCACTGCTGGGCCAGTGGCGGTGTTTCAACGGAATATCTTTTCATATGTGTGGATGAAGGTGTGCATATTTTGACTGCAAAAGTGTTAAATGTACACAAATGCATGACAAATGTGAGAAAATACCTACTACAAGTAGTTTCCCATTGCTGGAATCCAGACCATATGTGCCCAGTCCAGTTAATGGGTAAATAGTGCAATAAGGACTTACCTGGATTTCGGCACCAACAGGGTCGTTTTCTTCGGGGTCAAGATGCTGCTGTGAAGGGGGACCCTTGACCTTGCCAGGTAGGTCGCTCCCCCACCACACAGCTCCGCCTGTGCTGTCCGCCCGCTGCTGCTGCTGGTAAGCTCGCCCCTCCGCTTGTGGCCTCGGTGCCCGTGTTTTCTTCTGTTTTCCTCGCTGCCCCCACCTCCCTTGTGTCCGTTTTGCCTTCTGTGCCCTCGCTGCCCCACTGTACTGTGCCCGTGTTTTTCTTCTGTTTTCCCTCGCTGCCCCCACCTCCCTTGTGTCCATTTTGCCTTCTGTGCCCTCGCTGCCCCACTGTACTGTGCCCGTGTTTTTCTTCTGTTTTCCCTCACTGCCCCCACCCCCTTGTGTCCATTTTGCCTTCTGTGCCCTCGCTGCCCCACTGTACTGTGCCCGTGTTTTTCTTCTGTTTTCCTCGCTGCCCCCACCTCCCTTGTGTCCATTTTGCCTTCTGTGCCCTCGCTGCCCCACTGTACTGTGCCCGTGTTTTTCTTCTGTTTTCCCTCGCTGCCCCCACCTCCCTTGTGTCCATTTTGCCTTCTGTGCCCTCGCTGCCCCACTGTACTGTGCCCGTGTTTTTCTTCTGTTTTCCTCGCTGCCCCCACCCCCTTGTGTCCATTTTGCCTTCTGTGCCCTCGCTGCCCCACTGTACTGTGCCCGTGTTTTTCTTCTGTTTTCCCTCGCTGCCCCCACCCCCTTGTGTCCACTTTGCCTTCTGTGCCCCTCGCTGCCTCTCTCCATTCCCGCCGCTGCGTCCCTGCGGCCCCGCCCCTGACTGCCCATTCGCTGCCCCTGCCTCCTAGCTGCTCCTCCCTCCCACCTCCCCATATATGGCGGCCGCTGCGCGGTGAGGAGAGCGACCCTTGACCTTGCCAGGTAGGTCGCTCCCCACCACACAGCTCCGCCTGTGCTGTCCGCCCGCTGCTGCTGCTGGTAGCTCGCCCCTCCGCTTGTGGCCTCGGTGCCCGTGTTTTCTTCTGTTTTCCCTCGCTGCCCCCACCTCCCTTGTGTCCGTTTTGCCTTCTGTGCCCTCGCTGCCCCACTGTACTGTGCCCGTGTTTTTCTTCTGTTTTCCCTCGCTGCCCCCACCTCCCTTGTGTCCATTTTGCCTTCTGTGCCCTCGCTGCCCCACTGTACTGTGCCCGTGTTTTTCTTCTGTTTTCCTCGCTGCCCCCACCCCCGTTGTGTACATTTTGCCTTCTGTGCCCTCGCTGCCCCACTGTACTGTGCCCGTGTTTTTCTTCTGTTTTCCTCGCTGCCCCCACCTCCCTTGTGTCCATTTTGCCTTTTGTGCCCTCGCTGCCCCACTGTACTGTGCCCGTGTTTTTCTTCTGTTTTCCTCGCTGCCCCCACCTCCCTTGTGTCCATTTTGCCTTCTGTGCCCTCGCTGCCCCACTGTACTGTGCCCGTGTTTTTCTTCTGTTTTCCCTCGCTGCCCCCACCTCCCTTGTGTCTATTTTGCCTTCTGTGCCCTCGCTGCCCCACTGTACTGTGCCCGTGTTTTTCTTCTGTTTTCCCTCGCTGCCCCCACCTCCCTTGTGTCCATTTTGCCTTCTGTGCCCTCGCTGCCCCACTGTACTGTGCCCGTGTTTTTCTTCTGTTTTCCCTCGCTGCCCCACCCCCCTTGTGTCCATTTTGCCTTCTGTGCCCTTGCTGCCCCACTGTACTGTGCCCGTGTTTTTCTTCTGTTTTCCCTCGCTGCCCCCACCTCCCTTGTGTCCATTTTGCCTTCTGTGCCCTCGCTGCCCCACTGTACTGTGCCCGTGTTTTTCTTCTGTTTTCCCTCGCTGCCCCTCCTCCCTTGTGTCCGTTTTGCCTTCTGTGCCCTCGCTGCCCCACTGTACTGTGCCCGTGTTTTTCTTCTGTTTTCCCTCGCTGCCCCCACCTCCCTTGTGTCCATTTTGCCTTCTGTGCCCTCGCTGCCCCACTGTACTGTGCCCGTGTTTTTCTCTCTGTTTTCCCTCGCTGCCCCCACCTCCCTTGTGTCCATTTTGCCTTCTGTGCCCTCGCTGCCCCACTGTACTGTGCCCGTGTTTTTCTTCTGTTTTCCCTCGCTGCCCCCACCCCCTTGTGTCCATTTTGCCTTCTGTGCCCTCGCTGCCCCACTGTACTGTGCCCGTGTTTTTCTTCTGTTTTCCCTCGCTGCCCCACCCCCTTGTGTCCACTTTGCCTTCTGTGCCCCTCGCTGCCTCTCTCCATTCCCGCCGCTGCGCTCCCTGCGGCCCCGCCCCTGACTGCCCATTCGCTGCCCCTGCCTCCCAGCTGCTCCTTCCTCCCACCTCCCCATATATGGCGGCCGCTGCGCGGTGAGGAGAGCGACCCTTGACCTTGCCAGGTAGGTCGCTCCCCACCACACAGCTCCGCCTGTGCTGTCCGCCCGCTGCTGCTGCTGGTAAGCTCGCCCCTCCGCTTGTGGCCTCGGTGCCCGTGTTTTCTTCTGTTTTCCCTCGCTGCCCCCACCTCCCTTGTGTCCGTTTTGTCTTCTGTGCCCTCGCTGCCCCACTGTACTGTGCCTGTGTTTTTCTTCTGTTTTCCCTCGCTGCCCCCACCTCCCTTGTGTCCATTTTGCCTTCTGTGCCCTCGCTGCCCCACTGTACTGTGCCCGTGTTTTTCTTCTGTTTTCCTCGCTGCCCCCACCCCCTTGTGTCCATTTTGCCTTCTGTGCCCTCGCTGCCCCACTGTACTGTGCCCGTGTTTTTCTTCTGTTTTCCCTCGCTGCCCCCACCTCCCTTGTGTCTATTTTGCCTTCTGTGCCCTCGCTGCCCCACTGTACTGTGCCCGTGTTTTTCTTCTGTTTTCCCTCGCTGCCCCCACCTCCCTTGTGTCCATTTTGCCTTCTGTGCCCTCGCTGCCCCACTGTACTGTGCCCGTGTTTTTCTTCTGTTTTCCTCGCTGCCCCACCCCCTTGTGTCCATTTTGCCTTCTGTGCCCTCGCTGCCCCACTGTACTGTGCCCGTGTTTTTCTTCTGTTTTCCCTCGCTGCCCCCACCTCCCTTGTGTCCATTTTGCCTTCTGTGCCCTCGCTGCCCCACTGTACTGTGCCCGTGTTTTTCTTCTGTTTTCCCTCGCTGCCCCCACCTCCCTTGTGTCCGTTTTGCCTTCTGTGCCCTCGCTGCCCCACTGTACTGTGCCCGTGTTTTTCTTCTGTTTTCCCTCGCTGCCCCCACCTCCCTTGTGTCCATTTTGCCTTCTGTGCCCTCGCTGCCCCACTGTACTGTGCCCGTGTTTTTCTTCTGTTTTCCCTCGCTGCCCCCACCTCCCTTGTGTCCATTTTGCCTTCTGTGCCCTCGCTGCCCCACTGTACTGTGCCCGTGTTTTTCTTCTGTTTTCCCTCGCTGCCCCCACCCCCTTGTGTCCATTTTGCCTTCTGTGCCCTCGCTGCCCCACTGTACTGTGCCCGTGTTTTTCTTCTGTTTTCCCTCGCTGCCCCACCCCCCTTGTGTCCACTTTGCCTTCTGTGCCCCTCGCTGCCTCTCTCCATTCCCGCCGCTGCGTCCCTGCGGCCCCGCCCCTGACTGCCCATTCGCTGCCCCTGCCTCCCAGCTGCTCCTCCCTCCCACCTCCCCATATATGGCGGCCGCTGCGCGGTGAGGAGAGCGACCCTTGACCTTGCCAGGTAGGTCGCTCCCCACCACACAGCTCCGCCTGTGCTGTCCGCCCGCTGCTGCTGCTGGTAAGCTCGCCCCTCCGCTTGTGGCCTCGGTGCCCGTGTTTTCTTCTGTTTTCCCTCGCTGCCTCCACCTCCCTTGTGTCCGTTTTGTCTTCTGTGCCCTCGCTGCCCCACTGTACTGTGCCCGTGTTTTTCTTCTGTTTTCCCTCGCTGCCCCCACCTCCCTTGTGTCCATTTTGCCTTCTGTGCCCTCGCTGCCCCACTGTACTGTGCCCGTGTTTTTCTTCTGTTTTCCCTCGCTGCCCCCACCCCTTGTGTCCATTTTGCCTTCTGTGCCCTCGCTGCCCCACTGTACTGTGCCCGTGTTTTTCTTCTGTTTTCCTCGCTGCCCCCACCTCCCTTGTGTCCATTTTGCCTTCTGTGCCCTCGCTGCCCCACTGTATTGTGCCCGTGTTTTTCTTCTGTTTTCCCTCGCTGCCCCCACCTCCCTTGTGTCCATTTTGCCTTCTGTGCCCTCGCTGCCCCACTGTACTGTGCCCGTGTTTTTCTTCTGTTTTCCCTCGCTGCCCCCACCTCCCTTGTGTCCATTTTGCCTTCTGTGCCCTCGCTGCCCCACTGTACTGTGCCCGTGTTTTTCTTCTGTTTTCCCTCGCTGCCCCCACCCCTTGTGTCCATTTTGCCTTCTGTGCCCTCGCTGCCCCACTGTACTGTGCCCGTGTTTTTCTTCTGTTTTCCCTCGCTGCCCCCTCCTCCCTTGTGTCCATTTTGCCTTCTGTGCCCTCGCTGCCCCACTGTACTGTGCCCGTGTTTTTCTTCTGTGTTTTCCTCGCTGCCCCCACCTCCCTTGTGTCCATTTTGCCTTCTGTGCCCTCGCTGCCCCACTGTATTGTGCCCGTGTTTTTCTTCTGTTTTCCCTCGCTGCCCCCACCCCCTTGTGTCCATTTTGCCTTCTGTGCCCTCGCTGCCCCACTGTACTGTGCCCGTGTTTTTCTTCTGTTTTCCCTCGCTGCCCCCACCTCCCTTGTGTCCATTTTGCCTTCTGTGCCCTCGCTGCCCCACTGTACTGTGCCCGTGTTTTTCTTCTGTTTTCCCTCGCTGCCCCCACCCCCTTGTGTCCATTTTGCCTTCTGTGCCCTCGCTGCCCCACTGTACTGTGCCCGTGTTTTTCTTCTGTTTTCCCTCGCTGCCCCCACCCCCTTGTGTCCACTTTGCCTTCTGTGCCCCTCGCTGCCTCTCTCCATTCCCGCCGCTGCGTCCCTGCGGCCCCGCCCCCCTGACTGCCCATTCGCTGCCCCTGCCTCCCAGCTGCTCCTCCCTCCCACCTCCCCATATATGGTGGCCGCTGCGCAGCCGCGCCGCTGGCGCGCCTAAGGCAAGCCCGTCTGCGCCCGTCCGCGACTGGACCGCGCCCAGCGCCAGAACCCCTGGGCCGCGCGCCCCCCGCTCCAGCCTCGAGGACCGACGCCGATACGATGCCACCACACTCCACGCTCTCAACCCCGGACGGACACACAACTGCTTCAAGGCCGCCCGAAACGCACCCATGGTCCCTTCACCTGCCGGAACTGCAGCTACACCAGCCTCAGAGCCACCGAGGCGCCCGCCAAGAAGGACCTCAACCACCTCCGGTGCATCCTAATGAACACCCGCTCCGCACGCAAACACGCCCGTCAAGCTCTGGGACCTGCTCGACACATCATCACCAGACGTCGCCTTCCTGACTGAGACCTGGATGAACGACTCCTCCGCCCCGACATCGCCATAGCCATCCCAGACGGCTATAAGATCACCCGCAGAGACCGCATCAACGCAGTAGGAGGAGGAATCGCCATCGTCCACAAGAACACCATCAGGGTCTCGACCAGCACCGACGACACTCTCAGCACCGCCGAACACATGCACTTCCAGATCCACACGGACCCCAACACCACCCTTAGAGGCACCCTTGTCTACAGACCCCCTGGGCCCCGACCCCAGTTCAGCGACTCCATCGCCGACTTCATCAGCACGCACGCCCTGACCTCTACCGACTACATCCTCCTCGGAGACCTGAACTTTCACCTGGAGAACAACAACGACAGCAACTCCACCACCCTGATCGACAGCCTCGCCAACCTCGGTCTGAGCCAGCTCGTCACAACACCGACCCACTCCGCCGGCCACACGCTTGACCCCATCTTCTCCTCAAGCTCCCACGTCTCCTTCAGCCACACCACGGAACTCCTCTGGACCGACCACCGCTGCATCCATTTCACCTTCCAGAAACCCACCACACACCACCGCACCCAACAGATCCCACGCCGCTGCTGGAGCAAAGTCACCGAAGACCAACCTCGGGCAACCCTCGCTCTCAGCCCTCCCTCCGACCCATCCAACACCGACGACGCTGCCTGCAACCTCAGACGATGGATGGACGACTGTGCCAACACCCTCGCCCCGCTGAAAAAGCTCACCTACAGTGACACCACCAAAAGAGCCAGCTGGTTCACCTCGGAACTCCTAGCTTCCAAGCGTACCTGCCGGAAACTAGAGAAGAAATGGCACAGTGATAAGACACCGGACAGCCACACAGCCCACAAAGACGCCATCCGTAACCACCACCACCTCATCAGGTCCGCCAAGAGAATCTCCTTCAAAGACCGCCTCGACAACAACGCACACAACAGCAAGGAGCTTTTCAACATAGTGAAGGAACTCTCCAATCCCAGCTCCAACACCAACGACATCCCGCCGTCGCAACCCCTGTGCGATTCCCTCGCCACCTTCTTTCACCGCAAGATCGCCGACATCCACGACAGCTTCAACACCCAGACAGCCCCAACTAAGATCGATGCACCAGATCCGCCGCACACCATCGACCACGACCCCCTGCCAGCCTGGGCCAGCGTGAACATCGAGGACACCATCAAGACCATGAGCACAATACACTCCGGCTCCCCGTCAGACCCTTTCCCGCACCACATCTTCAACAAAGCCAGCAGCTCCATCGCACCCCACCTGTGCAACGTCATCAATCTCTCCTTCGAGACCGCGACCTTCCCAGAGAGCTGGAAACACGCAGAGATCAACGCCCTCCTCAAAAACCCAAGGCGGACCGAGAGACCTCAAGAACTTCCGGCCCATCTCCCTGCTTCCGTTCCCAGCCAAGGTCATCGAGAAGATCGTCAACAAACAGCTAACCCGATACCTCGAAGAAAACAGCATCCTGGACCCATCCCAATTGGGGTTCCGCAGCAACCACAGCACTGAGACTGCCCTCATCGCCGCCACCGACGACATCAGGATCCTGCTGGACAATGGTGAGACCGCAGCCCTCATCCTGCTGGACCTCTCCGCCGCCTTCGACACTGTCTGCCACCGCACTCTACGCGCACGCCTCCACGACGCAGGGATCCGAGACAAGGCCCTGGAATGGACCACCTCCTTCCTCGCCGGCAGAACCCAGAGAGTCCGCCTCCCACCATTCCGATCCGAAGCCTCCGAGATCATCTGCGGCGCACCCCAGGGATCGTCCCTCAGCCCAACACTGTTCAACATGTACATGACCCCGCTCGCACGCATCGCCAGACAACACGACCTCAACATAATCTCCTACGCCGACGACACTCAACTGATCCTCTCCCTCACCAAGGACCCCTCGCCGCCAAATCCAACCTCCATGAAGGAATGAAGGCCGTCGCCGATTGGATGAAGATCAGCCGACTAAAACTGAACACGGAGAAGACAGAGGTCCTCATCCTCGGCTCCAACCCCTCAGCCTGGGACGACTCCTGGTGGCCAACGACGCTGGGACAAGCCCCGACACCCACCGACCACGCACGCAACCTGGGAGTCATCCTCGACTCAACGCTCTCCATGGACAAGCAAGTCAACGCAGTCTCATCCTCCTGCTTCAACACCCTTCGCATGCTTCGCAAGATCTACAGGTGGATCCCGACAGACACAAGAAGAACAGTCACCCAGGCCCTCGTCAGTAGCAGACTTGACTATGGGAACGCCCTCTACGCGGGAGCCCCGGCCAAGCTCATCAAGCGGCTGCAACGCATACAAAACGCCTCCGCATGCCTGATCCTCGATGTACCACGCCACAGCCACATCACCCCCCACCTGAGGAACCTGCACTGGCTCCCCATCGACAGGAGAATCTCCTTCAAACTCCTCATCCACGCACACAAGGCACTCCACAAGACTGGCCCAGCCTACCTCAACAGACGACTCCTCTTCTACGTCCCCAACCGCCAACTCCGCTCCGCCGACCTCTCCCTCGCCACCGTCCCACGCATTCGAAGAACTACCACCGGCGGCAGATCCTTCTCCCACCTCGCCGCCAAGACCTGGAACACCCTTCCACTAAGCCTACGACAGACCCAAGACCTGCTGACCTTCAGGAGGCTACTCAAGACCTGGTTGTTCGACCAGTAGCAGCACCCCCCCACCCCCCCTTTTTCTTTTCTTTTCCCTAGCGCCTTGAGACCCTCACGGGTAAGTAGTGCGCTTTACAAATTCTGTGATTGATTGATTGATTGATTGATTGATTGAGGAAGGGATCCTTCTCCTTGTGGGAGACTGAAAGGAAGAAAAGGAAATGGGTGAGTATGTACCCCAATTTCTTCAATTCTGGCGACTCAAAGCAGGCGGCCTTCTCACCATGGTCGGGCACGACGGAAAGCCAACTCGTAATTCCGACGGCGGTAAACTTGTCTGTACCGCCCTCTGACAGCTGCTTCCCCCCTACCACTGTCACAGCAGTCTGCAAATGGTTGATGGCCGGTCTCAAGCGGTCTTTCCTTCAACAGACCGCCAATATCGGAATTCGGCGGGCAGACCGCCAACTGTGCTGCGAGGAATCTGATGCCGCTTTAACGGCGATTCCCTTACTGCCAAACTCGTAATCAGGCCCTAAATTGTTGAAATGTGTGCTATCATTGACAAAGGTCATGGATAATGATACAAATTCTTCATAAAAAATCAATGTACGTACCCAAAAGTTTGAGAATGGACCACAGCTGCATATTGTTGAACTCCCTGGTGGGTTAGTAACATTCTTATGCACGTTAGAAAGGTTATGCAGTACTGGAGTTGTATGAGTATTTTTTATTCAAGAATAGAAACTGATTATTACTGATTTATCCTTTCTGCTTACTTTGTTTTGTTTCTGATTTGATTTCTTTGATCTGTTTGTTTTTTGCATTGTAGGAGTCGTTGTTGTCTCTCTTCTCCCAGATGCGTTTCTTTTCTTCTTATCTTTCCTTGTCTTATTTTTGTTTTTTATTAATTTTTTGGTTATGTGGGTAGGAGGGTGTGGTATTGTGGGATGGCAGTTTAGTCTTTATGTGTTAGAATACAGATGGCATTTTGCTTTGGAATGTAAAGTTATACATACTGATGGTGTTTGGCCTTTTGGAAAGCTGCGAAGATCTCTTAATGGTGGATGGAGCCTTTTACTTGTAAAACAAGTTCATCCTCACCTTGTGTGCTGCATTTATGCTTCAAGGATTTACCAAAAGAAGGTTTACTGTGAAAAGCAAGTGTGAATATAAAACATGGTTTCTGTACATGATCCATTGAGTTGGCTGGAAATTCTTGGCTGCTCTAGGTCAGAAATCAGATGCAAGATTCCTTCTGCATTCATGTATTCTTTTCTGGATGTATTTGCTCCATTTTTGTTTGCACTTTTTAACTTGCTTCTATACGGTTTTATCTATGCCATTTTGCTGCAACACTGGGACATATCCTCAACTATAGTACCGTAGACAGAAAACTAGTGTATGATGGAATACAGAGAGAAGCTTCTGCAATAGAAGACCTGGATGCTGCAACAGGATGGTGGGCATGCTTCTGTTTCGGGGTGAAGCTCATGCCCTTGTAAAAGGAGAGGAATTAAATGAAGCCCTAATACTCTTACTGAAACAACATTTTAAGTCTAGGAAGTATGACAAATGACAGGCACACCAGCTTTGTGGGAAAAGATTGTTTCAATGTGATAAGGAAAAAGTTTCAGTTACACCGTTGTCATGGCTGGCGTGTCACCTCTTATTTCTTTGGCACTATTGGGCGATATGTACGAAAGTTACTGTTTGCGATTTCCAAACAGTGACTTAATAGAAATCGCGATTTGGAAATCGCATAATGAGATGTAAGAAGAAGAGTATTGCACTATTAGCGATTTTGTCAAATTTGCAATCGAAATTAGGAAATTTCGTATTTGGAAATCGCACTGTTTCTTGCGATTTCCAAATAGGAAATCATTATTATGAAAAGTCAGATTTTGGATTCAGAATGATCATGTAAGATCCAGGAAGTTTAGAAATACAGGGTGTGGCCACAACTCAGTAAGCCTACGAAGGTGCTGGAAGGAAGGTGTGCTCCTGTGTGACTACTGGGAGTTTCATTTCCTTATCCCTACAACACCATATCTAAGGATGATGGGGATAAGGACCTTGGCAGCAGGAAGCGCAAAGTGAGATTTTCAGATAAGGAGCTGGATCTGTTGACTCCGGGATGTGTGGCACACATTGACACGCTGTTTGGCAAATCATCTTTTTCTGTACCTGAGGCCAAGAAAAACAAATTTTGGAACAACATCCTGGAAAAGGTTTACTCTCTTGGTGTCACCCAGAGGAACATACCAGAAGTAAGGAAATACTGGTATGACCTAAGATCTCGTACTAAAGAGAATCTGGCCAGCAGGATGGCTGAGGCTTGTGGCACAGGTGGTGGTCCCTTCAAACATCCTGCTCAAACTGCAATGGAATTCCTTATTGAGGGGAGACTTGAACTTTACAGTATGGTGGGAGTGTCAGACTTTGACACCTCCAATCCTTCAGGTTTCCGCCAAGGTAAAATATTTTCTTGTATACATTTTTACATACCATATTATTTGTTAGTCTTTAAGTACAATATCTTGGGTACAAGCACCATTTAGATGTTTGCTGTGATCTGGCAATGCATTATGGGAGTTGTAGTACAATTAAAGTATATGGTGTACTGTGTTGATGTATAAACTACACACATCTACATATAATCTTCATGTTAAAACACATAAAATGCATTATCAACAAAATTATGCAAACCATTTATTTACAATAACTATATACATACATTTCCACAGATGAAACCCAGGACATGTCTGAAACTATTGAGGCTAATGAAGCAATTGACACACAAGTGGAAATTGAGGACAGCGCAATTCCTACTCCTACATCCATAATTCAAACTCCAACTACTAGGAGAGCAAATGTGGCACCACTACCAGACTTTGAGGAAGGTGATGAGGAACAAACACAAGGCATGAACACAACTTCTTCTGTGCACAGGACACACGGACAATGCAGAGTCCAACAACAAACAGTTCACAATGATGATGTGTCTGATTCATTATCAGACAGTTCTCAATTGTTTGGTGGCCTTGAGAAATCAATCGTCACAGTACAGAGTCTGCAAGCCAAACAGATCAAAAAAGTCATTAGGTATCTGAAAACCATGTCACGTTCAATGCTACAATTGCAAAAAAGTCAAGAGCTTTGGATTGCTGCCATGGAGAAGGTGCAACGTATGCAAAGCCGTAGACACAAGCAGCACATGACATGCTCTAATTCATTAAAAAAAAAAAAAAAACAATAAAACAATTGGCAGTAGCTACCACCACTCTTGCTAGGAGATCTGTGAACATCCAAAATTACATAGAGCACTGCTGCCAAGATGTAGCATGCGAGTTGGTCTGGAGAACATTGAGACACATAACCTGTCTGTCCCCAACATATTACCACCCCCTGAAAGCAAAGATGGTTCTAGCCTCAATGGCATTTCTGTGCCATATGGATGCTGTACTAGGCAAACGTGCAGACACAAATCTGGCACTGATATAGCCCCATCTCCCCCGCCAAGTCCTGCTGAGAAGGCAACCAACACCAGAGGTTATAAAAAGTTACTTTTGTATGCACTCAGATGTATGATACTCGATTGTTATGCTTGCATTCTCAAAGTTTGTTGCTTTGTTTGAATAATAACATCACATAAGGATACAGTTGTTGATACACAATTACAATACATTGTTACAACCTGAATAAAAGGTTATCTTACATTAATGGAAAAACATTACCATCATGTGTGTTGGCTTTTTCTTAGCTGTGCTCATCATTCTTACCTTAAAAATAGTTGTTTGTGATCTCTGTGCCTCATGATCGACCCTCTGCTGCACGTTTCCAGTCCTGCTGAATCTGTAGTGGTGGCAATTCATCATCTAAGTCTGATTCTGGCTCTATGTTGACATTGTGAAGACCCTTCCTCATGGCTATGTTGTAAAAAATAGCACATGTGCCAATGATTTTGCAACAGGTCTCTGGTCTGTAGAGTAGTGCTCCACCAGTCTTATGTAGGCATCTAAAAGTTATTTCAGTATTTTAAAAGTACACTCAATTATTGATTGAGTTGTTTTATGTGCCTTGTTGTACTGCCTTTCACTTCTGGTTCTTAGATTTAAGTATGGTGTCAGTATCCAAGGGTGCAAGCCATATGCACTGTCTCCTTAAATAGTATGAGAAGGAGAAACAATTAGGTTATTTTACAACTATGCTTTTAAACATTGTATGAATTGAGTTTGAAATCCTCTTACCAAGTTAAAATACATCGCCAAATTCACCCTGAGACAAACGGTTATTTGTTCCACGGCTGAACATAAAGGAGTTATGTGTGCTGCCTGGGAATCTGGCTGCAAGGTCAGTTATGATGCATTAGGCATCACGGTAAACAGCCCTTACTACAAAACCGTCACCCCGCATGTTGTTACAACGCAGTCGTTACAACGACCGCGTTGTAACAACGCATACCATTACCCCGCAAGGCGTAACAACGACTTGCGGAGGGGGGAGAAGGTGTTGGATTTAAAATCCAACACCTTCCCTACTGTCCGCACAGACTGGAGTTGGAATAGTAAATTATACTATTCTAACATCCAGCGCCCCCCTGCGCAAGTCGTTGTTACGACTTGCGGGGTAATGGTATGCATTGTTACAACGCGGTCATTGTAACGACCGCGTTGTAACAACATGCAGGGTGACGGCAAGCGGAATAAAAAGGCATATTCGGCATCACACACTACCTGAAAATTGAGTGAATGGGTGCTTTTCCTGTTTCTATAAATAAATTCATTTTCAGAGAGGAGACATATGGCCATATGTGTCCCATCAAGACAACCAATAACGTTTGGAAACTATAAAACATTGCTTTAGTGTATTGTATATCTTGGGGATTGTTTGGAAAAAAACAATTTGGTACAATTTGCCAACCATGATGTCCAAACATTTATAGAAAAATTAAGAAAATGCACATTGTAATACTCCCCCTGCTATAACTCCCTGGTAAGTGTTAGAAGCTAAAAGGTGTAGACAACACAATACCTTCACATGTGGTGGAATTGCATTGCTTCTGAGTGTTGGGGTTTGTAGCTGAGGATGTAATTCAGCAATTAAATCCAAAATTACCTCACTACTCATTCTATACTTCTCACAAATCTCATCCTCAGTCTGTTCAAATAGGGAGACCCTCACCCTAAATATCCTCTCTTGTCTCCTTCTCTGCCTACAAGCCAAAATACTCATCCACCACCATCACAAACCGTGAGTGGTTGCATGGGAACACCCATAAACCACCCACGGAATGCTCCGTTGGTGCTAAGTAATGCAAAGCAGCGCTATGCGCTGCTTTGCGGTAATTTCAAGTTATTTTCCAGCACAAAACAGGTTTTGCAATGGAAAGTAAATAGGTAAAAAAAGATTTTGCGTCACTTTTACAAACACGGCATAATTCTTAGTATATATACCCCCAAATGTTTAAGTACGACTTTCTGGTCATTTCCCTTCTTCTGTCTGCTACTTTCATGAGTATTCCAAACAAAATATTTACTTTACAATTAGATTCCACTACACCAGGTCCATAGGCTTGAAAATCCCATCACCAAATTCTAACCGACTAAGGGAGCAAAGTTGCTTTGAAAGCTATACTTGACTTTGCAGCTGGGCTTTAAGTAGGGTGGCTCTTGTCACTGCTAATTAAAAATGACATTGAAACAGGACCCTGCTTTGCCCTATATTCATGTCCCTACCTTTCTCAACAATGACTGTAAAAGCCATTAAGTTAATCAATGTCAGCAATACAGTCCCTATTTACATCTTACATGTTTTACTTCCTCTTGTGCTCCCTAAGAGTATTTGCTTTTTTTCTCCAAATGTGATTCTGTTGTTTACTTTTTCATGCAAAATAAGGCTCGTGTATGGTTTTCATTGTTAAGTGAGTCACCTTGAGGTGTCTGTGTGAGGTTGTGTGGTTCAGGTTATGAGTGGATGTTAGCGAAGATTGATAGCTATAAAGTTGAGACTAAGAGTAGTGAGAGTTTTTCAACGGTCCTGTCAGTTGATTATAATTTAAGTGCTCAGGCTACATGCCCCGCTGGTCTTTGACCTCTCTGTAGGGCGCAGAGAGTCAATATGACATAAGTCCCAATTCAAATTGCCATTATGTGGAGGAAATACACACTGCTTTTGAAATATTGACAGTGCCAAAGAAAAAGAAAATGCTTGTTTACAGATGAGAGAGAGAGGGAGAGAGTGTGTGTGTGTGTGTGTGTGTGTGTGTTTTTTTTCAGAAGATGAAGAAAATGAAGTGTGACACATGGAAGGATTTTAAAAAGAGATAGGTGTTGGAAAATTATGTAAGTGACTAACATAGCGTGAGAGATTGCAAAGCAAGGTGATGTGAAGGGGAAAACACAAGTGACTGAGACGCTCAGAAGACCACTCCTGTTTAATTCACAGTCTCATATTTTCAAAATTTTAAAATTTTCAGTTCTAGTTATTCAGAACAATTTCCTTGTTCTGTCTCATTTTTCTGATATTGAATGAGAAAATCAGTGCTAAGAAAAATTAGTAAAGTTAATAGGTCTCGCTTGTTTTAGGTTATTTGTTTGTTGTGTAATAAGTTTGGCTGCACTAACAGAAAAGGCACAGAGATACACCACGAAACTGATCAGGTGGCATGCCCTATCATGCACAGGATTATAGTTCCCGTGGGTTAGGTGACAGTGACACCCTTAATTACTTATGCATGCATCTTTGAAGGAATCATCATAAAGCTGCTTTGGTCATACCGCCTTAAGGACCTCCCCTCTCCACACACACTGGCATGCACGCACGCACACACACCTTTTTCATCGCAAATAAAGTACCGGCTTGCAGCATCACACTGTATGTCGCATTGCAAGCTGCATTGCGTCTAAGGACCCTATGTCAGTGACCCTTTTCCTTTACTTATAGGGTTCAGGTTTTGTTACAAACCGATTGAATCAAATAAATGACCACTGCGCGGCCATTGTTCTAAAGTTATGGCACTTGATTTTTAAAATATACATTTGTTTAGGTCCTTATACAAAACAGGGCTGTAGCTATCAATAATGCAGCAGGTGACGTGGCACCCAGGTTGTGTGAGGGGCCTTCTGCACTCAATTTTGTCTGTATTTTACTATCCAGTTGGGTGTAGGTCGTCCTCTATGCTTGAATATTGGATCAACGCAGGATGGCTACACCACTAAAGTCAAACGTTTTCTACGCGCTTTACAAATTACACTTTTCTACAATTAAGGTTGAGGAAGAATCATGCATCTTACATTTTTCAGAGCAGTTGTGAAAAAAAATGCATGTGTGCTTTCCGTGATCATGAATACTCAGCGGATGGCCTGCAGGTGGCGGTCTAACACAAAAATGGCATGCGATTTCACTGAAGAGGAATACTTTTCCAACTGAAGTTCAAAACGCGCATTTATTTAGTTGTCAAAGTCCACACATAACTGTTAAGAGGGAGGCACAGGTACATGGTTTGGGGCTTAATCCATATGAGTTTCCTAGATGAGATGAGCATTGTATGTTGATAAATGTTAAAGGAATGTCCGAAATTAAGTTGGATTTTCTTGGGATCTCAGATTTTGTCAGTGATCCCCACATCTAATTCTTTTTCTAAGAGGGAGGCACAGGCCTAGGTGCAATGTTTAGGGCTTAATTTTCCTGGATGAGCATTGCATGTTGGCAAATGTTATAGAGATGCCCGAAATTATGTTGAAAATGAAAGTTTGTCCTGTAAAAGACACTTTTAAAGATATAGGGGCATATTAGCAAGGAATAGCGATATTTATCGCTAAACGCGCTTAGCGCGAATCCTGTTAACGCCGCCTATCGCTGGAAAATATCGCTGAGATAACACCCTATTAGTAAGGTTTATCTCCATAGTGATAATATTTCCAGCGATAGCGGCAAAATGCGAGAATATCGCTGGAAAACCAGCGATATTCTTGCATTAACGCTAAGGTGGATTCAGCATTAGAATCCACCTCCTATACCTTAAACAGGTAAGTCATAGTCAGTAGCAGGTGTTAAAATCTAGCGATAAACGCGCTTAGCGCGATTTATTTTATCGCTTCGCCTGCCTTGATAATAGGGGTTAGTGGTGTTAGCGACTGTTTACAGTCACTTTTAGTGGGGAACGCCTACCTTGCATGTCATTAGCGATAAATATCGCTGACATGCAAGGCGATGTAATTCCCGGCCTCTAACGCCTGAAAGCTGTCGCTAACGCCTCTTAGCGACAGCTTGCTAATAGGGCGTTAAAAATATCGCCGATTTAGCGGCAAAAAGTGCCGCTAAATCGGCGATAAAGCCCTTGATAATATGCCCCATAGCATTTTTGTAGGTGTGCTATTTGGCATTTCTAAAACATGTTTAAATAATTATGTAAAGCCATCCTATTTCAGTTTGTTACCTTTGAATATCGTTTCAGCCATCATCAGTTGGAGTATTTTGACTGCATCTCTTAGCTATAATTTAGCAAACTGCAGCGTCGAAGCCATGCACAATCTGTACCACTACAATTGATGCCACATTGTTTTGCTTGTCTCAGCTCTTACTGTATCTAATTAAGTAGGTACATCAACAGACAGGTATTCCTCTAGTTGAAAAATATACCAAAACAAAGCAAGCATTGGCAAAACCAATGTATCTGCTTTTTAGTGTGCTAGAGCAAGTGAAGAACTGAACAAAGACTATTTTTGCCATGTCTCAATCTATGCCTCCTATGTCTGTGCCAGTGTTTCTTCTCCTAGCTTGCAGAATAAAAAATGGTATTAATAAAGAAGACTTGCCTTAAAGGCGATAAACAGATAAACAGATGGTTCCATATTTGCCACTGATGAGATTTGTAGAAACCAATAAATTATTTTATTGTAGATTTTAAGCTTTTCAGAAGCATGGATTTGAACATCATCAAAGCTTTACCTAGCTAAAACTTTTCAAACGAGCATAACGTTTTTGCACCATTAAAGTTTTTGGCCAAGCTCACGAGAGAAACCTTAACAATATTGTGGTATCTTTTTAAATAAGGCCCAAGGCAGTCAAAGCCTTCTGGGTTAAAATTGTGTCAATCAGAACCGGTCTTTGGACAAAATATCAAGTAAAAAATATTTAAAAACAGAAATATTGGAAAAAAAATATTGTGAGTCAAAAATATTGTAGTATAGAATATCGTTGTCAAGAATATAGAGTTTTATTATAAATAATATCGTTTTCAAAAATATCATTCTTTTTAATATCGTTTTCAGTAATATGGTTGTACAACATCTAATTTTGTAAATTATTTTAATGTGCTTCAGTTAAAATATTTATTTTATGTATTGGTGATATTATTGTTGAATTATTTTAAGTAGTTTGTAATTTTGAAAGATTTGTTTGTTTTTTAATTGTTATTAATAATTTATAGTGTTGTAATGGGTTGTTGGGTTTGCAGGGGGATAGGGAGGATGTTATTTAAAATGGAAATATATTGATTGTAATAATTAATTTGTATTGCTAATAATTTGTAAAATGATCACATCTGTACATTTTTAAGTGTTACATTTTGAATTTCAAATTGAAAGTTTAATTTTTATTTTATTTTTATATTAGTAATAGTAAGTTATATTTTAGCAGCATGTGTTTGGGCTTGTAGGGGTATAGAATGAAAAGTTAATTAAGTGATAAATAATTAAAAAATCGTTTGAATTATTTTTAATTGTTAATTTATTATTTAATTGGTTGTTAATTACGTAAACATCTAATACTAATTTATTTAAATTATATTTTAGTTGGGGGTTGCAGAGTTTGTAGGGGAATAGGGTGGGAAGTTAAAAAAAATGTAAATGACATTTTATATTATATTTTAATTTAATTACTTGATTACCAACTATGTAAATTACTTAATTTATTAATGATTGTGTAATTGCTGTACTGTTTTATTTATTTCCATATGTATTTTCATTTGTATATGTTTATTGCACATGTATTTATAATGCTATATTATATTTTTAGGTGAGCTGTTGGGAAGAAAATAATTATATAATATTTTTTATAATAATTGATATTTACATGCAGTTTGTTAATAGGTAATTAATTATGTCTATTTTTTTATATTTATTATTTTGTTAAACATTTTTAAGTTATTTAAGGCAAATGCTTGTGAAATTTTGTTAGTGCAATGTCATTTGTTGTCATTTGGGCCCTTATTATGATGTCGGTCGGAGTTACCTCTGACCGACATCATCGCGGATTCGGTATTACAATGCGACCACACATGGTGCAGTCACATACTCCGATTTTTCTATGGGAGATTGTGCTGCAGCCGTAAACCGGCCATAGCACAAGCTCCTATAGAGAAATGGGAGATTCTGTTAATCCCTGCACCACGTGGCAGGCCCCTCAAGGTGTCTACCACACGGTGCAGGGATTAACAGGCTCCATAGGTGCCCCCTCGGCCCCCAACGGGAGGGCGCAGGGAGAAGGGGGTCCTGCAAGGGGGCCCCCAAAGTCACTTTCCAACAGGCTTTCCATGTCAGAAATCCGACATGGAAAGCCTGTCGGAAACCGACATCGTAATCCCGACTGCGGAAACGCCATCGTATAGGGATTACGTGCCAGTTCCGACTGGCTGACGGGCTCCTTGAGCCCGTCGGAAGACAGCCGGAATGACCGGACAGTTTCAATTCCAACCGCCTAGATTGAAATTAGGCGGTCGGAATTGAAATTGTTGATGTCAGTCGGAAAGCCTCTGACCTACGGTCGGAGACTTTCCGCCGACATCAAAATGAGGCCCTATAAGTTTATTTGATTTTTATGTATTAACTCAAATTAAATAAATCCATATTAATTTCATAATTTTGTTATTTTTTTGGTAGCTAGGCAAGTTGATATTATTATACTAATTGTATGATTTTGTTCCTTCTTTTGTAATTTAGTTATTATTATGTTAAATTTTTAAAAATATATATTTATTTATATTGCAATTTATTAATGTTTATGTGTTTACATTTTTTTTTACTACATATTAGAACTATTCATATATGTAATGCTTTTAAAGTCAAATATTTTCCCAACTGTTATTTAGACTGGAGTGGGAATAGTAAATATAACGCCTTCGAAAGCCAACATTTTCCCTACTGTTGTTTAGACTGGAATTGGAGTAGTACATTTATCCCCTTTAAAGTCCAACACTTTCCCTACTGTTGCTTAGACTGGAGTGCAAATAGTAAATTTAACCCCTCCAAATTCAAACACTTTCCCTACTATTGCTTAGAATGGAGTAGGAATAGTAAATTTAAACCCTCCGAAGTCCAACACTTTCCCTACTGTTGCCTAGCCTGGAGTACGAATAGTAAATCTAACCCCTCCGAATTGCAACATTTCCCTACTTTTGCTTAGACTGGAGGGGAATAGTACACATCCAATCTTTCTGGAGTCAATACTTTTCCTAATACTAGTGATATAGAATTTATATTATTAATTCTTTATTTTGTGTATTTAATATTGTTTGCTCTTATGTTTTAATTTTTTAATGTTTTTTTTAATTTTTATAACATGTGTTTTTTAGAGTTTTAATGTTTTAGGGGCTGATTACGAACGTGGTGGGGCAAGTGGCCGACCATGACGGTCCCAATAAGACTGCCACAGCGGGGGTCTCCAGCCCATCGTATTACGATGAATGGAGGTTGAGCGGCAGACCGCCATGAAGGAGTGCTCCTCGCCAGCGATGCGGCAGACTGAAATGATGGATATTAGTTCACCGACACCGTCAATGCGGTGGTCTCCAGCCCGCCAAATTACAAGAATACTGCAGTCCTGGCGGTCCCCTCGGGGCGGTGCTCCAACGGCAGGAAGCCGTCGGGGTTCGTGTGCAGCAAAGCAACAAAACAGTGGGCATTTGATGGACACAAAAACAACACACCTGGTGTTCCTTGGTTAATTGGAGACACCTGCATAGCACACTATAAAACACACCCCATTTCAGACTTCAGACCATGATCCTTTGACACTCCACAGCCCCAGAGCAGTCTGTAAGGTAAATTGCGGACAGAGAGAAGGCAGGCTATATCTACCCCTCACTGGTCACACTCCACATGCTTTTCTTGCTCCATCATTGTTCCTGTCTCCTGGGTGTCTTTTCATTTTGTAGTGTTAGTCCCTTCACTATTTCAATATGTCACATGAAAAAAAATCCTATGTTTTCAGAGCAAGAGGTGTCAGTCCTGGTGGATGAAATTATTAGAGTAGAGCCATAAGTGCTTGGAGCCCAAGTCCAACATACTCCTCTCAGTAGGAAAAGGGAAATGTGGGACAGAATAACCAGTAAAGTGAATGTGGTAGGCAGTGGCAGCTGGCGACATTTGAAAGTGGTGAGGCGTAAAAGCTCCGGATGAGTGCCATGTGGCGAGCGATCAAAGCCGACTGTCATAACAGGGGTTTGGGGGGGTTCTCCTGGCGAGAAAAGTTTGAAAAAAGAGTAGGCAAACGGTGCATTTTCAAGCAACTTTAAGAAAGCAAGATGGTCAATAAAGCAATTTTGAAAGTGTAGTTATGACATCAAGAAAGAGATGTCATGTTCAAAGTCCAGAGGGTAAACAATACAGGTGGAAAGGAAGGAACAGAAAGGATGTATCAAGGAGCGATCCCAGTGAACACAATGATCTTCTCCAGGAAGCTATAATTTTAACAGAATAAAACATACTGTATAAGTGGTAACCAACCTTACGCATCTGTTTGGGAAGGAAGGAGCAGGAGAGGAAATGTTTACAACTCTTCCTTACTTAGGGTTTTAGTGTCTAAGATTTAAAGAAGTTGAAGCATTTTTTACTTGTAACAGGCTGTCAAAGAATCAATGCCTAATATCTAATAATAATGGTACTAAAGTTATCAACCTTGGAAGGATGAAAGGTAGAGTTGACATAGTCAGGATTCAAATCCATCACCTGTAGGCCACACCAAATGTCAGCAGTGAGCACTAAATGCTTGGGGGCACTGACTTGCATTCGACTAACAAGGGAATCTATTTTTCCATTTCTCTACAATGTTTAGCAGAACGTTGTCATAAATTAACTTCAGACCAACTGAAGTTCCCTCGAGATTTAAAGCTAGGTAGCTTTTATTATCACAAAAGAATGAGGGGCAGATTTACAAGGAACTGACGCATCTGCATAGATGCGTCAGTTTCCTTGCGCCAGCGCCAAATGTCCTTGCGCCACCATGGATGCATTGTATTTACAATACAGTGCTCCATGGTGCAAGAATTAACAGATGCGTAAGAAATTCTGATGCATCTGTTGGCCCACAAGTGACGCTTTGCTGGAGTGGTGCAACTCCAGCAATGCCCCACAGCAGATAGGTGAGACCCATACAAAAAGCCCTGCGTCATTCCTTACGCCTGGTCTGAGCAGGCGTAGGGATTTTGACGCAGTGAAGGCATAGAGTGACGCAGTGAAATGTTGTACATTTCAATGCGTCAGTTCTACATGGCTTTTTGCGTGGGATTCGTCCACCCTGCATACATTATACCTGGCGCAGGTATAATGTGACGCAGGGCTTCACAACGTGACGCATCTCCCGAGATGCGTCACGTTGTAAGTTGGACGCATTTTTTGCGCTGCCGTTACGTCAAAAAAAGTGACGCAATGGCGGCGCAAGGAGGCGCAAGGGGCTTGTAAATCTGCCCCTATCTTCCTATCTGTGGAACTCGATTATAGAATTACAGCTTGCACAAGAGAAGCATTTTGGCAGTATGGGTCCCTGCTCTGTAGTGTTCGGTGATTGCATAAAGCACGGAGCGCACACAGCTGCCCACAGATCGTAAGGGATTTACAGAGGAGGAGGCAGTGCTTATTTATTCTACTGTTACAGAGGCAAGGCCACGTGCAGTATAAGTTCATATTCCAAATAAAGGGTCCGAGAGTGAGAATATCTTGAACTGTCACCGTGAGGGCCATTAACCAGCAAGACAAATGAGTAATGATGGTGCCAGCCTTGATAATGGAGCCGTCTGAGTTTTGTAACAGCTTACTTTCATGTTGATGTAAACAAAATGTACATCAGCCCCATTGTAGTGTCTTGTCTTGATTCCATGCTGGAGTGCAGCTCCTGGTTCCTAGGTAACCACCATGGAATGTGGAACCTGGGGGTTGCCTAGAGATGCTGGCAACTTGTCAGTTGACAGTTGCGAGGCTTGGGTGCTGGATGGGGTCTCTGTAACTCTGGACTGAATAAATACTACTTCAAGCTTACCTTGGTCTCTCAACGTCTTCTTCACGGCGCTGCCTGATCTTACATTTGGCGACGACTGGAAACACAGAGAAGCCCACGTGTCGGAAAGAGACCCCAACACGCTACAAATTCGACTCATCCATCCTGATGTTATGTCTGCACGAACGGGAGCTGGAGCGCAGAAGGGAACTGGCGGAGGGCAGCCTCCTGGTTTATCCTGGCTGCATTTTCCCCTCATTGCTGCCCAAATTCAAGAACGACAAGCAGCCGCACGCAGCCCCAAGCGCGTGAAGATATTGCTCATGAGGAGCAGCGGCGCATGGAGATCGAGGGCCATGCACGTCACAAGCCCTGGTGACGCGTGCAACCCTCCGACGTAAGTACTGCCCCGCAACGCCGGCGTCTCACATGGTCATACGTCTGCGTGAAGCGTCAGCCGGCCATCTTGGATTGGGACGATCGGCCTCGTGAATGTTTCTGAAGTTCACGGCCTTTTCTTCACGTTGTGCGCTGATGCGCACAGCCTTTTCTGAAGTTTACGTCCAGCGCTGATGCGCACAGCCTTTTCTGCCTACCAATTAGCCTGCGCTGACGCGCACAGCCTGGCCTGTTATTTATACCGTTTGTGAAGCACACATCGTGCGCTGATGCGCACAGCCCTCTTTGCCTTCCAGTTAGTCTGCGCTGACGCGCACAGCTTCACTTGTTATTTGCTTTGGTGCTCTCAGCCTCACGTGAGTCTGCGCTGACGCGCACAGCTTTGCCTGCTAATTACTTTGTGTTTTGAGTGTGCGTGCACAGTTTCATCTGTCAGCTGTTCTCTTTGTGCTGATGCGCACAGCCTTATGATTATTATTGCTACACACCTGTGTCTGCGAAGTTCACATGGCTTTACCTGTTAATTGCCTCGGTGCTCACAGTCTCACGTGAGTCTGTGCTTTGCCTGCTAATTACTTTGGTGCTTTGTGTGCTGATACACAGTCTCATTTATCAACTGTTCATCTTGCGCTGATGTACACAATTATTTCTGTCCGCTGATGCGCAATTTCTATTTTTTGTAAATTTCACGTCGTGCGTCATCTGACGTTTGTGTATTTTACATTTCTGTTCTTAGCATAGAGTAGTAACGCTTTTGGTTACATAAGAAAGCTGGTATAACCTTAACAATGCAAAATGTTTCTGCTCCCCCCTTTTTTCTATCCTCACCTGGTGAACCAGTGTTACCCTGGATGAAGTGGAATAAAGTGTTCACTCATTATGCTAGGGTTTGTGGGACATCTCTTAGTGCTGAGAGGAAAACGTCTCTTTTAATGCACTGTTTAGGTTCTGAGGGACAGGAAGTAATTGAACATCTTCACGATCTTTCAGATGGTGATGCTTCAGGTTTGAACGAATTTGAGATCTGCATAAAAAAGTTGGACATACACTTTTTGCCGAAGGTGAGCACTGTTATTGAAAGGTACCACTTTTGCAGGAAGATGCAAAGGCAAGAGGAATCGGTGGAACAATATATTACAGAATTGCGTAAGTTAGCTTCAACATGCAACTTTGGGGCATCGTTAGAGGAGCGACTCAGAGACCAGCCCATGTTGGATTGCAGTATTGATAAAGCCAGGGACAGTTTATGGCAAAAGGATAATCCCTCATTACATGAGGTGCTCACTATAGTAAAGACTCATGAACATTCAAAGGCCTGTTTGGAAACGATTCGTAAGAATGTGCCACTGGGTAAGAGTGAGGGTAGTGTGTTGAAGGTAGATAACGATAAAGTTGTTAGAAGTAAAACACCTGCAAAGGTAGAGAATAGATCCACTTTCTCAAAGACCTTCCCAGGTAAATGTTTTAGATGTGGTAACTCTGGCCACATGGAAAGCTTTAAGGACTGCCCGGGCTGGAAGGTAACGTGCAGCGCCTGTGGGCGCCAGGGTCACTTTGCAAAATGTTGCAGATCCAGTAGAGATCAAAAAAAAGTTAGGGAAGTGGATTTATATGAAGATGAGTTTGAGCTAGAAGAAGTGAACATCTGTCAGGTCAATGGGTCTAATAGTGAGGGTCCCATGGAGGTGGTATTGGTTAATGATGCACCAATAAAGATGCTCTTCGACTCCGGTACTAAGGTGACATTAATTCCCAAATGTTTCTTTGATCAATACCTGGTAAAGAAGGTCAAGTTAATGAGACCAGACATAAAGCCAAGGGGGTATGGAGGTGAGATCATTGACCTTCTAGGTTATTTTTGGGGATCGATCGATTTTAAGGGAAGGATCATCCCGGGAAAGGAGTATGTGTCCATGAAGGGGGACTCTCTAATAAGCTGGTTTTATCAACGTGATTTGCGTGTGTTGCTGGATCCCAATGAGAGTCCCTCAGTTTGTTTAAAGGAGGGGCCTTCTGTCAGTCAAGTAGGTGATGGGTGGAAAGCTTGGGTCAAGGAATTTCCTGAGGTGTTTGATAGTAAGTTGGGGTGCCTCAAAAATTGCATGCATCACATCAAAATCAAGCCTGGTGCAGTTCCAAAAGTAGCTACAGTTCGGGGTGTACCACTTATGGTAAAGGAGACCATGAAGGTTGAGTTGGACAAATTGATTGCCAATGGCATAATACAGGAAGTCGAAGCCACGGAATGGCTTTCTCCGATTGTTATGGCCCGTAAGGCCAATGGGGAGGCCAGGCTTTGTGTGGACTTAAGTGAACTCAACAAGGCAGTGGTGGTGGACCACTACCCCCTACCCAACATCAGTGAAATGTCGTGCTCTCTTGGGGGAGGTGAAGCATTTTTCATCCCTCGACTTGACATCGGCCTATCATCAGGTCAAATTACACTCCACCTCTCAAGATCTTACGGCCTTTGTTACACCGTCGGCACCTTCAAATTCTTGAGGAAGCCTTTTGGTCTCATCTCTACTGCTTCGGTGTTTCAGAGAGTTATGGAACGCATCTTGAAAGGAGTTGATGGCATGAAAGTATACCAGGATGATGTTCTTGTGTTTGGGGTCGACACCGAAGAGCACAACAGCAGGTTGAGAGTGGTCTTGAGTAAGCTGTGTGACGCCGGCTTAACTCTGAGAGCTGATAAATGCCGGTTTGATGTGGCTGAGATTGAGTACTTGGGGCATGTTGTGTCAGTGAGCGGTATTAGGCCCAAGACTTCTTTAGTTAGTACTATTTGCAAGCTTAGGGTCCCACAGAATAAGGATGAGCTCGTGAAGTTCTTGGGTATGACAGAATTTTACCACAAATTTGTACCCAACTTTGCTGGTGTGACTAGACATTTAAGGGATCTCCTGAAGAAGGGTTGTGAGTTTACTTGGTCAAAGGCCTGTGTTGATGAATTTGAGAACCTTAAAAGCTGTTTGAGCAAGGCACCTGATCTAGGCAGTTTTGACCCAAAGAAGGATTCTTATTTGATGACAGATGCAAGTTCTAAGGGCTTAGGTGTGGTGCTCCTCCAGAGCTCTGGAGGTGAGGAGAAAGCAATATTGTTTATGTCTAGACCATTGAGGGGGGGCTGAGTGTAACTATTCGGTTGTGGAGAGGGAAGCTCTTGCCATTTTTTGGGTCATCCGTAAGTTGCGAAAATTTCTTTGGGGAAGTAAGTTTGAGGTTTTGACGGACCATAAACCGCTGAAGGAGGTATTTACCAAGAAAGGTATTGATTTTGTTTCACACCGCATACGGAAGTGGGTGGTGGCATTGCAAGAGTTTAATTTTGTGGTATCTTATGTTCCTGGGGCCTGTAACACTCTGGCTGACTGTTTGTCTAGGTTGGGTGACGTGCATGATGAGGCGTCTGAAGAGTGTGAATGGTTTGGAGGAAAAGAGCTTGAGGAGGAGGTTGATGTATGCCTGATTAGTGATGGCATTGTTTCTGAAGTCGAATGGAAATAACTTCTGGCGAAGGATGAAGCTTTGCAAAAAGTGGAGAAAATGGTTTTGGAAGGATGGTGTGAGAAGAAGGATTGTTGTCAGGACTTGAAGGGCTTCTGGCAGGTCAAGGGGGAACTAGCTGTTGTTGATGGCATTCTCTTGAGGGGCAGCAAGTTGGTTCCTCCTCGCGCTCTATGGGAAAGGTTACTAAAGAGTGCCCATGTTAGCCCAATGGGAATTGTCAAAACAAAAGAGAGGATTAGAGAAGCTTATTGGTGGCCGGCCATGGATGTCTATGTTGAGAGGGAGGTAAGGAATTGTGCAGAGTGTGCATGCAGCGATAAGATTTTAAAATGTAGAACGCAACCCATGGTGCTGAGGGAACAGTCTATTGAGCCGTGGTCTGATATTGCCATTGACATTTTAGGTCCGGTAAAGCTGAATGCACGAGATCGGTATGTTCTGGTTTGCATGGACATGCACTCGCGGAGGCCAGAGATGGTGGTGAACTCTGTGGAGTCCACAGTGGTTACTGATTTTTTGGAAGATCTCTTTGAGAGGGAAGGTTTTTCGTTATCAGTGCTCTCTGATAATGGTGTACAATTTACCTCAATGTTAGTTGAAGAGTTTTTGTGTTGCAGGGGTATCAAACACAAGAAGGCGGCCATTTACCATCCAGAAAGCAATGGTGTGGTTGAGAGGTTTGTTAAGGAGTTGAAGGAGACTTTGCAACAGGCTGTTGCGACAGGAGCAGACTGGGAGGTGGCCATGAGAAGAAAAGTGAGAGAGTACAGGTTTACTCCGCATTCGTCTACAGGGTTGTCTCCTTTCCGCTTGTTCAAGAAAAGGGTGACGAACACAGAAGTTTGTCCCTCATGGGTCATTGCAAAAATATCCTTGGTTGACGGTAATGTTGGTGGTGTGGAAGGCTGGAGAAAGAAAGAACGAGTGGTCATGGAAAAGAGGCAGGGATGGTTTGACAAGTGAAAAGCAGTGAAAAATACTGTGGTGTCCGTGGGTGATTGGGTTAGGATCAGATCTCCTCGAGTGAGTAAAGGAAACTCGAAGTTCAGCAAACCATTCAAGGTAATAAAGGTTTTTAATTAATGCCATCAAAACCAGTGACCACAGGGTGTGGAACTTGAACAGAGTGGCCAGATGTCAACCCACTGATGTTATTGAGTTTTCTGATTTCGCCTCAAATTCCACCTCACAAGAGGGGGTCTCGAGGCCTCGCAGGGTGGTAAGGTGGCCCGTTAAATTGCATGATTATGTTTAATTTGCTATGTTTCCCTTACTATTCTATTGTATTTAATTTGCTATGTTTTCTTTACTGTACTGCTTATGTTGCAGTGTGTTGGGTTTCACTTCTTTGTTAGTATTGAGGGGGAGGTGATGTAGTGCCTTGTCTTGATTCCATGCTTCCTAGGTAACCACCATGGAATGTGGAGCCTGGGGGTTGCCTAGAGATGCTGCAACTTGTCAGTTGACAGTTGCGATGCTTGGCTGCTGGAGGGGGTCTCTGTAACTCTGGACTGAATAAATACTACTTCAAGCTTACCTTGGTCTCTCGACGTCTTCTTCACGGCGCTGCCTGATCTTACATCCATCTAATTGGAACGCCTTTTATCGACCTTGAACGGATGAAAGACAATGATGGGACAGCCAGGACTTCAACTTGTGACCTTCTACGTGCATGCAGATTTCTGCAGTAGGTGCATTGACTCCCATAGCTGGCTTAGTAGCATCGAGGCACAACTGTTAACCTAAACTGTAAACAGCTCAGCAACACCTATTCCCATTTAATCTGTACTTCAGGAACTGGTTCGGATTCTTATGAAAGCAAAGGCCTGATGGATAACACGTGGAAACGGGAAACATCCTTTACCCCGCATGCGTTACTCCGCAGTGCCATTACCCTGCAGTTTTTACACCACAAAATCTTTTACAACGCAGGGCTTCACACCGCAAAATATTACAATGCATTCCCCAAAGTAACACCACAGTGGAGTTAGAATAGTAAATTGCGTTGTAATGGGGAATGCGTTGTAATAGTTTGCGGTGTAAAGCCCTGAGTTGCAAAAGATTTTGCGGTGTAAAAACTGCGGGGTAATGGCACTGCGGAGTAATGCATGCGGGGTAAAGTGTCCTATTCCGTGGAAACCTAGTTGCTGCCCTTGTTAGTCAGATGCACAAGCTAATTTTTAAGATACATGGTTGATTCTGTTTTGAAAATCAAGCTTTAAGGCTGCAATTTACTAGTAAAGTCAGGTGAAAATCAAAACTTCAGATATGAATTCGAGTCGAGGCAGCAGCCATGGCAATCACACCATGCACCTTCTACACGATAAATCAAATTGATGACATGTCACTGAGTACAAGGCGTGCTGCAAATGTATGGTAAGCGCTGCGTGTGCAAAACAAGAAGCCAACGAAAGGTTCGCAGGCTGAGCCCCAGCGCTTCCAATGCTGCAGGCTACAATTTAGAACACGTTATCAGGGGGTTGATAACTGTACTGCCACAGAATCAATAACTGCCCACAGAATCAACAACTGCACCAAGGTGTCCAGTAGAGTGGCATACCCAACAGGGACCCCAGTTCAATAAAGAAGCATGGTTCATCTGCACCATTGTCAAGTTGGCCTTCCCTTCAGCAAAGCAGTTTCAGTTCAGCAATGCATTCAGCCCTTCTCCCTGAGGGCCCGCGCTCCACTCTACCTCAGAGGCAGCTTTCGGATGGTTTCACGTGACGCCAACGACGCCAACCTAACCAATCCTGCAGCTTCTCTTATGCTGTTTTTAGCATGATGAGAGAAGCTGCAGGGTTGCATGGAGCAGGCTAACCCAGTGCTCCTTGTGCGACTGGGAGCCTGTGTCTGCAATCCACCGCTGTTAATACAGCTGCTGGATTGGTGCAGGCACAAGTGCGCATGTCGGGCTGGCCGTCGCAAGACAGCTGGCCAATCTGACATGCACACTCCACACTTTAGGTGTCATCCCTGCTGCGGTGCTGCGTCCAATCAATCAGCAGGAAGGAATCACCCCCGCCCTCACTAACCCAGTGGCACATACTGACGCAGATCATATTGAATAGTTGGTTTACTGCTACGCTTGCAGCAGGCGGGGCGACGCTCCTCCGCCAAAAGGGAGGCACCGCCGCTGGTGGTAGGCACCCTTCCATGCAAACAGGAGGATATTAGGAAGCGCTGGAACGACCTCAGGATGAAGGTGCATAACCTGGTCTCTAGACATTACCTGGAGGCCCTGAGGACTGGCGGTGTCTCTCCCAGCACACCCGGGCAGGTACTACCCTGGGAAGAGAAGGTACTAGCAATCATTCACACTGAAGGAATGCATGGAATACCGGGGGGAGCAGAGTCTGGTAATTGTACTTCACAATCTCACACAAAAACCTAAATAGCATTCAGTCACAAACCAGATCTCAACAATGTGTGTACCAAATATTTCCCTAACTTACAAACTGAAAACTATCAGTCTCAGAGGTGATATTATTCCCATGTGTTGTGTCGCATATAGGCTATGTTGCAGCAAGTCTCACACCATGCCATGATGCCTGTAAGTGTATGAGAAATCAAAATATCCCCTGATACATCTGATCTCACCCAATGTAAAGGTATAGCTCATACCAACAGATCAATGTCTACAGGTATGACACCAACCCTCTCGATATGGCAGGAAATATGGTATTGAAATGACAACTATTACCATGATGCCCTGTGTCAGTTATCCAAAACAAGATTGACATTTCTATGTGCCCAATGTCAAATGTTAAACAAAAAACAACTAATCCACAACTCCCATGCAGCAAGCAGGTGTGAGAAGTTGGCCTGGTATATGATGTCCACTAATTAAAGTGGGCACCTTGCACCAGTCCAAACAACCCTTGTGGTGATTTAAGAGGTCAAAGATAACCTTAAAAGCTATCCAAGTGGTAGCTGTGGAGAGCAGTCTTGAAGGAATGTTAAGCAGCTTGTTTCACCAGAATGCAATCTTATTGTATTGGTTAAATGAAAGGAGAACCACACAGTAGTTATAAGAATATATGTTTATTATTATAACACACTTTAAATACCTCACAGTATCTGCTACACGCAGATAAACACAAAGCACACAATACTGTAGCACAGAAACAATCGTAAGTAGCACTAATACACAGTGGGCTCCAGGGGGAGACCAAACCATATACTAAAATAGTGGTATAAGAACCACGACTCGAGTCAAGACAGAGTCTAGAGTTTGTAATATCGCTGGGACCCCAAGGAACCAACCAAGGTCAGTAAGGAGGGACCCCACGGATGATGGGTGCAGTGTGAGAACACGACCGCGTGCTACGTACAATTCAATGGCAGAGTCGCGGTTACAGTTTTAGTGATTAAGGACCCGTCCCAGTGGATTACGAAGAAACCCCTTAGAACATAGGAGGTTGGAGAGCCACCCCACCCGTGGATACCGTAGTACCAGAGTTACCTATCCCAGGGAAGCCGGGTGCATAGGGCTGAAGTGGCATCGGAAACCACTGTCGTTCTCGATGGGAGTCTTCAAAGAAATGCCACTGCTGGAAAGAAGAAAAGTGTCCGGTGGAATCCACAGGTGGATTCTTGATGGAAGGAACCTGAAAGCAGAGAGGACAGAGTCTGGGTCACTCAGGAGTGACCAGGGGCTCGGTAGACGAATGCCCCCCAATGTCAGGTGCTTCAGGTGTGAAGATGGAGACCTTGACTCTACAGCTGCAGGGACCAGGAGACATCGAGGACAACCAGGAGCCGGATACAAGCTGTCCCACAAAGGATGTCGAGTGCTGAGGGGTCAGTGTCTGGCGGGAGCACCAACAAGCCTTGGCAGCGGCAACCCATGAAGAAGGTCAAAGAAGGTTACGGTCTGGCCCAGCAAGGACCAGGGGACTCACCACAACACGGGGAGTCAGGGCAGGCCTTTAACAACCAGGGGAGTCCAAGAAAAGCAATGTTGTCCCTCAAATGGACCCACAGGCCGAAGGCACAGGAGTCGTGAGGGGACCTCTAGCAGTTTCACAAAGATATAGCTTGCAGGGCACAGAGTGCGAGGAGGCCAGAGTCCTTTGCATGAAATGTGCACAGAGGTTGGGGCTATCGACAGCTCAATGCACAAAGTTGGAGAATACCAACAAGCATATGCACGTGCAAAAGTATGCGGTGCACATGGGTTCAGGGTATGCGGTCCCCACGAGGGATACTGGCCTCTAACTCAGTGAGAGGGCAGCTCAACCTCAAGGAACATAGGAACCCACCTCCTATGTTGCTGGACCCTTCGGAGTTTACAGGAGCTCAGGATCAGCAGACCGGTCAGTTGCATTATGGTGCCTGCAAACGCAGGGGAGTGACTCCTTCACCCCAAGGGAGATACTTCAGTTGTCCTTGATGCTACATAGGTCCTGCACGGGCCTGTATGGTGCACAGGCACAAACAATGCTTTGGACGGAGAGGGAGACGAAGTCAGGCCCAGTCAAAGTCCAGCGAAGTCCAGAGTGTCCAGACGGTCGAAGGTCAGTGGTTTCTTGTTCAGAATCTTGTCCATGTCGAATCTAGGGTCCTACAGCCAGGTAAGCCCTTTTGTACCCACGGGAGAGGGTTGGACAGATTCAGGGGACCCTCCCAGGGGAGGGGAGGGACAGTGGGGAGGTTACTCCCATGTCCTTTGTCCAGTTTCGCGCCAGAGCAGGAGCCAACGGCTACCAGAACTGGTTTGAGCTGGACTATGCACAGGGACACCAAAGTGCCCCTCGTGCAGACTTTCAGGCACTTTGGAAGTGCACCCACCCAGTTCCAATACACTAAATCCTGTCTGGGAGGTGGTCACACCTCCCTGTGACAGGATGCCTATTGTGCTGCCTTCCTCTGCTCAAGCTTGGCTCAGCAGCAGGAGGGCAGAAATGTGTCTCTGGTCGGCAGCAACCATTTTTTGCTGTCCGGGTCGAGAAGGCTGGTACCGGGAAGACCAGGGACCCCATGAAGCTTGCTTCTGAAGGGTGGAATCATACCTCCCACACCGGTTACCGGTGTGGAGGTATGAATCCAAGGTGTTTGATACCAAACACGACATGGTTTGTTGCAGCCGTTTTCGAGATAGCATTTTACGCGAGCATATAAGGAAACCTCTACCTATATGTCGGGCTGCGTCACCGACAAGCCGGAAGAATGGTCTCCTAAGGCTGCAGGGGTGCTCTGCTCATGCAGGGGCACCCTCTCACGTAAAACCCAACACCCTGCCTTCAGGATTGTCAAGGCCTGCTATAGGGGTGACATAGGTTTTAAGTGTAGTAACCTATATCTAAAGTAAGTGGTGCATGCACCATCTTACACAGGCTGCAATGGCGGGCCTGTAGTTCCATTTTGCATGGCCTCTCATGGGTGGCATAATACATGCTTCAGCCCATGGGAGGCCTCTGGGGTACCTATGCCCTGGGTACATGTGTACCATTTACTAGGGACTGATAAGGGTACCCCAGTATCCAATCTGGAGTGTACCTAAGTACATGTCATAACATTTTAGGGAGAAAGCAGATAGACTGGGGTCCTGATTAGCAGGATCCCAGTCAGACTAGTCAAAAACCAGCAAAACACCAGGCAGAAAGTGGGGGTAACCATGCAGTCAGATCCTACCTTCCTACAGCAGGCTACATCCAATGCGCTCCAAAGATACATGTCACTATACTGTCCTGTTTGTAGCCCTGGTCACATCAACTGTATTATAACATGGCATGATGTATAACACAACAAATGTGTTGGGACAACAGAGAAAGACAGTAAGAAAAATCTAAAGATGTGAAGTGGCAGGTGACCCTTTTACGTGGCACTGCTCACATGAGCACAAATGGCAAAGACAAAATGAAGTTGTGTCAGCTACTGTCTTGTACTCAGCTGGGCTTTGGAAAGTGTAACATTGCCAAAACCATCTATAATGTTTTGGATAGAATGTATGTTAAATGTCATGTATACTACATTAATAAACACCTACAACCCTGGACATGCTATGAGCTACGCATCCGGAATACAATAGTATGTCATTTCTAATTGTCAGAATAACATGTGCATGAAAACTGAAACTATCTAAATATTTGTACCCCTAGCTATAGTTTTTCTCCCTCTAGGTCTCACTAACTGTGTTACAAAATCAGAAGGCACCTATCACACATCAAGCCATAACAATGTTCTCCATTGCCCAACAGGTCAATCGCTAATAGCAAGTGGACAGAGCTCTACAAACGAAGAGACCGCCACTGTACTCCAGGAGCATGCCGACAGTGAGGACGACAGTGCAGGACAGGCTGACGTGAATGACGGTGCTGGTCCATCTGGTCTGACTGAGCAGACCCCAAGAGTGAGTCTCACTGTGCCCACAACACCACTCCCTTCCCTGCAATCACTCAGCCACCGGTTGTTGCCACAACCACTGCCCCTAACACAGTGGCGCCCATCTTGTGCCTCCTGGTCCAGCCTCCTGAGGTCCCTGTCCCCACCCCTGCAAGTGAAGAACCAGGAACCAGTAGGGCACCTCAAACTGTGCAAAGGGCACAGGTTTATCAGGACAGGGGTAGTAGCAGGGTATCTGTGGGCCAGCAGAGTGAGGCCACTGGGGACAGTCACCCCCAGTCGAACTTCGAGCAGGTCTTGGGAGCATACCATCAGTCCCAAGACAAGATGGACCAGATATTGACCAAACTCAGGGAGATGAAGCAGGTGCAGAGGGACACATATACACACACACACAGAGTTAGCAGCCCACAACACCAACATGGGCTGCCTCACTGGGGGGCTGGTGGACATAAACAACACTCAGTCCAGGGCTTTTCAACCACCATCCACCTCTTCCTGTGGCTGCTCCCATCAGGCCCCTCTACATCAGCTTCAGCCACAGGAAGGGAGGCCCTGTCAAAGGAGCAAACCACAGCCAGCACTCCAGTCACTGCATCCATGGATCCTCTCCCCACTGGCAAGCCAGGGCGTCCATGGAAACATCCAGACTCTTTGGTTGGCCAGACCAAGACCACCACCAGCAAGAAGTGTCGGACCTAATATCCCCCTATGTGTGAAAAACATTCACTTTTTTGAACTATTTCCGGACCCATTTCCCTTTCAGATGGCAGGAGCATGTTGGACATTGGACTCCAAACAATTTGCCCTCTACAATAATAACTTCATTCACCATGAATGACTCCTTCACTGTTCATTTTCATTGTTCTCCATATCACGTATTGTTTAATTCCTCTTTGTACATGTACATAAAAGCACTTCTCTGAATTTCCTTGACTGTTGTAGTACATCTCATATCTACCAACACATTCATGTATTCCCATCTGAAGTTTACAATTCTACAAAGTGTTTCTTGTGTAGGAATAGATATTTAACAAGAAACTTATGGGAAGCAAGATGGCGGCTGCCTAGAACGCCGCACTAGCCATCCTGCTCGTCTCTCCGGTGAGCGGTGAGTCTTTTCGGCAGCAGAGAAGGGCGCAAGAAGGACGCATACTCGGATTTACTCACCGGTGTGTCGGTGTGCTAGAGGAGGATTCCTGGGCATGCGACGTCTTCTCCTCCGTGGGATACTTGCAGTGTTGAGAGCCCTCGCTCACTACAGCGGCGCACCGCGAGAGGTGCTCCGATTCTTCACGGAGTTGCTGTACGGGGGAACTCCAGGCAGCGGTGAGCTTACATCGTGGTGTACATATCGACACTACGCAATGCCGCCCCGAGTGAACAAACAACTAGCGGCTAAGGACCGGAAAGAGCTGGTGCCCCCCCCCTGGCTCGTAAGACCGCAGAGCTGGGGAAAGTAAAAGACGGTGGAGACGCTGCAGTGAAAACGAAAGCGAAAACCAGCCCCAACGCTGAGTGCACATCAGGAAGTGTCAGGACCCCAAAGAGCTTCCAGGGCATGAGCGGCACACACCTCCAGGCAGAGCCTAAACAGGTGGTCATTCCTTCAATTTTTGGTGGACTCCCTCGGTGTGCCAGTTCAGCTGGGCTGGGTGAAGAGGACAAAGTGGGGAAAGCTGAGACCAGATCTATGACAGAACAGGATGTAAGTACTGGCAATGCGGCAGAAGTGGGGGCTGAGATGGGGGCTGTTACTGGAACTACGATGGCAGGACATAAGGGGCTGATAGGGGAGGGTGGATCGGGTGCTTGGGTTGATATTTCCTCTGCGCTCCCAGAACTATCACTAACCCAGATAGCTCCCCCTAATCCATACGATATGCAGGAAACAGATTCTAATGCACCCTCGGATGTTATAGAGGCTAAAAGCTTAAACTCAACTGATTATGGGGATACATTTTTTTCATTACCTGATAGCTCAGATGGCTCTAACTTAACAGAGGATCTCTCTAATGATGGGGAGTCTGAGAGCTCTGAGAGCACAACTTCGGCCAGAGACAAACCCCCTAGCACTCAAAAATGCTGAGCCAGAAGAAGGAAAAGCAAAAACGATTCTGCCACTAACAACAGACCCACACCTGCGGCACCAGCAACTCAGCTAGCCTGGGACTTCTCAGCAACGCAACAAGTGTATGACGAGAAGAGACAAAGTACCGAGCAAATTTATGTGACCTCAGAGACCCCCACAATGGATGCAATATATAATATCTTGAAACAAGTGCAAGGGGAGGCTAGGGCTGAGACTCGGAAAGCTCACCAAACTGCCAAGAAAATTCAGGGAGCGATCCGTAAAGTCAACAAGTGTTGTATTGATATGGCGGAAAGAATGTCAACAATCGAAGCCCAGACTGTCGCCATTGAGGAGTCTGTGGATACCTTGCAGACTAGAGTGGATGGCCACGATGCCCAGCTTGTAGATGTTCAGTGGAAGCTCGAGGATTTTGAGAACCGCCAGCGACGGAACAACCTGCGGTTCCTAGGGATACCAGAGAACGCTGAAGGCAATGACGTTAGAGCCTTTATCATTAGGGTGCTCAGAAGTGCCTGCCCGGAGGTCTCTAACTGGAATCTCGAGGTGGAAGTTCAGCGGGCACACATATTTCCTTTGGATCTTTGCAAGGCCGGGCAGGGCAGCCAAGATGAGAAGCCGAGGGCGATCTTAGTTTTTTTTAGAAACTTTCTTTTGCGCCAGGCTATTTTTGAAAAACTGAGGCCAGATGCTCTTTTGACGGATACTCATTCTTTGTAAGACCTGATTTTTGCCATGCAACGGTCGAGAGGAGATGGCGCCTGTGGCAGATGTTTTCTCCGCTGCAAGAGGCAGGGTGCCAGGTTTTTTTGCCTAACCCAGCAAGGCTGAAAGTCATCCCTAACGGCAGAACCCAGGGGCAGATTTACAATTCCTGGCGCATCCCTGCAAATCAGCAGGGATGCGCCAGGAAACTTGCGACATGCATCACCATCCTTGCGCCACCACTGATGCGCCGCATTTACAATGCGGCGCATCATGGCGTCAGGAAATGCAGATGCGTGTCGCATCTGCCGTCGTAACGTTACGCAGTGCTGGAGCTGTGTCGCGGGCGCGACGCAACTCCAGCACTGTGCCGACCCGGCCTATCTTGCACATGGTGCGTCACACCTTACGCCTGCTTCAAGCAGGCGCAAGGTTTAGACGCACCGGGGTCGGGAAAGGACTGAGTGAAATCTAGTAGATTTCACTCAGCCACTTTGCGAGGCGTTCCTGCGCCGGAACGCCCCCTGCTCCGGAACGCCCACATGAAACCTGACGCAGGTTTCATGTGGCGCAAGGCTTACAACGTGACGCATCTCCCTAGATGCGTCACGTTGTAAATACCCACGCAGCATGGCGCTGGCTTTACGCCGCCGTTGCGTCACAGAAGTGACGCAACGGCGGCGCAAAAGTGGCGCAAGGGGCTTGTAAATCTGCCCCCCAGTCTTTTACATCTGAGATAAAAGTCCAAGAATTCCTGAATGAGATTCGCCATGCCCGGAAGGACCCTAAAGAAGGAAACAATGGCTGAAGATGTGCTGAAGATGTGGTGAAAGATATAATAGAAAAGGCTAGACCCTCGGGCATTTTACAGGTCATGCCTCATCCAGACTGGGACTCGTGACTTGAATTCTCGGAGATTGTATTAGAGTTCTTTCTTTTTTTATCTCTCTTTTGTGTGGGGGCTTCTCTCATTCGTTGTTTTTCGCTCTCTCTTCTTGGCCTTTTTTTTGTGTTAAAAACTGTCTGTGGGCCTGTCCTTCTGCGGCCTCTCGCATATTTCTGCTTTGCTTTTTTTTTTATTATTCACCGGAGTAGGAGTAGGATGGTAGTGGTATCTTAGCAGGAGCCATCATCAGGGTCCCTACAGACCCGCTGCTTCACTTAAGGGATCGGGTTGGGGGAGGGGGGTGGGTGGTGGGGGGCAAGCAGACAAAACTCAAGGAAAGGGTTGGCTGAAATCAAGAATGCAGGGCGTTTTCTTGTCTCTTTCGTTTTTTGGGTGAGAAAGTTTGGTCAGGAATCTTTTTGCTGCTTTTCTCTGATACCTGGATTAAATTAATAAAATTCACAGTGCTTCTAATAATATATGTGGACTCAATGACAACCGAAAAAGACAAAGGGTTGCTTTTGATTTAAAAATTTTGAAACCCGATATAGTATGCCTTCAAGAAACCCATATTGAGAAATCCGGGAGACACCTACTGTTTGGGATGGGCTTTCAGTTGATATGTAGTACTACGCAGGGAACTCGCACTAAGGGGGTTGCAATTCTCTCTAAGAAGGCCATTTGTGAATTTCCCCGTACTCGCACTGATGCCTTGGGCCGCTGGGTCATTTTAGAGTGCCGCTTTGGCTCAGATTCATTTACATTGTGTTCTGTTTACAGCCCGGTTTTAGATGATCCAGCGTTGTTGAGATGGTTGAATAGTGAGCTGGCTTCTTGGCCTTTACCTCTTATAGTATGCAGGGATTTCAACATCAACCTACCCCTTAGTTTTGCCGGGACTGCGGCCACGAGCTATGCAGGTAGAAAACCTAAAGTATTTCATGTCCTTGGCAATCAACAAAACAGCCATGGTTTGACTGATGTGTGGAAGGAGACGATGAAGGCTGATCCTGGCTATACATACTTTTCAGCTCCTCATAAGGCGCATACCAGACTCGATTATTTTTTTATCTCGAGGAGTCTGATTAAGCATGTCCGTATATTTAAATTTCCAAGGGTCATATCAGATCACAACCCTCTGGTGCTGGAATTACAAATGACCCAGCTTCCGAAAGCTGAGCGATCATGGTCTTTTGAAAGGGCTCTCTTATTAGATCCTCAGAACTTGAGTCATATACAGGCCTGGATCCCCCTGTTTTTTCTAGATAATCGGGGTAGTGCTAACATTAGAATTGTCTGGGATACATTCAAAGCGTGCCTCAGGGGGGAGACTATGAGATTTAGCATCGAGCGACAAAAACAAGAGAAAAAGGTATTGGAGGGACTGTATTCTGATTTGAGCAATGCTGAATTAAAATTGGTTAATAAAATCTCCTATGGGGATGAGATTGATATGGCCCTTATTGAGTTGGCAAATGCCAGAGCTAGAATCTCCGATATCTCAGTTAAAAAAGATGCAGATAGGTACCTGGTTTGGCAGGAGAAAACGTACGAGTATAACAAGAAAGTAGGCCAAAATCTCGCGTTTAGGGCTAGAGTATTATCTGTGGGTGAGCAAATTAGGGAGATAAGAGACTCATTGCTTGGGGTAAAAACAGACCCGACCGAGATTAGGGCGGCATTTCAGCGGTTTTACCAGCGACTATATTCTGAGGCTGGGGAAGGGCCTAAAAACATGGGGGAGTATCTCTCAGCGTCTTGTGAGATGATCCTCGAAGAATCGGATAGACAGAAGATGGCTCAACCAATTTTGGTAGAGGAGGTAGAAGCAGCGATTAAAAGCTTAAAAGCTGGCAAAGCCACAGGTATGGATCTTATCCCCGGAGAAGTTTATAAAATATTCGCCGGGGCACTTAAAGGCCACTTACTGGAGCTGATACAGGAAGTGCAGAAAGGGAATACCCCCCCTGATAGCTGGGCAACAGCAAGGATTGCAGTCTTTTTAAAAAAGAATAAGCCAGCCAAAGAACTAGGCTCCTACCGCCCTATCACACTCATCAATTCCGATTCCAAGATCTATGCAAAAATCCTAGCCCTGCGGCTCGCTACGGTTATTAGCTGCATTACAGCCTCTGTCCAGCATGGCTTTATCCCAGGCAAGGGGACGACTGATCATATCCGGCGAGTTATTACCTCTTTGATGCGGTGGGAGTCACTAAGGATCCTATGGCGCTAGTCTTACTAGACGCCGAAAATGCGTTTGACCGGGTCTCCTGGCCGTATCTTTGGGAGGTGATGGCACGAAAAGGGGTCGGACGAGGATTTATTAAATCTGTAAAGGCTCTTTATAATGAACCTAGGGCTAGGATTTCTGTTATGGGCGGAGTATCGGATGAAATAGCTATAGAGCGAGGCACTAGGCAAGGCTGTCCTTGCTCCCCACTCCTGTTTGCCATCTATATCGATCCTCTGATAAGAAAAATTCAGTGTAATCCGGCAATTCAAAGAATGGTGTCATTGGGGGGGGAACAAAGATATTGGCGTATGCTGATGACCTAGCCATCGCTACACCAGATCCCAGCAGTGCTATTGCCGAGATCGAAAGGGAGGCTAGGAGATTTGGCCAATTTTCTGGCTACCTTCTGAACAGCGAGAAAACTCCGATAATTATCAATAAGGATGATTTATTAACTGACAGGCGGGATACTCAAGAAGCCACATATCTGGGGGTAATCATTAAAGCAGAGGTGGGGGAAATCGTGGAAGCTAATTTGACCCCTCTCATTTCAAGGGATAAATTAGATTTCTTAAAATGGAACAATCTCAGACTATCAGTGATCGGGCGGACTAATCTGATTAAGATGATTTTTTTACCCAAGGTTTTATATCTCTTTCGGGCCATCCCGCTTGAAATAGGCAACAACTGGTTTAAACTAATTGACAGGATAGTGACTCAGTTCTTATGGGCATATGCCACTCCCAGGAGAGCATTAAAATTCCTGGCTCTCCCTAGAGAACGCGGAGGAATGGCTGTGACCAATTTTAAATTGTACTATTGGGCCGCTGTCTTACAACAATTAGCCTTCCGCTTAGATATAAGGGGGGAAGATACAGAACAGGGGGAGGATTCCCAGTCTATATATGAGCTTATTTTAGGGGAAACAGGCAGGTGCTGACTCTTCCGACAGTTAGAATTTGGATATTACAAAAAAGTGCGATTTAAGGTTTTAGCAGCTGCCTATCGCATATGGGGAACAGTCGGCAAAAGAATAGGGCTTGGAAGATTTAACTATTACACCCCGATCTGTAACAATCCGCTACTCCCGGAGATTTTCCAAGACGCAGCTATGGGTAGATGGGTGAGGCATGGAGTCCGAAGACTGGGGGACTTTTTCGAGCATGAAACAATTAAGCCTTTTGCCGATATTCAAAAAGAATTTAATTTGAGTCATAGAGATTTCTTTCAATTTCTACAGGTTCGAGAATTTCTAGTAAAGAAGGGGGCGGAGAGGGGATTCGAATTAATAGAAGTTATGGAACTGGCTAAAAGGATAATATAAGGATAGGGGCCCTGTTTAAAGATATAAACAAAATTTAAACTACACACATTTTAGAATCCTAAACTTAAATTTATACCCTATATTTATAATTTACGCAGCACCTTCAAATTATTCTAAGTCGCACACCTCCATACATAGGGGCCGATTCCGATCTCGGTCGGAGGCGCACCCAATACCATTCGGTCGGGAAAAAGCCATGCGAAAGCCTGTTTCCCGACCGAACCGTACGCTGGTCCGGCCGAGCGAGTACGATGCGACTCGCCGACCGACTCGTCCGGGCGTCCCGACAGCTCCGACCGACTCGCTCGGACTCGAACCGCTCCGACCGACTCGCTCGGACCCGAGCTCGCACCGCGCAATGGAGACGTTTTCCGGCCGGGTAAGTACGATGCGCACCTCGACCGCTCCGACCGACTCGCGCCGTCCGACTCGAACTCGCTGTCGGAGCCGTACTTTGGGGTCCGTGTCGGACCCCCTGTACGCGTACCCGTGCGAGGCGCACACAGGGGGACCCATGGGTCCCCCCTACCTGTGCGTGTACGCCGCGGGCGCTCAGCGGCGTACTCGCTGTAGGGCGCCCTTGTCCGCCTCGCACCCATTGAGGCAATGGGAGCCCGCGTACGCGTTGTACGACCGGCTCCCATTGAGTTCAATGGGAGTCCGACTCGACTCGTGTCCGATAACATACGGATGCATCGGACTCGTTCGGTCGGACTGCACGGGTCCGATTCGGTCGGAAATCTCTCCGGGTCCGGCTCGGTCGGAGAGATTTCCGGCCCGAATCGGAATCGACCCCTTAGTGTTGTCACATCACTCGCCACACTATATTAACTTTAACTCACCACTTTATCATGCACTATGTTCTCTCAAATAATGTGAATTGCAAAGTCATAAGTGTTGTTATCAATGCTATGATTTCACATGATGTAAATGATGTAATACGCAAGGGAATAACCAGTGCATGGAGAAGGCGAGTGTTATAGTTGATGTACTTTGGCGAGTGAGGTGACAAAACTGGGTATGGAGGTGTGTGACTTCCTAGTGGTGCCGTCAGGCTCCCTGGAGGCTCCAAAAGCCAGTGCCATGAACAGTCCTCCTTTAGTAGAACTTTCATCTTTCCCTAGGCTGAGTATTAAAGACATCATAGCAGTAGCAGGTACAATAAAATCAGGATCATGACTAGACCCAGCCCAAGTGAATATTCTATTGAATGGAGGGGAGACTATATTTTCTGCTTTAATGACCATATATAACACCTCATTGGAGGATGGCTGTGTCCCTGATTCATTAAAACACGTCATTATTAGGCCACTGCTAAAAAAGGCTTCATTGGACCCTGAGAGACAAGATAATTACAGGCCTATCTCATTGCTGCCTGGGATAAGCAAAATCCTTGAGAAAAAATGGAATGGCTCCTTCTCTAATTTCCTGGAAACCAATAATCTGCTACATCAGACTCAAACAGGTTTCCACCCAGGTTGTAGTATGGAGACAGCGCTTTTGCTGGCTACCAAAGACATGAAATTACCCTGGACCGTGAGGTTCTACTGTGCTCCTTCTTCTTGATCTGAGCGCAGCATTTAACACTGTCTCTCATTCAATTCTGAGAGACAGAATGACTGCTATAGGAATCACAGGGAAAGCATTAAAATGGTTTACTGCATTTTTATCCAACAGAAGCTTTCAAATCAGGGAAGGTCCTTTTCAATCAGAAACCTACAAGTGGGAATGTGTAGTGCAACAGGGCTCTGCATTGAGTCCTATGTTGGATGACTGCCAGCCGTCTCAAGTTAAATGGGGACAAATCAGAGGTGATGGTGGTAGGCAACAACCCATTGCTCTAGGAACAGTTCATTGACACAACATCGATGTAATAAATATCGATGCAAAAAATATCGAGTAAAAAATATAGACAACAAAAAAATCGACTCTATACTTAAACAGGTAAGTACAAAAATATCGACTAAAAAATATTGATGTGAAAAATATAGATGTATAAAATATCGACTTGTGTATATATATATAAAATAAAATAATATATATTAAATATATTGAATATTACATTTAATTTAAACAAAATAAAATAAATGTAATATACATTTTATTAAAATATAACAAATAAACTTAATTAAAAAAGATAAACACACAAACATAATTATTTATACATATATATTTACTTTAAAACAACTAATAAACTATTATTTTTCATTTATGTTAAAAGTTTAAAATTATATAAAAAAGAAAAATATATATCAATGATTTAAAATATAAAAAAACAAAAATCTATAATAAATTAAAACATTAAACTATTAAAAAATATTTAAACTTAAATTTGACAATACAGTCACTGCAACAGTAGGGAAAGTGTTGGATAGCGGAGGGGTAAAAATAACTATTCCCACTCCAGTGAGTGCAACAGTAGGGAAAGTGCTGGACAGCGGAGGGGTAAAAATTATTATTCCCACTCCAGTGAGTGCAACAGTAGGGAAAGTGTTGGATAGTGGAGGAGTAAAAATTACTATTCCAACTCCAGTGAGTGCAACAGTAGGGAAAGTGTTGCATAGCTGAGGGGAAAAATGTTTTATTACCATTCCAGTGACTGCAACAGTAGGGAAAGTGTTATATAGCGGAGGGGTAAAAATTACTATTCCCACTCCAGTGAGTGCAACAGTAGGGAAAGTGTTGGATAGCAGGGGGGTAAAAATTACTATTCCAACTCCAGTGAGTGCAACAGTAGGGAAAGTGTTGGATAGCGGAGGGTTATAATTTACTATTCCCACTCCAGTGAATGCAACAGTAGGGAAAGTGTTGGGTAGCGGAGGGGTAAAATTTACTATTCCCACTCCAGTGAGTGCAACAGTAGGGAAATTGTTGGATAGCGGAGAAGTAAAATTTACTATTCCCACTCCAGTGAGTGCAACAGTAGGGAAAGTGTTGGATAGTGGAGGGGTAAAAATTACTATTCCCACTCTGATGAGTGCAACAGTAGGGAAAGTGTTGGATAGCGGAGAGGCAAAAATTACTATTTACACCCAAGTTTAACACTATAATGTCCACAACACGAGATATACAGTCCGGGAGAACAGGTTGGGGGAAATAGAACCACAGCTCCATACAAACCCTCATTGTATTGAGGAATGGGACACTGTCCGCAAAGACTTATTGGAGTCCCTACACTGCCTGGAGAAATGTAATTACGTTACATGTAGACAACGCCTACACATGGAGGGGGCTAGGTCAGGGGCTCTACTAGCTAAGTTAATAAGAAATGAGAAACCAACATCGCCCATAATACAAATGGAGGCAGCTGATGGGACCATGGTTTATAATCAAACGGGGATCCTAGATGTTTTAACGGAGCACATGGCTGGGGTTTACACAAAACGATTTTCCCCTCCCATGGAAGTGATAGGAGATTTTTTGAATTCACTGGGTCTCCCCCAGCTAGAGCAGGAGACGAGTGAGAGACTAGATGCCCCGATTACCAGAGAGGAAATATTAGAAACCAATCAGAGACTAAAACCAGCCAAGAGTCCAGGCAGTGACGGGTTTCCGCCCGAGTTTATAAGACATTTGCACCAATATTAGTTGACCGCCTGCTAGAAGTGTATAATGAGGCTCTACGACTGCAATCCCTTCCAGCCTCGATGAGGGAGGCCGTGGTGATTATGATCCCTAAACCAGATAGGAATCCGCAGAAGCCGAGCTCATATAGACCGATTTCTCTTTTAAATTTGGACATGAAAATTCTGAGTAGGGTGTTGGCTAATCGAATCCTACCCTGTATGCCGTCCCTGATACACTAAGATCAATCAGGGTTCATCCCCAAGCGGAGCACTGCAATTAATCTAAGACGGTTAGCAGATGTGTGGCAGTCCACACCTACAGAAAATGAGGACTGCGCCCTGGCGTTGCTTGATATAGAACAGGCTTTTGGCTCGGTAGATTGGTCATTCATATGGGCAACACTGAGGGTAATGGTTGTGGGGGAGGGATTCCTCAAATGGCTGCAATTGTTATACACAACCCCTCAGGCCGGGACCGTATGTGGGGACTAATTTCACAAGCCTTCACACTGCAACGGGGCACCAGACAGGGGTGCCCTTTATCGCCGATTCTTTTTGCGGCGGCGATGGAACCACTTGCGGAGTCCCTATGACAACAATTGGACAATTGGGGGATTAAATTAGGGGACACTAACCATGTGGTTTCTATGTATGCAGATGATACTATAATATATATTTGACAGCCAACCCAAGCAATCCCTAAATTATTAGAAATACTATGTAAATTCGGCTAAATGTCTGGACTAAAAACAAATCCCAATAAATCAACATTGCTGCTGATGGGCCGACTGGCCCAAGCCCCAAGGGAATCATTGCCGATGGTGGGAATCCCCTGGGCGGTAACTGACCCCAGATATCTGGGATTCAGATTAGCAGGTTCACCTGAGAGACATTTGGAACTCAACATAGGGAGAGTGGTGGAAGGTGTGAGAGGCTCGGTGCGCTTTTGGCAGGGTCTACCACTGTCGCTCATGGGTAAAATCGCTATTATAAAAATGATTGTTCTGTCACGGTGTCTATATGTGTTGCAACATTCGTTCTATGAGATCCCTAATCACTTTTTTAAAACACTAAATAAACTGATGATAGAATTACTATGGGGATCAAGCCGCAAAAGGGTGAGTTTAACGACGCTGCAGAGAACAGGGTAAAAAGAGGGTTGGAGGCCCCCCATATGGAGCTGTATTATATGGCCTCCCAACTTCAGCACGCAATTCATTGGCTAGACAACAATGATAACTGGGAGAAAAGGTTACTTGCAGGAACCGATAAGGGAGACTCCCTAGCGGGACACCTGATGATGTGGGCGGGTGTTTCTCGCACCTGCCCATACATAATTAAACACGTGACACGAATATGGGAACGCGCAGTTAAAAAAGTGATAGGCCATGCCCCGTATGCCCCAGATATACCGCTCTGGGTGATACAACCTTTTGCTAAAATAGCGGATTCCATATCAGTCCATAAATGGAACGAAGGCGGCTATCTGACAATGGGAAACCTATTCTCAAACAAACAATTTATCACCCGCAAAAGCGCGGAGGCTATGTTTGAGCTGGGACGAGGGCAATTTTGGCAATACGGAAAGATATCACATGTGAACAGAGAACTTTGGGCGTCCTTTCCAGAGGAGCCATCAGTAACAAATGTGCTCCAAGTTATGCGGTATATAAAGCAGGGTGGTCGCTTAATCTCGCACTTATATCGAGCACTGAGGGAAGATTTAATAGCCCCAACCTTGCCAGTCCAGGCAAGATGGGAATATGCCATGGGAGAGCCCTTATCGGAGCGGGAATGGATCAAAGTACAGAAAGGGGTTAAGGAAGTGAATGCTAATCCACGGTTTAAATTGGTCCAATATAATTTTATACACCAAACCTATCTCTCCCCCAAAACGTTAAGTAAAATATTCCCAACTCGGTCTGACGAGTGCCCCCGCTGTAGAACCCCAGAGGCGGATTTTCTACACGTGGTGTGGTCCTGTCCAGTCATAATCTCCTTCTGAACCGAAATTTTAGATAAATTGAAAAAGGCCACGAGCTCCAAAGAAATACAAACAGTGCTGCTAGAACTATTGTTCACCCCCAAAAATAAAAAACTAAGGGGCCTATTACGATTCCGGCCACCGCTTTTCCACCGGTTGCCATCCGCACTCCTGCCCTGCGGACGGACAAGGACCGGGATAATGGTGGCGGTGCAGGGCAGGCTCCGCCGGCACGATTATGATGCCGGCAGTAGCCAGCCTTTCCTCAGCGGTCAGACCGCCATGGAAAGGCATGCAGTGATTGTATTCCGGGGGCCTGTTGCGGGCCCCCAATGTTTTGTGGGGGGTGTGGGTGCACTGGGGGGGTACCTATGATCCCCCCCTACATGTCCCTGTACCAGGTGGCAGGCACTGTGCAGTGCCTGCCACGCAGTGCAGGGAAATGCAGGACATGCTCATTTGGACATCGCTGCAGTGCTGCAGGCAGCAGCAACCGCCGTTATGTTAAGGCCCGCGATCCGACCGACGCAGTCGGATTTCGAGCAAGGTACATCCTAATGCGACCGGCGGTTATGTCGCGGGCCTTGCGGGCGGTCTTTTCCCGTTACCATGGTGGTCGGGGAGGTTTTCCGACCGCCATCGTAATAGGCCCCTAAGTAGGAAATTAGTAATGCTAGGGCTTATATTGGCGAAATGACGAAATACGATATTCTAGAGGAGTCCAAACCCACCCCGCATAAAGATGTGGTTGAGCGACTTGGGTGAATGGGCGACAGCAGAAGCAATACATTTGAAAAGGGTCAGACATGACAAAAAATTGGAAGACGACTTAAGTGCATGGTCGGCAATGTTAGCAGACGTTAAGGATATGCAGACATCAATAGCAACACCCACTACAAATACCCCAAATTAATAGCATTCCATCCTGTTAGTGCTGTGACGATGGAACTAAGATACGGGGCTGGGTGGGCAGGTAGGGGGAGTTAAACGGGAAATAGAGGAAATTCTTGCCAAATACAGTTATAGATTGGGGCTCGGCAACTGAGCACAGTTCGGATATGGTGAAATGTATAGCACTAAGAAGTATAACATGCTCGGAAGGTTGCTGTGGTACTAAATTTATGTACAGACTGGATAATGTCTCTTCTGTTTGTATAAAATGCCAATCAAGATATTTAAAATATGATATATATATATATATATATATATATATATATATATATATATATATATATATATATATATATATATATATATATATATATATATATATATATATATCTACTGGCGGTCGCCAGTAGATAGTTATAGTTAGGCCTATTTTCCATAGGAAATTCGCAACATTCTATTTCCAATAACTTTGGCGCCGGTTGATGAATCTTCGCGAAATTTTCAAAACTCGTGGGGCGCTCCGGTCTGCTCCTATCCTGAAAGTTTCGGGGTGATTCGGTAAGCGGGGGCCGAGAAAAAAGGGGGGTTCCAAAACGTGTTTTCTCCATGTTAATTCCCATAGGAAATTTTAGACACGGCTACAGCCTGAACTGCTGAACGGAATTACACCAAATTTGGCAAAAGGTAGCGCTTGATTCAGTAAGCGACCTTTTTTAAAATGGTGTAAATCCGTTCAGTAGTTGCGGAGAAATTCAAAAATAAGAGTCAAAAAATCAATTTCCCATAGGAAACTTTATGTAAGGCTACAGCCCGAACTGCTGAACGGAATTACACCAAATTTGGCAAAGAGGTAGTTTTTGGTTCAGAAAGAACCCTTTTGTTAAATGGTGTAAATCCGTTCAGTAGTTCCTGAGAAAATCAAAAGTAAAAACACATATATATCTGGGCGGAGCCTAACCACACATGTCATCGTGAGATCTGATTGGCTGTCAGCACTTCATCCTGGAATTGCTGGCAGCCATCTTGGGACCAATATAAATGATAGTACCCCATTGAAATGCATTGTAGTGAATCGAAGATTTTGAGGGTTACCAAAAGGAGAACTATAAAGGGTGATAACGGACTTTAGTTACATTAGAATTCATTTGTTGATGGTACCATACTAATTTCAGGAATTGTGGTGTGTTCTAAGGTGATTTTACCCTGTGAAAAACCTTCTGCTGGGATATCATGAATCATGTTTGAGAGAAAACTATTTTCACATGCTTGTCCCATACAGTTTTGGAAGGTGCTCCAGAAGCTAAAATGAGAGCATATTTTCTGTAAATTCACATTATCTTTCTCAGTCATGTGAGAATGAAGTCTGACATTCTCAGTAAAACATGTACATCCAACAAGGGCAGAGACTGTCAGTTGATTCCTTTGTGTTCTACTGCAGTTTCCCAGAGTGTTCTAAAGAACAACTAGAGTGCTAACAGCCTTACTTATGACAAACGTATGGCACACCTGAAGCCATCTTGATTGAAATAAACTGGTAACACTTAAAACATTTAATTTAAAAAGGAACAAAATGATGGGGTTCATTTTGTCATAGAAATTATGGTTAGTGCTGTAGAAAGAAAAATTCGGACATGTTTCAAGTGTGATCTCAAATATCTTCCTGTTATATTTCAACAGGAGCAGCCTGTCAGTTGATGCCTTTGTGTTCTACTGCAGCTTCCCAGAGTGTTCTAAAGAACAACTAGAGCGCTAACAGTCTTACTTATGACAAAATTATGGCACACCTGAAGCCATCTTGATTGGAATAAACTGGTAACTCTTAAAACATTTAATTTAAAAAGGAACAAAATGAGGGGGTTCATCTTGTCATAGAAATTATGGTTAGTGCTGTAGAAAGAAAAATTAGGACATGTTTTAAGTGAGATCTCAAATATCTTCCTGTTATATTTCAACAGGAGCAGCCTGTCAGTTGATGCCTTTGTGTTCTACTGCAGCTTCCCAGAGTGTTCTAAAGAACAACTAGAGCGCTAACAGTCTTACTTATGACAAAAGTATGGCACACCTGAAGCCATCTTGATTGGAATAAACTGGTAACACTTAAAACATTTAATTTAAAAAGGAACAAAATGAGGGGGTTCATTTTGCCATAGAAATTATGGTTAGTGCTGTAGAAGGAAAAATTAGGACATGTTTTAAGTGAGATCTCAAATATCTTCCTGTTATATTTCAACAGGAGCAGCCTGTCAGTTGATGCCTTTGTGTTCTACTGCAGCTTCCCAGAGTGTTCTAAAGAACAACTAGAGTGCTAACAGCCTTACTTATGACAAAAGTATGGCACACCTGAAGCCATCTTGATTGGAATAAACTGGTAACACTTAAAACATTTAATTTAAAAAGGAACAAAATGAGGGGGTTCATTTTGCCATAGAATTTATGGTTAGTGCTGCAGAAAGAAAATTTAGGGCATGTTTTTAGTGAGATCTCAAATCCTCTTCTATTTCATTAGAAAATTCTGACATGCAGACTGAAACAATCACTTTCAATACCAGCAGTAGACTTCCAGTTAACTCCCTAGTGAGCAGTAGCTTTACTACAGTGATCTAATGAACAACTAGAGTGCTAACATTCTGAATTTATGGCAAATGTGTGACACATCTGAATGCCTTCTTGATGGAATCAAAGTAAAAAACTGAAAGCATTTCCTACTGAGGAGACTGTAGTAAATGAGGAAATTAGGAAACTTCATTACAAATAAGTCTCCCAAGATGGCCACCAGAGAAAAAAGAGCCCAAATGTAGCACAAATATCACCCAGATGTAGCCCACGTATAGCCCAATGACAGAAGTGTGCAAAACACTTTTTATTTTTTGGTTTTTTGCAGTTTTATATAGTGCAGACTGGTCAGGTATTGGAGTGCTTTACATGAGCATTGGTTACATCACACAAGGACAAATTCATGTTGGTTGACCCCTACACTACACAAACACCACTGCACTACCCTAAACCCTAAAACACTACCCCAGCACGACCCCCTTCACTACCCAAACACAACTGCACTACCCTAACCTCAAAAACACTACCCCCAGCACGACCCCCTACACTACCCAAACACCACTGCACTACACTAAACCCTAAATCTACCCCCTACACTACACAAATACCACTGCACTACCCTAAACCCTAAAACACTACCCCAGCATGACCCCCTACACTACACAAACACCACTGCACTACCCTAAACCCTAAAACACTTCCCCAGCACGACCCCCTACACTACCCAAACACCACTGCACTACCCTAAACCCTAAAACACTACCCCCAGCACGACTCCCAACACTACACAAACACCACTGGACTACCCTAAACCCTAAAACACTACCCCCAGCACGACTCCCTACACTACCCAAACACCACTGCACTACACTAAACCCTAAATCTACCCCCAGCATGACCTCCCACACTACACAAACACCACTGCACTACCCTAAACCCTAAAACACTACCCCCAGCACGACCCCTACACTACCCAAACACCACTGCACTACCCTAAACCCTAAAACACTAACCCCAGCATGACCCCCTACACTACCCAAACACCACTGCACTACCCTATACCCTAAAACACGACCCCTACACTACACAAACACAACTGCACTACCCTAAACCCTAAAACACTACCCACAGCATGACCCACAACACTACACAAACACCACTGCACTACCCTAAACCCTAAAACACTACCCCTACACTACACAAACACCACTGCACTACCCTAAACCCTAAAACACTACCCCCAGCATGACCCCTACACTACACAAACACCACTGCACTACCCTAAACCCCCTACACTATACAAACACCACTCCATTACTCTAAACCCTAAAACACTACCCCCAGCACGACCCCTCACAACACAAACACCACTGCACTACCCTAAACCCTAAATCGACCCCCAGCACGACCCCTACACTACCCAAACACCACTGCCATACCCTAAACCCTAAAACACTACCCCCAGCATGAACCCCTACACTACCCAAACACCACTGCACTACCCTAAACCCTAAAACACTACCCCCAGCACTACCCCTACACTACACAAACACCACTGCACTACCCTAAACCCTAAAACACTACCCCAGCACTACCCCTACACTACACAAACACCACTGCACTACCCTAAACCCTAAATCTACCCCCAGCACGACCCCCTACACTACCCAAACACCACTGCACTACCCTAAACCATAAAACACTACCCCCAGCATGACCCCCTACACTACACAAACACCACTGCACTACCCTAAATCCTAAAACACTACCACCAGCATGACCCCTACACTACTCAAACACCACTGCACTACCCTAAACCCTAAAACACTACCCCAGCACGACCCCTACACTACCCATACACCACTGCACTACCCTAAAACACTACCCCCAGCACGACCCCCTACACTACTGCACTACCCTAAACCCTAAAACACTACCCCCAGCACAACCCCTACACTACCCAAACACCACTGCACTACCCTAAACCCTAAAACACTACCCCCAGCATGACCCCCTACACCACCCAAACACCACTGCACTACCCTAAACCCTAGAAAAGAAACCCCACCCCATGCCCAATCCCCCTTACCTCTCACTCCTCGTGGTTCCTCTCTCCTCGTGGTTCCTGCTTCACGTCGTCTCTGAGGGCGGTGCACGTCGTTGTGAGGAAACGGAACAGCCTCTGTTTCCTTACAACGACATGGATCGTCTACATGTTTTTAGAACGCATGGTCATTTACCATACATACCTTTACAACAAAATTCGTTGTAAAGGCATGCGTGGTAAATGACCATGCGTTCTAAAAAAATGCGTAGTAATGACTTCGTGATGTACAACGCATGCGTGGTAATGCATGCGTTGTAATGGTATCGCTAAGTTAAAAAGTCGTTGTAACGGCTGTTTACCGATCGAAGCTGGCCCCTGTTCTTCAGTGAGACGTTTATTTGATTAATTAGGAGGAAGAAATGTGGTTTTTTTACCGAAAAGTGCATTCCCAGCTGTTGTATTGTGAAAGTGTCCGCGTGGCCTGGTTTCACGTCTGGTGAGAGAGTGGAAGAGTCTGTTTGGATCTAAAGGAGTTCTGTTGTTGGACGGGGGCGGCGCGACATGTCATCAGAAAACATAGCTAATGGAAAGCGTCCTCCCTGAAGTGTGGAGCAGTGCCATGAGAGGTCAACGAGTGTGCGTCCCACCGCAGTATGACCGTACCGCGTGACCCATGTGCCACCTCCAGGGTACGGGAGGCAGAAGCGGCATCGCAGGTCCTCTTGAAGACCGTTGTAGCACTAATTATACATTTTGGTACTAGGGCATTTTAACTTCGTTGTTCCTGCCAGATACAAAGAGAAGATCCTGTGTTATTCAGTGCCCTCGTTACCTTTTTTGTGGGTTGTGGTGCTTGTCACTTCGCTGCCCCGCCGGTGCACACGACTGGGCACCCCACCTCGTGTGCCATCTGCAGCGCCTCTGCCCTCGGATCACTGGTTTCGGTTTCTGGAGTGGCAACATAAACAGTTGCTCCCAAAGGACTAGCCTGAACACTTAGGTGAATATCCCCTGCACCAGCATTCCACGAAAATTCTTTCAGAGCTCTCCCACGTCAACGAGGACGTCATAATAGCACGGCTCCGCTCGCGACACCGTATGACGTCATCGGAGCCATAAGAGGACCTCGTCGGCGTGCTGACGTCAGTTCCACCCATTTTTTCCCTACAGATATTTTCATATTTAAACATTACTCACTAACCTATGTATTCACTAAGATACACTTAGTCAGTTATACAATCAATTTTACAAAAAAAAATCATCCATTTAGACACTTATATACCCATTTATTCTTCCATCGACCTTGAGATATACATATATAAAACATATTTAATTTTCAGAAAAACACACATTCACTGGATGATGTCATCAGTGATGTCATCAGTGATGTCACTGACCATGTCATGAGTGATGCAATATGTAACGTCATCAGCAGTGCATTGCGGGCGCGCGAGTTATAGTTAGCTGAACTAACTATAACGGGGGAATTTCTATGGTTTTGTACGAGTGAAATGTCCAACTAACTATAACGCCCCTGAAACCTATGGTTTTTTCAGTGAATTTCTAAGGTTTTTTAAATGCTAATTTCTAACTATAACATGCCTGAAACCTATGGTTTTTTCAGTGAATATATATATACATATATATATATATATATATATTACCTACTGGCGGTCGCCAGTAGGTAGTTATAGTTAGGACCTATTTTCCATAGGAAATTCGCAACATTCTATTTCCAATAAGTTTGGCGGCGGTTGACGAATCTTCACGAAATTTTCAAAACTCGTGGAGCGCTCCGGGCCGCTCCTATCCTGAAAGTTTCGGGGTGATTCGGCAAGCGGGGGCCGAGAAAAAAGGGGGGTCCCAAAACGTGTTTTCCCCATGCAATTTTCCATAGGAAACTTTAGACACGGCTACAGCCCGAACTGCTTAACGGAATTACACCAAATTTGGCAAAGAGGTAGTTCTTGGTTCAGAAAGAACTCTTTTTGTTAAATGGTGTAAATCCGTTCAGTAGTTGCTGAGAAAATCAAAAGTAAAAACACATATATATCTATGGCCGCGGAGGATCCGCGCACCCTACCGATCACAAGCTGTATGTTAATTGGCTGTCAACACTCCAAACCAGGAAGTGTTGGCAGCCATCTTGTGCCTCAGTAGAACTGAGGCACAAGAAATCAGAGAAACAAGTGCGCAAAACGCAAAAAGGGGGCAGGGTAGAAACACCCTGACCCCCTAGGCCTGCTTAGGGGGTCCCACAAGGACCCCCAGGGCCAAAAAAAGCATTTTTTTTTTTAAATTGGCGAGATTCGCGCACCCAGCGCAAATTCGGCCGAAAATAAAAAAAACGAAGCGCGGGCTCCCGCGCTTCGTATTCAAAAAGCCCCCGGGTGGACCAAGTCCCGGGGGCACTGAAAAGATGTGTGGGGGGGCCCCAATCCCCCACACTGCCCCGGAGACCGCCACCTCCCCGGGGCTTGATTTATGAGTTGCGGGGGGTACGCAGCCCCCGCAGCCCCGGGGACCGCCACCCCCGGGGCTAATTTTTAAATGTGTGGGGGGCCTCCAAGGCCTCCAAGCCCGGGGACCACCACCCCCGGGGCTTTCATTAATTATTTGCGGGGGCACATGGCCCCCCGCAGCCCCGGGAAGCCACCCCCGGGGCTTCTTTTACAAAAAAATAAACCTGTGTGGGGGCTCGAGCCCCCACATGCCCGGGGACCGCCACCTCCCCAGGGCACTAAAAATGCTAATTTGGGGGTCCGGAACGGACCCGAGCCCGGGGACCACCACCTCCCCGGGGCTTTGCAATTGGATGGGAGGGGGGCCGTGCGGCCCCTCTCTGGAGCCCTTGACGGCCCTGGGGACCGCCACCCCCCAGGGCCGGCTCTTGCAGTGTCCCGGGGTGCCCACCCCGGGACACTGCTGTTTGCAATGACAGGGCGGGAGCTTCGCGGCTCCCGCCCTGTCATTGCAAACTGCTTTGCTTCATTGAAGCGAGAGCAGGGAAACCTGCTCTCGCTTCAATGAAGCAAAGCAAATTGCTTTTCCACATGCATTTTTTTTTTTAAATTGGCGAGATTCGCGCACCCAGCGCGAATTCGGCCAAAAATAAAAAAAACGAAGCGCGGGCTCCCGCGCTTCGTATTGAAAAAGCCCCCGGGTGGACCAAGTCCCGGGGGCACTGAAAAGATGTGTGGGGGGGCCCCGATCCCCCCCACACTGCCCCGGAGACCGCCACCTCCCCGGGGCTTGATTTATGAGTTGCGGGGGGTACGCAGCCCCCCGCAGCCCCAGGGACCGCCACCCCCCGGGGCTAATTTTTAAATGTGTGGGGGCCTCCAAGGCCCCAAGCCCCGAGGACCACCACCCCCGGGGCTTTCATTAATTATTTGCGGGGGCACATGGCCCCCGCAGCCCCGGGAAGCCACCCCCGGGGCTTCTTTTTACAAAAAAATAAACCTGTGTGGGGGCTCGAGGCCCCACACGCCCCGGGGACCGCCACCTCCCCAGGGCACTAAAAATGCTAATTTGGGGGTCCGGAACGGACCCCCGAGCCCCGGGGACCACCACCTCCCCGGGGCTTTGCAATTGGATGGGAGGGGGGCCGTGCGGCCCCTCTCTGGAGCCCTTGATGGCCCTGGGGACCGCCACCCCCCAGTGCCGGCTCCTGCAGTGTCCCGGGGTGCCCACCCCCGGGACACTGCTGTTTGCAATGACAGGGCGGGAGCCTCGCGGCTCTCGCTTCAATGAAGCAAAGCAGATTGCTTTTCCACATGGGGAGCTGCATGTTAGCAGCTCCCCATGTGGAAAAGCAATGCCGGCTCCCGCAGGACGCGGGGAGCCGGCGGGACCGTGGGGGCATTGGGGACCCCCCCAGGGACCCCAACGGAGAGGGCCAGCCCCAGGGGATGGGGTCCCTGGGGCTAGAAGTGGCCCGGGACGGGGGCCATGCGGCCCCCCTCCACAAAAGTAAAAAATTAAATTAAAAAAAATTTAATAATTAAAGGCCGGCCCCGGGGATGGGGTCCCTGGGGCCAGTAGGAGGCCTCAGGAGGGGGCCACGCAGCCCCCTCCATAAAAAATATATATATTTGGCCATGCCCCGGGGATGGGGACCCCAGGGCCGGAATTGGCCACGGGAGGGCGCACGCGGCCCCTTCCCGTTCATTTTTTTTTTTTATTAAAAAGGGGTCAGTCCCTGGGGGATGGGGTCCCCAGGGCCCAAAAAAGTAAAAGAAGGGGGCCACACAGCCCCCTTCCAAAAAGAAAATTAAAAAAAACAAGCGATCGTGCCGGAGGCCCCGCCCCCTCCCAGCAACACTCTGCAAACGCGCCCTGTGGCGCGTTTTAAGTTGAGAAATGAATTCCCCTTCAATACTGGGGGTCCCTGGGGGCCAACTAGCCCACCAGGTACCTCCAATAAGCTCCACAGGGCTGCGTTGCAGAGAGGTGGTCCAGGCCACGCCCCTTTTTACACCTCTCTCCTCCAATCACTCAGCGAGCACCATGTACTTATCCAATCACTCTGCCAAAACACAAGCACTTATAAATTCACCATGCACTCTCCTTGCAGTATTCTAATCATCCAGTTAGTACCCATGCACTCATGCAATGATCCATGCACTAACTCATGCACTGCTACAATACTCTGAGCACTACTGATGCAGTCCAGCCATCGCCCTGTCACTACCCATGCACTCCTCCTATCACCCAGCGAGCACCATGTACTTATCCAATTACTCCGCCAAAACCCAAGCACTTATAAATTCACCATGCACTCTCCTTGCATTACTCTAATCATCCAGTCAGTACCCATGCACTCATGCAATGACCCATGCACTAACTCATGCACTGCTACAATACCCTGAGCGCTACTGATGCAGTCCAGCCATCGCCCTGTCACTACCCATGCACTCCTCCAATCACTCAGCGAGCACCATGTACTTATCCAATCACTCCGCCAAAACACAAGCACTTATAAATTCACCATGCACTCTCCTTGCAGTACTCTAATCATCCAGTCACTACCCATGTACTCATGCAATGACCCAGGCACTAACACATGCACTGCTACAATTCCCTGAGGACTACTGATGCAGTCCAGCCATCTCCTTGTCACTACCCATGCACTCCTCCAATCACCCAACCAGTTCCATGTCCTTATCCAATCACTCCGCCAAAACACAAGCATTTATAAATTCACCATCCACTCTCCTTGCAGTACTCTAATCATCCAGTCAGTACCCATGCACTCATGCAATGACCCATGCACTAACTCATGCACTGCTACAATACTCTGAGCACTACTGATGCAGTCCAGCCATCGCCCTGTCACTACCCATGCACTCCTCCTATCACCCAGCGAGCACCATGTACTTATCCAATCACTCCGCCAAAACCCAAGCACTTATAAATTCACCATGCACTCTCCTTGCATTACTCTAATCATCCAGTCAGTACCCATGCACTCATGCAATGACCCATGCAGTAACTCATGCACTGCTACAATACCCTGAGCACTACTGATGCAGTCCAGCCATCACCCTGTCACTTCCCATGCACTCCTCCAATCACCCAGGGAGCACCATGTACTTATCCAATCACTCCGCCAAAACACAAGCACTTATAAATTCACCATGCACTCTCCTTGCAGTACTATAATCATCCAGTCACTACCCATGTACTCATGCAATGACCCAGGCACTAACACATGCACTGCTACAATCCCCTGAGCACTACTGATGCAGCCTAGCCATCTCTTTGTCACTACCCATGCACTCCTCCAATCACCCAGCCAGCACCATGTACTTATCCAATCACTCCGCCAAAACCCAAGCACTTATAGATTCACCATGCACTCTCCTTGCAGTACTCTAATCATCCAGTCAGTACCCATGCACTCATGCAATGACCCATGCACTAACTCATGCACTGCTACAATACTCTGAGCACTACTGATGCAGTCCAGCCATTGCCCTGTCACTACCCATGCACTCCTCCGATCACCCAGCGAGCACCATGTACTTATCCAATCACTCCGCCAAAACCCAAGCACTTATAAATTCACTGTGCACTCTCCTTGCATTACTCTAATCATCCAGTCACTACCCATGTACTCATGCAATGACGCAGGCACTAACACATGCACTGCTACAATCCCCTGAGGACTACTGATGCAGTCCAGCCATTTCCTTGTCACTACCCATGCACTCCTCCAATCACCCAACCAGTTCCATGTCCTTATCCAATCACTCCGTCAAAACACAAGCGTTTATAAATTCACCATCCACTCTCCTTGCAGTACTCTAATCATCCAGTCAGTACCCATGTACTCATCCAATGACCCAGGCACTAACTCATGGCAAATATAGAGGAGGTCATGCTAATCACAGGGGTACCCCAACGCATAGTGTTCCCTAGTGTATGTAGGTGTTTTCACTGTATTCTAAGTGTCTTTTAGCATAGCACTGGCTCTAGGGCCGGTTAGTCAGAGTCAGTTACCACCAGTAGCCGTCAGCAAAAGGTTGGGGGCACAGGAGGACTTTCTGCTCCTCTGTTGGTTCTTTCTGCACATCTCTTGCTTCTTCTTGCACTTTTCTTCGTCTTTCTGGACTTCTGTTGCCTCTTTCTGCATTTGTCTTGCTTCTTTGTGCGCTTTTCTTCCTCTTTCTTCACATGTCCTACCTTTGTAGGCATAGTTAGAAATGAGCATTTAAAAAACCTTTGAAATTCACTGAAAAAACCATAGGTTTCAGGCATGTTATAGTTAGAAATTAGCATTTAAAAAACCTTTGAAATTCACTGAAAAAACCAAAGGTTTCAGGCACGTTATAGTTAGAAATTAGCATTTAAAAAACCTTAGAAATTCAATGAAAAAACCATAGGTTTCAGGCAAGTTATAGTTAGAAATTAGCATTTAAAAAACCTTAGAAATTCACTGAAAAAACCATAGGTTTCAGGGGCGTTATAGTTAGTTGGACATTTCACTCGTACAAAACCATAGAAATTCCCCGGTTATAGTTAGTTCAGCTAACTATAACTCGCGCCCCGCAATGCACTGCTGATGACGTCACATATTACATCACTCATGACATGGTCAGTGACATCACTGATGACATCACTGATGACATCTCAAATGACATCACTGATGACATCACTGATGACATCATCCATGTGATAATTTGCTGCATCTTCTCACACCCTAATATAACCTTTGATACACCCACTCTAAATTACAGAGTGCCATTCTCAAAACCATAGATACTCCAACACCAATAAATACATACCCACTCACTGATTCTTAGGTCTACACACACACACATCCACTCACTCACCCATACAGTCACTCATACTTATGGTCACTCAGTACAGGACTATCATATGCACTCATACACCTATATAGACACTCACACACCGCCACTCATCCATAGAGGTACTCACACACCTAGTCAGTCATGCAAATATTTAATCACACTCCCATTTACTCACCTATACAGTTATACACACACCAGCTCACTTACTCATACAAATACTAGCACATTCTTACGCTCTTATACAATCACTGATACAAGCACACACTCATCCATACAGCCACTCTCACAATCACACACTCTCACTTATAGCCATTTATATACTCTAACACACATATATACTGCCTTTCACATATGTAGTTACTCACACATGTACCACTGAGATATACATTCACTCACTAACACACCCATACACACACTCACCCACCCATACAGTCCATCACAGATGCACTCTTGAAACCATGTACCCAGTGAATCACCCACTCACACATCTATGCACAGAGTCACACACACCCCACCCACACAAACACTCAGGCACCCATACATATACTCAGACAACCAATCAATAACTCATATAGACACTCATGTAGCTATTCACAAACCCATGCAGCCGCTTACACACCAACAGACAGACGGATACAGACATTCACACAGTTTAGTCACTAACCCATGCATTCAGTAAGATACGTTTAATCACTCACTTATAGAGTCAGTCACGCACCTACTAAATCATCCATTCAGACACTTATACACCCAATAATTCTTCAATACGCCTTTCCCTATATATATTAAACATATTTAAACTTTACAGAAACATACAGTCACTGGATGATGTCATCAGTGATGTCATCAGTGATGTCATTTGAGATGTCATCAGTGATGTCATCAGTGATGTCACTGACCATGTCATGAGTGATGTAATATGTGACATCATCAGCAGTGCATTGCGGGCGCGAGTTATAGTTAGCTGAACTAACTATAACGGGGGAATTTCTATGGTTTTGTACGAGTGAAATGTCCAACTAACTATAACGCCCCTGAAACCTATGGTTTTTTCAGTGAATTTGTAAGGTTTTTTAAATGCTAATTTCTAACTATAACGTGCCTGAAACCTATGGTTTTTTCAGTGTATATATATATATATATTTTTTTTTTCAATCAAATGCCCAAGGAGCTCAGGGAAGCACTCGACAGTTTGCCCACCTTCCGGCATTCACGATCAACTTGTCTTGATTCTCACTGCATGAATTCTCTGTGCCTGACGCGTTTCACGGCTCTCCGCCGCTTTTTCAAAGGCAATTTGCATAAGGTTGACGCAGGACGCTTCCTTCTTTTATAATGCAAGGCGTGTTTTAATGAAGTAATTAACCCTCGTAGGACTCGCTAAGTGCGTCTCTTGGTACACAGCCTGATGGGACATGTAGTCCTCGAAGCAATGAGTTCAATACCCTGAGTAGGTTCCATGCGTCAACCTGTAAATAAAAAGCTTTATGTTATCCTTGGTAGCTTACAGAAGTATCAAGGCAAGGCTTCTTTTCAAAACGGCTCACTGTGCTGACTGGCATGGATGCAGTTCCTCGCCTCAGCCTCTCAATATTAGGAGATGGTGCATTCCCCCACGTCCAGGGCGCCGTGTCACTATTTTTTCAATCAAATGCCCAAGGAGCTCAGGGAAGCACTCGACAGTTCGCCCACCTTCCGGCATTCACGATCAACTTGTCTTGATTCTCACTGCATGAATTCTCTGTGCCTGACGCGTTTCACGGCTCTCCGCCGCTTTTTCAAAGGCAATTTGCATAAGGTTGAAGCAGGACGCTTCCTTCTTTTATAATGCAAGGCGTGTTTTAATGAAGTAATTAACCCTCGTGGGACTCGCTAAGTGCGTCTCTTGGTGTACAGCCTGATGGGACATGTAGTCCTCGAAGCAATGAGTTCAATACCCTGAGGGGGTTCTATGCGTCAACCTGTAAATAAAAAGCTTTATGTTATCCTTGGTAGGTTACAGAAGTATCAAGACAAGGCTTCTTTTCAAAACGGCTCACTGTGCTGACTGGCATGGATGCAGTTCCTCGCCTCAGCCTCTCAATATTAGGAGATGGTGCATTCCCCCACGGCCAGGGTGCCGTGTCACTATTTTTTCAATCAAATGCCCAAGGAGCTCAGGGAAGCACTCGACAGTTCGCCCACCTTCCGGCATTCACGATCAACTTGTCTTGATTCTCACTGCATGAATTCTCTGTGCCTGACGCGTTTCACGGCTCTCCGCTGCTTTTTCAAAGGCAATTTGCATAAGGTTGACGCAGGACGCTTCCTTCTTTTATAATGCAAGGCGTGTTTTAATGAAGTAATTAACCCTCGTGGGACTCGCTAAGTGCGTCTCTTGGTGTACAGCCTGATGGGACATGTAGTCCTCGAAGCAATGAATTCAGTACCCTGAGCGGGTTCCATGCGTCAACCTGTAAATAAAAAGCTTTATGTTATCCTTGGTAGGTTACAGAAGTATCAAGGCAAGGCTTCTTTTCAAAACGGCTCACTGTGCTGACTGGCATGGATGCAGTTCCTCACCTCAGACTCTCAATATTAGGAGATGGTGCATTACCCCACGGCCAGGGTGCCGTGTCACTATTTTTTCAATCAAATGCCCAAGGAGCTCAGGGAAGCACTCAACAGTTCGCCCACCTTCCGGCATTCACGATCAACTTGTCTTGATTCTCACTGCATGAATACTCTTGCCTGACGCGTTTCACGGCTCTCCGCCGCTTTTTCAAAGGCAATTTGCATAAGGTTGACGCAGGACGCTGCCTACTTTTATAATGCAAGGCGTGTTTTAATGAAGTAATTAACCCTTGTGGGACTCGCTAAGTGCGTCTCTTGGTGTTCAGCCTGATGGGACATGCAGTCCTCGAAGCAATGAGTTCAATACCCTGAGTGGGTTCCAGGCGTCAACCTGTAAATAAAAAGCTTTATGTTATCCTTGGTAGGTTACAGAAGTATCAAGGCAAGGCTTCTTTTCAAAACGGCTCACTGTGCTGACTGGCATGGATGCAGTTCCTCGCCTCAGCCTCTCAATATTAGGAGATGGTGCATTCCCCACGGCCAGGGCGCCGTGTCACTATTTTTTCAATCAAATGCCCAAGGAGCTCAGGGAAGCACTCGACAGTTCGCCCACCTTCCGGCATTCACGATCAACTTGTCTTGATTCTCACTGCATGAATTCTCTGTGCCTGACGCGTTTCACGGCTCTCCGCCGCTTTTTCAAAGGCAATTTGCATAAGGTTGACGCAGGACGCTTCCTACTTTTATAATGCAAGGCGTGTTTTAATGAAGTATCTAACCCTTGTGGGACTCGCTAAGTGCGTCTCTTGGTGTACAGCCTGATGGGACATGTAGTTCTCGAAGCAATGAGTTCAATACCCTGAGTGGGTTCCATGCGTCAACCTGTAAATAAAAAGCTTTATGTTATCCTTGGTAGGTTACAGAAGTATCAAGGCAAGGCTTCTTTTCAAAACGGCTCACTGTGCTGACTGGCATGGATGCAGTTCCTCACCTCAGCCTCTCAATATTAGGAGATGGTGCATTCCCCAACGGCCAGGGCGCCGTGTCACTATTTTTTCAATCAAATGCCCAAGGAGCTCAGGGAAGCACTCGACAGTTCGCCCACTTTCCGGCATTCACAATCAACTTGTCTTGATTCTCACTGCATGAATTCTCTGTGCCTGACGCGTTTCACGGCTCTCCGCCGCTTTTTCAAAGGCAATTTGCATAAGGTTGACGCAGGACGCTTCCTTCTTTTATAATGCAAGGCTTGTTTTAATGAAGTAATTAACCCTCGTGGGACTCGCTAAGTGCATCTCTTGATGTACAGCCTGATGGGACATGTAGTCCTCGAAGCAATGAGTTCAATAGCCTGAGTGGGTTCCATGCGTCAACCTGTAAATAAAAAGCTTTATGTTATCCTTGGTAGGTTACAGAAGTATCAAGGCAAGGCTTCTTTTTCAAAACGGCTCACTGTGCTGACTGGCATGGATGCAGTTTCTCGCACCAGCCTCTCAATATTAGGAGATGGTGCATTCCCCCACGGCCAGGGCGCCGTGTCACTATTTTTTCAATCAAATGCCCAAGGAGCTCAGGGAAGCACTTGACAGTTCGCCCACCTTCCGGCATTCACGACCAACTTGTCTTGATTCTCACTGCATGAATTCTCTGTGCCTGACGCGTTTCACGGCTCTCCGCCGCTTTTTCAAAGGCAATTTGCATAAGGTTGACGCAGGACGCTTCCTTCTTTTATAATGCAAGGCGTGTTTTAATGAAGTAAAAAAAAAGCGGCGGAGAGCCGTGAAACGCGTCAGGCACAGAGAATTCATGCAGTGAGAATCAAGACAAGTTGATCGTGAATGCCGGAAGGTGGGCGAACTGTCGAGTGCTTCCCTGTGCTTCTTGGGCATTTGATTGAAAAATAGTGACACGGCGCCCTGGCCGTGGAGGAATGCACCATCTCCTAATATTGAGAGGCTGAGGCGAGAAACTGCATCCATGCCAGTCAGCACGTGAGCCGTTTTGAAAGAAGCCTTGCCTTGATACTTCTGTAACCTACCAAGGATAACATAAAGCTTTATTTACAGGTTGACGCATGGAACCCACTCAGGGTATTGAACTCATTGCTTCGAGGACTACATGTCCCATCAGGCTGTACACCAAGAGACGAACTTAGCGAGTCCCACGAGGGTTAATTACTTCATTAAAACACGCCTTGCATTATAAAAGAAGGAAGCGTCCTGCGTCAACCTTATGCAAATTGCCTTTGAAAAAGGGGCGGAGAGCCGTGAAACGCGTCAGGCACAGAGAATTCATGCAGTGAGAATCAAGACAAGTTGGTCGTGAATGCCGGAAGGTGGGCGAACTGTCGAGTGCTTCCTGAGCTCCTTGGGCATTTGATTGAAAAATAGTGACACGGCGCCCTGGCCGTGGGAGAATGCACCATCTCCTAATATTGAGAGGCTGGGGCGAGGAACTGCATCCATGCCAGTCAGCACAGTGAGCCGTTTTGAAAAGAAGCCTTGCCTTGATACTTCTGTAACCTACCAAGGATAACATAAAGCTTTTATTTACAGGTTGACGCATGGAACCCACTCAGGGTATTGAACTCATTGCTTCGAGGACTACATGTCCCATCAGTCTGTACACCAAGAGACGCACTTAGCGAGTCCCACGAGGGTTAATTACTTCATTAAAACATGCCTTGCATTATAAAAGAATATATATATATAACCTACTGGCGGTCGCCAGTAGGTAGTTATAGTAGGACCTAGTTTCCATAGGAAAAGCGTTTTTGGATTTGCCAATAACTTTGGCGCCGTTTGACGAATCTTCGCGAGATTTTCAAAACTAATGGGGTGGTCATGTCAGCTGCTGTATTGAAAATTTCGGAGTGATCCGTCAAGTGGGGACTGAGAAAAAAGGGGGGGTCACAAAACACTTTTTCTCCATGTTAATTTCCATAGGAAACTGTTGACGCAGCTACAGCCCGAACTGCTGAATGGAATTACACCAAATTTGGCAGAAAGGTATCTCTTGGTCCAGAGTGCACTATTTTTGTTAAATGGTGTAAATCCGTTCAGTAGCTTTTGAGAAATGTTATGATTTCTCAGATATACAACTGTGGCTGCGGTGGGTCCGCGAACCCCCAGATCTCATGCCTGAGATCGGATTGGCTGCCAACGCTTCAAACCAGGAAGTGTTGGCAGCCATCCGGTGAACTGAGTCACGTGAAAAAATAAGAAAAGGGGGCAGGGTAGAAACACCCTGACTCCCTAGGCCTGTTCAGGTGGTCCCACAGGGATCCCCAGGGCCAACAAAAAGCATTTTTTTTAAAACATTTCAGCAGGAGTCGTGGTGGAGCCGCGAATCTGACAGAAAGTTTTTAAAAAAACAAGCGCAGGCTCCCGCGATTTAATTAAGCCCGCAGGTGGGCCAGGTCCCGGGGGCAATATGAATTATTAATGCGAGGGCCACGCAGGCCCCTGCAGCCCCGGGGATCGCTACCACCCCAGGGCTAATTGTATAATAAAAAGCTTGTGGGGCTCCTGCCCTCCACCCAGCCCCGGGGAACGCCACCTCCCGGGGCTAGTGTATTGAAATGTGGGGTGATGCACCCCCCCCGCTGCCCTGAGGACCACCACCTCCCCGGGGTATATTACAACATGCGTGAGGGGGCTCCTGCCCCCCCACACAGCCCTGGGGACCACCACCTCCCTGGGGCTAATGTACTGAAATGCGGGGGCCATGTGGCCCCCCACAACCCTATGGCCCGCCACCTCCCCGGGGCACAAATTAAGCAAAGATGGGGTCCGTTGCAGTCCCCGGGGCTACAAAGTGGATGGGAGGGGGCAATGTGGCCCCCCTCTATTAGCCCTCCATTGGCCTGGGGACCGCCACCCACCAGGCCCAGCTCCAATAATGTCCCGGGGAGCCCACCCCCTGGGACATTGCAGTTTGCTATGGCTTGGCGGGAGCAAACACTGCTTCGCTTCATGGAAGCAAGAGCATGAAAAATGCTCTTCCTTCCATGATGTGGAGCAGAATGGCTTTTGGGCAGAGGGAGCTGCATGTTTGCAGCTCCCTCTACCCAAAAGCAATGCCGGCTCCCGCAGGAGGCGGGGAGCTGGCAAGGATTGCGGGGGCCTTGAGGCTGCCCCAGCAGTCCCCAACGACTTGGCCATGCCCTGTGGCAGACCCCCTACCCATTTTGTTTTATATAAATAAAGGCTAAGGTCTGGCACTGGGTGATGGGGTCCCCGGGGCCGAAATATCCCTGGGAAGGGGGGCCCTGTGGCCCCCTCATTTTAATAAATAAATAAATAAAGGGCAGGCTCCAGGGGGACGGTGTCCCCGGGGCAAAAAAGTGGCATCATTAATAATAATATTATTATTTTTTGCATGTGGTAAGAGTCGCAACTCCATCGCTGCGCTCAGCGTGGCCCTCAGTGTAACGTTGCGGTAAAGTCGTGGATCTACCTTGAAGAAATAAATAAATATAAAATAATTGCACAGGGACTCTTATATTTTTTAAGTTTATGATGGAGGTACTAACAGTGAAGTATATACTCACTTTCATATTGACAGAGTAGAGAGCATTTTAAAATATATAAATTAAAAAATATACTTAGAAAAGTGAAATGTGTTACTGTTCATTGAATTCATGCTTTTGTTTTGTGGATTCGCGATGGGTTAGTGAATCTGGCAAATTTTAATACAGAGGCTCTGTGTTAAACAAATATCTATGTGAGGCTCACCTGAGGTTTCCGCAGGGGTGAAGTGGAAGGAGCAGATGCTAAATCCCAACTTTCCTCACCCACCTCCTTCGCCCAACAATGTCAAAGCCATAGAGAAGGTGGGGAAGAGGGGAAACGAAACAAGGAAAGGGAGGAGTAGAATCCACTGGTCCGTCCAAAGTGGTATGACTTGTGTTTCCTAATGGGCAAAAGTACAACAAATAAGTATGACCCTAGAACCAAGAGAGGCCTATATATATGTATTGTGGCTCAATATAGGAATATACCTATTGAATATTCTGATGGTAGGATAAGGAGAACATGAACGACTAGCACTTGAAACAAATACAGTGGTATCTAAAAGGTAGAATAGTGCACATTACTCATTAGGACTGCAGACGTTTAAACATTAAATAATCATAAGTGTGAAACATACCAACCGTAACGGAGACCACCATCTGGATTCAATAAACCCCAAAAAATGCGTATTTATCCTGAGAAACTAGTAAAAAAACAAAAAACGTATTTTCCCAGACAGGATGAAGGAGAAAAATAAATGGTGCACACAAAGGTGCTGGGTTGAATAGTCTTAACTAAGCTATACAAAATTAAGTAACTAACGTCTTTCTCTTATTTATTTTGGCAGCACAAGAGAAGAAGCATGAGTAAGATAGGGCAGAGACTTAACTCCCAGACCACTGGAGAAAAGGCAGAATCAGATAAGTATCTCTCACTTACCCTCTGCTATAATATGTGTATCCTACCATAGGACAAGATCAAAGATTCTTTAAATATTCTCTTGCGTGTTTTTTCATTTCCAGGTACAGGAAGAACAGCGTTAAGGACGGCTGTTCAATGGGGGCAGAAATTATGCAGACCGGTGAGGAAGCGCCGACACAGAAGCAAGCCCTGGAAGAGAAGTAGAGGAGAAGCGGTGACCCGGAAGGTGAAATGACAGAGAACGTTTGGAGAAGAACACCGAGGGCGCTCCAACTCTCCGACGCGGTCGCAGGAAGTCAGGTAAGTGCGGGCGAAACGAATTGCTGGAAAACTGATGGAGGCTAGGCGGAGGTCCGAGATGGAACGCGAAGCGTGCTGCTGTCACAGACCACCCCTTTGTAGCCTTCATGAGCTGCCTTCGCCAGCTGACTCGTCTCGGCCAGGGGGGCGGGTGCTGGAGGTTGCGGGCAGGGCGATCCACGAGCCTGCAGGCGGGGAGGTCCACGAGACTGCGGGTGGGGCGGCCCGACAATATGACTTTCATTTTTGGGTTATAGGGTGGCTCTAAGAAGAGCCATTGTGTTCATTATGACTTTGTCGAAGCTACATGTAAGTGCAGATGCACAGCTTGAGGTTGTTGAGAAACACAATGTTCCCTTCACCTGTGAAGTGAACTCCATTAGTTCTGTAGATGTCATCCATTTCAAAACGTAGGTTGTTGTTGTAGATACAGCCCATGTTATGGTCTCTGAAGTATGCAGAAACAGCTTTATTAACATGCTTTCTGGCTTTGTCAATTTGAGGACAGAACTGATTTGACCACTTCCATTTCTGTCTTTGGCATATATTAGAGTACACAAAGACAGTGTGAGGGAAAGTGACATTAGTTGTGTGAAGGTATCCTTCATTATGATTTCCAATCCTACCACAGTTAGTGTGCCTAGGTCATTGCTACCACACTGCACAATCATGAGGTCAGGGGGTTGGAAATTCAAAAAGGTTTTAACCAAAGGCAGCAATTGGTGCCACTTTATTTCTCTCTGTGCAAACTATTTAATATCCACATTTTGCAAACCCAGGTCTTTGTGAATTCCTCTGTGCTGAGCATACCTTTTGCCCCAGAAAATGTAGCTGTGCCCTACAATCCATACTGTAAGCATCCTGACGGGATGTGTGCCAGGTATCAAAAGATCTTTGTAGCTGAGTAAATCAGTTGGTATAATGAGAGGTATCTAAAATGGTGGGCAAAATATTGTTTGACAAAAAGCACATGTCATTGGCTGTTCATTAGCATTGTGTACTTAAAAAAAGGTTGCATGTTACTTTGGAATACAAGTCTCTTTCTGATTGGTTGTGGAGAAACGTTTGAAAGGAACTGTAGACTGGATAAGCTATTATTTTTCAAAAGTCAAGCACACCTGTTATTTGGATTTGGAAGCTAGTATGCTCCATTTAAAAATATGGGGAACTCCTGACCTACAGGTACAGTAGAATGTTGCAGAAACTGTTACTATGGAAACTAAGATGAACCACTGTGGGAGAAGAGTTTAAAGTAAAATGTGGTTTTAAAATACAGAATGGAATGTTGTATATATGTTAAATGCTAGCAAGCTAAATTTTTCCAAATCACTACTATGGGCCCGATTCAGATCTCGTTCGGAAAGCAAACCGAACAACTTGTGTCCACAATGCTTTCCGTACGACTCGTGTCAGGGGAGTCCGACTGAACAAGTACGATGCATTTGAATGCATCCGGATACGATTCGGTCGGATGACCCTTGACTTCAATGGAAGCCTGTGTACTGAACGCGTACACAGGCCCCCATTGACAAGAGGGGTGGTTGGGGATCATCGTGCACCCTGTGGCGGGCACCCCTTGGTGCCTGCCACACTGTGCATGGCCTGAAAGGGGGGATCCATGGGTACCCCCACGGGCATGATTCCGAGGGCCCCGGGTGAAGGGGGACCTGCTATGGGCCCCCAAAGACCAATTCCGGCAGCCTTTTCGATCCGGGCAAAACGAATTGTAAAGGTTGTCCGAATCGTTCATCATACTTGCTCGCTTGAAAAACCTACTCCATAGAGCTGTACGATTCGGCTCCGGAGGGCTCTATCTCTCCGTATGCCTTCCGGACCCGATTCAATCAACGCTAAGCGTTTCCAGGCATCGTACTTGGTCGTTCGGAATTGGGAAGGAGTCGGTCGGAAACAAGGGCTCCAGATCGGTTTAGGTAAAACCAAATGCGATTCGGAGCCCTTCCGAACGAGATCGGAATCGGGACCTATGTTTAGAAGTGGTATGTTCTTAAAGAAATGTACTAGTATTAGTGGAAATGGGTTTTTGGACTCCCGTAAGGGTTCGCGATTCCATTGCGACGTTACAATGGGGCACCGCGGTGGAGTCGCGACTCCACTAAGGTACAGAAACAGATTGGTCTCTTTTAGAGGAGAGTAATAAAGGGTTAATATAACTATGCAATAGAAAGTGGTTTAAGATTTTGAAAAAATGAAGGGAGTATTTTGAATTGTTACTTACATTCATTTCTGTGGAAAATGAGAGGGAAAATTTGCCCTTACTGTTTTATTCTTGTTGAGAGTTTCTGTTATTTTCATATTGTACAACAGGATTTCAGAGGTAAGTTACAAATGTGTAAGGTGTGTGATGTGTGGTCTACTACTGCTTCAGTGATTGTAATTACAATTTTAATCTTGAAATGCAGTATTTATAAAAGTTGAAAAGTTTTAGAGAAATGTAAGATTTGAAACATGTTACGAAATGTAGGAACTTATATTATACTCTATATATTTCTACAGAAATGATAACTGCAAATAGGTTGTACATAATAATACCTGTGCTTGAAACTAAAAGCGTATTATGTGAAATTTGAATAATTAACCACGTGTTAGGTTTGTTTGTAGTTTTGTGTGTTATTTCACAGATTTGATGCAGGTGTTGATCATAACTTAAAAAATTCCGTCTATCATACCTGTAGAGCAATATTGTCAGAGCTACTTTAGAATTGTATTTTGCAAGCAAAGATGAGTTAGGGAGATAGGGCTTCTGAGACAAATTTAACACAGTTTCTTCTCTGACTGTTCTGTATAGTAAGATAAAAACAGATCCCTGCACTTTATTGTAGACACATATTTGTATAGGATAAAGTGTATAATACAGGTAGTATTTTGTTTATACCATACTTTCCATGTGTTATCTCACCCCTAAAAGGCATTCAGAGAATCATTGGTTTGTCTAGAAACATGGTGACATTAATATGAGTGCTATGGGTAGAGATGTTTTTTTATTCTATAAGCTAGGCAGGCATAGTGAAATCACTTGAACAGACACCTTTGTACGTGAGTGGACTGTGTAATGAGTAGAAAGTGATTTATGCTGGTTATTCTACATATATTTGCAAAGCCTGTGGTGTCAAAAAGGGGTTCTCTAGCACGTATAGGCTTGTTTGAATGGATTATCTTGTGTCTACAAAAGCACTGACAGATTCATTGAGGTCTCTAGAAACAAGCTGAGATTTACAAGACTGGCATGACAGGAGACAGACTTAGATTTTGGATTAGGTCTGGTTTTGTGACTTCTCTCTCTCTTATGAAACTAGTAGAGAAAAGTGAGGTTTAAATAATGTTTCCAGATGTATTCATGTCTATCCTAATCCATAGAAGTGTCTTCATAGGGGAACTGGGAGTAGGCCCTAGATACTGAGGTGTGGGTTTAAAGTGAAAGTGTAGTCTCTCAAGTTTGAATGTCTGACCTGTACCATGCCTCAGGTATGTCTGCACTTGATCATGTAGTCTGATATGTGTGGTGCAGCTCATGCACCTAACTTAAAAGCTATACAGGCTATCATACCCCTGCACAAATCTTGTGAGATCTACTTCAGCTGTGAGTCCCAAAAGCACAGATGTTTTAGCTAGGCAGGGATCACGAAATCAGTTGAACTCATACCTTCATACGTGACTACCCTCTGTAATGAGTAGAAATTGATTCATGCAGCGTTATGTACAGACATTTAGAAAACATACAGTGTGAAACTGAGGTAGTGTTTCACCTATAAGCTTATTTACATATATTGTCTCATCTGTAAAAGGCATGCAGACATTTAGTAAGGTGTTTAGAAAGATGCTGAGAATCACAAAGGTGCCTGACAGGAGTCAGCCTATCATTTTGGCATAGGTCTGCCATTGTGAGCTCTGACTCTGTAACGAAACCCATACAAGAAAGCTAGGTTTAAAGGATGTTGGCAGATGTACTAATCCATATCCTACTTGGTATAACTCTCTCCAAAGGACCACTTCAACTACACTGTAGATAGTGAGGTGTGTCCCTTAAACTGAAAGTGTACTCTGTGAAGTTTGAATGTCTGACAGCTATTATGTCTCAGTTATGTCTGCAATTCCAATTGTAGTCTGTCATGTGTGTTACATATGATGGGGCAAACTTTAAATACTATGCAGTGTTTCATACGTCTGCAGAAATCTTGTCAAAAGGTACTTCAGCATTCAGTCCCAGAAGCATAGATCTGTTAGCTAGGCAGGTGTCACAGAAGTACTCAAACACTCACTTGCATACTGGCCTTCCTTGTATAAGGAGCAGAAAGTGATCCATCCAGCCTTTTGTATAGACTTTAAGAAAGTATGTGGTATGAAATTGAGCTACTGTTTCACCTATAATCTTTACATAAGGCACCTCACCTCTAAAAGGCACACACACACACACTTATTAAGATCTTTAGAAAGATGGTGTGACTCAAAAGACTGGCATGACAGCAGTCGTCGTTTAATTTTGGCTTAGGCCTGCCATTGTGAGGTGTGACTCTCTAATGAAAGTGGTAGAGAAAAGTGAGGTTTGAAGCATGTTCTCAGATGTATTCATCTGTATCCTAGTGCATATAAGGCTCTTCATAGGTAAACTCGGAGTAGGCCCTAGATACTGAGGAGTGGGCTTTAAACTGAAAGCGTAGTGTCTCAAGTTTGAATGTCTGACCTGTACCATGTCTCAGGTATGTCTGCACTTGAACATGTAGTCTGATATCTGTGGTGCAGCTCATGAGCCTAACTTAAAAGCTATACAAGCTATCATACCCCTGCACAAATCTTGTGAGATCGACTTCAGGTGTGAGTCCCAAAAGCACAGATGTCTTAGGTAGGCAGGGATCACGAAATCAGTTGAACTCATACTGGAATTCTACTTCTTGTCTGTCATGTGTGGTGCAGCTGATGAGCCTAACTTAAAAACTATGCAGTGCTTCATACTTCTACAGAAATCTTGTCAGAAGGTAGTTCAGCATTCAGACCCAGAAGCATAGATCTGTTGCCTAGCCAGGTGTCACAGAAGCACTCAAACACTCACTTGCATATTGGCCTACCGTGTATAAGGAGCAGAAAGTGATCCATCCAGCCTTTTGTATAGGCATTTAGAACGTATGCTGTATGAAATTGAGGTACTGTTTCACCTATAATCTTCTTTACATATGTCACCTCCCGTCTAAAAGGCACACACAGACATACTCATTAAGATCTTTAGAAAGATGCTGGGACTCAAAAGACTGGTATGATAGCAGTCGTCTTTTAATTTTGGCTTAGGCCTGCCATTGTGAGGTCTGACTCTCTAATGAAAGTGATAGAGAAAAGCGAGGTTTAAAGCATGGTCTCATATGTATTAATCTGTATCCTAGTGCATATAGGTCTCTTCATAGGTGAACTGGGAGTAGGCCCTAGATACTAAGGTGTGGGATTTAAACTGAAAGCATAGTCTCTCAAGTTTGAATATCTGACCTGTAACATGTTTCAAGTATGTCTGCACTTGATCATGTAGTCTGATATGTGTGGTGCAGCACATGAGCCTAACTTAAAAGCTATACAGCTATACCCCTGCACAAATCATGTGAGATCTACTTCAGCTGTGAGCTCCAAAAGCACAGATGTCTTAGCTAGGCAGGGATCACGAAATAAGTTGAACACATACCTTCATACGTGGCTACCCTCTGTAATGAGTAGAAATTGATTCATGCAGGGTTATGTACAGACATTTAAAAAGCATACAGTGTGAAACTGAGGTAGCGGTCGCATCTGGCGGTTTAACATTGCGGCGGGTGCTGCTGGCTGCAGCACCTGCCGCAATGGTAAAATGCCATGTTGTGCATGTCCATGCACAACGTGGCAGGCACCGTGCGGTGCCTGCCACATTGTACATGGACATGCAGGGGGGTACCATGGGTACCCCCCAAGTGCACCCCCTCACCCCCCCCGCAATTCCCCGCCAGCCTTTCCATGGCGGCATTGCCGCCATGGAAAGGCCGTGAAAAGCTCACATCATAATATGGATGGCGGTGCCTGCTAGGCACCACCACCATATTGTGCCCCAGCTCCGCCCGGCCGGCAATCGTAGCGATTGCCGACCGGCGGAAAAGCGGCAGACGGACTTTCCGTCCGCCGCGATACCCACCGCCATCGTAATATGGCCATCGTAATAACCCCCTTAGTAAGGTGTTTAGAAAGATGCTGAGAGTCACACGGGTGCTTGACAGGAGTCAGCCTTTCATTTTGGCATAGGTCTGGCATTGTGCGCTCTTACTCTGTAACGAAACCCATAGAAGAAAGCTAGGTTTAAAGGATGTTTGCAGATGTTCTAATCTGTATCCTACTTGATATAAGTCTCTGGAAAGGAACACTTCAAGCACGTTGTAGATAATGAGGTGTGGGCTTTAAACTGAAAGTGTACTCTGTCAAGTTTGAAAGTCTGACTGCTCTCATGTCTCAGGCATATCTGCAATTCTACTTGTAAGTCTGTCATGTGTCGTATAGCTGATGAGCCTAACTTAAAAACGATGCAGTGTTTCATACTCCTGCAGAAATCTTGTCACAGGTTCTTCAGCATTTAGTCGCAGAAACAGAGATCTCTTGCCTAGGCTGGGATCACGAAATCACTTGAAGACACACTTTTATACCTGGTTGCCATGTGTAATGAGCAGAAAGCGATTGTTTGAGTTTCTTACAATACATATTTAGAAAGCATGCAATGTAAAATAAGTGTACTCTAGTACATATACAGTTGTTTCAATATATTATCTTCTCTCCAAAAAGACACTGACACACTTTATTTTATTTATTTATTTATTTGATGAGTTTTATATAGCGCTGGCTAGACCTGGAGGTATCAGAGCGCTTTACATACGGAACAGCGAGTTGCAAGTTACAAACAAAAATTATTACATTTGTTACACAAAGTTACATAAAAAGACAAGAGTAACTAGAGAATAGCAAATAAGGACAACTGATAAAACAAAGTTAAAGCCGTAGTAGGCATTACAAGAGCATGGAGTAACAGAGGACAGAGTATCGAAAGGGGTGAAGAGGGTAAGGGGGAAAAGTAAAAAGGGGTAAGGAAAGCAGATCAGGACAGGGAAATAAAAAGCGATAAACAAACCGGTGTTTGGACCCGTAATCTCAGGAATCCAGGACTCGGAGCCTGAAAAAGGAGAGAGGAGTGGAGAGGACCTAAGGGGGGGGGGTAAGAGTTACAGGACAATAAGGCTAAGAACGAGGAGCAGTCCAACGGTAGAGGGAAACGTTCGAGGATAGCCAAGATGGAGTCCAGTGGGAAAGAGGAACAGACAAGGGTCGACAGGATGGAGGATCCAAGTTAAGGGAACCAACAAAAAAAAATCCCGGAATGGTGGAACACACGCAAGTCAAGGCCCAAAAAAAAAAACCCTGAGAGCGGATTATACAGAGTGGAGCCGGAGGGGGGACGCCTCCAAAAGCGCCGAAGGAGGGCAGAGTGCTGGAGGAAGTCGAACACAAATGGTCCATCCGAATGTACAGGCTCTGGGTCGCGGGGGCAGTAGTGCCGTAGATCAGCACGCCAAGGCCCGGGGAAATCTGCCTGGGTGTTGGGGCAGCGCTCCCCGTGAAAGGGAGGCAGCAACGCAGTCCAGGAGGGCGCACCTCCCAGAAGCAAAGAACAGCCTGGGAGCGACGTGCCTCAGTGCCGGGATACTCGCCGCCTCTGCACCCCCGTACAAGGAAGACAAGACTCACGAGTCCTGGACATCCCACGGGAGGCGAAGCTGGAGGGCAGGCAGAATGGGAAGCAGCAGCAGTCGATCCCGCCAGGCATCAGGAGGGGTGGTCTCGTCCCAGATCTTCCGCAGCCATCCGGAGAAGCGCCACCAGGCAACTGCACCGCCGAAGGATAGATCCGTCGAACAGTCGACCATCACCGATTCGTCAGGAGGCAGGGGGAGGAAAGGCGACAGTAGCGGAGAGGCACGGAGAAATATGCCAGAAGCCCGGCTGGGTAAGTGACGGCCATGGCAGTGCGCCGGGGCCAATCTCCCCTATAGCTGTCGATGCAGCTCCACCGGACAACGGCCATGTTGCTCTGGCTCTGCCGCTCAGAGAAGTGCTCCTGATTTCGTCTGAGGTAATCAAATCCAAGAAGAGGAGATTGGAGAGACGATGGCCGCAATCTGAGCACTACCCCGGTGAGTAAAAAGGGTCCAGGAGGGGGTGGAAAGTTTGGGATTTAAGCCAAAAAGGTAATCCCTGGCCGGGGGCTCCCGGCTGGAGCTCCTCACCTGTCGGCTATTTTGATGATTGGTCACACTTATTGAGATCTCTAGATAGATGCTAACACTAATTAGAACATTAGAATTTTGAGCACTCCATTTCAGGCAATGGAGTGCTCTGGGCTTCTATGGGCCTGTAGAAGCCCGCAGAAAAACATTCTAATGTTCTTTTTCATTCACAGCTGCTTCGGTGAACAAAGGTCTCTCAGGGCCTGAGGGGATTTAAATCCCCTCAGGCTTGTGAGACCTTTGTTTTTACTAATTAGAATATTCTGTCCTCTTAGGCAGAATGTTCTAATAGCCTTAGAGCCCTCCTAACAGGCTCTACTGGCCATTAAAGGCCTGCTTCCTTGTTAACGCTGGAGCGGGCCTTTAATGGCTGGTAGAGCCTGCTAGGAGGGCTCTAAGGTTATAAAAGAGTAGCATGATGGCAGTTGGTGTTTCATTTTGGCCTTGGCCTCGCATTGAGAGCTCTGTGTCTCTAATGAAAGTGTTACAGAAAAGTGAGCTTTACAACATGCTGCTAGATGTATTTAACTGTATCTTGTTCAATACAAGTCTCTGCAATGGTTCACTGCAAGTATGTCGTACATATTGAGGTGTGTGCTTTAGACTGAAAGTATACTGTGTGAAATTTGAATGTGTGACTGGTATCGTGTTAGGTATGTCTTTACTTCTATGTTTAGTTTGACATGTATGGTACAGCTGATGATGCAAAGTTAAAAAGTATACAGTCTATCATACCCCTGAAAAAACGTATTAGAAGTATTTCACCTTTTAGTAGCACAAACACATATCTGTTTGCTAGAGAGGACTGATGTAAGCATTTGATTACACAGGTTCATTCCTGTCTGTCTGGTATAATAAGTACAAAGTCATCGATGTAGAATTTGAAAGGGTATACCGATTTATAAAAAACAATTACGCAATGCTTTCAATCATTTACAGCTTTCCTAATGTGCATAGTTAGATATTCTACATACTTATTGCTAATGAAAAGAATGATAATGTAATTTAAATAACTGGGTAGTGATTATTATGAATAATATTATCTAATTAAGTTGAAATTATTAATTTATGTAACATACTATAAAAATTGTTCTTTGGATAATTACTTTACTTAATGAAAAAACTTAAAGATGACAAAAAAACATGAAAAGGGAAGAGCACAAAGAAAAGAGTACTATTTAAAGAGGAGTGAAAAGAAGAAATCAGATGATGCACACAATAATATAGAGGAAAGAAATCTTCAGGTAAGAGAACTAAACAGTTTCTTAAAACACTAATACGAAGATTGAAAACTGGAAAATATTCAAAAGAAAAAGAAAAGTTTAACAACAAATCAGAAACAAAAAAGAACTAGTCATGTTGAAAGAACTTCAAATTGTAGAAAAACAAAACATCTAACAAGAAGTCAGAAACAGTATAAAGATATAAGAAGAATGTTTAGAAGTAGAGAATTTCAACATTTATTAAGGAGTTTAGAACAATATAAAAAGGATCAGCAGCTTATAAGAAAAAGCAACAGATTGAAAGTGTAGCAGATAAAGCTTTGAGTTGAAACGAAAATTATTTATCTTTATATTGAAGAGATTGAGAACACTTGATAAACAATGGTGTTTATGAAGCAGAAAAGCAAGAGAAAAAGACTGGTTAATAGAACTAACTTTTGTAGAAACTTTTACTTGTGAATGGAAGCACACTTCCAGTACTGAGCCTTTCTTTAATGAAGAAAGCTATTTTCAAGAGAACACATTAGTACATGCAGTTGATACTAGTGGTAAATGTTATGAGGTGAAGGATGGTTCTCCCATACGAAAGGAAAAAATGGTTCCTAGGAATGTAGAAGAAGTAATAGCTGAAGAATGTCAAGGAAGGTGTACACAAGCTCCTGTATATAAGTGGGATTGTAGCAGTATTTGCAGTAGTCGACAGAGGTCTATTGACATATTACGAATTTTGTTACGCGAATATGGAAAGGAAAGTGTTAAACAGAAGGTTAAGATGTTGCAAGTACTACATTCATGTAAAATAAGAAAATATACTAAGTTGCAGGGTCATTCTCTGGCTTATCTTTTGAGAAAAGTATGAATGTTAGCTGTAAACCACTCTGAAATGCGAAAGTTAATAAGGAGACTATACTATGTAAAAACTTCTGCATTATGTTTAAGTGAGATGAATACAGCTCTTTTGCATGGTTGTGTAGCAGATGTACAGAAAGTTTGTGATGAAGTACAGTTTCGTTTTTTTGGTTCTGAGCAGGAGTGTAGAGAAACTGAGGACTTGATAACTTTAGGCATAGTAGAACAGGACAACAAGATTAGTATTGATGATTTTGCCAAAGAAATTACAAAGTTTAACACAATTACCTCTGAAAAACCAAACTATGGGGGTCATTATGATAGTGGGCGGATCACCACCGCCTGTATGGCGGTGGCGATCCGTCCGCTATTTTCCACCGCCCGCCTAACATTTCCCCCCGCCATATTACGATGGCGGTGGGGACCCAGGCGGACGGAAAGACCGTCCGCCAGTTTTCCGCCGGTAGGCAATCCGCCTGATTGCCTACCGGGCGGAAAAGGCCTGCAATATGGTGGTGGTGCCTTGCAGGCACCGCCATCCATATTACGATGATGGCGGTCTCATGCCTTTCCATGGCGGAGACTCCGCCATGGAAAGGCATGCGGAGAATGCCTTTGGGGGCCTGTTGTGGGCCCCCAGGTGGTTGGGGGGGTGGGTGGCTGCACTTGGGGGGTCCCCATGGTACCCCCCGACATTTGCATGCACAAAGTGGCAGGCACCGCGCGGTGCCTGTCACGTTGTGCATGCAAATGCACAACATGCTTTATTTACATTGCGGCGGGTGCTGCTCACAGCACCGCCCGCCGCAATGTAAACAATACGGGATGCCACCGTGTGGCATCCTAATACACATGGCGGGACCGCCGCACCTCTTGCGCGTGGTCCCGTTTGCCGTTGCGGTGGCGGGCGGACTTTGTCCGCCCGCCATCGTAATGACCCTCTTTGTTTGTATTAATTGTCGATGTACTCACTAAAGAAGTCAACTAGGAATGTTGATTTATATTTAAAAAGTGAAAAAGGAAACAATAATAAGTGGCAGCAATTTGCTCTTTATTTGTTTGTAGGAGGACAATTTGAGTTGTCCAGTGATCAAGTTATATGTAAGTACTGTTACAAAAAATTAGAGGAAAACAAAACACCAGCTAGAGCAGTACATAACAACTTAGAGTTGGTACCTATTACTCAGGAACTAGCAGATTTAAATGTATATAAGTCTATTCTTATCAAATCTGTACACCCATTCCAGGCCATAATTCATATGGAGCCTAAGACAGGTAAGCTGCCACCATCAGATTTACAAAAAGGTCTCAAAGGAAGAGTTGTGTACTTACCTTTAGATTTTAAGAACAATTTTGAAACTGTTGATGTAGAGAGAAACAGGAAAATGAGCCAGTAGTTATTCTAGTAAATGGTGTACCAACAAAGAGTAAAAATACAAGGCAAGAGATTGTAGATCTTAATAAATTTCGAAATGCTACATTATACCTGGTACAGAATAAAATTTATTATAAGAATGTAAATGTTGATGAACAGGTAATATGCTTACAAGATGAAACAGTAATCTCAACTGGCCAAATTGAAAAAGTGGACAATTCAGGATTGGGGAGATTTATGAACATTATACAATACATCCTCTGCATTCGAAACAAATCATAGGAAACAGTATTGAATCATTTCAAATGAAAGAAGCAAAGGGAGCTCCCATGAGTGTATGGGAAAAAAGTTTAGAAGCTTGTTGTTTTCCACAGCTATTCCCCACTGGAGAAGGTGAACGATTTGATGAGTGAAATGTATGGATTCCAGCATCAGAATACCGATCAACTAGATTGTATTGTGAAGATCCAAGATTTCGGCAGTGCATTCCATATATATTTCATTTTCTGTATGAGAGTGATTTGTCTGCACTTTCATATGATATGCAATAAACCATATATTAAAAACAGGAGTTTATCTTCAACATGTTTCTGCAAAAGAGTTCATGGACAAAGTTGAAGAAAGAGATGAAAATTTAGAATCACAGTTAATCAATTTGATGGCGTGCCAACGTGGCACCAATGAATATTGGTATCGCCATCATGGTGAACTTAAATGCATGTTAAGAATCCTAGGTACACCTACATGGTTTCTAACACTTAGGGGCCGATTCCGATCTCGGCCGGTAGGGCTCCGAATCGGATTCGGCATAACCGGATCCGATTCGGAGCCCTATTTCCCAACCGATTCGTACGCGCGTCCGGACGAGCGAGTACGATGCGAAATCGCCGACCGACTCGTTCGGGCGTCCCAACCGCTCCGACCGACTCGTTCCCGGGTCGAACCGCACCGACCGACTCGCTCGGACACAACTCGCACCGCGCAATGGAGACGTTCCCCGGCCGGGTGAGTACGATGCGCGCCGCGAGCAGTCCGACCGACACGCGCCGTCCGGCTCGAAAGAGCAGTCGGAGCCGTACTTCGGGGGTCCGTGTCGGACCCCCTGTACGCGTAGCCGCGCGAGTCGCACACAGGGGGACCCATGGGTCCCCCTACCTGTGCGTGTACGGCGCGAGTCGCTTTGCTGCGTACCCACTGTAGGGGGCGCCCTTGTTCGCCTCGCACCCATTGAGGCAATGGGAGCCCGCGTACGCATTGTACGACCGGGTCCCATTGACTTCAATGGGAGTCCGACCGACTCGAGTACGATAGTATACAGACGCATCGTACTCGTTCGGTCGGGCTGCACGGGTCCGATTCGGTCGGAAATCTCTCCGGGTCCGGCTCGGTCGGAGAGATTTCCGGCCCGAATCAGAATCGGCCCCTTAGTTGTGCTGAATATGCGTGGGATGATTTACTAGAATTTTTACAAGAAGCAAATTCAAATTTTTAAAAACATTGAACTGAAGACAGCTGGAGAACTCTGTTCCTTGGATCCTGTAAATGTCTGCAGGTATTTTAACCATAGGTTTCAAGCTATGATGTATTTTATCTGCAATAAAAACATTCCACCTTTTGGAGAGGTAACTGATTTCTTATGGCGAAAAAAGTACCAAGCCAGAGGTGCTCCTCATATACACATACTATTATGGATGAAGAATGCACCAAAATTTAGAATATATAGTGACGAAGCTGTTCTGTCTTTCATTGAACAGTATGTTACATGTGCCATTCCAAGACAAGGAGGAGAAAAGAGCTTGAGACAACAAGTTTTATGGTTTCAAAGTCATAGATGTGGGAAATACTGCAGACGGAAATATAAATGTAAAGGAAAATGTTATACAAAATGTCGTTTTGAATTCCCACGTCCTATAATTTCTAAACGAAGAGTAAATAGTTTTTTCTCAGCAGTAAAACAAACAATAGCTCGAAAATTTCCCAAGAATACGTACAACTTAAGAAGAACAGAAGCTTCAAAGTACATTCATGACTATAATCCAGTTATTTTAAAAATGTGGAATGCAAACATGGATATTCAGTTTATTGCAGACAATTCAATTGCTATTGCTCGTTATGACACATCATATATTACAAAATCAGAAAAGTCAGAGATGAAAGAAATGTGGGAAGAAATTTCTGCAGAAAAGAGTCTTAGCAAGAAATTGTACAGATTCAGCGTGAAAATGCTTTCCCATAGAGAGATAGGATCCTACGAATGTTCGGATCGCTTGAGCTCAGACAGTTTGTATTTAAAGTCAAGAGGAATTATTTGAATAAGTCTAGGTCTAGCCTCCACACAAAATAGAGTATTGAAATATTTAAAAGAAATCCAATACTTAGCACAGTATGAGCCAGAAAGTACTGATATTGTCAAAATTAATGTGTTGGATACATACTATCCCAAAAGGAGTCCACATCTTGAAAACCTATGTCTGTATGAAATACTTCAACATTATAGGTTTAAAAAGAATGTTAGAGAAAATATAAAAGAAGAAAAATATGCAGTAATTGGATGTGATGGATGTTTACTAAAACATCTCAAAGGGAATCTTATTAACCACAGAAAACTGAGTTGTAAAACTGCAGATAAGAGAGAGAATTTTTCTATTTAGCACTTCTGCAACTGTTCAAGCCTTGGCGTAGTGAAACAGAATTACTTGGAGATTTTGACTGCGATGAAGATTCTTTTAATGCAACTAAAGACAGTATTCACTGTATGATTTTTCCAACTTACTTACAAATGTTAAATGATGAGATTGAACAATAAGGAGCTATTGCAGCTGAAATAGCTAGAGAAAGTTCACAAAGCAGTCAAAGTTCAGGTGCAATGACTGAAGATCCATTTGGACAACCAATTATTGAAAATGAAGCAGCAATAGCCATAGATGAGGTAGAAACTGCAATGCAGCAAGCACAACAGGATATTATTCAGTTTGAAAAGTTAGAGGAACAACTAAATATTGAACAAAAAGAAATATATCTACAAGTCAAAGTCAAAATTACTTTATTCGATTAATACAATATAAATCATATAAGTTCGAATATACATCACAGATAAAAACTATAAAAAGACCATTTAAAAACAGTTAGTTCATTTCAACAAATATGCAATTTCCTGGTTTTCAATGACAGACATAAAAAGGAGGCAACACTTTAGCAGGTTAAAGGGTCAAGCAGCATTCGTAGAAAATATAGGGCCGGACGACATTGCCTAAAATTATGTTTACGCATAATTGGAATTGAAAATCTCACACGGTGATCACAGTAAAATTTACAAAAAAAGAAAGTATGTAGATTGGTTTGGCGCGAGGAACCATCACATGGGCAACATGAGAGATCATTAATAGAATAAGTGCCAGCTGGAAAGCCCAACATACATGAAATATAGTTAAGGCGAAACCTTAACAAAATAAATCTGTGACGAGAGTTTGTCACAAATTCCAGGTAAGATGGTACACCCTCACCCTGCATTGGGCCCTCAAGATACTCTCTGACAGTAGATTTACTATTCTGGATGGTCATTCTTGCCTCATTCTCAAATTTTTAAAAGCGGGCTTTTAAAGCTTTTTCGAAATAGACACACATTTTTCTGGCGATTCGTATAAGCTCCCTAGATGTAGAGTGTGGGGAGTATTTTTAACATACGCTAACCACTCGATGTTCTGTGTGTGTTCTAGTAATAGACAATCCTGATAAGTTTTTGGGTAAGGATCACAATGTTTCTTCGCCATATTGAGTGCCAAAGAAGGATAGGTGCTAGGTGTATTTTGTCAGTGATATAGGGGATGTTCAGCTCATCGTGTAAATTAAAATTAGAGCAGCTGATGGGGAGGCTCATCATTGCTTTCCAAAAAGAATCCTCTATTGTTTGTATCACATTTACATTAGCGTGACCCCATACAAAAGCACCATAGGCAGCTACCGCACTAGATTTAGCCTCATAAACCTTTTTTATAATATCTAAATGTCTTGTGCCTAGCTTTTTAGAGAACGAATGGATGGCATTAATGCTCTTTTCTTGCATGATCCATCGATTCGCCACCATGCTAATCCAAGAGGATCTATGGTCAAAAGTCACTCCTAGATAAGAGAACAACTCTGTCTGCACCACTTTGCGATCAGTGATAAAGAAGGAAGGGGGTTCTTCACCTTTTGGCCTGCAATTAAAATAAATGACTTAGATTTGTTTTGTTTGTTTGTAAATCCAGACTTTGCATAAATTTTACATAAGTGTCTAGCAATTTCTGGAGGGTCCTTCCCGTACGTGCAATTAAAACTGCATCGTCTGCGTACATTAAAATTTGAATAAGCATCTTGTTTATTCTAGGGACGTATGTGGCTTATTCAAGTAATTGAGCCTCTACCCCATTTGTATATAAAGAAAACAAAAAAGGGGCAAGAACGCACCTTTGGCGAACTCCTCTAGAGATTGAGAACCATCTTGTGCACTCACCCTGATGCCCATACCGAACACACACTTCGGCCTTCGAATACAGTTGTCTTATAAAAGTGATTATTTCTTGGTCTACCCCCATTTCCTTCTTGATCCTCCAGAGATGGGAATGGGTCACGCAGTCGAAAGCTGCGCTGAGGTCCATGAAGGCCATGTATAAGTTACCTTGCTTGGCGTTCGTATATTTTGTTATAAGGAGACTCAGATTAAGGCATTGATCTTGGGTGCCTCTACCTTTTTTAAAACCATATTGGGCCGGGATCAAGATGTTGTTTGTCAATGCCCAAGCCTCCTTTCTATTCAATAGCACTCTACCCATAGGTTTTGCCGTGCTATCGAGGAGAGAAAGTGGCCTATAGTTTCTAGGATCTGATTTGTCTCCTTTTTTATAAATGGGTATTAAAATTGCTTTATGCCAAGAAGTAGGCGGGCCCTCTTTTGCTATTGCATTAAACACATTAGTGAGCACAGGGCCCCAAAGGTCAGGGCAGTCTGTAAAAAAATCTATTGGGGTGCCATCTAGACCAGGCACCTTGTTACAAGTACATTGAACCAGTGCTAGGCTTATCTCCGAATTATTAAAAGTGAGAACAGCGTTAGATGAGCAGACGAGCTCTTCGCACAATGCCTGGTACTCTCTCTATTTTCATTAAAGATTTTACTAAAGTGCTCCACCCATGAGTCCTCATCCACATGATTGTCGAGGTTGGGGTCTGTATTTGGTTTTAAGAATGGGGCATTAATCGTTGCCCAGAAATCCCTCGCATTGTTTGTGGTAAATGCTTTGAGCAGTTGTTCCCATGCTTCTTCCTTCAGTATCTTTAGCCTATTCTTCCTGGCCGTGGAATACCTTATGCGAGCCTGTTTGACCAGGACTGGGTCATTATCTCCAGGTTTTTTGTGATAATGAGCTTATTTAATACATTCCCATAATGATTGTGACAGAAATGCATACTACCCCCTCCATCCCCGTCTGTTAGGCCACAAATTGAAGTTAGTGCAAATGGGCAAGGATGTAGATTAAAATCACCCATCCCCAGCACTACTGTTTTTTTTTTGCATGAACTAATTAGCCTATTCATATATTCCTCCACTGCAGAAACAACTTTATAAATCTCGCCCCCAAATAAATTATTATAGAAATTAATCAATAGTATAGTAGTACCCTCAGGACCTTTAAGGTGAAGCATGTTAAAATATTGACAATCATTACAAGATGACAATACTTCAAATCTCAAAGTGTTCTTTAAGAATGTCACAATCCCGCCCCTCGCCCTACCAGCGTTTGAGGCAATTGCAGGAGTATAGTACGACCTATAGCCATCTATGTGGACAGGGCCCACTGCCCACGTCTCTTGCAGACAGACTAAATAAAAAGTGGAGATATACTTAAGCCAATCTGGATCCAACAATTTGTGTCCCAAGCCTTCAATGTTCCATGTAATGGCTGAGACATTCTTCATATCCTTTTGTAGCGGAACCTCGATATCCGAACACACCAGAACATCATTCACCTCTACGTTTTGGGGTCCCTCCATAATTCTCTGTCAATCGCAAACTTCCAGATCCGACAATGCCAAATAACGGTTGGAAGTTGGTAGAAGTGGTGCAGTATTTTCTACGCGCCATGGATGTGATTGGGCCTCCAATGGGGGTGAAATGAAGTTGTGAGCCCTGTTTCTATTTATACCTGGCTGGTGCGTCAACGGATTATAAACAAAGCCAAGAGGTATGGCAAATATTTGTGTTGAGACTGATATCGTACTAGGTAATAAGTGTAATAGTTTTTCTGCCATTGCCGAAGATTTAAAAGTTAAAACCACACAGTCCCCCGCAATAGATTTGACTTGCTTACCAAGCCAAGGAACTCTCTGAGCCATTAAAATTTTAAAATGTCCCTCTGGCCGATCATTGATGGTTTTATAAATCCAGTGTCGCGCTTTGTGAATTAGTTGGGTGGTGGTTTCTTTTTGGTCTCTTTTTAAGACAGGAGTATTTGCCAAAACAACCACATAGGCACAAGCAGCTGGTGGGAGATCCAACCTTGGCCCCTCATTCATCCTTTGTATAAGACTATGGCCCTCTGCCCTTACGGCTGAAATACCCTGTTCTAGGCACCTTGGGTCCAGATGGGATCGAGAAACCATCGCTGGTTCTACTACTTGGCTCGTTGCTGGCACCAGTGGAAAACTGGCGACATTACATCGAGGTTGAGCCTGGGTTAAAGGTGCCATAATATGAGGTTGGCAGTTTACCACCAGTAGGGGATTTAAACTGTTATTCACCATGCCACTGTTATCACCCACTAAAGGATGTTGCAACTGCCCTGTAAGATTCTCTCTGGCCCCAACATCACGAGGTGGTACATATCTCGTTATTGCTAGCTCCTTTATTGCCTTTTCTATAGATTCTAAACGTAGGTTTATAGGGGATAGGCGCTCGATACATTTTTCAAGGAAATCATCCAAGTTCAAAACCTTAGAGTGAATGTCTGTCAGCTGCGGTTGTGAGTTCTCCAAATTACCAACTGGTGGATTTACTGGAGCTAGTTTGCATTTTCTTGGTCTTTTTGAATTATTAATGCTAAGGGTTTTAGAAGGGCCCCTCTTTCTTTTTTGGATAGGTGCTGCAACCAGTGTTGTTGATCCCTCTATCAAAGGATTAGTAGTAGCAATCATAGTGGTGATAGAAATGGGTGGGTTGGTTGTGGCCGTTTTAGTGCCAAGTGTCTGGCCCTTATGGAGCATAATACATGCCATGTCCCTATTTGTAGCGTCATCCGTACCCATCGATAATCTCCTCTCTGCTCGATCAATCTCTAGTGCTATGGCAGATGAGGCTTTTGCTAAAAATTTATCTAAGGATGTAAAGGTTACCTCCTCCGCTGGCGGGTGGGTTGTCTTCTTCCTCCCCGTATTTACAATGCTCTTTTTCACCATCTTTAGTCCAATCTTACAGCAAGCGTTAGAAGGGGGGCACAGCCCAGCCTCTTCCAGGCTCAGATGGGCATGGACGGGCCCGCCCTTGTCCAAGGCTTAGCCCGGGCACCGCCAGGGTGCGTCCCACGCCGCAGGAGCGTTGCGTGCTTAAGAGCGTGAATCCACTGTAGCAGGGACAGATGGGAAATGGAGTTTTTCCGCAGCTGTACAAGGTGGCGACACAGCTTCTCCCCTGGTCAGGCTGCTTGCGGCTTACACTGCCGCAGGAGCATTGCGCGCTTAAGAGAGCGAATCCACTGAAGCAGGGGCAGATGGGAAATTGAGTTTTTCCCCACCGGTGCAAGGTGGCGACACGGCTTCTCCCCTGGTCAGGCTGCTTGCGGCTACAGGTCAAACAACTGGTAGAACATGGTTTCCTACACGAAAAAATAGAATGCCAATGTTCCTCATTTCAACCTATTCTATTGTACATTAGTGGTCAAGCTGGAACAGGAAAACGTTTCTTAATTAAAGTTTTAACCAGTAATCTACACAAAACTACAGAATCACATTTATCTTGTGTTGTAACAGCTCCAACTGGATTAGCAGCACACAACATTAAAGGTATTACTTTACATCAATTACGTATGCTACCTGTTGAACATGCTAATAAATTGGAGTATCGGGAGAAGCTTGTTATGAAGTCTCAAGAGTACTAATGAAACTAAAACTTTTAATCATTGATGAGGTGAGCATGGTCTCAAACTTAATGCTTGCATTTGTACACTTGTGAATGCGACAGATTTTAAAAACAGATTGCGATGTTCTGTTTGGAGGAAAACATTTAATTGTATTTGGAGACCTACTACAACTTACTCCTGTTAAAAGGACAACCTGTTTTTAAAACACTTCTCCATGATGACACAAGGAAATCTTTGGGAACTATCAGGAATGTAAATATTTGGTTAAACTTTGAATATAAAGAACTTGTTAAGAAAATGCGACAAGCAAGTGATGAAGATTATGGAAATATTCTTAAAGAGATAAGAATTGGTATGTTGACGGAACATGGTAAACAAGCTTTAGAAAGACGGCTACTAAGGAACTTTTTTACATCTGAAAAAACAGCAGCAGAAGTAATGTACAATATGCTTGTAGACAACAAATCTATACTTTGCCTAACGCCTACACTAAAGAGTGTTCTACATTTAATGAACAACTACTCAAACTGGAAAAACAACAAATTCTGGAAATTGAAGCTATTGACAAGATCGAACACCAGGGAGTAACAATTCTTCTTACTGAGAAATTACAGGCTACATTGGATTTTTTGGAAAAGTCTATATCTAAAACTGCAGGATTAGAAAAGAGTTTACATTTATGTAAAAGCTGTTAAGTAATTTTGCAGCGTAATTTGAATGTAGAAGAAGGATTAGTAAATGGAGATATGGGAAAAGTTGTTGATTTTGTAAATTTTCAAAATAGAGATGGAATAGAATTTTTGATTATAAAATTTGACCAGATTAATGAGGTAAGACAAATTGGGTGTTGTGTTGTACGTTTTTTGCTTGTAAAGGACTTGTATGTTCGAAGACAACTGTTTCCTCTGTCTCTAGCATATGCAGTAACTATTCACAAATCTCAAGGTTTAAGTATAGACAGAGCTTTTGTAAATATTGGAAATACTGTGTTCAAAGAGGGAATGGCATACTTGGCGTTGCCTTAAGTAAGAACATTGTCTGGTTTGTATTTGATAGATTTTGATAAGAAAAAGCTTAGTGCTGATGCAAATTGTGTAAGAGAGTACAACTGTTTTAGAAGACTTTATGCTCCTCATTTAGGTGAATATCCAATATATGAGAAACTTATAGTGTGTCCAAAACGTAAATATATCAAACATTCAACTGAAGTTGAAAATTAGAAAACAATTGAAGAGAAAGTTGAAGGCGTAAAGAAAGAAAAGTGGAAAGTGATAATGACATTGTAGGATACCAGTTGGAAAACAGTTCAGGTATCAACCGTTATGCTAATGTGATTCTGAACGAAGTGTTTCATTTACCCATCTTCATCATGAAAGCATGGTAAACCATGAAAAAAGATTCTGTTCTCCACTACATCATTTATTTCAACAGTTGGTAAGTGATAGAAGTAAAATACATACTGCTTCTGGCATTCAACATCTTTTGGATATATGTACTGGTTCATTGACATTTAGTCTAAACATAGAACAAGATGCACAAGAATTTCTAATGCTCATGCTTGGAGTATTAGAAGATGAAGGAATACACATTGATAACTTATTTGAACTAAGTTATAAATGGGACCATAAGTGAGAAGATTGCTTATTTATTTCTACCACTGAAATATGGACAGAACGATTGGTATACTTAACAATACCAGACAGCAAATCAGTACCTCTTAACAAATTGATTAAAACAGTAAATCAGGTTATTACATGTTCACATTGTAGATCAGACATGCCGTCTACATTACATAGAGAAACATTTGGAAAATATGCCATTTTAGTGTTACAACGCTGTAGAGCAAATGGAAGAAAATTGGAAATAAAAATTACACATTTTAAAGGAAGTCAAAGATCTATTTCAGGAAGAACTTGTACAACAGTGGTTATTATTTTTCATGATGGACCTACTGCAACATCTGGATACTATACTGTTTATTTAAATTGTAACAAAGGATGGACACATTGCAATGATGCCCACCTGGAATTCAAAGCTAGATTGCCTTTTCAATGATCAAATTCTTATATGCTATTTCTGTAGCCAAAGTTTTGAGAACATCATTTGGCCTATTAGGGAAGATGTCAACAGAAATCAGAAAGCACTGCAATCTATTAGTGTTTATAATAAGTGTTTTGATTATTATTTTGCCTACTAGCTATAACATTTTGAAAATTGTGTTTAAAAAGCAAATAGTTTATATATTTGTTGTCAATACTGTACCAGATGTAAATGAAATTGTATATTTTTAAAATGTATTTGTGATAAATAATAGAGTTAATGTAGATGAAAGAAGTGTTTAACAAAGTGTAGATAGGAAAATGCATAGTTATGCATATTGATAATGATGTACTATGCTGATTTGGTTTATTTTTGTACAATCAATCCGATTGTTTTTTCTCCGCTATTCAATGATGATGCTACATTCAAGTCACTCTATATGGTGAAGTTATGTGCAATCTGAGAACAGTAAAAAAGGGAAACTGAAAATCTTATCTAATTATAAAATAATGTTTTGTTCCCAAAAATGTAATATTACAATTTCTCTAACATATTATGATAAAATAATAGTTTTTCTTTTTGGTCTTAATAGTAGGTACTGTTCAACATTGAAAACAGTTTTAATACTGTTTAGGACAATACGACTCTAAAACAGATTTACTGAATGATGTATCTAATTTACTCGAAAGGTAAGAATACATAATACATTATTCATGATAAACTGTAGAATTGCTTAAGATGTACGAATATGTTAATTGTGTCTAACATGGGCAAACTACTACTTTTAGACTGTTTGAAAAGTATCATCCTACTCCTGAGAAGCAGTAACACACTCACTTTCTGAGAAAACGCAGACACCAATAAAAGTGGTATAATAATAGTTGGCATTTTATTTTGAGTTACACCTTCTATTGCAACCTGCTTCTGCTTCAAGAAACTAGTATAGTTATGTGACTTTTAAAACATGTTGAAAACTCTATTTACTTCTATGCTATCTTATATTATTCACCACAAAGGTATACTTGAAGTAATACATAGATAGTGATATATATGCTTGAAACTGAAAGTGCATTTTGTTACATTTGAAAATTTGACATTTTTCAAGTCTGACGTATCTTCTCATTTGAACAAGTATTTTAACATATATAATAGAGCTAATAGGCCTAAGTTTAGAACTATAGAACCTACTGTATATGGCACAACCCATACACTCATCCAATAACTCAGACACTACCCTTGAACTCATTCATTCAATAAGACTCTACCGATGCAGTCATCTAATCACCCAGGTGCTACTCTTGCACTTGTCCAGTCACCAGGCACTAGCTATGCACTCATTCAGTCACCAAGCTACTATCAATGCAGTCACCTAATTACCCAGGCACTATCCATGCACTCATGAATTCCCTCAGTCACTACCAGTGAACTCATCCAATCACCCAGTCACTATTTGTGCACTCATCCATTCACTCAGGCACTAACCTTGCAGTCATCCATTCATCTAGGCAGGACCCTTGCACTCATTGTTTCAATGAGGCGCTACATATACTCTCATCCATTCACTAAACCGCTACCCATGTACTCATCCATTCACATAGGCACTACCCATGCACTCATGCATTCACTCAGATACTAACATTGCAGTCATCCATTCACTCAGGTACTAACTATGCACTCATCCATTCACTCAGCCACTACCATTGCACTCATTCATTCACCCAGGCACTGCCCATGCACACATGCAATCACTCAGTCAATCAATCAATCAATCAATTTCACTCTATTCGGTTTTTTACATAAAATCATAAAAGTAATCTACATTATACAAAAGAGTGACCTAAAACAATGCAATCAATCAGTCAATACCCATGCACTCATCAATTCACCCAGGTACTGCTTATGCACACATATAATCACCCAGTCACTACCTTTGCACTCATTCATACACTCAGGCAGTACCCATGCACTCCTCGATTGACTCAGGCACTACCCATGCACTCATCCATTCATTCAGACACTAATCTTCCACTTATATATTCACTCATGCACTACCCATGCCCTCATCCATTCACTCAAACACTATCCTTGGACTCATCCATTTACTCAAGCAGTACCCATGCACACATCCAATCACCCAGTCACAAGCTTTGCTCTCATCCATACACTCAGTCAATACCCATGCACTGATCTATTCACCCACGTACTGCTTATGCACACATCCAATCACCCAGGCACTAGCTATGCACTCATTCAGTCACCCAGCTACTATCAATGAGGTCACCTAATTACCCAGGCACTATCCATGCACTCATGTATTCCCTCAGGGACTACCCATGAACTCATCCAATCACCCAGGCACTATTCGTGCACTCATCCATTCACTCAGGCACTAACCTTGCAGTCATCCTTTCATCTAGACGGTACCCTTGAACTCATTCTTTCAATGAGGCGCTACCCATACTCTCATCCATTCACTAAGCCGCTACCCATACTCTCATCCATTCACGTAGGCACTACCCATGCACTCATGCATTCACTCAGACACTAACCTTGCAGTCGCAAAAACAACAATTGATGGACAGAATGCAGAACAATGTCATACATTCACCCCAGTACGGAGATCTGGGCCGAAATCCATCGTTTTGTTGCTCACCATGCCATTCCAGTTTGAACCCAGCCATATGCAAATCAGTCTTGATCCTGTGCCCAATGGGAACACTCCAGCCTGAACTGCCAGGCCAGGTCCTCCCTGGACTGGAAACAAGCATCCTAGAAACGGTTTCGGGGTTTCACCCCTCATCAGCCAGGATAGCTTGACTCCAGTGGCATGGAGAGTACGGGACCCACGTCTGGGCATACCCGTCCCACTTGGGGTGACAAATGCAAAAACAACAATTGATAGACAGAATGCAGAACAATGTCATACATTCACCCCAGTACAGAGATCTGGGCCTAAATCCATCGTTTTTTTGCTCGCCGTTCCAGTTTGAACCCAGCCATATGCAAATCAGTCTTGACCCTGTGCCCAATGGGAACAGTCCAGCCCGAACTGCCAGGCCAGCATCCTAGTACCGGTTTCGGGGTTTCACCCCTCATCAGCCAGGATAGCTTGACTCCAATGACATGGAGAGTACGGGACCCACGTCTGGGCATACCCGTCCCACTCGGGCACAGGGTCAAGACTGATTTGCATATAGCTGTGTCTGAACTGGGGTGGCGAAGTGAGCTAAAGAATGATGATGGATTCAACCCAGATCTGTGACTGGGGGTGAGTGTCTGAAAAGTTTCAGCGCTCCATCCATCATCTCCTTGTGTTTGCTTTGTTCGCCCTAAGTTGGCAGGGTATGCCCAGACATGGGTCCCTTGCTCACTTTGCCACTGGATTCAAGCTAGCCTGGCTGATGAGGGCTGTTAGCCCGAAACCGGTCCCAGGATGCTTGTTTCCAGTCCAGGGAAGACATGGCTTGGCAATTCGGGCTGGACTGTTCCCATGAGGCACAGGGTCAAGACTGATTTGCATATAGCAGTGTCTGAACTGGGGTGGCGTAGTGAGCTAAAGAATGATGATAAATTCAACCCAGATCTGTGACTGGGGGTGAGTGTCTGAAAAGTTTCAGCGCTCCGTCCATCATCTCCTTGTGTTTGCTTTGTTTGCCCTAAGTTGGCAGGGTATGCCCAGACATGGGTCCCTTGCTCACTTTGCCACTGGATTCAAGCTAGCCTGGCTGATGAAAGCTGTTAGCCCGAAACCGGTCCCAGGATGCTTGTTTCCGGTGCAAAGAAGACATGGTTTGGCAATTCGGCTGGACTGTTCCCATGAGGCACAGGGTCAAGACTGATTTGCATATAGCTGTGTCTGAACTGGGGTGGCGAAGTGAGCTAAAGAATGATGATGGAACCTAGATCTGTGACTGGGGGTGAGTGTCTGAAAAGTTTCAGCGCTCCATCCATCCTCTCCTTGTGTTTGCTTTGTTCGGCCTAAGTTGGCAGGGTATGCCCAGACGTGGGTCCCTTGCTCACTTTGCCACTGGATTCATGCTAGCCTGGCTGATGAGGGCTGTCAGCCCGAAAACGGTCCCAGGATGCTTGTTTCCGGTCCAGGGAAGACATGGCTTGGCAATTCGAGCTGGACTGTTCCCATGAGGCACAGGGTCGACTGATTTGCATATAGCTGTGTCTGAACTGGGGTGGCGAAGTGAGCTAAAGAATGATGATGAATTCAACCCAGATCTGTGACTGGGGGTGAGTGTCTGAAAAGTTTCATCGCTCTGTCCATCATCTCCTTGTGTTTGCTTTGTTCGCCCTAAGTTGGCAGGGTATGCCCAGACGTGGTCCCTTGCACACTTTGCCGCTGGATTCAAGCTAGCCTGGCTGATGAGGGCTGTTAGCCTGAAACCGGTCCCAGGATGCTTGTTTCCGGTCCAGGGAAGACATGGCTTGGCAATTCGGGCTGGACTGTTCCCATGAGGCACAGGGTCAAGACTGATTTGCATATAGCTGTGTCTGAACTGGGGTGGCGAAGTGAGCTAAAGAATGATGATGGATTCAACCCAGATCTGTGACTGGGGGTGAGTGTCTGAAAAGTTTCAGCGCTCCGTCCATCATCTCCTTGTGTTTGCTTTGTTCGCCCGAAGTTGGCAGGATATGCCCAGACGTCGGTCCCTTGCTCACTTTGCCACTGGATTCAAGCTAGCCTGGCTGATGAGGGCTGTTAGCCCGAAACCGGTCCCAGGATGCTTGTTTCCGGTCCAGGGAAGACATGGCTTGGCAATTCGGGCTGGACTGTTCCCATGAGGCACAGGGTCAAGACTGATTTGCATATAGCTGTGTCTGAACTGGGGTGGCGTAGTGAGCTAAAGAATGATGATGGATTCAACCCAGATCTGTGACTGGGGGTGAGTGTCTGAAAAGTTTCAGCGCTCCGTCCATCATCACCTTGTGTTTGCTTTGTTCACCCTAAGTTGGCAGGGTATGCCCAAACGTGGGTCCCTTGCTCACTTTGCCACTGGATTCAAACTAGCCTGGCTGATGCAGGCTGTTAGCCCGAAACCGGTCCCAGGATGCTTGTTTCCAGTCCAGGGAAGACATGGCTTGGCAATTCGGGCTGGACTGTTCCCATGCGGCACAGGGTAAAGACTGATTTGCATATAGCTGTGTCTGAACTGGGGTGGCGAAGTGAGCTAAAGAATGATGATGGATTCAACCCAGATTTGTGACTGGGCGTGAGTGTCTGAAAAGTTTCAGCGCTCCGTCCATCATTTCCTTGTGTATGCTTTGTTCGCCCTAAGTTGGCAGGGTATGCCGAGACGTGGGTCCCTTGCTCACTTTGCCACTGGATTCAAGCCAGCCTGGCTGATGAGGGCTGTTAGCCCGAAACCGGTCCCAGGATGCTTGTTTCCGGTCCAGGGAAGACATGGCTTGGCAATTTAGGCTGGACTGTTCCCATGAGGCACAGGGTCAAGAATGATTTGCATATAGCTGTGTCTGAACTGGGGTAGCGAAGTGAGCTAAAGAATGATGATGGATTCAACCCAGATCTGTGACTGGGGGTGAGTGTCTGAAAAGTTTCAGCGCTCCGCCCATCATCTCCTTGTGTTTGCTTTGTTCGCCCTAAGTTGGCAGGGTATGCCCAGACGTGGGCCCCTTGCTCACTTTGCCACTGGATTCAAGCTAGCCTGGCTGATGAGGGCTGTTAGCCCGAAACCGGTCCCAGGATGCTTGTTTCCGGTGCAAAGAAGACATGGCTTGGCAATTCGGGCTGGACTGTTCCCATGAAGCACAGGGTCAAGACTGATTTGCATATAGCTGTGTCTGAACTGGGGTGGCGAAGTGAGCTAAAGAATGATGATGAATTCATCCCAGATCTGTGACTGGGGGTGAGTGTCTGAAAAGTTTGTGCGCTCCGTCCATCATCTCCTTGTGTTTGCTTTGTTCATCCTAAGTTGGCAGGGTATGCCCAGACGTGGGTCCCTTGCTCACTTTGCCACTGAATTCAAGCTAGCCTGGCTGATGAGGGCTGTTAGCCCGAAACCGGTCCCAGGATGCTTGTTTCCGGTCCAGGGAAGACATGGCTTGGCAATTGGGGCTGGACTGTTCCCATGAGGCACAGGGTCAAGACTGATTTGCATATAGCTGTGTCTGAATGGGGGTGGTGAAGTGAGCTAAAGAATGATGATGGATTCAACCCAGATCTGTGACTGGGGGTGAGTGTCTGAAAAGTTTCAGCGCTCCGTCCATCATCTCCTTGTGTTTGCTTTCACTAACCTTGCAGTCATCCATTCACTCAGGTACTAACTATGCACTCATCCATTCACTCAGGCACTACTATTGCACTCATTCATTCACCCAGGCACTGCCCATGCACACATGCAATCACTCAGTCAATCAATCAATCAATCAATTTCACTCTATTCGGTTTTTTACATAAAACCATAAAAGTAATCTAAAACAGTACATTATACAAAAGAGTGACCTAAAACAATGCAATCACTCAGTCAATACCCATGCACTCATCCATTTACCCAGGTACTGCTTATGCACACATATAATCACCCAGTCACTACCTTTGCACTCATTCATACACTCAGGCAGTACCCATGCACTCATCGATTGACTCAGGCACTACCCATGCACTCATGCATTCACCCAGGCACTACCTCTGCACTCTTACATAGTACCCATGCACTCACCCAATCACCCAGGCACTATCCATGCACTTATCCATTCACTCAGGCACTACCCATGCACTCATTAAATCACTCAGACACTACCCTTGGACTCATCCATTCAATGAGACGCTACCCATGCACTCATCCAATCACTCAGGTGCTACTCTTGTACTTCTCTAGTCACCCAGGCACTACCCATGCACTCATCCATTCATTCAGACACTAATCTTCCACTCATATATTCACTCATGCACTACCAATGCACTCATCCATTTACTTACATACTACCCATGCACTCAACCAATCACCCAGGCACTATCCATGCACATATCCATTCACTCAGGCACTACCCATGCCCTCATCCATTCACTCAAACACTATCCTTGGACTCATCCATTTACTCAGGCAGTACCCATGCACACATCCAATCACCCAGTCACAAGCTTTGCTCTCATCCGTACACTCAGTCAATACCCATGCACTCATTCATTCACCCACGTACTGCTTATGCACATATACAATCACCCAGTCACTACCTTTGCACTCATTCATTCACTCAGGCAGTACCAATGCACTCATCAATTGATTCAGGCACTACCCATGCACTCATGCATTCACCCAGGCACTACCTCTGCACTCATCCATTCACTCAGAAACTACCCTTGCACTCATCTATTCACTCATGCACTACACATGCACTCATCCATTCACCCAGGCACTATCCATGCACTTATCCATTCACTCAGGCACTACCCATGCACTCATCTAATCGCTCAGACATTACCCATGGACTCATCCATTCAATGAGATGCTACTCATGCACTCATCCATTCACTAAGCCGCTAACCCTGGTCTCATCCATTCACACAGACACTACCCATGCAGTCATGCATTCACTCAGACACTAACCTTGAACTCATCCATTCACTCAGCTACTACCCATGCACTCATCTAATCACTCAGCCACTACCATTGCTCTCATTCATTCACCCAGGTACTGCCCATGCTCACATGCAATTACTTAGTCAATACCCTTGCACGCATCCATAAACCCAGACACTGTCCATGCACACAGGGTCTGTATGGGTCAGTGATTATATGTAAGCATTTGTATGAATAAGTGAGTGGGTATGTGTATAACTTTATAGGTGAGTAAATGGCTAAATGATTGACTCTGTAGGTGAGTGAGTAGGTGTGTGATTAGCTCTATGAGTGACTGACAGTGTGTGAGTGGCTATATGGCTGTATAAGTGGATATATGAGTTGCTGTATGGGTGACTGAGTGGATGTGTGTGTAGACCTATGAATCAGTGAGTGGGTATGTACGTACTGCTATGGGTGTGTCAATGGTTTTGAGAATGGTGGTGTGGAAGTTGGAGTGGGTGTTTGAATTGTTACATGGAGGTGTGAGTGGCTGCGTCAGAGATTCTGTGGATGATGTCATCAGTGATGTCATTTGAGATGTCATCAGTGATGACACTGACATGTCATGAGTGATGTAATATGTGAGGTCATAAGCAGTGCATTGCGGGTGCGCGAGTTATAGTTAGCTCAGCTAACTATAACGGCTGAATTCTCTGGTTTTGTGCGAGTGAAATGTCAGCCTAACTATAACGTCCCTGCAACCTTTGGTTTTTTCCATGAATTTCTAAGGTTTTTTAACTGCTAATTCCTAACTATAACGTCCCTGAAACCTGTGTTTTTTTCAGTGAATTTCTAAGGTTTTTTAAATGCTAATTCCTAACTATAACGTCCCTGAAATCTTTGTTTTTTCCAGTGAATATATATATATATATATATATATATATATATATATATATATATATATATATATATATATATATCTATTATACTGGCGGTCGCCAGTAGATAGTTATAGTTACAACCTATTATCCATAGGAAATCCGCGACATTCTATTTGAAATAACTCTCTTGCCGGTTGACGTATCTTCGCGAAATTTTCAAACTTTGTGGCCCGCTCCGGTCCGCTCCTACCCTGAAAGTCTCGGGGATTCGTCAAGCGGGGCCGAGAAAAAGGGGGTCCCAAAACGTGTTTTCCCCATGCACTTTTCCATAGGAAACTTTAGACACGGCTACAGCCCGAACTGCTGAACGGAATTAAACCAAATTTGGCAAAGAGGTAGTTCTTGGTTCAGAAAGAACCCTTTTGTTAAATGGTGTAAATCCGTTCAGTAGTTGCTGAGAAAATGAAAAGTAAAAAGTTAGTGATATCTATGGCCGAGTAGGGTCCGCGTACCCTCAGCGCACCCTGCGCGCACCGTCCCGATCACGAGCTGCATGTTAATTGGCTGTCAGCTGGCTGTCAACATTCCGATTCAGGAAATGTTGGCAGCCATTTTGTCCTCGGTAGAACCGAGGACAGAAACAAGTGCGCAAAGCGCACAAAGGGGGCAGGGTAGAAACACCCTGACCCCTAGGTTTGCTCAGGGGTCCCACAAGGACCCCATGGGCAAAAAAATAAAATTTTTAAATCGGCAGGATGCGCTCAGGGTGCGCGAATCCTGCCGAAGAAAATCGAGCGCGGTCTCCGCGCTTCGATAGTATTTTGCCCCGGGTGGCCCAAGTCCCGGGGGCATGGTGGGGGTTTAATTTTATGTGTGGGGGGCCTCAAGGGCCCCCGAAGCCCCGAGGACCGCCACCCCCGGGGCTTTTTTAAAAATGGTGCGGGAGGGCTCTGAGCCTCCCGCAGCCCCGGGACCACCACCTCCCCGGGCTTTTTTTATTAATTGAGTAACCTGTGTGGGGGCTCCAGCCCCCCACACGCCCCGGGACCGCCACCTCCCCGGGGCACTAACAAATTAAAATGGGGGTCTGTTTTGGACCCCCGAAGCCCCAGGGACCACCACCTCCCGGGGCTGTGCTGATGTAGGGAGGGGGCCGCGCGGCCCCCTCCTGGAGCCCCTGATGGCCCTGGGGACTGCCACCCCCAGGGCCGGCTCCTGCAGTGTCCCGGGTGCCTACCCCGGGACACTGTAGTTTGCTATGGCAGGACGGGAGCCTCGCGGCTCCCGTCCTGCCATAGCAAACTGCTTTGGATATTGGAAGAGAGAGCAGGAAACCTGCTCTCTCTTCCAATATCCAAAGCACATTGCTTTTCCACATGGGGAGCAGCATGTCAGCTGCTCCCCATGTGGAACAGCAATGGCGGCTCCCAAGGGACGTGGGAGCCGGCGGGACTGTGGGGGATTGGGGACCCCCACAGTCCCCAACGGAGAGGAGCCAGCCCCGGGGATGGGGTCCCGGGGCAAGTAGTGGCCCAGGAGGGAGGCCACGCGGCCCCCTCCCCAAAAAAGAAAAAAAAAAATGGAAAGGCCGGCCCGGGGATGGGGTCCCGGGGCCTTAAGTGGCCTGAGGAGGGGGCCACGCAGCCCCCTCCCAAGAAAATAAAAAGGCCATGCCCGGGGGATGGGGTCCCGGGGCCAATACAGGCCCAGGGAAGGGGGGCCACGCGGCCCCTTTCCCGTTTTTTTTTTAAATTAAATTAAAAAAGGGGTAAGGCCCTGGGGGATGGGGTCCCCAGGGCCCAAAAACAGGGAAAAAGGAAGGGGGCCACACAGCCCCCCTTCAGAGGACAAAAAATAAAATAAAAAAAAACGATCGGGCCCGCAGGCCCCGCCCCTTCCTTCACCACTCTGCAAACGCGCCTCTGGCGCGCTTGCAGAGGGGGAACAATTCCCCTTGAATACTGGGGGTCCCTGGGGGCCAACTAGCCCACCAGGAACCTCCAATATGCGCCAGGGGTTGCGTTGCAGAGACTGTAGAGAGGCCACACCCCTTTTACACCTCTCTGCAACGCAGCTCTGTGGCGCTTTTGGAGGTATATGGTGGGCTAGTTGGACTCCGGGGACCCTCAGGATTCAAGGGGACTTAATCCCCAGCTTAAAACGCGCCACGGGCGCGTTTGCACAGTGGTGAAGGGAGGGGCGGGGCTTCAGGTGACATGTGTGCAAACAGGCCCCGTGGCGCGTTTTAAGATGGGGAATTAAATCCCCTTCAATCCTGAGGGTCCCTGGGGGCCAACTAGCCCAACAGGTACATCCAGAAAGCGCCACAGAGCTGCGTTGCAGAGAGGTGTAAAAGGGTGTGGCCTCTCTACACGTCTCTGCAACGCAGCCCCTGGCGCATATTGGAGGTTCCTGGTGGGCTAGTTGGCCCCTAGGGACCCTCAGGATTCAAGGGGACTTAATCCCCAACTTAAAAACGCGCCACGGGGCGCGTTTGCACAGATGTCACCTCAGGCCCCGCCCCTCCCTTCACCATTGTGCAAATATTCTTCTAAAATCATCCAAAATACGAATTCCGATTTACTCACCTGTTATCAGGAGAGACCTCAGTGCTGTATCTTTCAGCCCAGTACTGGTCCTGAAAAGTAATTTTAACCGTACTTACCAGTAACTTGAATTTCCTTCCATAGGCTAACATTGACTGGTTTCACTTGGAAATTCTTCTAAGTGTGGAGTTTTGGAACTTTAAAATATTCCTCTAAAATCAGCCGAAATACGAATTCCAATTTACTCACCTGTTATCAGGAGAGACCTCAGTGCTGTATCTTTCAGCCCAGTACTGATCCTCAAAAGTAATTTTAACCGTACTTACCAGTAACTTGAATTTCCTTCCATAGGATATCATTGCCTGCTTTTTGCTGAAAAAGTTTCTAAGTGTTGATTTTTGAAACATACAAATATTCCTCTAAAATCAGCCGAAATACGAATTCCGATTTACTCACCTGTTATAAGGAGAGACCTCAGTGCTGTATCTTTCAGCCCAGTACTGGTCCTGAAAAGTAATTTTAACCGTACTTACCAGTAACTTGAATTTCCTTCCATAGGCTAACATTGACTGGTTTCACTTGGAAATTCTTCTAAGTGTGGAGTTTTGGAACTTTAAAATATTCCTCTAAAATCAGCCGAAATACGAATTCCGATTTACTCACCTGTTATCAGGAGAGACCTCAGTGCTGCATCTTTCAGCCCAGTACTAATCCTGAAAAGTAATTTTAACCGTACTTACCAGTAACTTATATTTTCTTCCATAGGAATCCATTGTCTGGTTTTCAGCAAAAAGTTTCAAAGTGTTGATTTTTACAAACTACTAATATTCCTTAAAAATCACCTGTATGACTTAAACGCATTCTTTCAACTGTTTACAGGAGATGCACCAGTGCTGGATCCAGGATCCAACACTGAGTAAGAAAAAGTAACGATAACAGTTTTTACCTGCTAAGTGAATTTCCTTCCATAGGATAACATTGGTGATTCTATGAGAAAAAGTTTCTAAGTGTCAACTTTTAAAATACAATAATATTCCTTAAAAATCACGACTGTAACCAAAACGCTTTTACTCAACTGTTTACAGGAGATGTACCAGGACTGAATCTAGGATCCAGTCCTGTGGTTAGAAAAGTAATCCATAAAGTAACTAATTGCATTTAACTAGAAATTCACATTGAGCTGAATGTTGCATTGTGTTTGAAAATGTGTTGCCCATTGCAACAACTGTAACTACTGTACTTAAAAGTCTATTGCCTATGTGCAAAGTATTTAAACTAAAGTAATTCATTCTGAGAAAGTATTTTTTGTAATGTAATGTATAATGTAATTACAATGTAATTTAAAAAATAAAATCTGTAAAAAAAATGTTTCTAAAAATGTAGTAAATCAGTATGAAAAAAATTAGTATAACAATTAATACATTTAAAAATTGTCATTTACAAAACCTTTGAAATTCACTGAAAAAACCGTAGGTTTCAGGCACGTTATAGTTAGAAATTAGCATTTAAAAAACCTTTGAAATTCACTGAAAAAACCATAGGTTTCAGACACGTTATAGTTACAAATTAGCATTTAAAAAACCTTTGAAATTCACTGAAAAACCATAGGTTTCAGACACGTTATAGTTACAAATTAGCATTTAAAAACCTTTGAAATTCACTGAAAAAACCATAGGTTTTAGGGACAGTTATAGTTACTTGGACATTGCACTCGTACAAAACCCGTGAAATTCCCCGTTATAGTTAGTTCAGCTAACTATAACTCGCGCCCCTGCAATGCACTGCTGATGACGTCACATATTACATCACTCATGACATGGTCAGTGACATCACTGATGACATCACTGATGACATCTCAAATGACATCACTGATGACATCATCCACGTGATAATCTGATGCACCTCCTCACACCCTAATATAATCTTTGATACACCCACTCTAAATTACAGACTGCCATTCACAAAACCATAGACACTCCAACACCAATAACTACATACCCACTCACTGATTCTTAGGTCTACACACACACATCCACTCACTCACCCGTACAGTCACTCATACTTACGGTCACTCAGTACAGGACTATCATATGCACTCTTACTCCTATATAGACACTCAAACAACGCCACTCATCCATAGAGATACTCAGACACCTAGTCAGTCATGCAAATAATTAAACACACTGCCATTTACTCACCTATACAGTTATACACACACCAGCTCACTTACTCATACAAATAGTAGCACATTGTTACGCTCTTATACAATCACTGATACAAGCACACACTCATCCATACAGCCACTATCACAATCACTCACTCTTGCTTATAGCTATTTATATACTCCAACACACATATATACTGCCTTTCACATATGTAGTTACTCACACATGTACCACTGGGACATAACATTCACTCACTAACACACTCTTACACACACTTACCCACCCATACAGTCTATCACAGATGCACTCTTGAAACCATCCACCCAGTGAATCACCCACTCACACATCTATGCACAGAGTTGCACACACCCCTCCCACACAAACACTCAGGCACCCATACAGATACTCAGACAAGCATTCAATAACTCATATAGACACTCATTTAGCTATTCACAAACACATGCAGCCACTTACACAGCAACAGACAGACGGATACAGACATTCACCCAGTTTAGTCACTAACCCATGCATTCAGTAAGATACGTTAAATCACTCACTTATAGAGTCAGTCACGCACCTACTAAATCATCCATACAGACACTTACACACCCACTCATTCTTCAATACGTCTTTTCCTATATATATTAAAAATATTTAAACTTTACAGAAACACACAGTCACTGGATGATGTCATCAGTGATGTCATTTGAGATGTCATCAGTGATGTCATCAGTGATGTCACTGACCATGTCATGAGTGATGTAATATGTGACGTCATCAGCAGTGCATTGCGGGACCACGAGTTATAGTTAGCTGAACTAACTATAACGGGGAATTTCACGGGTTTTGTACGAGTGCAATGTCCAAGTAACTATAACTGTCCCTAAAACCTATGGTTTTTTCTGTGAATATATATATATATATATATATATACATATATATATATATATATATATATATCCACAAAAAGAAAGGTTGCCCATTCAGAAGAGCCCAAAACAAGGTAAATATTGCTTTTCTTCTTTATCCTTTATTAAGAAACTGCTGCATGGGATTGGAAGACATCACAGCATACATGTCAGCCTTACGCGTTTCGGGCAATGCCCTTTGTCAAAGGCTATATCCATCTGCAACAGCACAGCGTAATCAACATTTAAATACACTCGTGGTACCCACCCATGTGGGTGTGGCTGTTTGCACATTCCCTTGGTACCTGAAGTCATTGTTCCTTAAGTGAGGCGCTGTGTAATTGCCCGAAACGCGTAAGGCTGATATGTATGCTGTGATGTCTTCCAATCCCATGCGGCAGTTTCTTAATAAAAGATAAGAAGAAAAGCAATATTTACCTTGTTTTGGGCTCTTCTGAGTGGGCAACCTTTCTTTTTGTGGATGAATTTACGGCCGGTCCGGTCATGGAGGAAGCCCAGCCGCTGGTGCGGACCTGTAGTGACGCCAACCGGCGGACGCTAGTTTGCAGGACAAGGAGCTTTTAAGAGACTATAAGAGGTCAGCGTGGGGCATTGGAACCTGTCAGAGCAACCCACCGGGGTTTTTAATTTTCGTCTAATGTTGCATTACACAGCGCCTAACTTGAGGAACAATGACTTCAGGTACCAAGGGGCTGTGCGAACAGCCACACCCACATGGGTGGGTACCACAAGTGTATTTAAATGTTGATTATGCTGTGCTGTTGCAGATGGATATAGCCTTTGACAAAGGGCGTTGCCCGAAACGCGTAAGGCTGACATGTATGCTGTGATGTCTTCCAATCACATGCAGCAGTTTCTTAATAAAGGATAAAGAAGAAAAGCAATAATTACCTTGTTTTGGGCTCTTCTGAATGGGTAACCTTTCTTTTTGTGGATATATATATATATATATATATATATATATATACATGGAAGCTCCTTTTCTTCAACTTATGAAAGAAAACAACACTCAGGGGTGCAGTTGCTTTCAATTTAATAGCAACGCAACAGCAAACAACTGTTGTTTGCTGTTGCGTTGCTATTAAATTGAAAGCAACTGCCCCCGTGAGTGCTGTTTTCTTTCATAAGTTGAAGAAAAGGAGCTTTCATTAAAATTCGGGGGCACACCCCCGCGACATCAGCACCCGCTCGAAAGTGCTCCGTGCATGGTGTTTTCGGAGCAAATATATATATACATACAAACATATATATATATATTTTTTTTAATATATATATATATATTGGGGAATTTAGGGCCCCCTCACTCCCTCTCAATTTCACCCGTATTGGCTGGGCACTTCGTAGCCTTCCTATACGTCCTCCCTTCATTTCCCAAAGCTCAAATGGCACAGTACTTTGCAAATTTTCAAGAGTCTCACATCACTCAAGAGAGAGAAAATTTCTCACTTTCAATAGATGCATCAGTTTAAAATGCGCATCAGGGTCTCTTATCTTTAAGAACACACCTTCGGGCTACAATGCACAATACTGTTCAATTTACATAGGATATCTCTTCCCAACAGATTTACAGGGCTGGCATGACTGATCAAAAATTCACGTTGTTCTGTATTGAAGGCGCCTCAAGCAGCAACCCGACCCTCACAGTACAAACACCAGTGCAGGAATTTAGTTTTTTACGGCTAGAACGGGTAATGAGCCTTCGTCCCCGGCCAAACCGGCCGGAAAACACAAGCAAAGGAAAAAATCAAACAGGAGAAGGCGTAAAGACAGGCGATGGGGCAAAAGAGGCGCCAAGAACAACAAACACAGCGTACAGAAGGAACAGACGGAGGTAGAAATACCTATGGACACTGAAAACACAGTTATAAACCTTTCTTCAATGGCGCTGACCTCAGAAGAGCAATGTATTCTATCGCGTGGATTGACATTTTGCACTAAATCTAATTTTGACTATACTCAAACCCGCATAGATTTTTATCAATTCATGCGCAAACTTAAATTGCAAAAATATTATTTTAACACAAACAAATTTGGGTGTGACCAGGCTATGGAGCAGGATAATGTAGAAGACCTATGTGTGGCAGACATGAGCCTTCTGACAGACCTGGTGCAATTAGAATGTGATACAAACCAACTTCCTATATCTGAACAAGATGCTGCACTCAGATCAGATCTAGACATTTATCAAAGTGTCAGGACACCATTCAGACCCAAGTCAGTGTTCACACCTATGATGCCCAAAGACAATTTAGACATTTTTGCAGAGAACGTGATTAAGGACCTTAAAAGATTGGCAACTTTCAGCAGCTTTGATTATGTCAAAAACAATCCAAACCAAAGGGTGGCATATGACAAACTGATTCACAAACTACAACAACGTCAAGACATTGTAGTAAGATGGTCTGACAAAGGGGGCAATATAGTCCTGTGGCCCCTAGACAAATATAACCAGGAAGCACACTTACAGCTTCAAGATAGAGACTGCTACACACGTATCAGTAACACCATTATCCTTGGAATAAAAGAACGAATCCATGCGGAACTGTACAAATGGCGAGGACTTGGACTTATCTCTAAATACGAACTGGGCTTCCTTAAAAATGATTACCCGATGATACCGCAACTATACCTCATCCCCAAGATCCACAAAAACCCTGTATGCCCGCCGGGCAGACCAATCATATCTGCAATTGGGGGTCTTTTTGAACACACGTCCAGCTACATAGATTATTTTTTACAGCCCTTTGTACAAGAACTCCCGGCTTACATAAAAGACACTGGGGACTTTCTGAAGAAGATCTATAATCGTAATTGGAGTGACAATTTTGTACTAATGACACTTGATGTACAGACTCTCTATACCAGTATCAGACATAGGGATGGTCTCAATGCACTTAGACACTATCTGGGAAAACGACCGATCAGCCTACACCAACATACCATGATGCTACTCCAAATGGCCGAATGGTGTCTTGAAAACAATATATTCTTGTTTGATAGACTACATTACAAACAGATACAGGGGACAGCCATGGGTACTTGCTTCGCCCCCAGCTATGCCAATTTGCATATGGGCTGGTGGGAGGAGCAAGTACTCATGATGGAACACAAAGAAATTATGACTAACAATGTGAATCTGTATGTGAGGTATATTGATGATATCTTTATCTTGTGGCAAGGGTCCGAGGCAAATGCAAAAGAATTCGCTAAAGTAATTAACAACAACAACCTCAATTTAACCTTCACATGTACTATCAGCAAGGAATCGATTCACTTCCTTGATCTTGAGATCTACATTGAGGGCAATAACGTCCAATCCCGCACATACAGAAAGCCCACATCTGGAAATGCCATCCTCCACGCTGGCAGCTTCCACCCCACTAACCTCAAGGAGAGCATACCGTATGCAGAATGCCTTAGAATGATGCGTAACTGTAGCACTCAGGAGGGGCTATGAGACTCTAAAAAGGGCCTCTTTGATAGACTTAGACGCAGAGGTTATAATGAAAAAACATTATCTAATGCTGAGAAAAAGTGTGTGAGTACTAAGAGGGAGAATCTATTATTCTCCATTAGAAAGGACCCCAAGTGTAAGGAACATTTCCACAATGGCACCCCAAGATTAATAACAGGGTATAATGCATACCACACTAATCTCAGGAAAATACTACAGAGACACTGGCGTATTGTTAGCTGTGACCCAGTCATTGGCCCAACCTGTAATAAACTCCCCCAGATCACATATAGAAGAGCCAAATCTATGCGCCAGGAACTTGTGAAAAGTGCCCCAACTCTTGAAAAAGGAACTAACTGGCTGAAACCCCAGAAGGGGTTTTTCAAATGCTATAAATGCAAAGCATGCAAACACGGGATTAACACCAAGTCAGTTCCACTGCCGTTCAGGAAAACTCCTTTTGAAATCCGCGGCTGTTTTACATGCAAAACGGATTTCGCTGTGTATGTCTTACAGTGTTCATGCGCCAAGCAATATGTAGGGAGCACAATACACCCTGTGCATGTGAGAATACTGCAGCACCTTAGAGCAATTTCCAACGATGACCATGCCTACCCCGTGGCACGACACATTAACACCAGCCACGCAGGGAGATCGCAAGAACTTTCCTTTTTTGTGATAGACAGTGTCCCCAAAAACATCAGAGGGGGCAATAAGCAGCTATCACTCAGAAGATTGGAGTCCAAATATATAATTCTGTTGGACTCCAAAATCCCTCAAGGGTTGAATGCTGATGAAGCCCTAAATGTACACCTGTAATCCTCATATGCCGCTTGTCCCGCCCTCTTCTTCTTCCCCTCCTGTAGCGTTAGGTCTTTGCACACTTTAATTTTATCCTTTTTTCTTTTAATTATTTAGTTATGTAGCACACCCCTTCTGTCACCACAGCGAGCTTGGAGCGATGCCCCCCTTGCTTTATCGTCATAAGTAGATTCACTTTCCCACTTGGGCATCACACCTCAGCGAGTACTCTCTCCTGTGCCATAATTATAGAGAGTCTGGGTCTAGGAAGAAGCCCAATTGGGCACCATCTTTCAATAGAATATCATCACAAGTGGATTAATTGGCCCATGTGGGCGTTACCCCACAGTGTTCACTCCTTCTTGTGTTATATTTATAGAGAGTCTGGGTTCAGGACCAAAGCCCACTTGGGCAGTATCTCACTTACCTACTGACACCCATAACTCTTTTCCTTTTGTCTACAACGCAATCACACTTAGGCGCAGACATTACCTAAATTTCACAACCGAGACGTGACTCGACTTATATAGATACAAACCCTTTGGGTATGGACCTATATGATGACACAAATAAATTGAGTAGTACATACAGCACGCTGCAACTCTTCTCTGTCTACACACAACTTAGCTCAATTAAAGCGTCATTTTGCTAGTTCTCCTTGCTTGCTGTCAGTGAATAGGTTAAACACTCACTTATTTGCAATCAAATATATAGCTATTTAGCTGTGTGTTATGTTAAATGTGATGGTAAATTAATACCCCTTAACCGACATTGTTTGTGTTTAAAAATAAGGAAAAGTTCTTTTTGCACCGTCATTGCATTTACAGAATATGTTTTCTGTTTCTATTATACAGAAGTGGTTACTATGGCAACTGCCTTAAGTGTGCTATACCAATTAGTGTATATATATGTGCAATCATGAGTTACCTGGCGTAGTGAGCAAGGCGGTCCGCCGCAGAAACGCGTCTGGGTTTTCTTTTGGAATAAAACCATTTCGTGATATACTCCCACGGTGTCAGCGCCTGTGTATCGTCGCTATACAGGATTGGAACTATATATATATATATATATATATACATGAAAGCTCCTTTTCTTCAACTTATGAAAGAAAACAACACTCAGGGGTGCAGTTGGTTTCAATTTAATAGCAACGCAACAGCAAACAACTGTTGTTTGCTGTTGCGTTGCTATTAAATTGAAAGCAACTGCCCCCGTGAGTGCTGTTTTCTTTCATAAGTTGAAGAAAAGGAGCTTTCATTAAAATTCGGGGGCACACCCCTGCGACATCAGCACCCGCTCGAAAGTGCTCCGTGCATGGTGTTTTCGGAGCAAATATATATATATATATCCATACATACATATATATATATTTTTTTTAAATATATATATATATATATTGGGGAATTTAGGGTCCCCTCACTCCCTCTCAATTTTACCCGTATTGGCTGGGCACTTCGTAGCCTTCCTATACGTCCTCCCTTCATTTCCCAAAGCTCGAATGGCACAGTACTTTGCAAATTTTCAAGAGTCTCACATCACTCAAGAGAGAGAAAACTTCTCACTTTCAATAGATGCATCAGTTTAAAATGCGCATCAGGGTCTCTTATCTTTAAGAACACACCTTCGGGGCTACAATGCACAATACTGTTCAATTTACATAGGATATCTCTTCCCAACAGATTTACAGGGCTGGCATGACTGATCAAAAATTCACGTTGTTCTGTATTAGGACATATAGTTACAGAGACAGGGGCAGAAACTGGATGATTAATGGCAGTATTTGAAATACCGACTGCTTGCACCATTTTTCCTGCGAGAGGTAACTGGGTAACTTCTGTTGGTCTAGAGGAAGATCAAGCAGCCCCAGCATTAACTAGGACATTCACAAAGTATCAATTTACCTTACCCTGTACCCAAGGACCTACCTGATAAACTGAAAGCATAGTAGCTTGCAAGCAGTCATCACCTCCAGGGAAGCCCTTTTGTGCATAGCTCTGTCGTAACCCCTGTAGTTGCGACAAAATGGGAAAATGCATCACTCAATACAGACATTGGCTGGTTTGAAGGAATTATGGTCAGGTAATGATTTGGTGGAAAAAACTAGGTCGGAAAACAATTCAAAGGGCAGGAGCAGTAGGTTGGGTCGGGGTAGTTAACATCCTAGGATATTTGATACTCTTCCTGGCATCCTCCTTTGTCACATCAGGGCACTTGTTCTTCCAGTGCCCAAGCTTTCCACACTTAAAGTAAGTATTTGGTTGATTTTCGATGTCACCCATCCCCTTCCTCTCCCACCTCTACCCTTCCGCCCAGCAGCTCTTGATAGTCCCTATACCTCCACCACCTGTGGGGACAAGGAGCATTGCTGAACAAATTCAGTTTGTACCATTACTAGTTTATCTTTGCCTTTCTTTTATTTCCAATCAAGACATTCACTACAATACCATGATCATGCTAACCTTTCTTCAATTGCTTTAGGTTGCCAACACCTCATAGACTGTTGTACCAGGGTACTAATATCAGGTTCTAGGCCCAATACCAAGGCTGACACTTGTGCTGGCATCCCACTCCCACTTCTATTACACTATATTGTTTATACACCTGTATCAATCTCTCATAATCAGCATGTATACTTTCATCTTTTTGACAGTCTGTTTAATCTTGGACCAATGTACACATTGTACTGGTACCTTTTTCCTCAACTAACCCGTTATCTCCTTGTACGTATCCATCACTACCAGCAAAGGCTCATATTTTGGAGTTGCCCATGTGGGCTCTGCCTCTGGCCACCTCACTGCCACCTTACAAGTGCCCCACAGATCATTCAGCACCACAGTGGAAAACAAAGCAACCAGATCTACCCACAAAAACTTGGACAATTTCACCATTCTCTCTGCTTTCATGTACCACTTCTTAGGAGCTTCCCGCAGATTCAGAAAGTCCTTAGTGAAAGACCACAGATCACATCTAGTTCAGGGCTCATAAATATGCAAAGGCTGCCAATCTTGTCCTGGAACTTCCCTTAACAGGTATCCTCGGATGATATCGGCTGATCCTCTGGTGCGTTTATACTCTGCTGTTTCTTCTATCCTTCAATATCCTCCCAATTCTTCAATTCAACTTCATTCAAATGCAATTTATGTGACGTACAAATTCTTTTCTTTTGCAAATCTTCTTCCATTTCACCTGCCACTGTAAGAATTTAGTGGTATGCTGCCCTTGCTCGACCACTGGCTTGTAGCATCAGTTTGATGAATTCATTCCCATGCAACCCATCCCATGCCAGCCCTCCTTCTCACTATCTGATGTAAAACTCCAAGGGTTTTCCCTTTTCCTCTGGTAACTTTTTAGGCTGCTTTCTAGGCACATACGGGAAGGCTGGCAAACATTCGACAAACCTTCCGAAAGACAATCTATATCATCCTCTGCTTCCGATGGGGCTGAAAGAACCACAAGGAAGAGTAAAGTTCAGTCTCCTTTGCAACTTTCTCTTGACAGTATTCGCTTTGCTGTTATAATGCCTCTTTTTTCCTTCCCACAATACCTTAAAGACCTGTTCATTTACCTTAATTTCATTTGCGTTGCCCATGACTTGCTGCTCCCAGTCATTAAGTGCCTCCACCTTTGCAGGTTGGGGTGAATTATTTTGCTCATTCATAAACCTCTGCAAATAATTCAAATGTTTCAATTCCAAATAAGCATTTTATTGAAATTGCAAATTTGGGCACATTTTCATGAGCTCATGCCGTTCTTTCAATAACAAACATGAATACATTCTAACCTTTATCAACATTTCACGTGCCTACGTTCCTTTGGGGTGGCTGTGCCTCATTTAACTTACCCTTACTGTTAGACTTATCCATGGCTTCAAATGAGGCTGCTAACACTCTTTCACCTCCATATCTCACCTGGGAAATTTCCCAATGCCATGCCTCTCCATTCTGCACTCACATTCCCTACTTCTAAAGGTAAGACCTGGCACAGTTCACCAATTTCCTTTTGCCTGTGAGTTATCCTTGGTAAGGAGAAGGTTCTAAATCACACCTGCAAATTACCTCTTTCCGACACTCACCCCTGAGTGCCTTTTTCCTTCGGTATACTCATTCATACACCTGAGGAGGAGCCAACCCCTTCTCTTAGACTCACACATATAGCAAGAGGAGAATAAGTCCATCCTTTTAGTGTTCCATGAAATGATGTTTCCACGGCGGAGGGGAGGGAAAACCCTGGCATTACTTTTTTTCCTCACAGGCAACCTGGCTGCATTCTATTGATCCGTTAACCTTTACGCTTCATGCCCCACTGTTTTCCTGCATTGTTTTCAAAGAAGTATTACGATTACGTGCATTCCACTTATCAATGCAGAAAAGTCGGGGCCACAAACAAAGGTCAGTAATTTAGTGGAATATCCCTCGGTTGGCATGTCTTCACATCTGTCGGGATCTCTGTGGCTTGACTACGGCAGACCTCTGATCTGGCAAAAAGTGTTGACCATGTGGCTGCACTTCTCCAACAGACTGTAAAAATCCAGTTCAATAAATACTGTTATGGAGGAGATCCTCTGATAGCAAAGCATTTATTTCAGCTGAAAGATCACCTTAGGCCAGCCTCAGCTACTGCATGTCTAACAGTTCACCACTCAGCATGGGCAGATACACCCTTCTCATGCAATGGACATGTCCAGAAAAACAATAAGTATTCATTAGCAATGGGTGATAGCTCATCCTGGCACAGTTGATAAGACTAACAAAAAAGAAACATTCTTCCTAACAATGGATTCAATCTTGAAAAGCAACTACAAGTCTGAGAACAGAGCACTGTAGGCATCCTCCCTAATAATTCTCACAACACTGATAAGTCGAGCTCTGCAAATACCGTTTGACGATTTCTAATGTTAACCCTGCTGTGTGCTCCTGTACTGTGGTGGTGCGGGCACGTGATCTAACCAAGATGGAGTTGGACAGGTCCCTAATATGTGGCCTAGATGTTCAGACTTGTGTTGATAGCATGGGGTAAAATCATGGATGATGCAGTGAACTTCTCAAAATGAGAGGAAGGGACAATCAAGAGTTTCAAATTGTGCTATCTAAAACTGCTAGTGTGTATGTGAAGTCAAATTAAATTACTCAAATATGATCAAAGCCTTATCTGAGAAAGAGTGCTAATCTGTTGTAAGAGTACATAGCAAAAGTGAAAAGTGGCAGAATCTAAGTTTGCACCTGTTACAAATTTGAAAAATGATACGAGAAAGAACAAACCAACACAGTGGCTCGGCTCACCACTGTACACAAAACCACACAAAAAAGAGGAACTGTCTGCTGTACTCAAGAGTAGCTATGTAAAAGTACAACAACCCTATACTTTGTAATATATAGATCTTCAAGAGGTTGGATCTAAAAAAAACAAAGGCTTAATATAAATGTTGCTTTTATGTATTACTATGCATTTGTACGTTGTCATGTTTTATATGAAGTGCTTTTCTCACTGTAGTTTCTTGGCGCTACTGAGTAAGAGGAGTTACAGAATACTTTCAAGAGGGGGCTATGATATACTGTAGAATGAATGGCGACACTTTAAGGACTTCTATGTAGCTTAGAAAGTTGGGCTATTTTCTTATGGAAAGCAGTAAAGTATTCCTGAATCTTTTTAAGCCATGAAAATTCCTCAGTTCACTTTTGATTTAGCAGGAGTATAGCAACTGCCTGATCTAAGAGCATGTCCGTGTTAATAAAAGATTAATTTGAAAGCCATAAAGCTGGGAGATTTATTACAAGTGGTACTGAGCAATCACTATGGATTTAAACAGGGATATTTTCCTATCTGGGAGCCAGGATTCATGGACCTTCATTTAAAAACAAATACACACACAGATGGCCTTAATAAATATATTACCATTTTAATTTTAAGCTCTCACCTATGATAGCGCATGCGCTGTCGCTTGTGAGGCATTTTATTACTTTATTACCTTGCTTTTCTTTAATCAGCGCATGCCAGCTTCACTTGTTCTTCATGTGTTTGTCCCTCCCGTGGATTATGGCTGAAGTATTGCTTTCTGCTGGCCTTGGAACTCTGTGCACTTTACCACTATTAACCAGTGCTAAAGTGCTCGTGCTCTCTCCTCTAAACATGACAATATTGACTTATCCCCAATTGACATATTTAATTTACTTATAGAACCTTGGTAAAGTGGTACTACATGTAGCCAGGGCCTGTAAATTAAATGCTACTAGTGGGCCTGCAGCACTGGTTGCACCACCCACTTAAATAGCCCTTTAAACATGTCTCAGGCCTGCCATTGCTGAGCATGTTTTTTAATACATGTAAGTCACCCGTAGGGAAGGCCTTGGCCATCCCAGAGGGCAGGGTTCAATGTATTTAAAAGGTAGGACAGGTACTTTACGTTTTGCATGTCCTTGTAGTAAAAAACTCTTAAATTCATTTTTCACTACTGCAATGCCTATCTTTCCCCGTAGGATAACATTGGAGTTGCCTTCTTACATTTTCTAAGTGTAATTTCCAAATAGGAAGAGATAACCAGTTCATGTTTGGTGGCTCTGGAATCATAATTTAAAACCCTAACTTATGGTAAAGTTAGATTTTAAACTGCATTCCGAAAATGCCACTTTTAGAAAGTTGTCATTTTCTTGCCTTAGCCATTTAGTGCCTGTAGCCTGCCTCTGGTCACGTGATGGGGTGCAGCTGACAGTTGAGCTTTGTGTATTACTCCTAGACAGCTTAGGTGTGCCTGGTCGGGCCAACACTGGCAAGATGGGAGGGAGGAGCTGGGCATAGCCCCACTTACACCTGAATAGGCTGTGTCCTGCCTCCACACAAAGGGATGCATTCCCCCTGTAGTTAATCTGGAGCCAGGGCAGGAAAGGCAGGTTGCCTGGGGACTTCAAAAAGGAACCTCTAGAAGCTTCTCCGCCACTTCAAAGGCACACTGTGTATAAATACTGGACCTCAGACACCACCAATTTAAAACACATCTGGACTTGTGGATACTCTGCCAAGAAGAAGGACTGCTGTGCTGCTGAAGGACTGCCACTCTGCTGGACTCCTGTTTTGCTGTGCTGACCTGCTGCCCTCTTGCCTGGGTAATAAAGGACTGGACCTGCATCTCTTGAACCCAAACCACAGAGTGACTCCAAGGGCTGGTTGCCTGGCCTCCTGATCTAAAGCCTCAGAGACATAACAGGCTCCCAACAACCTTGCATCTGCACCTGAACTCTGACCTCTGTGAGTTTCCACTGCCAAGTGGTGCCACCCAAGTCCTGGACCCTTGTAAGTGGGCTTAAGGTGCTTTGCCAGGAGAGGGCGTGGCTAGCCGCCTAAGATGGCGGACGTGTGCCGGTGAAGCTCTGGACCCTAGGGGGATATATCCTGAAGAATCGCCGCCTTGCGGGGCATCCACGCTGCCCAGGGAGCCCAGGGCTTCACTACTGCCGACCCGGAGGGGTCTGACCGGGAGGAGTTGCGGCGGCACGACGATCGGCGGCGCCTATTAGCGGCCGCGAGGAGGGCGGCCTAACTGCGGAGCTCCGCTGGGCCTGTCGCGCTGCGACCCTTGCCGGACCCCGTGCGTTGATGCACGGAGCGGCCCCCTGTGCTGCCGGCGGGGTCCCTGTGTGCCCGGAAGTACCGCGCTGATATTGTGGCCCCACTGAGGCTGGACCTGCGGAGGCCGGGGCGGCATCGGCGGGACTGCTCGGCCCGCGCCTAGAGGACCCGGAATGTACCAGTAAGCCTAGAGGCCCTCTCTGACGACGACGGGGGTCCTCGACTGCCCGGGGGGGCTGCGCCGGAGTCGGGGGCCTGGGGCTATGTGACCCGGGGGCATGGATGGCGTTGGTGGGACTGCTGGACCCGCGCCCCTGAGAGTGGTGGTGCGCCGGTGCGCCTGAAGACCCCCCCTGTGGCGGTGGGGTGGTCCCTGCTTGCCCGAGGACGCAGGACTGATGCTGAGGGACCGCTGCGACTGGCATCGGCGGGTCGGCTCGGCCCGCGGCCTGGTGGCCTGGACTGTGACTGGGGGCAGGCCTCATCTTCCCTCTCCTGGCCGCATACATCGCCTGGGCACTGAGGGAGCGGGCCAAGAGCCGCAACATCATACGGGAGTTACCGTAGCTGAAGGGCCCGGCCGCCTGTGAGGGGTTGGTGGCTGAACACGTCGGCGGATCCTGCTTCTACTCTTCCCCCTCCCCCCCCGGGGCAGAATCACATGCCGGAACTCGGCTGGAGGGCAGGTGGACACGAGAAATCCGGGCTGGGGATGGGGCGGCCCCCCCTCTCCCCCGACACATGATGCCCTCACACAGTGGGAATACGGCGACATTACGAGGTGCGGAGTCGGATGCCATGGGCTCCTGAGCATTGTGTCGCACTGAGTGGCGGGCGGGAGTACACCGCCCGCGGTGGACAGCGGCCCGGTTGGTCCTTTACACTGCTGTGAAGATTGGGGCGAGTGGTGAGGCGGTACTGTCGGTGGCCCTGGGGGGGGCGCACGTCCCGTTGACCGGACCTCACTTCTGGAACAGCTCTACCGCGCCTCAGCCTAATCGGGCGTGGCCCGGGAGGGGCCTCCGCGCCTTCCCTGCGCCCATCTGGCCTATTATACGTGGGGGCAAACATGGGGAGAACCAAGGGAAAGCCCACGGACAGCAGCTCCAATGCGGGGGGACCTTCCGGGACTCTGACAGCGCTGCCGGACCCAGGACGTCGGACGATTCCTCCCTGGAGCCTGCGGGAGCCCCCCCGGACAAGCTCGACCTTATCCTCAAGGAGATCATAGACTCTCGGAAAGCGATTGAGCAACAGATCGGAACCCTGACGAGTGGCCTCACCCTCCTCCGGGCAGATCATGGGAAACTCGCAGAAAAAGTCCAAGACCATGAAAAGGCCCTGACCACCATGGAGCCCCTACTAACAGACCACACCATTCAAATAACCTGGCTCCAGCAGCAAATCAATGGGCTACAGGACAGAGTCGAAGACGCGGAGGGCAGAAATCGCCGAAACAACATCCGCGTGATTGGTCTTCCTGAACGCAGTGAGGGCCCCAAGCCGGCGGACTTTATGGAAACCTGGTTCAGAGACCATGTCGCCCAGGAAGGTCTCTCCCCCTACTTCTGCGTGGAACGGGCGCACAGGATACCCACGGGAGCGCTGAGAGCGGGAGCGCCCCCGCGACCCCTGATTGTCAAAATCTTAAATTACAGGGACTGCGACGTGCTGTTGCAAAAAGCGAGGGAACAAGCACCGATCCAATTCGAGAATCAACGGATCTCGCTTTACCCCGACTACACCATCATGGTACAGCGTCAACGGATCTCCTTCCAAGTCGTCAAGAAAAAACTGCGAGAGGCTCAGTTGAAATACGCTCTTCTATTTCCGGCCCGGCTAAAAATCCTATACGAGCGAAAATCCTATTTCTTTGATAGCCCAAATGATGCGGAGGAGTGGTTGGAGGCGATGGGGCCTGTGTTGAGCCAGGACAGGCCATCGGGCTTGTTACGCCAGGTCCCTACCAAATCTAGAACACCCGGCGCGCGACGGGCGCACGGGACTCCGGCATAATCGGGCCGACCCATGACCAACAGATGTCGGGCAGAGCGGAGGCATTGGCGGTCGCTGGGTCCTTCCGTGATGGACACTCCAAGGCCGCAACTGATTCGGAAGATAGCATTATCCAATCGGACTCTGAAAGCATAACTCTTTTCCCCTTAGTGACACCTCAAACTGCGGACGACCTGGTGGACTGCTGATGAGACCGGTTTCGCTGTCTCGCCCCTCCTGCCGGAGAGGTTACTTCTGCCTGGTCGCTGGCCTGCCAGTTACCCTCATATCCTTACTAATACCTATGTGTAGGCTATATTGTTGAAATATACTGGAGGGTGTATGCTTTGCACTGTCTTGGCTTTGTGGGTCCGCCGGGGTGTGCGGAGGCCCCGGGCCGGCACCCGACCCCTGGTCGCCTCCCCTACGGACTCCCCGTCCCTTGCTCAACCCCTAAATTTACCCCTATGGCGACGATCTCTTATGCAAAACATGATCCGACTTTTACCCCCCCCTGGGTCCCGTTGAGCCACCGGTGTTCTCTATTCAAGAAAGTAACAATATGACTGGCGGCTCCACTCCCTCGCAAAGCGAACGCACCACGTTATGGGTTTTGAATGTTGAAAGTTCTGGTTTGGCGCAGCAGAGTTCAATGGCTGCACCTAGTATTTTTGGTTCAAAGGGAATGGGGTACTCCTGGTCTGTAACACCCACACGGCTCCGATTTAGGGGGCGCTTTTATAGCGATAACTCATGCCTCTTCGTTGTCCCACTTTAGGCACATATAATCTGCTGACCTTTAATGTGAGAGGACTAGGGGCAGTACATAAAAGACATCGAGTCCATGCACATCTTCTTAGGCGGAAGGCCCAAATTGTCTTCCTCCAGGAATCCCACCTCATGGAGTCGGAGGCCTTAAAGACCCGTAAAAAATGGGGGGCCGTGTGTTTTCCACTAACTATTCGGCCTTCGCACGAGGGGCCACCATCTGGATTCGCCACGGGTCCCATTCATGGAGTTAGAACGCCGAGTAGATGACCAAGGCCGTTATATTCTACTGAAGGGGACCCTGGACGGACTACCGGTCGTATTGGGAAGCATATATGCTCCGAATTTCGACCAGGACAAGTTCTTTCAGCGGTTAAGTGTGGCCCTGACAGGGTGGGATATGATCCCTGGATTCTGGGCGGCGACTGCAATGCTGTGTTAGACGTGGCGCTCGACAGATCCCATCCCCCCTACACGGCGCGGGAGCCCGTGAAGCAAGCTGACCTCCTGAATACATGGCTGGTCGGGTGGGGGTTGAGGGACGTGTGGCGCCAGCTACACCCTACACATCGGGAATACTCATTCTACTCACCAGTTCATCAGCTACACACCTGGATCGATAGGTTTTTATGCTCCCCCACAATTGCTACACAGATACACCACTCCACTTATTTAGCTAAGACCTTTTCCGACCACAATCCCCTAGAGCTCACATTAACATGGGGTAGAGTCCCCACCCCTGTCCCCACGTGGAGGCTATGGCCTCAGCTCTTAGAGGACTCTCCGTTCCGCGCCACGTTAGCTACGGTCCTTACAAATTACTTCTCCGAAAACTGGAACACAGCTTCCTCCCACCTTATTGAATGGGATGCGCTAAAGGTGGTGGTGAGAGGGTCTGCAATTGGGTCCATAGTGGGGGCTAGACAGGAGATCCACCAAAACCTCCTTAGCATTGAGAACCTCCTGACTGATTTAGAACACGTGGCTGTTATGGATCCCGGTAAGCAGGACTCATTGAGTGAAACCCGTATCCGCCACGCCGAGACCCTAGAAACACTCCGAGTTATTGACCACCAGGCCTACATGCAGCGGAAGCATGCCGAGGCTGACAAATCTGGCTCTCTGCTAGCCCGGATACTGCGCGACAATCCGGCGACGCCTGTCATCACATGCATACGCTCACCAACTAGGGGCTTAGTGCACACACATTCGAAATCAATGAGACCTTTCGCACTTACCTCAGGGACCTGTATGCGGCACCGCTCCATGCCACAGACACGCTCACGGATGAGTTCCTTGGTGACCTTGCCTTCCCTTGTCTTACGCAGGACGCGCGGAAAGGCCTCTCGGGCCCCATAACCCAGCATGAAATTAGAGCGGCGTTAAAAGACCTTAACCGCAATAAAACCCCAGGCCTGGACGGTCTGCCTCCAGAATTTTACGCCACCTACTCGGACATCCTGCTCCCCAAACTAGAGGAACTATACAAAACGGCCTTGTCTTCCGGTCACTTGCCACAATCCACTATGCAGGCCCTGGTTGTCTCCCTACCTAAACCGGGAAGAGACGGCACAGATTTGTCCAATTACAGGCCCCTGTCCATGCTAGCGACCGAATACAAAATCCTCAGCAAGGCCTTGGCCAACCGACTGCTCCCCGTCTTAAACACACTCATTCATAAAGACCAATGCGGATTTCTTCCCACACGCAGCACCTCCCTAAATCTCAGACGCCTACATCATGTCATGCAGGCCACTCCGGGAAGGTATGAGAGTGCCGGCTGTCTGGCGTTAGATCTACGACAAGCCTTTGACTGCATAACATGGAGCTACATGTTTGCGGCCTTGCAGCGGTTTGGCCTGCCTCCTGATTACATCCAATGGATCAGGCTACTCCACTCAGACCCCACAGCTAGGGCGCGCACAGGGAACCATATCTCCGGTGAATACACTATACACAGGGGCACGAGGCAGGGGTGTCCCCTTTCGCCTCTACTGTTTGTCCTGGCGCTGGAACCGTTAGCTATTGCTCTGCGAAAGTCAAGCGACCGACTCGGGATACCAATAGCTGGCACCGCACATTTAGTTTCCATATATGCTGACGATATCCTTATTTATTTACGCGACCTCACAGTCGGGACAGAACCTCTTCCCAACATCTTCTCCACCTTTGCACGTATATCGGGTCTCATCATTAATGAAGGGAAATCTACCGCATTCTTTTTTCGGGAGGGACCCCACCCAGACATATATCGATTTGGCACCTATGGGCTGCCAGTGGCACATCAGACCTTCAAATATCTGGGACTTCACATATATCGGTCCCAGCCAGACCAACTGGACGGTAACCTCACGAGAGCTATAACTGCCCTCCGCTCGAGTGTCGCTTTGGGTGTCCCTCCCCTTGTCCGTTATGGGTCGGATCGCCATCTCTAAAATGGTGATGCTCCCCCGCCTCCTTTATTTTTTCGTAAACCTCCCCCTGCTGGTTCCACAATCCACTTTCTGCCTTCTAGACACGATTCTCTTGGACCTCATCTGGGGGAAGAGCAGACGGAGGGTAGGCCTTAAGAAGCTACAACTCGCATCCCATAAGGGAGGCCTGGGTGCTCCCGACTTTCGGTCGTACTATTATGCTAGCCAACTCCAATGGCTGTCCTATTGGACGGCTGGCAGAAACCTGCAGGAAATCGGATATGACCCCCACGACCTGGATCGAGGGGCCCTTCATACCTTATTGCTCCCGAGGGTGGCGATCCCTCCGGACGCCCCCCGCTACTTAAAACGGCACTGCAGTGTTGGAAGAAGGCACTGCGTCATACCCCGCATGCGGTTCCCTACACAGGTAATGTTCCCTCCTGGGGATTCCAGCCCCTGGGGGCAGACTTACTAGGACTCGACTGCGAGACTGGGAGGAGGCTGGAGTGAGGGAGGTTGGTTCTCTTTTCAGTGATGGCACCTTACTAAATCACGACACTTTTGTACAGATCACAGGAGTGCCAGATCGCCTGTACTTGTTGCATGCAGCGGTAACGTATTACATCAAGAGGACATGGGCGCCCCAACGCGCTGAACCCTCCCGACACGAACTGGTGCACATGCTGTATTACATGGGGGAGGGAGGCCACCTAGTCAAATGGCTGTATACTAGTATCAGGGTACAAGCCGCCGCTTCGCTTGTGGCCCTCCGTGCAAAATGGTCAGAAGCCTCAGAGACTGAGCTCACTGATAAAGCCTGGGAAGGTATCCTAGAGCACCCCAAGTGAGTATCCCGAAACGCTAAACTTAAATTTATCCAAACTATGATACTACACAGATCCTATCTCACCCCAGGGAGAATCCAGCGTATGTTTCCTGAGGCCCAACATAGCTGCCCTCGATGCAAAGCTGATGAGGCAGGTTTTCTCCACATGCTCTGGGCCTGCCCCCATCTTAGGGATTACTGGGACACGATCCGCTCCGTACTAGAGGAGATAACACATCTTTCAATACATAGCAACCCTATAGAGTGTCTCCTGGGCCTACGAAGAAGAACCAGCGCCCTGAAGGTACAGCTTCGCTTTCTAGACTTGGCCCTCATATTAGCTATAAGGGCACTCACCATGAGATGGAAATCACCCAGATGCCCCCCGTTATCTGTGTGGCAAGATGATATGATTGGATGGGGTAGGGCCGAAGGCACGGCACTTAGGCAGGAGGAGGCACGGGGCTTGAGGAAACATCCCATCTCCATGGAATGGGACATCATGCTTGAAAACTTCAGGCAGAAAGATCTTGTACCTGCATGCACCGCCCCCACGACATGAGGGACCCAGCTGCGGGTGGGGGGCCGCGAGGGGGCAGGGTGGGTAGCACAGGCTACACCATTACCCTACGAGTAGGTCAGCGGAGGCGGATAGCTCTTGAAATTGTACAGTGGGACCAGGATGGCAGATCTACAAGCACAAACAGACCAGGAGGGAGGGCTCATGTTACTGGGAATGTTTTGATGATTGCGATTGGTGATTACCCTAAGGATCTACTGGCACATATGTTTGAATATATCAATCGTTATACCATCTGTGGCGACTACCATATGATGTATGGATTGTACATTTTGAGGCTTGCATGTGCTAGCTGGACATTCGAACACGATTTGAAAACTTTGAAAACGGACATGCCGTAATGCCCTAGAGGGGACATGTGATTGTTGATTAAGCAGCTGTCAATAAAGTTTGTTTAAAAAAAAAAAAGGTGCTTTGCCAGCCTCAGTGGATCCAGTGGAACTGACGCATCTCCTCTGCTGCAATGCGCAACCCCAAGCAGATCCAACGCATCTCCGCTGCAGCATGGATTGCACCCGTCGCAAAGGCTCACATTGCCACCACAATTCACAGCACCTTCCGAACCGCCACTGTGCGACGCATCCTCGGCAAGGGCCTTTAAATCTCTCACCAACAGCAGTCCCAACGATGACGCCGGACTCCACATCGCAGCCTCGCAGCTCTTTGAAAACCGACACATCAACCCGACTGCACTCTGCATCCTCAACGGCGGACTTCGCATCGCAAGCCCCGCCAACGGGATCCTCGACGATGACACAGGCCCTTGCACTGCAGCCTGACTGCATCTCGGAACTGATGCATTGCTTTGGCTGTGCAACGCAATGATCCATGCAACGCTCCGTGTTATTCTGTTGTACGCTCCCTTTGCGGTGTATTTCACTGTGTTACTGTTTGAAGTATTGCACAAATACTTTACACCTTGCCTCTGAGTTAAGCCTGACTGCTCTGTGCCAAACTACCCGAGGGTTAAGCACAAGTTAATTTAGGGTTTGCTAGTGACTTCACCCTGAGAAGAACTGTGGTTGCTGCTTGAGAAGGGTTTTACCCCCCCCCCCCATAACAAGTAGCCCGATTTCTTACAAGGGGCGCACTTGGCCTTTAATGCCCTTTCACCTCGGTTCCTTCGCTTTAGTTATCTCAGTGATAGACCCGCACAATTCCAGAGACAAGAAAGAAAAAAGCATTGACAAAGCCAATAGGTCTCACCTATGCAAGAGCTATTGGCTTTGTCAATGTTTTGCTAAGTCAGGTTGTAGAGCAGCATGGCTGAAAGTAAAGGGGAAAAAAAATTATGAGATGGGCACCATTGACCGCAGCATAGCACTTTTTTTCTTTACTTTCAACCATGCTGCTATACAACATGGTCGAAACACATTGACAAAGCCAAAAGCTCTCAAATTGGCGAGACCTATTAGCTTTGCCAGTGTTTGTTTATGTAGCACATTGTCTGCATTTTCCCAGTGCAGTCCTGCAGACGTATGATCCAAAGCTTTTGTCTTCTTCTGAATTCAATACAAAGGCTTTTGATGCTCTGACTTCTGGTATCTGTTAATGAGTTACATTCATCCTCCATCTGAAGCTGCAAAAGCATTGTAGCATTATTTTACAAGGAATTCCTGCATTCTAATTCATTGTGTTTTTAAAGCGTGTACAATTTAACCTACAAGTCTTGGAATCAACTTTTGAAAATAAGGAACTCCTTGAGGAATGCATATCTGTCTTTGATTACTTCATTTTATATTCCTCCACTTCTGTTTGTCTGACTGGAAACTTTTCTGTTTGTGAAGAAAGTGCTCTAAAATACAGCAACTTTAGCCCTTGACGAACTATGTTTGAATGCTATCGGAAAAAAGAGATGCATATGACTCTGAAAACTAATTAAAAAAGCTCAAAAATGCATCAATACTTGGGGTTTTAAGACACTACTTTAATGGCCTTTTACATTTCTCTGCTCCAAAGGCCATAGATTATGGCACTGCTGATAGGGTGCTATGATGCAGAAGAATAATTTGTGAAATCCATATGCTGAGTACAATAGATGACTTAGTAACAAACCTCAAGAGTGTTGTGAAACTAGAGCGAGCAAAAAGTATTGATGGGGGGGTGTCAAAAATAAAAAGTTAAGGCTGACTGTGATGGAGCACGGGATGGGTACAGGAACCAAGTTCGTCTCAGTGAAAAGTCTTACCTTCTGACTAAATATCTGGGATGTAAGTCAAAAATCCTCCAGGGCAAGGCAGCAGGCTGTGGCTGAAGAGGAAACCACATCGTCCGATAGCCACTGGATGAGGTCTTGGTGAAGATGCTAACTTCTTGCGGAAAAGCTTTGAGCAGGAGAAATTTGAATTTCGTGCCCACAGAAGGTCCCTCGCCAGCTGGATCATTTTAGCACCTTTGCCTGGTGGAGATTTCTACTATTGCACTTACTCACTTTTGTTCGGGGCTCGGATTATTCTACTGAGGCAAATCTGAAAGCTGTTGCCAAACAAGGCTCCACGAGGCTGGATACCTTCTCCACAAAGTCCCAGTGGATCGCACATGCTGCTGCAGAGAGGAACATAGTGGAAGCAACTGGAATTTTTGTCCCAGCAACTATCCACCTTCGGGAGATCTGGTTGGTAGGTTGGTCCAGGTCCCCCTTCATTCTCAGAGCAAAAGTTGGCAAAGCGTTTCCAAGTCCCAGGTTTCAGGAAACTCTAGGAGTACACTCTGACGCCAGCCAAGTATCTAAGACCGGGGGGAACAGCAGAGGCCAGCAGCAGGGTCCATGGCAGGTTCCGTTGGAACTGGTCAGCTGGGCAGTTGTAGAAAAGCCTCTGGACGTTTGCTGTGTCCCTGTAGCTCAAACAGGAAGGTCAGCCAACTGACCCTGAAAGTCACTTCTGGGGTTCTGAGTTCAAGGCAAGCAGGTCCAGTCTTAATCAGGTTCTCCAAACAGCAGGGCAGCCCTTCTTCTGCTTCCTCACAGGTGCAGATGTGTTCTGTGGAGGGTATTGTGGTTGCCATATGTATGTCCAGTGCCAGCCTGTGGGTGTGGGAAACTCATGGCCACTCCCTAACCAATGGGGTAAAGGTTCCCAGGGGTGTCCCTGCACACTTTTGCAACACTGCCTGTGTGTTTTACCGTAAACTATCCCACAGTGCCCCCCTCTACCTAAATCCAACATTGAAGAACCCTTCTTCCCCTGGTCAGAGCTTCCTGTGCCCTCCCAGAAGGGTGGCAAAGAAAATGGGAAAACCCGCCCTTATGGTCACTGGTATGCAGCCCTTTGAAGCTCAGAAAGGACCTGTGCACAGCCCCTGGGCCATCACACCCTTTTTTTGTTTTTGTTTATATATTTTTTATTTGGTCATGTCATAAAACAATACATCAAAAGCATTTCATACAGGATAAAACATCAAAAACACACGTAATCAAACATCCGTAGAAAATCAAACAGGTAAGGGTAGATATACCCAGTTAATTCCAATCATTAATTCATGTCAGATAAAAATGCCACTACTACTAACCAGGCTAAAACTATAATATGATATATTATAAACTACCCGGACATGCACGGATGGGAGATTAACCAATTACTATATTCCATTAAGCATTATCGGCATTGATAAAATCCCAATTAAACATTTTCCAAATCTTATCAAATTTTAGGAACGAGGAAAGGCCTCTTGCTTTAGCCAAAACAGATTCTAATTCATATATCTGAAAATGAAGAGTGCACCATTCTGCATCTTTGGGGGCATTCTCTGAGATCCATGCTTGGGCAATACAAAGTTGTGCATATATCAACATAATTGGGACCAATTGCTGCAAACCTCCTTTAAATTCTTATTTGCAACCCATCATTATCTCTTTAGGAGACAATTGTATGGGAAATCCCAAACTTAATGACATATGGTTTACCACCCCTTTCCAACATTTTTGTATACAAGGGCAGAGCGCAAACATGTGTAGGACATCGGCAGCAAAGAGGTTACACTTAGGGCATCTGGTTCTATCTGTCCCATCTATTGACAGAGTGGCTCTCCATTTTAGAATTACATCCGGAGTATAATATAAAAAGCACACCGTACGCCAGTGTTGCAGCTTGAGATTCACATAGTGCACAGAACGGTCCAACAGATCTAAAGTCATCTGAACCTCACCAGCTAAAACTTTAGATGTAAAAATTCTGCTCCATTTTGCCGCCAATAGTGGAGTCCTATAACTGACTGTGAGAATGCCTGATATATCATACTTATAGTTGGTTTAATATCAAGCTTAAAATAATATGAAGAAAGCTCTGAGCTGTCGATGCCCCGCCCGTGCCCATGTCCCATCCGCATATAATCCCTCAACTGAAGATATTTAAAGAAGGACTGATGAGGCAGTTTATAGGCACTTTGCAGGTCAGAAAAGGATCTAAAACCATTTAAATCAAACAATTGGCCCATTGGAGTAATCCCACAATCTGCCCATACTCTGCAAGTTAAATCGCAAGAGATAAAAGGGAAAGCAGGATTATCCCATATAGGGGTATCTTGATTAATAAAACCTAGAGAATATATCTTGCAAACCCCCTTCTAAATACAAATAATATCTTTAAGTACCTTAAAGCGTACCCTCTTGTAGTAATTGAGATCATCTAACCGACAAAAGAAAAGCTTAGCTTCCGCTCCTAGAGCGAGTTGATAATATAGTGGTATTTGATTTGAATCTCCATATGTCAGTAGACTACACATGCGACCAGTAAGCGCAGCCCAGAAGTAAAGCTTAAAGTCAGGAAGTGAGAGCCCCCCTGTTTTAAAGGAGGATTTCAAAAGTCAGCTGGCATGCCTAGCGTGCCGATACCCCTAGATAAATCTACTGATAGCACTTTCGAGGCGTCTACAAAAAGAATCCGGGACCCTTAAAGGAATTGCCCTAAACAGATACAAAAACTTTGGGAGGATATTAATTTTAATAATATTTACTCGTCCGATAATAGTAAGTGGCAGCTTATTCCATGATTTTAATTTAATAATCATTGTAGATAGTAAGGTTTCATAATTTAATTTAACGATATTAAAAGCCGCAGAGCACAACCTAATGCCTAAATAAACTGTTGAGGTGGTAACCCCCTGAACTGGAGAGTCGGCCTTATAGTTCAGAAGAACCTGTGTTTTACCTAAATGTAACTTATAGCCAGAGAACTCCCCAAAAGTGCATGCTTCATGAAAAATCTGAGTAACGGCTGATGCAGGGTTGGAAGAAAAGATTGCCACATCGTCTGCATAAGCGTTGAGTTTGAGCTGCCGATCAACAAAGACCCATGTTTGAATATCTATGTTTCTAAGAAGGAACTGTATATAAGGTTCAATATAAAGAGCAAAGAGGAGGGGCGAGAGTGGACACTCCTGTCTTGTCCCACAATAAATGCGAAAGAGCTCAGAGTAACTGCCAGCATACGCGACTCGGGCGTGTGGGGGCATGTAAAGTGCCTGGATCATTTTAACAAATTCATCGCCTATGCCAAAAGCAGATAGCGTGATCCATAGGCAGTCCCAGACCACCTAGTTGAATGCATTCTCTGCGTCAAGTAGTATCATACCCATATTCATATTACATTTTCCAGCAATATCAAATGCCGTAATTGCTGTGTTAATATGCTCTGTACTATCTCTACCTGGGCCAAATCCATGTTGCTGTGGGGATACTAGCCCTGAAATCACTGGAGCGAGACGACAGGCTAAACTTTTGGCAAGCCATTTAGCGTCTGCATTAATCAACGAAATGGGCCTATAAGAGCCCAAGTCGTCGGCCGGTTTATCCCTTTTTTTTAAAAAACACAATATAAGCTGTGTTCCAGCTATCTGGAGTAGTCCCTCCTGCCTGAATATATTGCACCACATAGAGAAATTCCACCCTCAGTATCTCTCCAAACGTCTTATAAAACTCAATCGGGAGCGCATCCTCTCCCGCAGCCTTGCCTGAAAATAGGGCCATTAGTGCATCTTCAATTTCCAGCCTTGAAATTTTTGTCTGTAAATCATATGCCTGCTCCTCCGCAATAGAGGGTAAGTGACACTGTTGAATATAATCCCGGCACTTGACCTGATCAGACTTCTGTGACTGGCTGTACAGCTTACTATAAAACCTAGAAAATTGTTCCAAAATAAGTTTAGATTTTGAATGGAGCTTACCATCCAATCCCTTAGTGGCCTGAATTTTACCCTTAGTTTGTTTTTCTGCAATTTGGTATGCAAGTACTCGGCCGACCCTTTCCCCATATTCATATTGGAGTTGTCTATGTTTTACAAACCTAGCCGCTACTTTCAGTCTACGTCCCGCAAGAAAGCGCATTTCTAACAATTGGCAAAATATTTGGTGTTCATCTGTAGCAATTTTAAGGGCGTGCTGTATCGCGAGTTGGTGAACAGTTTGCCGAAGAGTATTTGCTTCTTCGGTAACAGCTCTATTTTGTTGATCACATATTGTTGCGTTATACCACGGACATACGCCTTCATAGTGTCCCATACTATTGTAGGGGAAGCCTATCCTCTATTACTGGAAAACAATTCCCTAAGTAACCCTGAACTAGACTGTATATATTCAGTATTAGTCTATAAATACCGTGGGAGGGTAAACCTAGGGCTATCAGGCTTATCCCACTTCAGATCGGGTGAAAAATGAAAATAAATCGGGTTGTGGTCTGAGACATACTGTCATCTTCATGTTATCTAACAATGTGCGCTTAGTAAAAACCATGTCTATCCTTGAATAGTGCTTGTGTGGATGGGAATAATATGTATAGCCAGGGTCAAATGGATAGAGAGTCCGCCAAACATCACAAATACCATATAACTTAATCAGATCATTCAAGGAGGTCCTACGGTTAATGGAATCGATGCTATAATTCATAACATAGTTGAAGTCTCCCATTAAAATCAATTCTCCCGCTCAATCCAATAATTCAAATGAAAGTGTATCAAACATTTCGGGGTCATCAATATTTGGTCCATAAACAACACACAGCACAAATTTAAAGGAATATAACATAAGTTGTACCAATACCCATCTGCCCCTTGGGTCAGCTGCGTTTTTAATAATTGGCCCTTAAATTTTTTAGAAGAGAGGACAGCTATCCCCCGGATTGATGTAGTCTAGGATGTAGAGGCAACTATGTTATAGTTCAGCTGCCTAAGTAGGGCTCTATCCTTATATGCCAAATGCATCTCAGTTAGCGCCACCAGATCTGGTTTATAATATCCAATCTCCTCCTGGACCAATTGTCGCCTAACCCGTGCATTAATCCCTGACACATTCCAACACATACATTGAAATCGTGCCGTCTTAGCCATCAATATGTTACAGTCAAAGTGTGAAATCCCGGTATTGTATAGAATGCCTAGGTAATGTATAGAATGCCTGATGGTTTAGAGGCAAACTATGAAATATAAGTTTTTGGGGAAAATGTTACATACTTTTCCTAGGCATTCTATACAATTCCTAGGCATTATACAGAATGACCAGTACCATTTACGCAAACTGTTAAAAGGCCACAAGATGAGATTCCTAGGCATTCGGCAAAGTGTGAAATCCCGGTATTGTATAGAATGCCTAGGTAATGTATAGAATGCCTGATGGTTTTAGAGGCAAACTATGAAATATAAGTTTTTGGGGAAAATGTTACATACTTTTCCTAGGCATTCTATACAATTCCTAGGCATTATACAGAATGACCAGTACCATTTACGCAAAGTGTTAAAAGGGCACAAGATGAGAAGCCTTTATTAATTAATACGCATTTGAAACTGAAAGAACAAAACTACGAAATAAAGCACAGGATATTCTTACCGGAAAACAATAAAAGCAGAACTGAGATTGAAGTACTTGTTACACTAAGAAAGGCCGGAGTAACACGTGGAATTGTACTCACTTTTATTCTTCACACAAAAACACCTTCTATACACCTTCAACTGCCCCTCGCTTGCTGGCAACTTGTGCTGTCTCTGCCCCTCGCTTGCTGATAACCTGTGCTGTCTCTGCCCCTCGCTTGCTGATAACTTGTGCTGTCTCTGGGATTAGGTGTATTATATACTTTGCCGGCAGACAATCCGGCAAAGTATACAATGCCTAGGCAATGTATAAAATATCCATCATTTCATACTTTGTAGTTGGATTTTCAGGCATTCTATACATTACCTAGCCATTCTATAGAATGCCGGATTTCACACATTGCCGGGCGGGAATAAAATGGCGGGATTAGGCGTATTATATACTTTGCCGGCAGACAATCCGGCAAAGTATACAATGCCTAGGCAATGTATAAAATATCAATCATTTCATACTTTGACGTTCGATTTTCAGGCATGTTCAGGCATTCTATACATTACCTAGGTATTCTATACAATGCGGGATTTCACACTTTGACTGTAACATATACAACAAAAAGTAACTGAATTCCCATACCTTGATATTCCAGCACAAGCCTTGCATATCCATTAATAAACTTAACATTCAACCTGTATGTAACCACTAGACTATGGCCTATTTCCCTCTCCCCCAACCCCCTGCAGATAAACCAAACTGCCATCAAGGGGCACGCTATAAAACCCATCTTGATCCCACAACCCACCACCCCCGACGGCCCACCGAGACCCTCCCACCCCCCATATCCTAAGGAAGGAATCACCCCAACCTAAGGCCACTGATGGAAAAAAGGCCCGAAAAGAGCCCCTGCCTGCCCACCCCACCCCCTGCCCACCACCACCAACCACCAAGTGCAAGCAAATAGAGAGAAAAAAGAATGAGGCAAGAACCCGAAAAAATATGTAGTTTGAGTATTAAGTATGCTTATTATTTGTCCCCTTTAGTCAAGCAAGTGCCTGTGCAGCGTCTTCCTCAGAAAAACACATCTGAACACGTCCATCCATAACAATCTTGAGGCGAGCAGGCTCCTGTAGGAAAACTTGTACACCAGTGGCCTTAAATGGATCAATAAACTGTTGAAGCTTCTATCTCCGGTCCATTGTAGCTTTGCATAGATCTGACCGAGCAACAATTGTCATGCCATCTACTGAGACCGAAGATGTTGGTCGGGCAGTCAAGGAGATAGCCTGCCTCAAGAGAAAGTTCCCAATATATATCAATATAGGTCGCAGCTGTGAGCATTTAGGGCCGGAGGCATTGTGGTTGAGAGGGAACCGGTGGGCACGTTGTATTTGCGAATCCCAGTCCCAGTCACTCAGATCTGGAAAAGCCCTTCTAAAATAGTTGTACCATGTATTGTTGAGAATCTGAGCCTTCCTTTCCCTCCGGTATCCCACAAATCCTTAGATCGTTCCTCCTATGTTGGTTTTCGATGTTCTCAATCTTAGTTTGGAGGAATTTGAGCTGACCCTCATGACTCTCAATAGACTTAACTGTTGTCGCCACTGTCTCCTCATTAGAGGCCACTCTTTGCTGCAGTTCACTTACATCTGTTGTAAGATTATTAATCCGACCGGAAACCTCCTCCAGCGATTTTTGCATCTGCACAGTGTCCGCTCTTACCTGAGTATAGTAAGCCTGCGCCTCGGCCCGATGAGCCTGCAAGGCTACCATAATTGATCTTAAGGATGGTTCCTGTGCAGCCTCTTCCATTGCTCCTGCAGACTCCTTGATTGTAAGTAAGGGAGAATGGTCCGATAGAGTCCCTGATGATATAGCTGAGGGAGAGCCAGCATTCGGGGTTGAATATATATGCAAAGCCTGGATCTCGGGGTACTGATTCCCACCTACAGCCCCCGAAAGTGTAGCAGATAAATGAGAAATAATTGATTTAACTTCTCCCTTCGAAGTCACCCATTTCCTGAGTGGACTACTCTTGACCCTTGGCTACTTGTCTTGCCAAATTGTCATTGCTTTGTAAGTTTGGATACAGGGTGAGCCGCGCCTTGATCTATGGGCTTTCTCTGCTTGTTTTGCACTACTGTATTATTTTTTTTAGGAGGTACATCGCCTTGGGTAGGGAGAGTGTCTGCCTGAAACGTACCATCCAGACTCCTTGGGGCAGATAGATGAACACTTTCACTTTGATCACAGTCACTTGTACATCCGCCTCTGTTGTAGAACAGTATGTGGAGGCTCCCAGCTTTCTGCCCAGTAATAAGCCCTCATCATCCTCTATACCCTCCCTTAGTGTAATGCATGGACAACCAGCAGCATCGGCGCCCCTCCCTGGGTAACTGGGGAATATCAAAAGCAGTACTTACATTTGTTGGTTGTGTGATACCCCACAGAGCCTCTAATGAAAATTCCTGCACAACGGGCACTCCAGTAACATCAGGTGAGAGCCCTGTTTGAGTTGTCGATAAGCCAGGGCTAAAGGGTTGCAGGATATCCACCGTTGGCTTGACCCCACCATATCCTTGCCCCTGATCCACATCCTGGTCCACACCCTGACCCTGGCTGTAGCCTTGCACCTGGTGCAGAGAGGAAGATGTGCTCACCGGTGGAGTCGCTGCCGCTGCTGCCATTAAAGTCTCTTCCAGATATGATACTTCTCCCGGTATCAACTCATTAGATGCGGCCACAATCACCTCTTGTACTGCCTCTGTCTTTAATAGCTTCAGAATAGGGCGCCCCTCGTGTGAGGGTGTAGTAACCAGGGGTGTGGGTGCCGGGTTAGATCCTAGGTCCTCCTCCTGTTGCGTTGCAAGATCTTCACCCTGATTTTTAGCAGTCATTCGTGTGCCACGAGTCCCTCAAGAGGTATTAGCCTTCTGTGGGGCCATCACTGTGTCCTGAAAAATTGCACTGCGCAAATACAGCCGAGAACTTACAGCCAGAAATGCTAGGCCGTATACTCGGTGCCCACACAGCTGCAGCATCCCCAAAAAGAGAGAACAGTCCAGGAAAAGCCACAGGGGTCGCCAAGAAAAACCTCCCTCAGGAATCACTGTGAAATTATTAGTGGTCAGCAGGGAACCATGCCGCAGTATCCACCAGTATCACCCAGTGTCAGTCGATGCTGCGGTGACATCTGATACCCCTCTGCAGAGCCGATGCTCCTCCGTATTGGTATCCGCGGTATGAGTGTGGTGCCGATGCCCCTGCAGGCGAGAATCCGCCAGAGAAGCCCCAGTGAGGAGACCACGTCCTGCACGCCCCCTCGGCAATCATTGGCCTCGTGGTGGTGAGCAGGCAAACCAGGAATGGAGCGGGCCTCTCGGTGGAATCATCCCGCCATCTCCCTTCCTCCCGAGCAGCCTGGCACGTCTTCACACCCAACCCTTTTGTCTGCTGTCTGGGAGAAATCCACATCTGACCACAGGGTAGCCATTCAAGAGTTAAGTGACACTGGACACAGGCAGAAAGGCCCATTTGGCTTAGGCAGGAAAATGAGAACTTTCTAAAAATGTAATTTTTAAAATAGTAATATAAACTCTGACTTTACCATTACATTTCATTTTAAATATGAGTCCTTAATTAATTTTTCTAGCTGCTCCCAAACTGAAATTAAACATTATAAGTTGTTATAATGAAATTCAGGGTTTTCCTATGGGAGAGTCAGCCTTTCTACAGCGAAGAACGACTTTATTTTTCATTGCTGAGACATGTAAAAAGTCTAATATATATGTCCTAATTTTGAAATACCCTACACCCTGCCTATGGGCATTTAAGGCCTACCTTAGGTGTGACTTATAAGTGCTAAAATGGAAGGTTTAGACCTGGCAAATAGGTTTATTTTGCCAGGTTGGAATGGCAGTTTAAAACTGCACACTGAGGCTGCAAGGGCAGGCCTGAAGGCATGTTTTACAGAGCTACTTTAGTGGATGGCGCAAGGAGTGCTTCAGCCCACTTCTAGCATTTAATTTACAGGCCCTATTTACATGTAGTGCCGCAGACTGGGTAAATTACATGTGCCAATTAGGTGTATATCAATTTTACCATATTTTTTTAAAAGAGACCCACCAGCCTGTAATCACTAGTTAGCAAGAGTATAGTGTGCAGAGACCTAGGCCAAACAAAAATGGGTTCAGTTAAAGAAGGCAAATATCTGGGGATACACCACGCAAAAAATGGTCAGTTTTGCTCACATACATACCTAGTTTGTGTCAGTGGGGTACAAGAGTTTGGTATGATTATGTATATTTTCCCCCTTCCAATGTACTTTCAGTTTCAAAAACATGCCCATGCTCCAAGTGTTTGTAGTGACAAACAGATCTCTGCTACACGTAGTGGTGAGCATAATATAAATAAGTGTAAGAGATAAAGGGCCATATGTACGAAAAGATTTATAATTTCTTAATGGACCGAATCGCAATTTCAGTCCGTTAAGAAATGCTAAATTGCCTTTCCATATGCACAAAGGCAGATAGGGGATCACAAAATGCGATTTCTACCCATAAGAAATAGCATTGTGTGATTCCCTAAATAGGAAATCGCAAATAGGGATTTCCTTTTTGCAATTTCCTAAGCACATGTACTAAGCATTTCCAAAATGCAAAAACATTATTTAGGAAATGCTATTACCATTAACTCCAAGTCGATGGTAATCATGTGCAATTTTAAAAAATGCACCCAAAATGCATTTTTTAAAGTGCCATGTATCGCGCGCATTTCCCTAGGGCATGTGTTCACTTCACATGTGCACCACCTTTTTTGGGGGTGCATCCATGGAGGCCTTAGGCCAATAAGTACTCTTGGTTTTGCATTTCCTAATTTGCGATTTCCTATTAGTAAATCACAAATTTGGAAATTCAAAACCATTAATACATATGGGCCTTTAGGCCCATAGGAACGTATGGTTTAGCATTTCCTAAATAGCGATTTCCTAATAGCGATTCCTACTCTGTAGGAATCACTATTAGAAAATCTCTATTTTTGTACATTCCATTTTACATTTCCTAAATAGCGATTTCTTGAGATTCGCTGTTTAAGAAATGCAAACTGGAAATTTCGTACATATGGCCCAAAGTGTCTAAATGTGAGTCTGTGGTGTCACCACCTATACTTGGTTCAGAGAATGCCCTGCATATGGGAGTATAGTTCAGACTAAATATGTGATACAGGCTGGAAATCTATCGCAGATTGCAGCAGTAACAAAAGCAAATACTGTTGAAACTAGAACGTGTTGTAATGTACAATTGGTAAAGGTTGTTAGCTCAACAAAGGAGTGTCTTTATGTTCCTCATAGTATGCCAAGTCCCAAGATTGTGGTTAAGGAGGCTTCTAGAATACATATGCTAACAAACAATTGTATCTCGGCACTCTGGTATTTGGCTAAAACAATTTGCAGTTTGGTCATCAGGTTTAGTTAAATGGCCAGTGCTAGAAATCCTAATAACGATTACTTAATCAATGTAATATATCAAACATAGAAAAACATTTCAAAATAGATCAAATCGAAAACAAAAGAGAACATCAAAAATAAATATTGTTTTTATACAATTTAATATTATTGAATCAAAATATTTCTTCATAACAGTTTGATTGAACACTACAGACAAGAGCAATATTATCAAGCCAAATTGGAGGTCCTAGTCCTAGGGCCTTTCAAGTGGTGATGGCTGACGAACAGCCAATGACAGCCGACACGTGTTTCGTTACATATGCGTAACTTTTTCAAGGCTTGCTCTCTTATTATTGTTAAGGCTGTTGTAGCAAAGAAGGATTTCCGTGTTATCCTTAGCGCAATCTTTGATTTTATAAAAGTCAATTCTGATTCTTGCGTGTCGTATTTTCCCCTTACGGGTGACGTAGTATGAAGAAAGTGACTGTTCACAGATCCATCATTAGTGGACCTGGCACGAAAAGTAAGAAGAAGTTGCCCCGTTCAAATTCCCAGCCTGTCTGTGGGTTATTCTTCCAAGGTGCGGGGCGATCCTGTCGTGTGTTTTCTCCAAACACACGACAGGATCGCCCCGCACCTTGGACCAGATCGGTATCTTAAATAAGGACCCATCAAAGCCCCAAGTTGCCACGTGAAACAAATACCTCTTAGGGTCCACGGTATATATTTAAGAATAACCCACAGACAGGCTGGGAATTCGAACGGGGCAACTTCTTCTTACTTGTTTGTTAAGATTTGAAATGACAGGTATTATATACCCGTCAAATTGGCATCCTTGGTAGTGGGATGCTCCTGGTATCTTGAAGGGCACCGTAATTTCTGCGCATTGACATACTGGAAACATATTAACAACGTTAAAGTTATCTTGAGAATTTGATGTGCTACTTTTAAACCATCACTACCGTCTTATGATATTGTAGAATACATATGCATTGCTCTTAATGCTGCTGAGAGGTTTTTGGGCATTTAAGGATATTTGCAAATGATAACTGGAATGAGGAACTGAGTAAGGGAAGCCGGTGAACTGTGTTTTACTGAGGCGCAAGGGGTTACTTAGGTGGGTGTTAATTAGGAATGGGTGCGGCTATTTATTGCATGAAGAGGAACACTCTGTGTTGGCAACGTCCTTTTAATATTTTGCTCATGTACTGTGTTGTCAAGTTGGACTTCATCCCACACAAAAAGACTGCTCATGTATTGTGACTCAATGCTGGAGGTGGGAGTGGGTACTGAATATAGCGCTGTACACCCCTGGCAAGGTGCCCGAAGCACATTAGTGGATAGTTAGCAGGTTACATCATGAATGAATAATTGGTTGTAAGGATGATCAACCTGCAGTAAGGCCAGTGAGAAATGTTTGAGGTTTGGGTTAGATAGAACAGGGTGGTGATCGTATTTGGCTTTAGGCCACTTCACCTAGGCATATAATGGGACAAAGTTGTGAGACAGAGCTCATGCACTTTGCCTTATTTATTGCATTTGAATGAGGCAGAGAATAGTGACCTGATGCATTTGGCAGTACCCTGTAACAATGAGACATTTGTACTGGGCCATTGCTTAAGCCTTGGAGTTAAAACAGACTCGAAGGTGATTTTCAAACAACCACCTACCCTTTCAATGACCATTTAGGTGGGGCATTGTAACCTACAAGGATGAATCGAGTTACCACTTTTATAAAGCACTTTTAGGTTAAATTCAGGCATATGTAAGCTTATGAGAAACTGGTCTGAAGTACATTTGGACAGTATGGGATCAAATGCAACAAATTACACATTTAATGAGAATGGGATACTTTAAAAGTGGGAGAGAGAGAAATGTACATATTGGGAACCATAGGATACTATCTTCCTATCAAGACCTAGCTTCACGACGGGTATCCTACCACCCTAAAAATATAATGTGAACTCTTCCTCCTGCCCCCAAAATAACATTCAATATTCTTCTTGTGGGCCCTCACACACCCTATTAGTGTCATGCTTCCATAGTGCTTCCTGGAATATGGTTGAGCCCACCCTAGTTTTTAGGGATCAGGGTGTGACCCGATGATGAAGCATGACCCCAAAAGAGTGTGTGAGGGTCCACAAGAAAAATATTGAATATTCCTTTAGGGGCAGGAGGATTAGGTCACATTATATTTCAGGGTGATAGGATACCCGTTGTGAAGTTAATACTTTGAAAGTGGAACAGGGCTCCAATGTACATAAAAGGGGAAGAAAAGATGCATGCACTGAGGTATGCCTAGTCACATACCACAAACTCACTCATTTCGTGTTTCTTTCATTACTGCCATCTGAAACACTGAGGTTAAATGTGAGTGGTGATACATAGAATAGCCATCCCACAAGTCCTGCAACCCAGCTCATAAGTCTCGAGCTTGCCTCCTAAATCATATTACAATAGTAGTTCAATCAATCAGGATTTATAAAGCGTGGCTAACCACCCGATAGGGTAGCCAGGCGTTTGCAGATCCCTGAGGCTTATTCGAACAGCCAGGTCTTGAGGGCCATTCAGAATTCTGGAAGTGAGGTGATGGTCCAGGGGTGCATGGGGAGGCTGTTCCAGGTCTTTGCTGTGATGTGGGAGAAGGAGCTTCTTCACCTGCTGCTTCGGTAGATGGGGGGAGTATGGGCCAGTGAAAGGGAGGTGGAGCGTAGTCTTCTCGGTGGTTGGTAAAAGTTCAGGCGGTGGTTAATGTAGGCAGGTCCTTGGTTGTGTACAGCCTTTTGTGTGCGAGTCAGCTGCTTCAAGTGGCATCTCTGGTTGTGTCTGATATGTGTGTTCTTAGCATCGTCGTGATTACTCCTTCCCTACTACCACTTCAGCCTATGTTGTGTTGCACTGATATTGAGAAATGGTAGGATTGTGGGTCTCACTACATTGCTTGAATTACTTATGAATCTGTAGCTCTCTTTTGGAAGGACGTAGCTGTAAAGTTCTGCTGACCTGCATTTTAGATGGCAAAGCTGCCCCTCCAAGGTGCAGGCCTTTGTCCACCTTTGTGTAATTGGTGAAATGTGTGGCCCAGACACTACCGCATCAGTGCTTTAATTGGACAGGTACTGTCCTGTGCTGAGTACCTGCAGCTTTTTATTTTAAAAGGGACAGTACCTGCACTTTTCAGCACGGCTGCAATACATCTAATGACAGAGTACCAGCACTTCTCAGGAGCAAACAGGTGTGCTGAAAAGTGTGAACCTGCACTTCTGTATTTCAATTTAAAGCATGGTATCCAGTGGTGTAACACAAACTTATGGCCCTGTAATGTTGCCAGGTCATGGGCTAGTCCATGGTCCTGAATTGCACAGGGGGGAAGCAACTGCAAACCCCCATGTGCGTAACGTTAATGGTTGTGACTGGCGTACACCAGGAATAAGAAATAAAGAGCCCGGCGTGCTGGGCGTGGGTCAGTTGGAGAGCCAACACCATGCTGGAGTGTCCATGTGGTCATTCTCCTTGCATGTCAGGGGGGCAATCACCGACACCACACTGGCGATGAGGTGGTCACAGTTCCAACAGTGTGCCCGCCCCTCCATGCTTACCGCTGGCTCTGCCCGTTGCCTCTGTTGCTCTCAGGAAGTCGAGCGCGAGGCTGAAGCTCACCGCCTGCGGCCTCCGGTGCTCGCAGGGGATCGGGAGAAGCCCATCCTCTTCTCCGGGAGCAGGCAACCTGCCACGCCCCGCTGATCCGCTGGTCTCGCGAGTCAGAGCCCTACCCTCCTGCTGGCCCGTCCTACCTCCTGATACGGCAGTGCCCTCGCAGCATCACGCGAGTGGTACTCGGACCCCTCAGAGCTCGGTCGAGCTCCACCCCATCTGCTCAGCCAGCCAGCGCCCTATGAAAAAAAAAGAAAACAGCACAATAAAGTAAACCAAGAAAACAACGTAGCTGCAAGGAAGCAGCCCTTAAAGAAAGAAGGAGAGCAGAGAAAAAAAAACAGACAATATACACACGACTGCAAAAGGGCACTAACGCTGAAGCAGCAATCCATCAAAGGCCCAGAACACAGCAAAGCTTCAAAAGAAGGGCCACCACCACTGTCAAGCACCCAGGTCAGTAAAACCCCCTGAGCACCGCCTCAGCACCAAGACACTCAGCATCACAGGCCGTTAACCCTGAGCTTTAATTTATATGGATCTCCCATCCACCACCACAGCACACCACCTCCAGCCCCATGGCGTCTGTTCCCTCCATTAGAACCCTTCACAAATACAGGAGTGCCACCCTCCTAAGCCGCTTGATGGAAGGTGTGGGTTCAATGCCTAGAGACATATTTTGAAGCCGTCGAAACCCCGGCGGAACACAGACGCCCCATGCTTCTTCACTTAGGAGGGGCTGATGTCCACAAGATTTCAAAGACCGTGGTCGAAGCAGATCCCCCACGGAACTAGGCTACCCTGAGGAATGCTATCACTGCTCACTTTAAGCATACGCCAACCCGGACTATGAACGGTTTCTCCTACGCCAAGTGCGTCAGCTGCCAGATGAATCAGTAGATGTTTTCTATGGGCAGTTGAGAGAGTTGGCCAGCACCTGCACCCTACCGGATGAAGACGCCGAAGTCAGAGCCCAGTTCATTCAAGGGTGTACCTCCTGCAAGAACCCAACATGTCCATGAGAGACAGCCTAACGCTAGGGCGCCCAAAAGAACTCTCCAAGGCCTGGGCAGCCCACATGGACCCACACTCCTCAACTCCCATCAAGGAAGAGCCAGTCAACGCCATACAAACAGAGGCCCGCGGAGGCCGACCAAAGGCCACCAAGCCACCTTCAAACTCTACCAAGCAAGGGATCGCGGAGTCATACGTGTGGATGGTGCGGGGGCCCATACTCCCACAACGGAACCTGCCCGCCAGTGGCAAGACATGCATTGTGTGTGGCAAGCAAAACCACTGTTCCAAAGTATGCCGCTCGTCGCAAGGGCGACGGCCCAGACTCCCACAGAAGACAGTGCGCACATTAGAGCCGCACCCGGAGGGCATGTCGGACGTCGACATGGATGAAGATGAAGCAGCTGTTGTCCATGTGGTGAGAACTCTAGATACTCTCATCTCATAGCCGCCCGCCAGACCGCCCGATGTGCAAAATCGAGGTGCAAGATCACCCAATTGCAGCTCTCATAGATACGGGAGCCTCCATCAATCTCATGGCCGCAGACATTTACCACAGCCTACCTGACCCGCCAGCACTCCGAAACACCAGTGTGCACGTATACACTTTTGGGAACCACTCACCGCTGAGACTCTGTGGCATGTTCCAGGCAGATCTATCTCACGACTCCACGCATCAAAGAGAGAAAATATATGTATTGCGAGAGGGGTCCGGGTTGCTACTCAGCTGCCGCACAGCTCAAGACCTCAACCTCATACAATTTGCATTTGACGTACACGCACATGATCTAGACCGCCTGTTGCAAGACTTCACACCACTGTTCGATGGGATTGGGTGCTTAAAAGGTCCAGCCATCCATCTGCACATTGACAAGTCCGTTGCCCCAGTGGCCCTCAGGCACATAAGAATCCCTTTCCATCTCCGACCCAAGGTTGAAGCCGAGCTGAAGCTCCTAGAGAAGGCTGGCATCATTGAACGGGTACGCAGTCCCACACCATGGGTATCCCCCATCGTGGTGGCGAAGAAACCCAAGCAACCGGACGCCGTGCACATCTGTGTCGACATGAGGTTCTGAATTTAGTGATCAAGCGGGAACGCCACCTCACACCGACCATAGACTACATCATTGGTGAACTGTCAGGCTCTAGATGGTTCTCCAAAATGGACCTCCGGTTTGGCTATCATCAGATGCTGCTACATCCAGATTCCCACTCCAACACCACCTTCTCGACCCACGCAGGGCTCTGGAGGTACACAAGGCTCAATTTTGGCATTTCCAGCATGGCCGAGGTCTTCCAAAACATCGTAAAAAACGTCCTCAATGGCCTGCACGGGGTACTCAACGTGAGAGACGACATCCTTGTCCACGCCTCCACATTGGAAGAGCATCTGACTCGCCTCCACGCTGTCTTCTCACGACTCAAATAAAGTGGACTTACACTACAACGGGATAAGTGTGACTTCCTAAGGAATGGCATTAATTTCTTTGGGTATCGCTTTTCTGACAAAGACATTGGCCCTGACCCCGACAAAGTGATGGACATTCAAGAAGTCCCCGCCCCATCGTCAGTGTCAGGATTCTGCAGCTTCTTGGGCATGGTAACCTACTGCGGAAGCTTCATAAAGAACCTATCAGACCTCACCGGCCCATTCAGAGACCTAACCAAGTCGTCCAGCCCGTGGGTGTGGGGGTCTGAGCAGGAAGAGTCGTTCCAGCAGACCAAGGCTGCTCTCTCCGCAGACACCACTCTGGTGTACTTCGACCCCCGAAGAAAATCACAGCTCGTGGTGGATGCCAGTCCCACTGGCCTAGGAGCCGTCCTGGCCCAATGACAGGAATACGGAGACTTGTCCCCAGTGGCATACGCCAGCCGTACGTTCACACCAACAGAGCAACGCTATTCCCAAATAGAGCGGAAGGCGATTGCCATCCTGTGGGGTTGGAGACATTTCTACATTTACTTATATGGGCACCCTTTCTCCGTCATCCCGGACCACAAGCCACTAATCCCACTCTTTCAAGGGTCGTCGTCACGGCCTCCCCCAAGAATTGAAAAGTGGATCCTGCAATTGCATGAATTCCAGTTCGCGGTTGAATATCAGCCAGGCACCCGAAACCCCGCCGACTTCCTGTTGAGGCATGCCCGACCGGCCACGCCTCCCAAAGCAGCAGCAAACAAGGACTATACAAGAATGATCATGGAGAGATCCAGACCTCTGCCGATGTCCATGGAAGAGGTAATCGCCGCCACCCAGCGCGATGACTGCCTGCAGATTGCCATCAAGGCGGTTTCCACTGGAGACTGGCGAGCGCTGCAGAACCCAACTCCCTTTCGCACAGAGACAGCCCAATCAACTTTGAAAGCGCTATATCAGGTCCGCCAAGAGCTGTCTATAACAAGTGAGGGGTGTCTGCTCAGAGGCCCACGACTCGTATGGCCAGGAAGCCTCACACAGAAAGCGGTACTCCTAGAGCATGGAGCACACCAAGGAATCGTAAAATCCAAGAGCCGGCTCAGGAGCAAAGTCTGGTTCTCAGGTCTAGACCAGAAGGTAGAAACGGTGGTGCGAAACTGCCCTGTCTGTCTCGCTTCGAGTCCGCCAGACCACCCGGCGCCAGTTATTACTGAAGCGGGCCCCAGTGGCCCATGGCAAAGGGTGAGCGTGGACTTTAGCAGCCTCCCTGGAGGGCGACACATGCTAGTTGTTGTGGACAACTACTCGCGCTACCCGGAAGTGGAAATAGTAGCGACAATATCTGCAGCAGAAGTGATCCCGAAGTTAGAGAAGCTCATGGCAACCCATGGTCTGTTCGGAGAAGTCCTCCATTCAACAGCTCCGAGCTGAAGGACTACCTGGCCTCTCACAACACCAAACACCGCCGCATAACCCCTTGATGGGCCCAAGCCACCGGAGAGGTGGAGCGCCTGATGAGAGCCCTCACTAAGGTGATCCAAATTGCAATGGCAGAGAGTCTCAACACGGAACACGCATTGTACCAGTTTCTAAGGGAATACTGGCTCACACCCCACTGCACAACACACATATCCCCGAGAAGGCTGTGTTTTGGCCGATCTGTGACGGATACCATTCCCCATTACCCAGCGTGGGAAGAAACACCAAATCCTCCAAATCAGTCAGATACCCGGAGGACCCACACCAATGAAGACGCCTCCGGAAGGTGGCGCGCCTGAGAGAGCCCCATCCTAGTGGGCTATAGAGTGCTGGTGCAAGACCGCCATCCCGGGGGGAACTTCAGACTGCCATTCAACCTGGATCCGTGGGTAGTAGTGGAAGTCAAAGGCACTCAGGTGACAGCAAGAATAGGCCAAGAGTGTGTGACATGGAACGTCTCCCAGTTTAAAAGAGTCCCCAAGGAAACCACTGACCGGTTCTCGGTAACCGGTCCACCAGTAGACGCTACTACACCGAGCTCTCAAGATACTGACAGTGAGTGCGACCAAGAGCCTGAACCAGGGGCCTTCTCGGAGGACCTATCTACAGCACCCTCTGTCAGCACCCCCCAAGACTCTGAGAATGTGCCCTCATCTACCAGCTGCTGGAACCCAAGAGCAACGCATACCGAGAGGAAAAGAGAACACTCAGCAAGATCCTCGGCAAGGGGCAATCAGGGACGCTATTGGCTGCGATCACACCCTAAGCCATCTCAGCAGTACAAAGACTTTGTATCCGGCTGACCGGAAGATGATCGACAAGTATGCAGTAGTAACCAGATACCGGTGTGCCCCGCGACCAAGTAAGAGCATGGTGTGAGTGTTATATCAGGGCCTGGACTACCGTTGACCCTGATGGTTTTGTTTAGTGTTTTGTGGTTCTACATGTTTGCCGTGTTTGATTTGACATCTGCTTGTAAAGGAGGAATGTAATGTTGCCGGGTCATGGGCTAATCCATGGTCCCAGATTGCACAGGGGGGAAGCAACTGCAAACCCCCATGTGCGTAACGTTAATGGTTGAGACTGGCGTACACCAGGAATACGAAATAAAGAGCCCGGCGTGCTGGGCGTGGGTCAGTTGGAGAGCCACCACCATACTGGATTGTCCGTGTGGTCCTTGTGTGTCGGGGGAGGGAGCAATCCCCGACACCACAGGCCCCTTTCACAATGTGGTGAGGCCCTGAGTCTCCTATATCTTGAGATATTTATTGGCCTTTGGCTGAATAGAGGCCTCCTTAAAGAGTTAGTCGCCTCGTACAAGATTGGGCGGGGCGGGGGGGGGGGGAGGGAAGCACTGCATGGGCCTGTGTTACGCCCCTGCGCACACCCTTAAATATTGATGTAGAAACACAGATGTTCCAGTAAAATGCATCATATCCTCCTAAAACGAGTGAACAGTTTTCAAAATATTTTTTTTAATCGGTCATGACAAATATGTGTGTTTTAATTAACGTTGGTTTGGGGATAGTCTGCTAAGAATGACCAAGCACTGAGTCACAGTCCCGCACCGGCGCGTCTCTCTGCGGTGTTTTCTGGTTTCACTTACATCTTGGACTGCGCATGCGTGGGCTGTCACAGAGAGGCTGGCCTTTCAGTGGCTGCTTATGCACAACAGTTCAAAAGGTAAAGTTTACATGTAAACACGGCACCGAGATAATCCCTGCCAGCCTAGAAGCAAATTCCTACAGATCTGTGCCGCGATGGCTACACTACACAGCCAGCGATGACTCACCCACTTGACTCTTTAGCCGCTGCTTCCGGTGCTAAACTTCCAAGAAATGCAACAGGTACACTGCTGGTGATTCATACAAAGGAGGGGGAGAACGCATTATTCTAAATGTTATTCTGACCTATAGTGCCTGTAGAAGGACATTATCGGGCAAGTACAATGCTGGACTGGGAACCAAAACCTGTCCTCGCCTCGGAAGACCGCGTCAATAATGAGCGAGGTTAGCGAGAGAGCCCGGCCCACTCCCGTGGTGCGGAGAGGGTGGCATCCCTAGCTCCAAAGTCGGCAGCTCTGGCCGTTATGCCACTTCCTCTCCCCTTAAATCCATTTTAAAAACAAACATTGACAATGCTAATCTTTGTAACTGATATATTGCAAAATGGTTTTATCAGACTTCGGGGTGATATACGGAGCAGGCATTATACCCATCAGCAATGCAAGCTATCCTGCACTCGCACGACGGTGCAGCATGGGCAGAAGCAGTGCAGGAATTACAGACACACAACTAATTGTCCGCAGGAAGTAGTGTACATGCGCAAAATAGTTACCGTAACTGCAGAAGCAATGCAAAGTACCCATGCACACACACAAAAGGAGATACATCGCAACCAGCAGCAGTGCAAAGGTCGCGCACCCGAAAAAGAAGAGCTACAGTCCTAGCAATAGTAGAGCAGGCTCCCTTTATCTTCAGACATCTTTAAGGTCTTCTTTTCTATTACCTCCTAGTCGATACAAATTAACCCACAGTTGAAATGCACTGCCATCTTGTTATCCAGTGTTGTATCTCGTAGATTTAGCCTGACTGTTCAAGTGAGCCTAGCCTGATTCTGAAGTAGGCATTTTTTTTGTTGCAGTTTTATATAGTGGGAACTCGACCAGAAGGTATTGGAGCGCTTCACATGAGCACCAGTTACATTACACAAGGGCACATTCATTTTTGTAGGCACGGGAAAATTAAGTGATTTGACCAGAATTGCTGAGAAGAGCCAGGCGAGGTCTAGCAGGGTCAGACTTGGACAGAAAATAGACCCAGGCACCAAAATAGAAGTGGTACCCATTAGTGAATTAGAAAGCTAAAAATGCGACATGTTTGCAAATTGGGACAATTTTGAACTTGTTAAGAAATGCTGTTTAAGTGTTTAGCACCGTATGGTAGACTGCATTGATTTGAGCTTGCTGCAGGCAATATTTGTTTCAGTATCGGGGAAATCAACAGTAAAACAGGCCTATCAGACAATAAAACAGGCCCACAATCAGCCAAATTAGCCAAAAACCTGTCAGACCTGATTGCCCTGCAGGCCAGTCCGCCTCTGAACTCTGGCTTGAATGCCTCTCCTTTGTCAGCACTACTACCTCTGGTGCTTGCTTCAGATCTTGCAAAGGGCAAGGGGGAGATGTGATTTGAATGCCTGTTTCATATTTAAAGCATGTGCCTGTGTTATGATCTCTCCTGCATTTAGAAAGATGGCATAGCTGTATGTTGTAAGCAATAGCTGTATGTTGTAAGCAAAGTTGTAAGTTAGGCAATAGGGGTGCAAGCTTCTGTCACTTACATAACAGGTGCTTCGTAGTGAGTTGGAGACTATAGTGACAGGCTAAGGACCATACAAGTAGGGGCAGGGGAAGTCATCCTGAGCCTGGTTGACACGCAGGGCGCTATGTGCCCGCTACATATGTAGGGGCCATGGCCCAGGGTGAAGTAGCAGTGCTCAGGACCAGCAGGACAGAGAGATGAAGCAGGTCAGAGGCGATGTCTCAGCCACAATGCAATTCCACGCTGGGTGGTTTCCAGCTGACGATTTCATCCCACAAACTGTATTGAGTCAGGGTCCAGTGAGTATCAAACCCACACTGTGTAGAAATAAAAACCTTCTTAGGGGTTCACTGATACATCTGGTCCTTAAGACCAACAAAGAAAAGATTGGCACGGAAGCTGTAATATCAAAAAACATGTTTTAATAACCTCAGATGAGGGAGATTGCGTCTTACGGTACCCGCAGGCCACTGTAGGAGGCATTCTAATGAGTGCAGAGAACAGGGACCTTATATATGCATTTGTTACATAGTCAGCATAAAATCAAGGGGAGGTCCTAGCACATATAAGCATGCTTATTGACTAATATGGGTATACAAAATTTGCTTGCTCCACAAAGTGGGAGGGGAGACTAAACTGCTTACATCAGTAAGAATAGCCTGACAGTTCTATACTAGGAGCAGGTGCATTCTACCAGCTAGGCCTTTCTGAGCATGTGCAAGACTCTGGAAGAGGGAGAAAGCACATGGCGAGCACATGGCTAACTAAAATGGCTGCCAAGTACAAAATGGCTTTCAGCTCATGCTAACAGCGATTCCTGCAATCTTTAACAGATGATCCTTTTAGCATGAGCTAAAGACATTCCCATGATCTAGTAGAGACATAGAAAATATTTTGCACATTTTCTTCTCATAAATTCATCAATATCCTATGCTAGGTGGGCATTTACATTCTAAACATTTCATTAAGCAGGTATATATAAGGTATAAGCAGGAGTACAAAGGGAACAGAGCATTGGGTCATACAGGTAGCAAGAGAGAATAATGACTATTATCTCAAACAGAAATCTCAATATTTTTCCAACCCTAAGCAGAAAGCAAATACCAAAACCATCTAGTCTAATTCTAAGTTTCAGGGCTCTGATGTATTTCAGTGACTATCTATTTCAATTTCAGAATAGCCAACAGCACATACCTAATAAAAACATTTTCAATAGACTTTTTCAGTATTTCTTTATGATGGCTAAAGTATCAATTAATATACTTAAGGAAAGAGTAAAGTAACATGCTCAGATGAACTTTTCTCGTGCAGAATAAACATTACTCTTAAAAAAATATTAATGCAGTCAGACATATTATTACAAAAACAATCCTGGCTCCGGGGGACCAGGAGGACCACACAAGGCCATTGGAATTAGGACAAGGAGCCGCAAAGGGCTGCTCCTCCTCAAAAATGGGACGACCAAAGGGGTACATTACTAACAAAAAAAAGAGTCCTTGGGAAATTGTAGTACAACCAACCAGAGGGAGTCTTCTCCCTGTGTCCGTTTGAGCCTCACAGGCAGGCTCTTGTTGTTCCCACGGTGGAGCTGCACAACTCGCAACTCAAGAATCACGGAGAAGGAAAAGTCTTTCTTTCAGGATAGGGCAATCACCCCCAGGGCAAATACCCTCAATGATCCTGTCCAGTGTCTCAGGCAGTGCACCAGTTTTCTTCACTTTAATCTAACAGGCACCAAGGGCACAGCACCTGTACCCTAAACTCAAGTCCTTCCCTAACTCCTGTATTGCACCTCTGGCGCACTGCTCTTTTGTTGGGGCCACAAATTGTAGCCAATATGCTCAGGCATCCCTTGATCAACAAACAAAGGCGTAGACTTGCATTCACTTGGGACCAGGACTCAAAGGCCTGAAGCAACCCTTGTTTCAAAGGGGGTCACCTCAAGCAAAAGCCTCCTTGCCGTCCTTGTCGTTCTGTGACTCTCTCAGCTGGGCATCAAAAACTGGATCCACACAAAGATTTCTCCATCCTGATTTGTAACCCCGTCTTTCGCCCAAGACAGTGGCAGGGGTACACACTTCACGTCCCAGTGCTTCTGCCTTCACTGAGGTCCTAGTTGCCAGCAACGCCTGTGCTGGTTCCTTTTGTTTTGACTCCAAGCTGGACTGGCGCTGATTCCCAGGCTGGATCTGATGTCCGGGCCCCTCTGGCAATGGTTGTAAGGCAGCAAATATCTATTGGTGGACAGAACAAGAGGTCTTTAGACAAGGCACAGAAATAATCTAACAACAGAATACTTCCTTAGTCTTGGGGCGCCCCATACATTAGCAAGGCACCCAAGAACCACTTCATCTATCTGAGAGTAGAAAACCCTGGACCTATTGGCAAGTATAAAAGGAACGTTTTGGTGAACTGACAAGAGTAATACATCACCCAATCCCAAACAGCCAAGGAAGTCTGTGTTCATTTACTAAATTCTGAGGAAAAGAGAAAAACAATACAGACATACTCCAAATACTTACATTGGTGTATTCCTATATTACTAATCTGAAGAACCCTCAAGAAAAAGGAAATGTTCTACACTTTTACTCATAGATTTTACATTACTTGTACAGGACTGCAGACACTTGTAAAATAATTTCTCTTACATGTTATGCTTAGGACCATGCTCTCATGTTATAGGTGCAGCAGGAAAATCTAAAACTGCTAATTTAACAGGGATTCTTATTGCAAAAAGAACTAAACTTCAACATAGTGGGTACATTTTCTCCAGCAGAACATGTTATGACAAACAAACTCCTATAAAACAATATTTTCCTTCAAAATGTTTGCTAAGGATCACCTGAGCGTCTTTCCTGCATTCTACTTTTCACGATCTGGACTATGCAACATCATTTTCAAAAGGAAAAAACCCCTATCTCCAGCTCTAATAAGGGCTGTCAGCTTATTTACAGAGACTAGCTAATAAAAGACTAGCAATGCCCTTGCAAAACTGTATAGAACATGAGAATAACATAAACAATAATAGTGTTGCCACCTGAGATTTTTAACAGAAACCCCCACTATACAGTTCCCCTTAAAGATCAAATAAGGGAACATCAATCTGTTCTACTCATTCTTTCATACAGGATGGGCAGTAACATAGTATATATGTTTCATCATTTTATTAATTCTAACAATTTTAAAACAGTATTACAGAATAGCCAATAACTGTCACATGGCCATTTCCTAGACAGCTTAGACAGACTCAAGAAAGAGTGAGAAAAAGAAGAGAGAAAACATAATTTTGCCTACCCTTAATTTGTAGAGGAGCTAGCCTCCTTCCCCCATTTTGACAGTAGGAAAACCTGAAACAGGTTTCACTTCTGTCAACACTTTCAACCCCTATTTGTAGCAACTGGGCACAAACAAACTTGTAGGAGATATCTTAGAAAGTGGCTATTCTCTGATTCAGCCTAACACAAGCACATTGAGTACTGTAGAAAGCGTTAGCAACCAATGTACCAATTCCTTGAGCAATTGTACTAGATTAACATGAGGGCGCATGAATGCAAACTAAAATCCATTTCCTCCTTATCGTAGCCCCTACACAGTATTCTTTAAACTAAAACCATTATTTTTATATACATGGCAGATCAATGCTCAACTGAGGGCTGCTTTTCCTTCGTTTCATATGACTGCGCAAAACGTGTGTTTGCCAAAAATAGGAAGCAAAGCTTCTCATTCCTCTCTCTGCGCTGTCATCTCGTCTTTCAAAAACTTTTCGGAGGTCGAAGTGTCCAAGCAAACATTACCCTTCACCCTGCTAAGTTGCTAAATGCAGAACTCCGACCTTTGACCCGTTCAGCAGCTGGTCATTTTTTTGTGCAAGGCTTGCCATGCGGTTTTTGTAATTCAAAGCAACTCTGGAGAATCACGGCTGAAAGGCAGTCCTGTCCGGTCTGTTTGCCAGTAATTTAAAGGTAGGATAATAACATCTGCTGGTTTCTGTATACTTATTTTCATTTGTGTACAGTGTGTGGTGTGCAGTCTAGTAATACAGAGGTCAGCTGTTTGTTCTATACTGGCATGTGTACCAGCTCTAGCTTGAGATCAGTTTGAAACCTGCCCTGAGTGTTAGAACTGCTTGTAAAATTGTGAATTTAGCTCAATTTCGACTTTGGTGGTAGGGGCACTTAAAAATGAATATCCTACAATATTTTTGCATAATAGGAACCCCCAGAGTGTTCTCTAGATAGCCCAGGAATGGGAAATCAGAAATGTATAAGGTATACCCTTATAAAAATGAGGTTTGTACGGCTGGGTAAAGTGACATTTCACATTTAAGTTTCCTTTTTTTTTCGGTACAGCACTGCTTAAATCCAACTTTGATGCTAGGAATTCACAGTATGATGATTAGGCTTTATAAAGATGAAAAAACGAATTTAAAGCATTTATTTTTAATAATATATATTTTTTCATATAATAAAAAAATTTTTTTAATCAAAACCAACCATTTTGATGATTCCACATTGGAAAAGCAAGCTTCATTCGTAGCCTATCATATTTAAACGCATTCATGTATAACCCTAAGCACAGAAGCCTTACTTGAAACATGAAAAGTCTGCGCCACTTTTTAAAGGACAGTTATTATTTAACATCAGAACCACAGAGGTACTTATGAAAAAGGCATTAAGAAAGGAAATCCTTACTTTCAATTTTGTTCTCTGTTATCCAAAATAATGAAACTGGTTTTTGAAACTTTTAAAATAAGGCAGGCCTTTATACCAGTTTTACACTGACTTAAAATTTCGCTGACTCAGCATTCCTGTCTGTGGCCATGATCAGGAATAGCCATATGCTATTTATGCAGCTGTTGTTTGTCAGCAGGTGTCGAATTTTCACGCCTTTCTCAGGAAAAAACCCCTTTATTATTTGAAATACCCTGACAGAGTTAAATCCCCATTTGCTGTGTCAAACAGTTTCTTTTCAGTTAGTCAGTTTAAACGCAGCTGTTGGAAAGCTTTTTTCTCGGGTGCTGAAAGAAAAGCATGTCACAGTCTATTTAAAAACTGAGGCATTTCAATGCAGTCAAATCTATCTTTCTATAATGTGTATTTAGTTCAGCAACAACCAAATTCACTCAGATGATGTGCATGCCTTTTAATGTCTAATACAATGTATCTAAGGAAAATGCTGTAACATGTTGTATTTTAGTCTATTGATTACAAAACACACAATTTCGTTTTTTTCCTCTGTATGAGGCCTATTTTAATCCTATTGAATACGAATTCTAATTTTATCTTTAGCATTGTGGCAATTTGCACACATGTATAGTGTCTTACTCTGTCAATTTAATAGTAACATGCAGCTGTTTAGCATATGTTATATAATTCATTTCTGGATTTTTATTTAATATGTAAGTAACTAAATGACAGTTTGCATAACAGAACGATGACAGCAAAAAACATAAACAAACTCATTGAGCTCATTCCAGACATTTACAGAAGGGGGTCATACACTCAGAACACACAACACAGCGCGCTTAAAGCTAGCCATTCTTACACAAAGAGCGCAATCGCTATTTACTCACACAAGTATCACCAATGTCAAACCACATAGACATTGAAACACACATTTAACCCACAAATCAACACTTAGGACTTTAAGACAGCTTACAAATTGTACGCAAGACCAAACTATTTGTAAATACTAATTGTAAGTCATATTTACAAGAAGAGCTCTCAAAAGTAGCCCAAAAGACTGTTCCATGGTCAAGAAGCCAAAATACACCAAATTCGCCAGTTTTGGCTGGTAGAACACTCAAAAAGCGCTCTGCATATCACCACTTATGAATGTTACTAAGTGCGCAGATCCGGATCCGTTTTATGTACATATTTAGTTCCATGGGGTACTTAGTCACCAAGGAAGAAATATCTTTTTACTATACCTAAACCTATTTAGGTATCCCCTCTGAGGGAGTCAGCTGAGTACTTCCTAAATCCATATCGGTACCTCCAAGACAGCAACACTTTCTACGAAGTGTGCTAGAAGCAGGCATGTCAAGAATATTATAGCATATATAATATTATACTCCAAGTGACACTTAACACAATGTGTGCCGTTCAAGTTTTCAAAGTTAGAGAAAAATCTCCTCATTACCTGCCTTCATTTGCTGCAGCAAAACAAACAAACAAACCAAAATCTTGGCCAAGTCATTCCAAACAAAAGTGTTGCTCCAGCAACCTTACCAAACCAAAGTCTCCAGCTTCCAACTGCCAAGTTCTGAGTGACCTAACGGTCGTTTTAAAATACTCACGCCAAAGAAGTTCTCAGTCGGGAGCGGCAAACACTTGGAGGATCAGATCAGGAAGACCAGAAATATACTGGGCTGGAAGACAAACAATCTCCGTGCGCAGGGGACCTCCTCAGTAGATTCCTGTCCTGTACTCCTCAGTAGATTCCTGTCTCCCTTCAAGACCACTCCCTTGGATAGCCGCTGCACCGATGAGGTCCACTTTCGGGCGCCATTTGTAGAAATAAAAACCTTCTTAGGGGTTCACTGATACATCTGGTCCTTAAGACCAACAAAGAAAAGATTGGCACGGAAGCTGTAATATCAAAAAACATGTTTTAATAACCTCAGATGAGGGAGATTGCGTCTTACGGTACCCGCAGGCCACTGTAGGAGGCATTCTAATGAGTGCAGAGAACAGGGTCCTTATATATGCATTTGTTACATAGTCAGCATAAAATCAAGGGGAGGTCCTAGCACATATAAGCATGCTTATTGACTAATATGGGTATACAAAATTTGCTTGCTCCACAAAGTGGGAGGGGAGACTAAACTGCTTACATCAGTAAGAATAGCCGGACAGTTCTATACTAGGAGCAGGTGCATTCTACCAGCTAGGCCTTTCTGAGCATGTGCAAGACTCTGGAAGAGGGAGAAAGCACATGGCGAGCACATGGCTAACTAAAATGGCTGCCAAGTACAAAATGGCTTTCAGCTCATGCTAACAGCGATTCCTGCAATCTTTAACAACTGGAAAATATTTTTTTCACCAGATGAAATCCAATTCATGTTTGGCCCCAAGAGCCTTTCTCTGGCCCAGTTGCCAGCTCACTGAGATGAACTAGGCAGTTACCTAGTAAAGCTACAACTGGTTTCATCACTGGACCCCACACAATGATGAAAGTCAGGAATGTATTCCAGCTCAATACTGTGGCTGGTGTATAGGCATTCTCTGAGGGATAACTGGGCTGGGGCCTCTCACAAAGCATATTTAGCCATAAATCTTCTTGTAGCAATGGAAAGATTCTTTGAGAGGGCACCGGCTGGAGGTGTGTCCTTTCTAACCAACATCAATGGCATTGGAATGAATGGAAGAAGGGCTGCAATGGGGCAATGTTTCAAGCTGCCAATCTCCTTCACCCATCTAATTATCTTTAAAGTTTTATTCTCTGCGTGTCAGGTGAGGCAGATGCCATGTAGTCCAACTGTTTTTCTCTTTTAATAGTGATTCAGCTAACTTACATTAAGGCATATCACTTTGACGCCGGACGAGTCTTGAACCCTCTACATTGACTTGACTATTCATATCCTTCCACCTGCAGGTGGGTGGGTACAGCTCAGGCTGCCTTAGGGTCTCCAGAATTATCAACTGCCAGCCATCCGTGGGAATTAAGTATCAACTCTGATCAGCCTGTGTGTAGAGACTAGGATTGCTACTTTATTTTCTTTATCCTGCTCTGACCACGTGTTGTCTTACATGGCCTTGAGACAAGTCGTCCCTATGATGTTTTTATTTGCAAATGTTTACAGGATGCAGATGTCTTCCCATGCTTACCCTTTTTTATAAGTGGAAGTTTCAGCTTTATTAACTCCCCAGGGCAAAATACCACCCAATCTTTAGCTATGTGTTCCCCAAGATATATCAAATACAAAGCCTTCCTGCAAACTGATAAATCCTCCTTTATATTTCCTCATCTCTTTTTGTATTTTTATTTCATATAATTTATATTGTGCATATAGCAAAGGCAGATTGCCTATGCATGCAGTGTACTTAAATGAATGGCCCTGAACAGCTGCACATGATTGACATCATGAAATTACCAGAACAGAAACGTTTTAAGAGCATTGATGAACTGTATTAATAAAATATAAGAAACAAATTTCCGGTGGGAGTTTATTGCATATCCTCGCAGGCTAATTGCAAATCTCAGGTGTGCCCAACTTTTTCACTTCACCTTGGGAACAACTATAAGTCCCAATTCGGCCAATCAGAGTGCTGGGCGCAAAGATTCAGATTGGATGACAGGGGCTGGGACTGTCAGTCATCAGTTTACAACCGGAGTCACTGCATCGAGGTCAGGACATCGGAAGTACGTGTACATAGGGACTACCTTTACATCACATTTTTTCTGGTAAGAGTTTTATATTTATATTCACAAAAAAGCAAAGCTTAAAGTGATGTTATAGTTAGGTGTTTAAATGAGATAAAAACAAATGTTTAAAAACTGAAAACTCACTGAAATTCACCAGTTATGGTTTCTTGAACTAACTATAACTTACACCTCTGTAATGCACTGCTTTGACCTCACATATTACATCACTCATGACATGTGAAATAATATCACTAATGACATCTCAAATGACATCATCGATGACATCATCTAGTCACTTTGACACATCCTATAGGGTTTATGGACTTGAAGTAATCTAACAAGCTACAACTGTTCCTAAGTTTTTTTTATCACCAATCAAGTAATAATGGATTAAACTTTGACCACATGCTGGATACATTGCATATCTGCCAAGTCACCCACATTTGGTGGGTGTCACAGACTTTTACTGATATTCACCCACCTAACAAACAAAATGCTTTCATAAACTTTAATGTGGTCACACCCTTTTCAAATCTTGAACACCCTCCACAAAAGAGATTGCACTATATTCACCTTTACATGATCACCATCTGACCCACAATTTTAAGTCAAGAGGTTGACAGGTATGCGCTTGCCACTGATAAAACACCTTTTGCAGGCTCAGTGGACAACCCTCCATAGTTTGGTAAAATACACTACACACATTTCTGAGATGGACATAGTTGCAGACAATCTTAGAGTCATTCTTAAAACCCCAGTGTGGCCCACCTTATACATACTACATTATTTAACCATCTCCAATGCCTCGGAATCTTCAGCAACATCCACACCTTATAAAATGACCTTGTTTCATAGACTTTGTTTATAGCACTATATTGAGCCTATTTAACAGGGGCACATGCCCAAACAGTCACTGGTGGACACTCTTTTGTCAACAGGCTTTGTCTTTCAGCCACAACCTACCTACTTTAAAACATGTCTCTGCGAACACACATTAGATACCATGTAAATGGTGCACCATATGAACTTTCAACAAGCACAGCCATACTTGCCCACAGGGCTTACGTTATATGCATTCAATGCAGCCATGCATCTACACATAATAACTCTATGCTGTATGTGACCATAAGCCCTTTACAGACAACTTTCTTCTTTAAAGTAATGTAAGGGCTTAGGACCAGATGTACGACCATTTGTTGCGGTCACAAATGGGAAATCAGGCTGTTTGCGACCCCAAAATAGGTCTGTACAATGTACAAACCCTATTTTGTGAGTCGGTAACTTATTACTGACTTACAAAATACGGTTTGCGAATCACTATTAAAAAGGGGCGTGCTAAGGGCTTCCCTTCCTAATAGCAAGTCATACTTCAATGTACGAATGTTTTGCAACCGCAATTGTGGTTGCAAAACACTCGCAGTTTACCACCCATTTCAAAAGGGTGGTAAGCCACTCGCAAATGGGAAGGGGTCCCCAAAGGACCCCTTCCCCTTTGTGACTGGCGGTGAAAATATTTTTTAAGAGCAGGCAGTGGTCCCACGGACCACTGCCTACTCTTAAAAAATGAAACAGAAACGTTTCATTTTTCTTTTTTAAATGCATCCTGTTTTCCTTTAAGGAAAACAGGATGCATTTTAAAGAAAAACTGCTTTATTTAAAAAGCAGTCACAGACCCCAGCAGGCCACCGTCCCTGGGAGTGCTAGCCATTTCCAATGGGGTTGCCAATTGCACCTGCCTCATGAATATTAATGAGGCAGACGATTTGTGACCCCATTAGGAATCGCAAACAGTGTCTGAGACACTGTTGTAAATTCCATTTTGCAAGTCGCAAAACGACGCAATTTGCGACTCGCAAATTCGAAGGGTCGTACATCTGGCCCTTAGTGAGTAATGTAAATTGTGGCATCATTGAAGATGTAATTTGAGATGTCGTCAGTGAAGTCATGAATGATGTAATTTGAGATATCATTAGTTCTATCATCATTGATGTAATTTTACTTGTCATGAGTGATGTAATATGTGAGGTCATAGCATAGTGGGGCCACAAGTTTTAGTTACTTCACCAAACAATAACTGGTGAATTCCAGTGGCATTTCAGTTTTTAAACATGAGTTTTTATCTCATTACAACACCTATAAACTCACTTTAACCATTTTTTTTCAGTGAATTTCTTGTTCTTTTTACCTTAACTCATGATCTTATTACCATACCTAACTATAATGTCACTTTAACCATTGTGTTTTTTCAGTTAACTTGTGTGTTTTTTATTACCATATTCAAAGTTGAGCATATGCCCAATCCCCTCAGGAAACCTACAGCCAACCTCCAACCTAAACCCACAGCCTGCTTGGCCTGCCCAATGGAAGTTGTACGCAGGGTTTGGTTTATGACCAGATTCTGCTTTTAGTATTTATTTTTTAATGTCTTAGTGCCACTATATTACCACAGAAGGTGCTGCACTGGGTATTTAAATTTTGACTTAAGGTGCTGTTTGAGAGCCCCCCCACATGGCTCTAGGGGTCAGGGTGTGCACATCCTGCCCACTTATGTGGCTGATTTTTTTCAGGACTCAGGGACTTAGTCCCTGAGGACTGTAATTGTTGCCACAACATATTTTCCATGTTGTGACCAGCCAATCAGGATCTGCCCATCCACTTTGAATGGGACATTCAGAACATCTCTGGACATGAACAGTCCAAGCATCACTAATTTTTTTACCAGGGTTAACTCCTTCATGCCCACCCTGATCACCTTTTTAAATGTTAATTTCTTGAATATGGTTGAACGGACTTACACCAGATCACTAAAAGCATACTTTCTGAGTAAAGTTCTAACTTTTGCCAAATTTAGTGTCATTTCATTCAGCAGATTTTTCTGTAGTGGAGACCCAAGTGTCCAATGTGAACTAAAATCGGACATTTTGGGCCCCTTCTTTTTTCTTGGCCCCCACTTGATGGATCAGCACAAAATTTTCCATGAAGGAGCCAATGTGGATTAACGTTTTATTTGGAAAGTTTTGAGCAGATTTGGGAAATGGTGCCAAAGTTACGAAAGAAACAAAAAATGTCTTTCCTATTGAAACTCTGAACTAACTATAACTACACATTGGCCACTGTGTAATATACACAAATGCACACACATATATATCAACCTTCTTTTTCATCCAAGATGAAGGTCATGTTTCTGAAACACATCGGCAAGCTGCAATATGAAAAATTAAATGAAAGTAACTTGCTCCAGCAATCTTCATGAGCACAATCTATTGCTATGGAATGGAGGCTAAGTTTGTTTGATAAATTACATGTTGGCAGTCGCGAATGTGTAGTTATAGTTACATCAGAGTTTCCATAGGAAAGGCACATTTTTTTTCTTGGCTCTTTGATGACATCACTGATTCATACTTAAGTAAAGCATTGGTGAAATTACAAATGAGCTCAACCAATGAGTCTGATAGAGTGATATAGGCTTTGTTTAGAAAAACCTACATCGATGGTTGGACTCTTATAAGCATGTCTGTAAGCATTCAAAAAAATGCAAAAGAAATTGCAGATTTCAGAAGTGAAGTACTTTTGGTGGATATCATTGTTTTTTTACTTGTATTCACCCAAATCATGGAATAGGTCACTTACGGAGACCAGGACACTGAACATCATTGAACAATAGACCCTTTGGTCAGCTTTTGCTGTGAAGGGCTGAAGGCAGAAGGCAGAGCAAGTATGGTGTTAGTTGGTAATATAGGGGTGGCTGCAGGTCCTGGCCACAGGACTACCTGTAGCAAACCCCCATTCTTTGCATGGCCGAAGACCATGTACATTGGGGCTTGGCCACCTGCGGAAGGTTGGGTGCAAGGTCTGGGCTTTGGGCAAGCCCACCACCAACCCCTATTGTATTGTTGGATGAAGGGTCTAGTGTGTCACCAGGGCTTGCAGACAACTTTCATTGTGTAGTTCCAAAGTCTCTGCAGGGCCAGGGATGGCCACTTGTAGGGGGTGGGTGCAGACCCTGGCCACAGGCTAAGCCCTGTGTCAAACGTGTCCTCTGTATATCTGAAGATTGTGTGCAGTGGAGGTTTGATGCTTGCAGAGGGTTGGGCGCAGGCTCTTGAAAGAGCCTAGGCTCTGAATTCAAGTCCTGAAGTGGACTGGATGCAGGGTTTGAATGGGTGCTTTGATTGAGATGTCATAAGAGATGTCATCAATGATGTCCTTTAACATGTCATAAGTGAATAATATGTGAGGTCATAAGCAGTCCATGATGGGGCCACAAGTTATAGTTACTTCACTAAACCAGAACAAGTGTATTTCTGTTTTATGTTTTTTTTAAATTTTAGCTTGTGTTTCATTCCAACATCTAACTAAAATGTCACTTTAACTGATGTTTTTAGTACACTCACACATACACGCATATATTATATATATATATATATATATAGAGAGAGAGAGAGAGAGAGAAAGAGACTTTCTCAAAAACATTATTCATTATTTTTAGATTACTATTTTAATTTCATTTTTTCATAATATCTTTTATAAAACAGTAAACTTAGCTCTAACCAGCTACTTCATCACTAATGTCAGTCAGACAAGGAAACAGTACTTCATATTATTACAATCGGCTCTTAACCCCTTCCATGCTTATGACGAGCTGGACTCGTCATGGCACACAGTGCTCGTGTGCTCATGACGAGTCCAGCTCGTCATAAGACCACCCACGGGGAAGCGCTGGCGCTCCCCCGTGGGAATCCGATCGTCGGGTTTTTTGGGGAAGGCAGGGGAAGGACTTCCCTGCCTCCCCCGCCCCCCGCACCCCCATCAATGACGTCAGCGCGCGAGGCGCGCTGACATCATTGAGGGTTTCCTTTCTTCCCGACGCGCTGGAAGCCATTTGCTTCCAGCGCGTCGGGAAATAAGGTGAGTTTTGGCTCGGGGAGGGGGGTTTGATTCTAAAAGAGACATCGAGGGAAAGGAAAGGGTTTTCCTTTCCCCGATGCCTCTTTGTGCATTCCTGCTGCACGATCATGTGATCGTGCAGCAGGAATGCCTACGAGGGCGCCATTGTGAGCGTGGAGATGTGCCTTCTCTCCATTTACACCCTGAAAAGTTAGCTGTAATACTTGATGGAGGTCTTTGTATCCTTGAATTTCTCGAGCGCAATGCTCGTGTAGTTCCTGTGACCAGGAGGTTCCTTCTCCTCGTCTGCCGCTGCGATCCTGCTCTGACCCTTTATAAACAAGAGGCATGTGAACGGGCCTAGAAGCCCCGCTCGTTTGGCCCCGCCACACATACACTAGCGGTATGCAACGTATGCCCGCCCTTTCCCTACTATGATGGACAGCTTACTCAAAGGACCCCGGCGCTTTCGGCGCGGTGGCAAAGTTACAGACACACAGGTCACTGGAGACAATTCTTCTGGTCCTTTACGCAGCTGTAGTGTAGGAAAGGCATTATACATTTACCCAACGAGGTAGCACTTACTGATTAGCCAGTAGAAAGTACTCCAGTTGAGTAGAGGTATTGCACAAAACGGTGGCATCTTCGTGGATAAATATGCAGGGCAGATGTGCCTTCTCTCCATTTACACCCTGACAAGTTAGCTGTAATCCTTGATGGAGGTCTTTGCATCCTTCATTTTCTCGAGCGCAATTCTCGTGTAGAATTCGTGAGCGTGGAGATGTGCCTTCTCTCCATTTACACCCTGAAAAGTTAGCTGTAATCCTTGATGGAGGTCTTTGCATCCTTGAATTTCTCGAGTGCAATGCTCGTGTAGTTCCTGTGACCAGGAGGTTCCTTCTCCTCGTCTGCCGCTGAGATCCTGCTCTGACCCTTTATAAACAAGAGGCATGTGAACGGGCCTAGAAGCCCCGCTCGTTTGGCCCCGCCACACATACACTAGCGGTATGCAACGTATGCCCGCCCTTTCCCCACTATGATGGACAGCTTACTCAAAGGACCCCGGCGCTTTCGGCGCGGTGGCAAAGTTACAGACACACAGGTCACTGGAGACAATTCTTCTGGTCCTTTACGCAGCTGTAGTGTAGGAAAGGCACTATACATTTACCCAACGAGGTAGCACTTACTGATTAGCCAGTAGAAAGTACTCCAGTTGAGTAGAGGTATTGCACAAAACGGTGGCATCTTCGTGGATAAATATGCAGGGCAGATGTGCCTTCTCTCCATTTACACCCTGACAAGTTAGCTGTAATCCTTGATGGAGGTCTTTGCATCCTTCATTTTCTCGAGCGCAATTCTCGTGTAGAATTCGTGAGCGTGGAGATGTGCCTTCTCTCCATTTACACCCTGAAAAGTTAGCTGTAATCCTTGATGGAGGTCTTTGCATCCTTGAATTTGTCGAGCGCAATGCTCGTGTAGTTCCTGTGACCATGAGGTTCCTTCTCCTCGTCTGCCGCTGAGATCCTGCTCTGACCCTTTATAAACAAGAGGCATGTGAACGGGCCTAGAAGCCCCGCCACACATACACTAGCGGTATGCAACGTATGCCCGCCCTTTCCCCACTATGATGGACAGCTTACTCAAAGGACCCCGGCGCTTTCGGCGCGGTGGCAAAGTTACAGACACACAGGTCACTGGAGACAATTCTTCTGGTCCTTTACGCAGCTGTAGTGTAGGAAAGGCACTATACATTTACCCAACGAGGTAGCACTTACTGATTAGCCAGTAGAAAGTACTCCAGTTGAGTAGAGGTATTGCACAAAACGGTGGCATCTTCGTGGATAAATATGCAGGGCAGATGTGCCTTCTCTCCATTTACACCCTGACAAGTTAGCTGTAATCCTTGATGGAGGTCTTTGCATCCTTCATTTTCTCGAGCGCAATTCTCGTGTAGAATTCGTGAGCGTGGAGATGTGCCTTCTCTCCATTTACACCCTGAAAAGTTAGCTGTAATCCTTGATGGAGGTCTTTGCATCCTTGAATTTGTCGAGCGCAATGCTCGTGTAGTTCCTGTGACCATGAGGTTCCTTCTCCTCGTCTGCCGCTGAGATCCTGCTCTGACCCTTTATAAACAAGAGGCATGTGAACGGGCCTAGAAGCCCCGCTCGTTTGGCCCCGCCACACATACACTAGCGGTATGCAACGTATGCCCGCCCTTTCCCCACTATGATGGACAGCTTACTCAAAGGACCCCGGCGCTTTCGGCGCGGTGGCAAAGTTACAGACACACAGGTCACTGGAGACAATTCTTCTGGTCTTTTACGCAGCTGTAGTGTAGGAAAGGCACTATACATTTACCCAACGAGGTAGCACTTACTGATTAGCCAGTAGAAAGAACTCCAGTTGAGTAGAGGTATTGCACAAAACGGTGGCATCTTCGTGGATAAATATGCAGGGCAGATGTGCCTTCTCTCCATTTACACCCTGAAAAGTTAGCTGTAATCCTTGATGGAGGTCTTTGCATCCTTGAATTTCTCGAGCGCAATGCTCGTGTAGTTCCTGTGACCAGGAGGTTCCTTCTCCTCGTCTGCCGCTGAGATCCTGCTCTGACCCTTTATCCCCTTCGGTGCTTATGACGAGCTGGACTCGTCATGGCACACAGTGCTCGTGACGAGTCCAGCTCGTCATAAGACCACCCACGGGGAAGCGCTGGCGCTCCCCGTGAGAATCTGATCGTTAGTTTTTTTTTGGGGAGGCAGGGGAAGGGCTTCCCCTGCCTCCCTCGCCTATCAATGACGTCAGCGCGCTGACATCATTGAGGGTTTCCTTTCTTCCCGACGCGCTGGAAGCCATTTGCTTCCAGCGCGTCGGGGAAATCAGGTGAGGTGTGGCTCGGGGAGGGGGGTTTGTATCAAAAGAGGCATCGAGGAAAGGAAAGGGTTTTCCTTTCCCCCGATGCCTCTTTGTGCATTCCTGCTGCACGATCATGTGATCGTGCAGCAGGAATGCCCACTAGGCACCAGGGTTTTTTTTAATTTTTGTGTTGGGGAGTGGCCAAAAGGGCAAGGGTTGCTCCCTTTTACGGGTGTGAATATTTTATTTATACTGTTAGGCCCACCTACCCCTTAGCTTGGCTGGTGGATTGTGTGTGGACTGGTGCATTATTTGCATATGTGATTGTAATGTTTTTTTCCTCCTTTTTATTCTAGTGTAAAGCTTTTGATTCCTGTTTGCGGTTTCGGCAGTTGTGGTTCTGCAGTTTTGCATAATTGCATTTATTTGGTAAGAAAAATATTTTTGTTGTGTGTACTCCAAATGAGTATTATTGTCATGCATGAATGAATTTTTTTGTAAGTGGTGCCATAATGGCAGCATATTTGTTAGTGTTCAGAGCATGAAATTCTTTGCGATGTTTTGCATTGTCTTATGTGTAATTTTTTTCTTCTTCTTTTTTAGTGGGATATTGTTGATCCTTACTGTGTCTGTGCAGAGTAGGTGGTGGTGAGTCTAGCTGCTTCTGTCACGTGAGTGGTATAGTGTTGGAGTATATAGGTCTTTGTGATAAAGCTACATTTTGTTTATTTCTTTTTTTTTTACAAAGGGTTTGTTGTTGTTGACTTGTTTGACAAGTAACCTTTATTAGTAAGCATTATGGCTAGCCGTAGAATTACTGCTCAGCAGGTGGTTGGTTTGCTTCTTGAATCTTCCTCTGAGCAGGATTATGAGACTGACAGTGCGTCTGAGGGAGAGGAGGGAGGGGAAGATTCAGGCAGTGAGTTTTCTCTCCACATGGAATCATCGGATGATGAAGGTACTCTCAGTGCAGATGAAGTGCCTGATTTAGAGGAGGATACTACTGTGCCGATGGTGCAAGAGGCATCTGGATTGCAGCCTGGGGCTGCTAGGCTTCCTACTGGAAGTGCTGGACTCTGGGTTGATCCAAACATGGTGCAGCCGGTGTTGCCTGCCTTTAGTGGTTATGCAGGGTGTAGAGTGGATTGTGAACATTATTTGCCTATACAGTATTTTCAGTTGTTTATGGATGATGTATTTTTGGGTGAGATTATTGAGCAGACTAATTTGTATGCTGAACAGTTTTTGAGGGACAACAGTGCCAGACTTAGGCCCCATTCTAGAGCTACCCGGTGGAGTCCCACAAATCTGGAAGAGATGAAGAAGTTTTTGGGTTTGACTTTTTTGATGGGTTTGATAAGGAAGCCGTCCATGAGTTCATATTGGTCTACCAGTCCCTTTATGGCAACGGCCATATTTCCTGCAGTTATGACTCATGATCGGTATTTACTTTTGCTTCGGATGCTGCATTTTGTTGATAATGGTTTGGCGTTGCCACGAGATCACCCTGAATGTGACCGTCTTTTTAAGATTCGGCCTGTTCTTGATCACTTTGTAGATCGATTTTCAGAGATCTATACTCCAGGGAAAGAAATATCTATTGATGAGTCTTTGGTGCTGTTCAAGGGCCGTTTGGTTTTTAGGCAGTACATTCCTAGCAAGAGGGCACGCTATGGAATTAAGCTGTATATGTTGTCTGAGAGTAGGACAGGATATGTTTTTAATTTGCGTGTGTACACTGGTAGGGATTCCACTATTGACCCCCTGGTTGTCCGTCCACTTTAGTAGGAGTTTCAGAGAAAATTGTGTGGGAACTTGCTAGAGGACTGTTTAACAGAGGCCACCATTTGTACCTTGATAACTTCTACACTGCTGTGCAATTGTTTAAGGAATTGTTCAAAGTGGACACTTTTGCTTGTGGCACAATCCGCTCTAACCGTAAAGGTTATCCAAAAGAGCTTGTTTGCAAAAACTTCAGAGGGGACAGTGCAGTGCCTTGCGTAGTGAGGAACTGCTAGCTGTGAAATTTGTGGACAGGAGGGATGTGTACATGCTGACTACCATCCATGATGAGAGTACTTCACCTGTGGCTGTTTGGGGTCAGATTGCTGAAGTGCGCAAACCTGTGTGCATTTTAGACTACAATAAGCACATGGGTAGTGTTGATAGAGTAGATCAGAGGTTGGAACCTTACACTGCTATTCGTAAGTCTTACATTTGGTATAAGAAGTTGGCCATCCATCTCTTCAATTTAGCAACTTTCAATGCTTTTGTTGTGTTCAAGGAGTGTTCTCCTGCGTCAAAGTTGACTTTTGTTCAGTTTCAGGAGTCTGTCATAGGCAGCCTTGTTGTTGTGGAACAGGCAAGTGTTCCTAGAGTTGGAGTGGTGGAGGATGTGGCTCGATTGAAAGATCGCCACTTTCCTGATCACATTCCTCCTACATCCTCAAAAGACTTTCCCACTAGGAGATGTAGAGTCTGTTGGCGAAGAGGTACGCGGAAGGAGACTCGTATGTACTGCCCTGAGTGTCCTTCTAACCCTGGGCTGTGTGTGCCTGCTTGTTATAGAGCGTACCACAAGCAAAAGAATTATTGGGAGCAACCATGAGTGGTAAAGTGAACTGCCTGGTCTGTAATGTTTAAGAATTGTTGTTCTGTTTCAAGGTTGGCATTAGTGCAATGTTTCTGATTTTGTGTTAGTAGATTTGTATCTATTTGCAATTTGTTTGTGTTTTCTTTTTTGTATAAAAAAATCCTAAATGTGATGGTGGTGTGTGTAGGCTGGTGCTTGGCTGGCGGTGTGCGTGGAGTGTCGCTCGGCTGGCAGTGTGTGAGTAGTGACTTGCTGCTGGTCACTACACACACTGCTAGCCGGGCGACACTCCACGCAATCCATCAGGTTGTGTGGTTGCTGTGTTAGGAATGTGGGCGTGTGAAAGTGATGGGCCCTTGAATGGCGCTGTCTGCTGGTGTGAGTGTTGTAATGTGATGGGCCCGCGGCTGGTGGTGTGAATGGTTTTGTATTTGTCACACGTATGAAAGGTGTATGAATGGCCTGTAAAGAGGTTGGTGCCTTGTCGTGGCTTTACAGCTCACGAGCTGTGAGTCAATGGTTCAGTTTCTCGTCCTTTCAATTATTAACAGTGCATTTCATTTTTGTGAAATCACTTGTTAATACAATTGTATATACTGAACCATCACTCACCCTCGTGCCAAATCCAACCAGTATGTGTGTGTGCTTGAGGAATAGATGGCTGTGCAGTAATCTTTGTCTTTTAGTCTGTCTGCCAAGGTGTACATTCCGTCTAAGAATAACCTACCAACTGTAGATATTGTCGTAAACGAAACACCCATGGGAGTACATGGTGATATCTCTCTTGTGGATCCCAACAAGTTATGGTACCCACAATGTCCTGCAAACCTCAAAATGTCTGTCACATTTTCCTTGCAATATTGTACCAACATTTTCACGCTGCAGAAATAAACAACACATTATCTCATTATGACCCGGTTTTGCAAGGGGGTCACCTGGGTTTTTGGCCCGGGGCTCGTGGCCACATAGGGAAACCTACCAAACCCACACATTTCTGAAAAGTAGACACCCGGGGGCTTCCAGGGAGGTATGGCTTACGTGGATCCCCCAACGTTTCCTTACCCAGAATCCCCTGCAAACCTCACTTTTAGCTGAAAAAATCACTTTTTTCACACATTTTTGTGTGGGAAAGTGTGGCATCACTGGCCTCAAACAAATTTCCTACCACCCAGCGTTCCCCCAGGTCTCCCGATAAAAATGGTGCCTCACTTGTGTGGGAGGCCCAAGTACCCGCGACAGGCAAGGGCCCACAACGTATTGAGGCGACCTCAAAATGGCCTTTCACAAAACCACCTGGTTTTGCAAGGGGGTCACCTGGGTTTTTGGCCCCGTGCTCGGCGGCCATCTAGGAAACCTACCAAACCCACACATTTCTGAAAAGTAGACACCCGGGGGCTTCCAGGGAGGTATGGCTTGCGTGGATCCCCCAACGTTTCTTTACCCAGAATCCCCTGCAAACCTCACTTTTAGCTGAAAAAATCACTTTTTTCACACATTTTTGTGTGGGAAAGTGTGGCATCACTGGCCTCACACAAATTTCCTACCACCCAGCGTTCCCCCAGGTCTCCCGATAAAAATGGTGCCTCACTTGTGTGGGAGGCCCAAGTACCGCGACAGGCAAGGGCCCACAACGTATTGAGGCAACCTCAAAATGGCCTTTCACAAAACCACCTGGTTTTGCAAGGGGGTCACCTGGGTTTTGGCCCCGTGCTCGGCGGCCATCTAGGAAACCCACCAAACCCACACATTTCTGAAAAGTAGACACCCGGGGGCTTCCAGGGAGGTATGGCTTGCGTGGATCCCCCAACGTTTCCTTACCCAGAATCCCCTGCAAACCTCACTTTTAGCTGAACAAATCACTTTATTCACACATTTTTGTGTGGGAAAGTGTGGCATCACTGGCCTCACACAAATTTCCTACCACCCAGCGTTCCCCCAGGTCTCCCGATAAAAATGGTGCCTCACTTGTGTGGGAGGCCCAAGTACCCGCGACAGGCAAGGGCCCACAACGTATTGAGGCGACCTCAAAATGGCCTTTCACAAAACCACCTGGTTTTGCAAGGGAGTCACCTGGGTTTTGGCCCCGTGCTCGGCGGCCATCTAGGGAAACCTACCAAACCCACACATTTCTGAAAAGTAGACACCCGGGGGCTTCCAGGGAGGTATGGCTTGCGTGGATCCCCCAACGTTTCCTTACCCAGAATCCCCTGCAAACCTCACTTTTAGCTGAACAAATCACTTTTTCACACATTTTTGTGTGGGAAAGTGTGGCATCACTGGCCTCACACAAATTTCTTACCACCCAGCGTTCCCCCAGGTCTCCCGATAAAAATGGTGCCTCACTTGTGTGGGAGGCCCAAGTACCCGCGACAGGCAAGGGCCCACAACGTATTGAGGCGACCTCAAAATGGCCTTTCACAAAACCACCTGGTTTTGCAAGGGAGTCACCTGGGTTTTGGCCCGTGCTCGGCGGCCATCTAGGAAACCTACCAAACCCACACATTTCTGAAAAGTAGACACCCGGGGGCTTCAGGGAGGTATGGCTTGCGTGGATCCCCCAACGTTTCCTTACCCAGAATCCCCTGCAAACCTCACTTTTAGCTGAAAAAATCACTTTTTCACACATTTTTGTGTGGGAAAGTGTGGCATCACTGGCCTCACACAAATTTCCTACCACCCAGCGTTCCCCCAGGTCTCCCGATAAAAATGGTGCCTCACTTGTGTGGGAGGCCCAAGTACCCGCGACAGGCAAGGGCCCAAAACATTTTTTGATAGGCAATGTTGATGTTGCCTCAAAACGTTTTGTGTCCTTGCCTGTCGCGGGTACTTGGGCCTCCCACACAAGTGAGGCACCATTTTTATCGGGAGACCTGGGGGAACACTGGGTGGTAGGAAATTTGTGTGAGGCCAGTGATGCCACACTTTCCCACACAAAAATGTGTGAAAAAGTGATTTTTTCAGCTAAAAGTGAGGTTTGCAGGGATTCTGGAAGGAAACGTTGGGGGATCCACGCAAGCCATACCTCCCTGGAAGCCCCCGGGTGTCTACTTTTCAGAAATGTGTGGGTTTGGTAGGTTTCCTAGATGGCCGCCGAGCACGGGCCAAAAACCCAGGTGACTCCCCTTGCAAAACCAGGTGGTTTGAGATAGGCAATTTTGAGGTCGCCTCACTACGTTGTGGGCCCTTGCCTGTCGCGGGTACTTGGGCCTCCCACACAAGTGAGGCACCATTTTTATCGGGAGACCTGGGGGAACGCTGGAGTGGTAGGAAATTTGTGTGAGGCCAGTGATGCCACACTTTCCCACACAAAATGTGTGAAAAAGTGATTTTTTCAGCTAAAAGTGAGGTTTGCAGGGGATTCTGGGTAGGAAACGTTGGGGGATCCACGCAAGCCATACCTCCCTGGAAGCCCCCGGGTGTCTACTTTTCAGAAATGTGTGGGTTTGGTAGGTTTCCCTAGATGGCCGCCGAGCACGGGGCCAAAACCCAGGTGACTCCACTTGCAAAACCAGGTGGTTTTGACATAGGCAATTTTGAGGTCGCCTCACTACGTTGTGGGCCCTTGCCTGTCGCGGGTACTTGGGCCTCCCACACAAGTGAGGCACCATTTTTATCGGGAGACCTGGGGGAACGCTGGGTGGTAGGAAATTTGTGTGAGGCCAGTGATGCCACACTTTCCCACACAAAAATGTGTGAAAAAGTGATTTTTTCAGCTAAAAGTGAGGTTTGCAGGGGATTCTGGGTAAGGAAACGTTGGGGGATCCACGCAAGCCATACCTCCCTGGAAGCCCCCGGGTGTCTACTTTTCAGAAATGTGTGGGTTTGGTAGGTTTCCCTAGATGGCCGCCGAGCACGGAGCCAAAACCCAGGTGACTCCCTTGCAAAACCAGGTGGTTTTGTGAAAGGCCATTTTGAGGTCGCCTCAATACGTTGTGGGCCCTTGCCTGTCGCGGGTACTTGGGCCTCCCACACAAGTGAGGCACCATTTTTATCGGGAGACCTGGGGAACGCTGGGTGGTAGGAAATTTGTGTGAGGCCAGTGATGCCACACTTTCCCACACACAAATGTGTGAAAAAGTGATTTTTTCCAGCTAAAAGTGAGGTTTGCAGGGGATTCTGGGTAAGGAAACGTTGGGGGATCCACGCAAGCCATACCTCCCTGGAAGCCCCCGGGTGTCTACTTTTCAGAAATGTGTGTGTTTGGTAGGTTTCCCTAGGTGCCGGCAGAGCTAGGGTTCACAAACTACAGCTAGGCATTTTGCCAAAAAAGGGTCATTTTTCACTGCGAAATTGAGGTGTGACCACGTTGCGTTTTGCGCCGTTTCCTGTCGCAGGCACTAGGCCGACCCACACAAGTGAGGTACCATTTTTCTCGTTAGACTTTGGGGAACGCGGGGTGGGTGGAAATTTGTGGATCCACGCAGATTCCAGAACTTTCCACCACAGAAATGTGGGGAAAATGTGGTTTTTTTGACAATTGTTTATGTTTGCAAGGGATTCTGGGTAACAGAACCTGGTGGGAGGCAGTCAAGTCACCCCATCCTGGATTCCTCTGGGTGTCTAGTTTTCAAAAATGTATAGGTTTGCTAGGTTTCCCTAGGTGCCGGCAGAGGTAGGGTTCAAAAACTACAGCTAGGCACTTTGCCAAAAAGGGTCATTTTTCACTGCGAAATTGAGGTGTGACCACGTTGCGTTTTGCGCCGTTTCCTGTCGCAGGCACTAGGCCGACCCACACAAGTGAGGTACCATTTTTCTCGTTAGACTTTGGGGAACGCGGGGTGGGTGGAAATTTGTGGATCCACGCAGATTCCAGAACTTTCCACCACAGAAATGTGGGGAAAATGTGTTTTTTGGACAATTTTTTATGTTTGCAAGGGATTCTGGGTAACAGAACCTGGTGGGAGGCAGTCAAGTCACCCCATCCTGGATTCCACTGGGTGTCTAGTTTTCAAAAATGTATAGGTTTGCTAGGTTTCCCTAGGTGCCGGCAGAGGTAGGGTTCAAAAACTACAGCTAGGCACTTTGCCAAAAAGGGTCATTTTTCACTGCGAAATTGAGGTGTGACCACGTTGCGTTTTGCGCCGTTTCCTGTCGCAGGCACTAGGCCGACCCACACAAGTGAGGTACCATTTTTCTCGTAAGACTTTGGGGGACGCGGGGTGGGTGGAAATTTGTGGATCCACGCAGATTCCAGAACTTTCCACCACAGAAATGTGGGGAAAATGTGTTTTTTTTGACAATTTTTTATGTTTGCAAGGGATTCTGGGTAACAGAACCTGGTGGGAGGCAGTCAAGTCACCCCATCCTGGATTCCCCTGGGTGTCTAGTTTTCAAAAATGTATAGGTTTGCTAGGTTTCCCTAGGTGCCGGCAGAGGTAGGGTTCAAAAACTACAGCTAGGCACTTTGCCAAAAAAGGGTCATTTTTCACTGCGAAATTGAGGTGTGACCACGTTGAGTTTTGCGCAGTTTCCTGTCGCAGGCACTAGGCCGACCCACACAAGTGAGGTACCATTTTTCTCGTAAGACTTTGGGGGACGCGGGGTGGGTGGAAATTTGTGGATCCACGCAGATTCCAGAACTTTCCACCACAGAAATGTGGGGAAAATGTGTTTTTTTGGACAATTTTTTATGTTTGCAAGGGATTCTGGGTAACAGAACCTGGTGGGAGGCAGTCAAGTCACCCCATCCTGGATTCCCCTGGGTGTCTAGTTTTCAAAAATGTATAGGTTTGCTAGGTTTCCCTAGGTGCCGGCAGAGGTAGGGTTCAAAAACTACAGCTAGGCACTTTGCCAAAAAAGGGTCATTTTTCACTGCGAAATTGAGGTGTGACCACGTTGCGTTTTGCGCCGTTTCCTGTCGGAGGCACTAGGCCGACCCACACAAGTGAGGTACCATTTTTCTCGTAAGACTTTGGGGAACGCGGGGTGGGTGGAAATTTGTGGATCCACGCAGATTCCAGAACTTTCCACCACAGAAATGTGGGGAAAATGTGGTTTTTTTGAAAAAAAATTATGTTTGCAAGGGATTCTGGGTAACAGAACCTGGTGGGAGGCAGTCAAGTCACCCCATCCTGGATTCCCCTGGGTGTCTAGTTTTCAAAAATGTATAGGTTTGCTAGGTTTCCCTAGGTGCCGGCAGAGCTAGGGTTAAAAACTACAGCTAGGCACTTTGCCAAAAAAGGGTCATTTTTCACTGCGAAATTGAGGTGTGACCACGTTGCGTTTTGCGCCGTTTCCTGTCGCAGGCACTAGGCCGACCCACACAAGTGAGGTACCATTTTTCTCATTAGACTTTGGGGAACGCGGGGTGGGTGGAAATTTGTGGATCCACGCAGATTCCAGAACTTTCCACCACAGAAATGTGGGGAAAATGTGATTTTCTTTGACAATTTTTTATGTTTGCAAGGGATTCTGGGTAACAGAACCTGGTGGGAGGCAGTCAAGTCACCCCATCCTGGATTCCCCTGGGTGTCTAGTTTTCAAAAATGTATAGGTTTGCTAGGTTTCCCTAGGTGCCGGCAGAGCTAGGGTTCAAAAACTACACCTAGGCACTTTGCAAAAAAAGGGTAATTTTTCATTGTGAAAATGTGGTACGTCCACGTTGCATTTTGAGCCATTTCCTGTTGTGGGCACAAGGGCTACCCACACAAGTGAGGTACCATTTTTATCGGGAGACTTAGGGTAATACAGAATTGTAGAGCAACTGTTATTACCTATTGAGTTTCGATGCATTTCTGCCTTCCAAATGAAAGACAATGTGTAAAAAATAAGTCATTTTGAAAAATGACCTATAATTCTCATGCTAGTATGGGTACTCCCAATTTCGGAAATGTGCAAATAGCTACTGTTTCTAAAATCTACATTTTGTTCCCATTTCAGAAATACATAGGTGTCTTTCATAACAATTTTTCCATGTATACATTTTCCCAAAATAATTGCTATATACCCGGTACTTAAAAAAAAATCATTGCAAGATGTTGCTCAATTATTGGCTCTGGGTTCGTCGGGTTCTTGGTGAACCTACAAGTCCTATATATCCCCACAACCAGAAAGGTCCAGCGGATATAACGGTATATTGCCTTCAAATAGCTGTCATAATTAGAAGAAGTTACAGGTGAAAACGTTGACACAAATGGCTGTTTTTTTCAACTAATTTTCAATTTTTCCTTTATTTAACTGTTAGTTTCTATAAGGAAAACTTTAAGGATCTACACAAATGACCCCTTGCTGAATTCAGAATTTTGTCTACTTTTCATAAATGTATGGATTTCCAGGATCCATTATTGGTTTCATACCCATTTCTACCATTAACTGGAAGGAGGTTGAAAGCACAAAAATAGCAAAAATAGGCTATGTCCCAGAAAAATGCCAAAACTGTGTAAAAAAAGTTGGTTTTCTGACAAAAGTCTGCTTGTCCCTGAAAGCTGGGAAGATGGTGATTTCATCCCCACAACCCCTTTTTTGATGCCATTTGCAGGGAAAATCAAGACGCTTATATCTGTAGCCCTTTTTTTGCCTTTTTCCAAAAAAACAAAATTTAGCTGTATTTTGACTAATTTCTGGGTCCCCTCCAGGGGAATCCACAAACCCTGGGTACCTTTACAATCCCCATGATGTTAGAAAAAAAGGACGCAAATTTGGCATGGATACCTTATGTGGTCAAAAAGTTACAGGGGCCTAAGCGCGCACTACCCCAAATAGCCAAAAAAAGGCTTAGCACAGGAGGGGAAAAGGCCTAGCAGCGAAGGGGTTAAGGGCCTAAGTAATTGTTACTTGTGAGACATCTTTAAGGAGTGCTATCCACTGAGGCACTTAATTTGTTTTAGGAGGGGAGTCTAACATGCTCACCTACCAAGTAGAAACGTTTCTGACAACGTCATTGAAACTGTTAAAACTTTGTTAAATCTCTATGCTGATGAGTAAAGTGCTCTTTTGGTTATAATTGTGTTCACTTTGAGCATGTTTGATTGTTTTGTAATGGAAGTACCCTTATGTATTTTTATCACCAACATATTTTGTTTGTAATAATGTGTGTATAGTTTAAAAGTTGGTATGATCATTACTATATATAATTGTTACATGTAATTTTACAGCATAAATTAGCTTCTCTTAGAAATTGGGTTCTTGGTTGACTGTGGTGTGAGCCCCAGCCAAGCAACAGCCACAATCCCTTTCAGGGTGGACTACTAAAAGTCACTAATTAACCTGTGCTTGACCCTGGGTATCTTGGAACAAAAGAGCAGTCAGGTTTAACTTAGAGGCAATGTGCAAAGTATTTATGCAGCACACAATCAGTAATAAAGTGGAAACACAACACAAGTAAAATCCCAAACCAATTAAGAAAAATAGAATATAATTTAATAAATGACATGACACCAAAATGACAGAAATCTAATCAGTAGAACCATAGTTATGAGTTTTTAGTAAAAAACTAGCGCCTAAAAGATCAAAGTGCCAACCACGGACATCCAGTCATGCGAGGCTGGCTCAAAATAAAAAAATATGGCCGACCACGATAGAGCGTAGTTTGGATACAAGAAGTAGATTGGTCAGCGCTTACCTTCAGACTTGAAAAGTTCTTGAGAAAATTTTTCTAAAAAGCTAAAGTTCAGCGGGGCAAGGCTGCAGGAAGTGTCCGATGAGGGCGTATCCTTGCCTGATAGCCTTGGGTCGAAGCCGCAGTGGAGATTTCTACATTCAGACTTAAAAAATCTCTAGCGGGACAAGGCAGAGGGCTGTAGCTGAATACAGTGCCACAAGGTCGGAAACCCCTTTGGCGAATGACAGCTGAAACGGATTTGCTGCTGCAAAGATGGAAGTAGCGGGAGAAGCCACAAAGTCAATCCAACCGGCGCTGCACCTCGTGCGGATAGGCGAACAGGGTGATCCCGGTCTCAACCTGGTTCTCAGAGCAGTTTTTAGCCAAAAGATGTTTACATCCTCACTTTTAGATTTTGGCTATCTGGGCACCTTTAGCACCACTTCTAAGAGTCCAGTACTGGAGGGGCACCACTTGGAGGACCAGGACTCATTCAGGCTGGGTCCAGGTGCTGGTTCAAGATGAAGGAAGCCTTTTGTGTCCCTGTGGCTCTGAAACGGGAGGCCAGCAAACTAGCGCTTGTGAGTCACTCTTGTGGTCCTGGGACAGTTAAAGATCCAGTCCTTGTCCCTAGGTAGAAGGTAGCAGAGCAACAGGACAAACAGGGCAGCAATCCAGCAGGTCAGCAGTTCGTTAGAGCAGCAGTCCTGCAGAGTGGCAGTCCATCCAGAAGCACCTTTCTGGCAGAGTATCCACAGTTCCAGATGTATACTGAAGAGTTGCTGATATAGGTCCTACTTTTATACCCGCATGACCTGGTTCTTGAAGGTGGGAGAAGCTTCTAGACAATAGCTTTGAAGGGCATGGAATTTCCTGGCTCCCCTGTCCTAGCTCCAAGCTGGCTGAAGTGACAATACAGGGTTGTTAGGCCCTTTGTGTGAAGGCAGACCACAGGCTATTCGGTTGTAAGTGGGGCGGTGTTCAGCTCTGCCCTCCCATCCTGCCAGCAGATGGCCCATTCAGACACACCAAATCCCTCTATTGTGTGACTGTCTTGGAGGAATTTAACAAATTCTAGCTATCAGTTACACCCAGTTATGTGACCCAGGCCAGACGATAGGCACAAAAAGACTATGGGCAGAAAAAGGGCAACTTTCTAAAAGTGGCAATTTAATAATTGTGATAAAAACGTGACTTTACCATTAAATAGGGCTCTCCACCACAATTCCAAAGACACCAGACATGTTGTAGCTACCGCTCCCAATTGGACATTACAGCTAAATGTAATAAGGAATCCCCAATGTTATCCTGTGAGGGGGTAGGCCTCACAGTAGTGAAAAAGAACTTATGAGTTTTTCACATCACAGACCATGTAAAACTTAAAAGTACATGTCCAACCTTTCAATTGCACAGCACCCTTTCCCACGGGCTACCTAGGGCCTACCTAATGGGTGACTTATATGTAATAAAAGGGGAGTTTAAGGATTTGCAAGGGGGTTTTAATGCCAAGTTGACATGGCAGTTTAAAACTGCATCCAGGCTGCAATGGCAGACCATATACATGTTTTAAGGTACTACTTAAGTGGGAGGCACAATACATGCTGCAGGCCCACTAGTAGCATTTAATTTCAGGATATATGGTATACTACTTTACATGGGACTTACTAGTAAATTAAATATGTCAATTGGGCATCAATTGGGTATAAGCCAATATAGCCATGTTTTAAGGGAGGAGCACAAGCACTTTAGCACTGGTTAACATTGGTTAAGCGCACAGAGTCTTAAAGGGCAACAAAAATAAGTGCAGCAAAAATGGGGGAGGTGAGGCAAAAAGTTTGTGGTAAGACCACCCTAAGGCTGACAGGTCTAACACGTGTCCCCCCTGCTGACAGTGGGAAAGAGTTCTCTTCACTAAGGGCATTATTATGATAGCAGTTGGACCGCCACTGACAGGGTGTCGGTTGCGGTCCAACCGCCGACAGCCCTTTGTTCCGACCGCCGGATTACAGTCCCGGCGGTCGGACCATAAATGGTCGGAGGGGAAGACCACTGCCTCCGCCAGGATCAGTGATCCCGACGGGGCAGTGGTCGGAATCATATTCCCAAATGGGGCGGTGGTGAAGCAGGCACCGCCGTCGGAATTACGATATCCCTTTCCGATAGCCTTTTCATGTCGAGAAGGCCGCCATGAAAAGGCTGTCGGAAACAGAATTTGGGGGCCCCAAACAGGGCCCCGTCCATTGTGGGCCACTGTAAAGTGGCCCTGGGGGCACATGCAGTGCCCCCACTCACCTCTGTACACTGTGTGCCAGGCACGACATGGTGCATGGCACACGGTCCATGGACATGCAGGAGGTGCTCCTAATCACGGCGGCTTGTGCTGCAGCCCTTTTCCTTGGCCACAGCACAAGTCACTGTGATAAGGAGCATTTTCCAACTGCCAGCACGGTGGTCGTATCGTAATGCAGTGGTTGGACTGCCACCAGCTTGTTGGGCAATCTCCTGACCATCGTAATCGGCCCCTAAGGCAGAAAAAGCTGGAGGCCATAAGCATTGGCATGGTCTGACCCAGGACGGTGTTCCACCGCGAAGTGCAGTCCCTGTAGGTAAATGGACCACCTCAACAATTTTGGATTCTCACCTGAGGGGCCTGTGGTCTGTCTGAACCCGGAAGTGAGTTCTATACAAGTATGGTCTCAGCTCCTTCAGTGCCCAAACCACTGCAAAGGCTTCTCTCTAAATAGCACTCCAACTCTGTTACCTGGCAAGTAGCCTCTTAGAGATGAATGATTCAGGTTGATCTAGGCACTTCTCATTTAGCTGTGATACGACTGCCGCTATACCATGCTCCGAGGCATTTGTTTGTACAATAAACTGCTGGGAAAAGTCAGGGGCCTGGAGCACACCCTGTTTTTAGGGAGTCAAAGCCTTTCTGACAGGCCTCTGTCCAGATCACCTCCTTGGGCTGCTTCTAGGAAGTCAGCTCAGTCAATGGGGCAGCAATGGTGCCATATCCCTTGACAATCCTCCTCTAGTACCCATTGAGGCCCAAGAAGGCCCTCACATCTGTCTGAGATTTTAGGGGCTTCTGGGACAGGATAGTCTCTATTTTGGCCTGGAGTGGCTGCACCTTACCCCCTACCCCCCCCCCCCCCACCAGGTGCCCCAAGTACACCACAGACCCCTGCCCTAGCTGGCACTTACTGGCTTTGATAGTCAGGCCTGCTTCTTGCAGAGCCTGAAGCACTTCCTTCAGGTGAAATAGGTGGTCCTACCAGGTGCTACTGAAGACAGCTATATCGTCTAAGTATGCAGCACTGAAGGCCTCCATCCCAGCTAAGACTTGGTTCACCAGCCTCTGGAAGGTGGCAGGGGCATTCTTGGGTCCAAAGGGCATCACTTTAAACTGAAAGTGGCCCTCTGGGGTAGAGAAGGCTGACCTCTCTTTAGCCTCTTCTGTCAGGGCAATCTGCCAGTACCCTGAGGTCAAGTCAAAAGTGATCAGGAACTTGGCAGCCCATAACCTTTGAATGAGCTCATTAGCTCGGGGGATGGGATGTGCATCAGTCTGGGTGACTGACTTGAGTCCCCTGTAGTCAACACAGAACCTACATTCTGGGGCTCTGCCCGGTGGAGCCACCTTTGGCACCAGCACCACTGGGCTGGACCAAGGACCACTGGAGGGCTCAGTGACCCCTAATTCCAGAATCTTAGTGACTTCTACTTTGATGCTGGCCCTCACTTTTTCAGACCGCCTGTAAATTTAGTTTTTGACAGACAGGCTGTCCCCAGTGTCTATATCATGGGTACACATGTGTGTCAGCCCAGGAGTGAGGGAAAATAGGATAGAAAACTGTTCCAGTAACTGGCAACAATACCTCTGCTGCTCAGGGGTCAGGGTATGGGTCATCCTTCTCTTAAAATGACAGGAGATCAGGGAGAGGTTTACTCTCCTCCTCCTCCCCATCCTCTGTCACCAGTAGCACCATGACCTCAAACCTCTCACAGTGGGGTTGGAGGCAGTTGAGATGGAGTACTGTTACAGGGCTTCTGGGAGTCTTGAGATCCACCAGGTAAGTGGACTCCCCGTTCCTCTCCACCACCTCATATAGCTGAGTCCGGCAATCCTCAAGAGCTCTGGGCTCCACTGGCTCCATCACCCACACTTTCTTCCATGATTGGAATTCCACCATGGTAGTTACTTGGTCATACCATTGGTTCATTACCTCCTGGCTAGCCTCCAAGTACTCAGAAGCTTCTTCCATAACTTGGCCATCTGGTTCCTGAGGGCTAGCATGTAGCTAGCCACATCCTGGGTGGAGGGGGGGGGATCTTGGGAGCCTTCTCCCATTCCTCCTTGACCAGGCTTAGAGGTCCTCTTACAGGGTGGCTATACAAAGGTTCTGGGAAGAGAGCATAGTTCTGCCCCAGAGAAAGTCTACTCACTCCCCGACACAGAAATGAGCAGTAGAACAGAATTGTAATGGTCAGTACATTCTCCCCAGTTAATAATGAAATCAAAAGCATTATCAAGAGACACTGGCCCGTACTGAGTGATACCTGTGAGGAAGCCCCATTATTTGCCTTTAAGAGAAATAAAAACATCCGAGAATATGTGTTAAGGACATATAAGGAACCCTCTAGCAAAAGTGACATCAGATCACTATGAGGTCTCCCAGGTTTAGTTGGACATTACAGATGTAGAGGTTGTGCAGTATGCGTGTTCACTGGTGACACTGAATGTCTGACTACGAAGAGGGTATTCAACTTATGATCATTCTACAGTTGTAATACATGGAATGTTATTTATGTAATCCAATGTCCCTGTATGCAACTATATGTGGGCCAAACCACTCAAATGGTGAAACAATGCATTTCACTGCAAAGAAGACGGATAAGATGCCAAACAGAAGGTGCTCCTTTGGTATGACATTTCATGGAACAAGGCCACACCATGTATGACATCTACTAGCAGGTGATGGAAAAAGGGGAGGTGACATTGCTAATCTACTGAATATCAGAATATGTAAATAGGTGGACCTTTTGGATAGCACCAATAAGGAGCTCAATGACATTAATGACATGCATAGATTGTCCTTGGTTCAATTTTAAGGCACAGCTGCGAACATTCCAATGGAACTTCTGTTGATATATATTGGATTACAGGACTCATATTTCTGTGCATTATGCAATGAGGTACAGATGTAATATGTGGAATTAGATTCTTGTGATTGACCATTATGAAACCACATAACAATAATTGTTAATCTAGCATATTTAGCTGCAATTGCCAGTTGTATGTGGACCAATGTACTGGCCCCCTATAGACATAGTTGTTACATTGTATGCACTTCATGCAGTAATTGGATGGCCATGCATTGAAACATAGGCTGTTGTCATGCAGCAAGTTATCGATTTGTGTTTGACATACTGCCCTACTAAGGTGTCTTGAGTAGTGACCCTTTTTAAGTACACTTTGTGGGGCATTCGCTCCCAGTGGTTGGTTTTATTCATATGCATTTTGTGGTAGTTTAATCAGACCATTTAAGTCAGTCACAATGGACTTTTTAAGGGTGAGCGCAGATATGCCCTCCAAGATGGCGCTCGCCTGGTTAGCACTCTAGTGTTTGCCCAGACAGGAACACTGATAGTCGGGGAGTGTCTGCCGCATCTTCCTTACACACCAGTGACGAGAGCAGTGCATTTGAGCGAGGAGCACAGCGGTCTCCTGCATGTAAGTAGTTGGACAATGTGTGGTCCTTATCTACTTTTGATTTATAGCGTTTTTGAGACATAACAATTTTTGTGATTGATCTCGCTTATTTGCTTTATATAGTCTTGATGAAATGGCGATATCCATGTGCCAGTAAATTACCAGCATTACCTTGATTACCTCGGCTATTGTAAGCGTTTTACACTGTGGCAATGCCATATCACAGGTATTTGAGCAGGGTGATCACTAGTATTATCTCACAGGTTTTTAAGCACTATGGTTTGATCAGAGCATCACATGGAATATTGTCTGCATGCCCAAGTATATTTTAGTGTGTAGCAGCATGCGTGTATGCTATTAAATAATTAGTACACCACCAGAGTGGATGTTTTACACTGTATTGCGGTCCTCTAAGAGGCACACACTAGGAATGATTCCCATTAGTTGGATTGCTGCTTACAGAGGTGAATTGATGCATTTGGAGCATGTGTTGCACTATATAGGCTAACTTTTGGCCTTTTTTGATTGTGTCCAAGAATGATGGAAGGACAGTGTGAGAAGCTGGCCTGGTATATGATGTCCACTAATGTAAGTGGGCACCTTGCATCAGTCCAGACAACCCTTATGGTGATTTAAGAGGTCTCAGACAACCTTAGAAAGCTATCCAAGTGGTAGCTGTGGAGAGCAGCCTTCAGGCTTAGTATTGAAGGAGTGTAAAGCAGCTTGTTTTACCAGAATGCAATCTTATAGTATAAATTAAATGAAAAGGAACCACACAAAGTATGTATAAAATATGTATTTATTATAAAATACTCTCTAGTACGTTACAGTACCTCCTACACGGAGATAGACACAAAGCACACAATACTTTAGCAATGAAATCACAGTAAATAGCACTAATACACAGTGGGCCCCAGGGGGGGACCAAACCATATACTAAGAAAGTGGTATAAGAACCACGACTCGAGTCAGGACAATGTTGAGAGGATGTATAATTGCTGGGGACCCACAGAACCACCCAAGGTAAGTAGATAGTGACCCCACGGAGAGCGTGTGCAGTGTGTGAACACGACTGCATGCTCCGTACAAGTCCATGTGCAAGTCGCAGTTGGAATTTTAAAGATTAGGGACTCTTCCCAGTGGACCCTGAAGAAACCCCGTGGAACACAGAAGGTTGGAGAGCCACCCCACCCGTGGATACCATGGTACCCAAGTTACCTATCCCAGGGAAGCTGGGTGCAGAGGTGTGAAGTGGTGTCAGAAACCGCTGTCGAACCCAATGGAGGACTTCAGGAAAGTGCCGCTGCTGGAAGAGGAGAAAGTGTCCGGAGGAATCCAAATGTGGATTCTTGATGAGGAGTACCTGAAAGCAGAGGGGACAGAGTCTATGTCACTCAGGGGTGACCAGGAGACGTGGAAGATGAATGCCCTCCGATGTTGGGTGCTTCAGGAAGGATGACAGTGACCTTGACTCTGCAGCTGCGAGGACCAGGCAATGCTGAGGATGACCAGGACTTGGATGCGAGCTGTCCTACAAAGGATGTCGAGTGCTGAGGGGTCAGTGTCTGGCGGGAGCACTAACAAGACTTGGCAAATGCAACCCACGCAGGAAGTCAAGAAGGTGCACAGTTGGGACCAGCAAGGTCCTGGAGACTCACCACAAGCAGAGGAGTCAGGGCAGGCCCGGGTCACTCAGGGGAGCCCAAGGAAAACAAAGGTGCCCCTCAAATGGACCCACAGGCCGGAGGCACAGGAGTCACAAGAGGACCTCGAGCAGCTCACCAACAGGAGCAGGTCACGGTGCCCACAAGGCAGTGTGGATGAAGATCTTGATGGAAGAAGTTGCCGGAGGTTGGGGCTACTTGGAGCCCAATGTACTTGTCGCAAAGTTGCCAACAAGCATATACACTTGCAAAAGTACGCAGTGCACAGGGGTTCAGTTAATGCAGCCCCCACAAAGGATTCTGACCTCAGACTTGGTGAGAGGGCAGCTCGGGCCTCGGGAGATGTAGATAACCACCACCTGTGTTGTTGAACCCTTCGGAGTCCGTAGGAGCTTGGGATCAGAAGACCGGTCAGCAGTGTTGAGGTGCCTGCGAATGCAGGAAAGTGACTCCTTCACTTCAAGGGAGATTATCTTCAAGTGTCTTGGATGCTCCACAAGTCCTGCACGGATCCTGTATGGTGCACAGGTACAGACGGTGCAGCAGACTGAAAGGGAGACGAAGTCAGGCCCAAACGAAGTCCAGCGAAGTCCAGATTGCCCAGACGGTAGAAGTGCAGCGGTTTCAGTTCTGAATCTTGTCCACGACGAATCTAGGGACCTACACCCAGGTAAGCCCTTAAGTACCCAAAGGAAAGGGTTGGGAAGATTCAGGCGACCCTCCCAGGGGAGGCTCTGGACAGGGGGGAGGTTACTCCCATGTCCTTTGTCCAGTTTTGTGTCAGAGCAGGAGCCAAAAGCTCCCAGGACTTGTTTGAACTGGACTATGCACAGGGACACCAAATGTGCCCCTCATGCAGACTTTCAGGCGCTGGCAAGCGCACCCACCCATCCCTAATACACTAACTCCTGTCTGGGAGGTGGTCACACCTCCCTGTGACAGAATGCCTATTGTTCTACTTTCCCCTGCTCGAGCTTGGCTCAGCAGCAGGAGGGCAGAAATGTGTCTCTGGTCAGCAGCAACCATTTTGTGCTGTCCGGGACTAGAAGGCTGGTACCGGGAACACGGAGAGAGTAACGGAGGGCTCTTCCAGTGCATGGAATCATACCTCCCACACCGTTTATGGTGTGGGAGGTATGATTCCAACATGTTTGATACCAAACATGATAGGATTCGTTGCAGCCATTTTCGAGATGCCCCTCTATATAGTAAATGGCTGCTTCACTGACAATCTGGTAGAATGGACTCCGTAGGCTGCAGGGGTGTCCTGCTCATGCAGGGGCACCCTCTCACTTAGAACCAAGCACCCTGCCCTCAGGATTGTAAAGGCCTGCTCGAGGGGTGACTTATAGGTTTCAAGTGCAGTGACCCTTAGATATAGTAAACCTATATCTTTCGTAAGTGGTGCATGCATCAACTTACACAGGCTGCAATGGCAGGCCTGTAGTTTCATTTTGAATGGTCTCTCATGGGTGGCACAATACATGCTGTAGCCCATGGGAGACCTCTTGGGTACCTACACCCTGGGTACATGGGTACCATATACTAGGGACTGACAAGGGTACCCCAGTATCCAATCTGGGGTGTACCTAACTACATAACAGAACAGTTTAAGGAGAAAGAAGATAGACTGGGGTCCTGATTAGCAGGATCCCAGTCAGACTAGTCAAAAACAGCATCACATCAAGTAAAAAGTGTGGGTAATCATAAGAAGCAGGTCCTACTTTCCTACACAACCCCCCCCAAACGTAAGGAGATTAGACTATCCTTGTCCAGTTGAGTCTTCATTTTCTAAGTGGAAATATCTGGAGAGTCCATCTGCATTGGCATGGTTACTCCCAGGTCTATGTTCCACTGTATAGTCCATCCTCTGTAGGGAAATGGACCACCTCAAAAGTTTGGGATTTTCACCCTTCATCTGTTTTAGCCATAAGAGGGGCTTATGGTCTGTCTGAACAATGAAACGAGTGCCAAACAAGTATGGCCTCAGCTTCTTTAGGACCCAGACCACAGCAAAGGCTTCCCTCTCTATAGCTGACCAACGTTTCTCTCTGGGGGTCAACCTTCTGCTAATAAAAGCTACTGGTTGATCCTGACCCTCTGCATTAAGATGTGACAACACAGCCCCTACCCCCAACTCAGATGCATCTGTTTGGACAATAAATTGCTTGGAGTAGTCAGGACTCTGCAGAATGGGAGAAGTGCACATGGCCTGCTTGAGATCATCAAATGCCTTCTGACAGCTAACTGTCCACTGAATTTTCTTGGGCACTTTCTTGGAGGTGAGATCATTCGAGGGAGTCACTATGGACCCATATCCTTTTACAAATCTCCTGTAATACCAGTCAGGCCCAAGAAAGCTCTGACATGAGTCTGGGTAGTTGGAGCAACCCAGTCCATTATGGTCTGGATTTTGCTCTGTAGTGGTTGAACCTGGCTTCCACCCACAAGGTGGCCCAGGTATACAACCTTGCTCTGCCCTATCTGGCACTTAGTAGCCTTGATAGTGGGGCCTGATTTCTGCAGAGCCTCCAAAACATTCTTCAGGTGGACCAGGTGATCCTCCCAGGTGGAGCTAAAGACAGCTATAGCATCAAGATATGCTGCACTATAGGCTTCCAGACCTGTGAGAACGTTATTCACCAGCCTTTGGAATGTGGCAGGTGCATTCTTCAAACCAAAAAGCATCACAATAAATTGATAATGCCCACTAGGGGTTGAGAAAGCTGTTTTTGGTTTGGCATCCTCAGCTAGTCTGATTTGCCAATAGCCAGCAGTCAGGTCAAATGTGCTCAAGAACTTGGCTGAGGCCAAAGTGTCTATAAGCTCATCTGCCCTAGGAATTGGGTGAGCATCGGTCCTAGTGACTGCATTGAGTCCCCTGTAGTCAACACAAAACCTCATCTTTCTCTTACCACCCTGGGTGTGAGGTTTTGGTACCAAGACCACTGGACTAGCTTAAGGGCTATCTGAGGGCTCAATTGCTCCCAATTCCAGCATCTTTTGGACCTCTGTCCTGATGCAATCTCTGACATGGTCAGGCTGACTGTAGATTTTATTCTTTAGAGGTAGACTTTCACCTGTGTCCACTTCATGGGTACACCAGGTGGTTTGACTGGGTGTCAAAGAAAACATATGCCTATACTGATTGAGGACCCTCCTGCAATCAATCTGCTGTTGGTCAGTGAGGCTGCCTGCCAAGGCTACACCATCAACTGACCCATCATCAGGGTTTTGTGAGAGGAGATCAGGGAGAGGGTCACTCTCTTCCTCCTGTCCCTCATCAGTTGCCATGAGCAAGCCCATATCAGCCCTGTCTACAAAAGGTTTGAGCCTGTTCACATGGAGCACCCTGTGGGGGCTCCTGGGAGTGCCAAGGTCCACCAGATATGTGACCTCACCTTTTTGCTCAATGATAGTGTGGGGTCCACTCCATTTATCTTGGAGAGCTGCTGGGGCCCCAGACTCCAACACCCACACTTTCTGGCCTGGCTGGTAAACAGTCAGGACAGCCTTTTGGTCATGCCAAGCTTTTTGCAATTCTTGACTGGCCTCCAGGTTTTTGCTTGCCTTCTTCATGTACTCAGCCATCCTGAAGCGGAGACCAAGTACACAGTCCAATATGTCTTGTTTGGGAGGTTTGAGAGGTAACTCCCAGCCCTCCTTCACCAAGCACAAGGGACCCCCTAACTGGATGCCCAAACAGAAGTTCAAATGGGCTGTAGCCAACCCCCTTCTGAGGGACCTCTCTGTAGGCAAAGAGAAGGCAGGGCAAAAGAACATCCCATTTTCGCCTAAGCTATTCTGGGAGGCCCATGATCATGCCCTTGAGGGTTTTGTTGAACCTTTCAACCAACCCATTGCATTGAGGATGATAGGGTGTGGTGAATTTGTAATTCACACCACATGCTTTTCACATTGCAGTAATATAACTTGACATGAAGTTTGTACCTCTGTCAGTTAAAACCTCCTTAGGGAAGCCCACCCTGGAAAAAATTCCCAAGAGGGCCCTTGCCACCATAGGAGATGTAGTGGTTCTAAGGGGAATGGCTTCTGGGTACCTAGTGGGATGGTCCTCCACGACTAGTATGTAACTGTGCCCAGAGGCTGTAGGAGGGTTCATGGGACCAATTATGTCAATCTCAAAGGGAGCCCCCACCACTGGAAGTAGCATCAGGGGGCCTTTGTGGTGCCACCTGCCTTACCACTGGCTTGGCAAGTGGCACAGGAGTGACAAAACTCCTTGGTGTCTTCAGACATGTGAGGCCAGTGAAAGTGAGGGACAAGCCTGTCCCAAGTCTTACTTTGGCCTAGGTGTCCTGCCAGGGGAATGTCATGTGCAAGGGTGAGTAGGAAGCCCCTAAACTTCAGAGGTATTTCCAACCTCCTGGTAGCACCAGGCTTGGGGTCTCTACCTTCTGAATAAAGGAGTCCCTCATCCCAGTAGATCCTGTGGGACCCACAGACATTCCCAGCAGCCTCAGCAGCAGCTTGTTGTCTGAGGCGTTCAAGAGAGGGGCAGGTTTGCTGCTCCAAGCTCAAGTCTGCCCTGGAAGGACCCCCTGTCCCCCAGAACTCAACCTGATCAGGCTCAAGCTCATCTGGGACAGTTCCTTCACAGGGACTGAGTGCATCTCCTCAAGAGACTGATCCTCACTGAGTCTAGGGGGAAGACACAGCCTTACCCCTCCTGCTCCTTCTCTTGGAAGGCACCTGGTCCATTGTTCCAGGATCCAGGGCCTGTTCAGTGGATATCAGTTTGGCTTGTGACCTAGTCACAGCAAACACATCTGCAGAGATGCCCAACATTGCTGCATGAGTCCTATATTCAACCTCAGCCCAGGCTGAAGTTTCCAAATCATTGCCCAACAAACAATCCACTGGTAGGTCTGAACTTACTACAACCTTCTTAGGGCCAGTTACCCCTCCCCAGCTGAAAGTAACAACTGCCAAGGAATGGTCAGTCCTGACATTGTTTGCATTGGTCACTTGGTACATCTTACCGAGTATGATCTGTCCAGGAGACACAAGTTTTTCTGTCACCATGGTGACACTGGCCCCTGTGTCCCTGTAGGCCATTGTCTCTGTTCCATTGATCAAAGGCTGTACTTGCCCAGGTTACTGGGACTGACAAGTAAAGTGGCTATATCCATGCCACCATCACAGACTAAAACACCCTGAGCTGGAGTTCTGACTAAGCCAGAACCCACCTCAGATCCCAAGGTTAACCCCACTAATCCCCTGTTCCCTGTACCACCACTTTTACTTGTGCTAGGGGGAGCAGTTGCCTTAGGGGCAGTGGTGGTAGGAGTAGTTTCCTTGGCCTTTAGACAGTCAGCATCTCTTGTCTAATGGGTCTTCTGTTTACAGAGATAGCACCAAGGTTTCTTTTTGCCTTTTCCCTTGTTGGATTGTGACTCCCCCCCAGATGCAGGTTTTTGGGGCCCTGATGAAGACTCTTTGTCTTTACCATTGTCCCCACCCTTATCTTGAGCTTTTGAAGAATCTTGCTTCTTCTGGTCACCACCATGGTTCTGATTTTTCTGCTTCACCCTGGTCCTGACCCATTTATCTTCCTTCTTTCCCAATTCTTGGGGAGAAGTCAGATCTGAGTCCACCAAGTACTGATGCAATAGCTGAGTTTGGCAATTATTAAGGATCTGCTCCCTCATAATCAAGTTGTACAATCCTTTAAAATCATTCACCTTGCTACCAAGTAACCAGCCTTCCAGAGCTTTAATGGCACAATCAACAAAGTCTACCCAGTCCTGATTTTGTGTCTTCTGGGTGTCTCTGAACTTAATCCTGTACTGTTCAGTGGTTAAGCCAAACCCATCAATGAGAGCACTCTTCAGAACTGAGCAATTGTCAGCATCCTCTTCTCTAACAGTGAGGAGCTTACCTCTACCTTTGTCGGCAAAGGAGAGCCACAAGATAGCTGCCCACTGCTCTTGAGGGACCCTCTGAACTTTACAGGCCCTGTCTAAAGCAGTTATCCATTTGTGGATGTCATCCCCAACATGGTAGGGAGGGACAATCTTGCTCAGGTTCCTATTGTCAAAGGAATGTTCCTTACTTCTAGGGACACTGTTGCTGCCACTATGGGACTCTAGTCCCAATTTCTTCCTTGCCTTCTGGACGTCTAGGGACTCTCTGTCAAGGGCCAACTGCTCTTTCCTGAGCCTAAGCCTAGCTTTCTCAAGTTCAAGCATTTGGTACTCCCTATCCAATGAGTTCCCTCCTTTACTAGAAATGGAGGCCCCTTCTGTCTGGCTAGAAGTATTGGACTCTACAGAGGAGGATTTAGACCTCCTTCGTCTACTCTGCACCTTCCCAGGAGGATCAAAGAGGGCATCCTCTTGTCCCTCTGTGTTCTCCTCTGGGAGGTCTGAATTGTCCAGGTGGGAGCCATCATGCTCCCCCTGGTCAGGGTTTGATTCTAGGTCAAAGAGGGGTTCCCCTCCTGCCCTATCTTCATTCCCTGCCCCACCCACTCTGTCCTGTTCATCTGACCCAGAGGCTTTCCTCAGGTCATCCAACAGTGACACCTCTACCATGCGTTGAGTGTTGGCACTTCTCCCTGTCTTCAGCTTTCTAGATGGACACAGTGCTTTCATTTCTTGGAACGAAAGTTCACTGTATCTATTAGGCAGAGAGACACTGGCATCTCCTTTAGTAGACATACTAAGTGAGGTGTGGTGTTGCACCTACCTAACCTAGTGGGAGCTAAACTCTCTTAGGTTGGAGAAAGGGTGAGCTAGACCCTTAACTTACCCAACCCCAAGTTCAGTAGAACGTACTATTCTAAGCTTGTATTTATATGTGCCTAGTACTAGTGGTTTTTCAGTTAATCAATACAAAGATTTATCTGGTAAAACAATGCAGGCTTGAATCCCAACCGCTGCACACCAATGTGAGAAGCTGGCCTGGTATATGATGTCCACTAATGTAAGTGGGCACCTTGCACCAGTCCAGACTACCCTTACGGGGACCTTGACTTTGCAGCTGCGAGGACCAGGCGACGCTAAGGACAACCAGGACTCAGATGCGAGCTGTCCCACGAAGGATGTCGAGTGCTGAGGGGGTCAGTGTCCGGCGGGAGCAACAACAAGCCTTGGCAAATGCAACCCACGCAGGAAGTCAAGAAGGTGCACAGTTGGGACCAGCAAGGTCCTGGAGACTCACCACAAGCAGGGGAGTCAGGCAGGCCCTGAGCACTCAGGGAAGCCCAAGGAAAACAAAGATGACCCTCAAATGGACCCACAGGCCGGAGGCACAGGAGTCGCGGGAGGACCTCGAGCAGCTCACCAACAGGAGCAGGTCACAGTGCCCACAAGGCGGTGTGGCTGAAGATCTTGGGAGAAGAAGTTGCCGGAGGTTGGGGCTACTTGGAGCCCAATGCACTTGTCACAAAGTTGCCAACAAGCATATACACTTGCAAAAGTACGCAGTGCACAGGGGATCGATTAATGCAGTCCCCACGAGGGATTCTGACCTCAGACTTGGTGAGAGGGCAGCTCGGGCCTCAGGAGACGTAGATAACCACCACCTGTGTTGTTGAACCCTTTTGAGTCCGCAGGAGCTCGGGATCAGCAGACCGGTCAGCAGTGTTGAGGTGCCAGCGAATGCAGGGAAGTGACTCCTTCACTTCAAGGGAGATTATCTTCAAGTGTCTTGGATGCTCCACAGATCCTGCACGGATCCTGTATGGTGCACAGGCACTGACGATGCAGCAGACTGAAAGAGAGACGATGTCAGGCCCAAACAAAATCCAGCGAAGTCCAGAGTGCCCAGTCGGTAGAAGTGCAGTGCTTTCAGTTCTGAATCTGGTCCAGGACGAATCTAGGGACCTACACCCAGGTAAGCCCTTAAGTACCCAAAGGAAAGGATTGGGAAGATTCAGGGGACCCTCCCAAGGGAGGGTCTGGACAGGGGGGAGGTTACTCCCATGTCCTTTGTCCAGTTTCGCGCCAGAGCGGGAGCCAACGGCTCCCAGGACTTGTTTGAACTGGGCTATGCACAGGGACACCAAATGTGCCCCTCATGCAGACTTTCAGGCGCTGGCAAGCACACCCACCCAGCCCTAATATACTAAATCCTGCCTGGGAGGTGGTCACACCACCCTGTGACAGGATGCCTATTGTTCTGCTTTCCCCTGCTCGAGCTTGGCTCAGCAGCAGGAGGGCAGAAATGTGTCTCTGGTCAGCAGCAACCATTTTGTGCTGTCCGGGACTAGAAGGCTGGTACCTGGAACACCGAGAGCCTAACGGAGGGCTCTTCCAGTGCTTGGACTCATACCTCCCACACCGTTTACAGTGTGGGGGTATGATTCCAACATGTTTGATACCAAACATGATAGGATTCGTTGCAGCCATTTTCGAGATGGTCCTCATGTGGTCACGCGATGCCCCTCTATCTAGTATATGGCTGCTTCACTGACAACCTGGGAGAATGGACTCCGTAGGCTGCAGGGGTGTCCTGCTCATGCAGGGGCACCCTCTCACTTAGAACCAGGCACCCTGCCCTCAGGATTGTAAAGGCCTGCTAGAAGGGTGACTTATAGGTTTTAAGTGCAGTGACCCTTAGATATAGTAAACCTATATCTTTCGTAAGTGGTGCATGCACCAACTTACAGGCAGGCCTGTGGTTCCATTTTGAATGGTCTCTCATGGGTGGCACAATTCATGCTGCAGCCCATGGGAGACCTCTGGGGTACCTATGCCCCTGGGTACATGGGTACCATATACTAGGGACTGACAAGGGTACCCCAGTATCCAATCTGGGGTGTACTTAAGTACATAACACAACAGTTTAAGGAGAAAGCAGATAGACTGGGGTCCTAATTAGCAGGATCCCATTCAAACTAGTCAAAATCAGCATCACATCATGCAAAAAGTGGGGGTAACCATAAGAAGCAGGTCCTACTTTCCTAGAGACAGGTTGGCAGTATTGACACCAGGGTGGTGAGTCTATTATTAGAGTGGTAGTCACCACCCATCTGGTTCTTTTAAGCAGTTTTATTGTGGATGGTATAGGTTCAAAATGAGCTAGTAGTGGTCCCTGATGGGAAAATTACCGCACCTCAAATATTGGTACGTTGTTTTCAATCAAGTCATGTGTGAATACATTTTTAAAGGTAATTCTAGTCATGTAGAGGTGCTATGACGGCTCAGTCACCCTACTACCAAAAGGCGATAATTGTACATTAGAACTCAAATGTACATTCAACATGTGTATGGTAGAACCTTGTTCAGCACTCTCATAGATAAGTACAATTAACTATCAAGTCATGGATAAGTTAACAACACAAATACAATTAATTAAGATATCACTTTTAGCAAAATAATTCGGAGGTCAATGATCTCTCTTCTCGAGTACGAAGACAAACACAAGAGTCTATCAATTCATGTTCAACTGTTGGTTTATTCATTAATACTTCCAGCATAGATCAGCCAGGCTAAAAGTGATATCTTAATTAATTGTATTCGTATTGTGGATGGTGCTGGCACTCAGGATCCTCCGCTTTTTGTTTTCCACTTTTATAGGTATGGTAGTTGGATGACGACGTCCTGAGGAGACCCCTCAAAGCTATTGGAGTTAAAATGGCGGCAAATACCCCCCAATTGGTTGACAATTACAATGAACTGAGAGGGCTTGCTAATTATATGAAAGTTTCCCTAGATCTTTGAGAACTTGAAAGCGTGTACAACCATTGGGGAATGTACAGTGTCTTTGTGTAGTAATTGTTGTCCATTTCAACGCTGTGTGCACTGCGTTGTCTGCACTACTGATTCACTTTTTCCCACCATGTCGATATTTGTTTATATATGTATGAATACAATACATGTTTCATGAAAATTCTCTTTGTCCAGCACAATTATTTATCATTATTGATTAAGCTATAGTTATGATTCATTACTGTCTTTGTATGGAATTAGGTTTGCACTAAATGTGATTAAGGGAATAAATCCCACGCAACTTTTTGTACAGATTGATATGCATATTTACCCATGTCCTGTGGGCATATTGGATCGACCTTGTATAGATATGAAAAACTCCCTCTGAAAGGGTGTGCCCACAACAGGCATGGGTGTGGCATCACCACCAGCATCCCACCCAGCTCCGATGCCAGGAATCCTGTTTGGCGGGCGAGACACGCTGCTGGAGGCTGGTGTGCAACACAAGCAGCTCACCAGTGGGTCGCTGTGCCACGTGCCTATACTTACCTTGTCGCAGCTGACCCACCTGTGCTGTCGTGCCCCTGCCTCCATCAGCGCCTCCAGTCCTTCATGCTTTCCTCTTCCCAGGATTCCCTAGGTGGGATCCTAGAATCGAATACAGCCAAAGCCAAGATGGCCGCCTCAGACTATTCCTCCATTACCTTATCCCAATCCAAGATGGCTGTCTTATAACATCCTGAGTTTCCTGCCCTATATAAGGAGGTCATGCCAGCTTAGTCATTGCGTCTCAGCACTTCGTGCCCAATACTTAGTGTGTAACGCTCCTTCTTCGTTTGGATATTCCCAGTCATCATTTTTGTCCTTTTGCTGTCTGAGGTCCACCTTTAGCACCACTTCCAAAGGTCCAGGACTGGAGGGGCACCACTTGGCGGGTCAGGACGTACTCAGGCTGGGCCCAGGGGTTGGTTAAGGATGGAGGAAAACTTTTGTGTCCCTGTGACTTTAAACAGGAGGTCAACAATCTAGCCCTTGTGAGTCACTCTGGTGGTCCTGGGACAGTTGAAGATCCAGTCCTTGTCCCCAGGCAGAAGGTAGCAGAGGAGCAAAACAATTAGGGCAGCAATCCAGCTGGTCAGCAGTTCTTTAGAGCTGCTGACCTACAGAGTGGCAGTCCTTCCAACTCTACAGCAGTCCTTCCTCGCAGAGTATCCACAAGTCCAGACATGCACTGAAGAGTTGGTGTCTAAGGTCCTGCTTTTATTTCCTGGTGCCCTTGTTCTGGAAGATGGGAGAAACTTCTACAGTGTGACTTTGAAGTGCATGGAATTTCCTGCCTCCTCTGCTCTGGCTCCAAGCTGGCTGAAGTGACAATGGAGGGTTGTTAGGCCCATTGTCTGAAGGCAGAGCACTGGCTATTCAGTTGTAAGTTCGGCTGTCCTCATCTCTGCCCCCCCATCCTGCCAGAAGATGGCCCATTTAGGTACACCTAATCCGTTGATTGTGTGACTGTCTGTGAAGAATTAAAAAAGTCTAATTGTCAGTTACACTCAGTCATGCAGGCCAGGCTTTAGGCAAAAAAGGGCTAAGGAGCGAAAAATGGCAACTTTCTAAAAGAGGCATTTTTATAATTTTGTACAAAAACCCGACTTTACCATTAAATAGGGCTTTTCGCCACAATTCCAAAAGACACCAAACATGACATAGCTACCAGCTCACAACTGGAAATTGCAGCTTATTAAATGTAATAAGGAATCCCCAATGTTATCCTATGGGAGGGGTACGCCTCACTGGTGTGAAAACAAAATTGAGAAGTTTTTCAATACCAGGACATGTAAAACCTAAACGTACATGTCCAACCTTTCAATTACACAGCACCCTGTCCTGTGGGCTTCCTAGAGCCTACCTTAGGGATGACTTATATGTAATAAAAGGGGAGTTTAAGGCTTGGCAAGGGGAAGGGTTAATGCCAACCCAACATGGCAGTTTAAAACTGCATTCAGGCTGCAGTGGCAGACCTGGGACATTTTGTAAGGTGCTACTTAAGTGGGTGGCATAATAAGTGCTACAGGCTCACTGGTAACATTTAATTTACAGGCCCTGAGTATATGGTATTCCACTCTACAAGGGACTTACATGTAAATTCAATATGCCAGTTGGGTATAAGCCAATGTAACCATGTTCTATGGGAGGAGCACAAACACTTTAGGACTGGTTAGCAGTAGTCAAGTGCAGAGAGTCCTAAGGCCAACAAAAATAAGTGCAGCAAAATGGAGGAGGTGAGGCAAAATCTTTGGGAGATGACTCTAAGGCTGACAAGTCTAAAAGCATCAATTTCCTGAATGCTAATCAACGTGACTTGATATGATCAGGCTGTGCAACCTCAAATGCATCCCCAGAGTTCCCCCTGCCGTGCTACTGCCCCTGGGATAGTACCACAAATGTATCTCTGTGTTTTATTATTACCCTGACCAGTGGACTGAGTTTCAGCCCTTCTCAACAGATCCTGCCCTGTGCCCCCTCATTGTCTGCATTCTTTTACCAGTTTGTCAGCGGTGCCACTCATGCCATTGCCTGATCCTTGATATCGACAAAGGTCACTTTGAATATTTGCCCCTGCCTGCCTCATTGACCTTTACTGGAAGTCATGATGCGCAGTGCTGCAGTGGCTCCACCTTCGGTATTTTTGTGTATCTGTTGGAATCTGATGTCATGATTATCATCAAGTGAGTTGGGAGTGAATTATTAAAGAGGATTTCGCCTTATTGGACCCATGGAGGGTAGATCATCCAGGCGCCACTGAGTTTACGTGTTACTCAGCGAGATTTAAAACAGCATCCCGTCTGGATTTCTTCTTGATAAGTAATCTGTTCACAAGGGGGGAATCTTTGATTCTCTCTAACCCATTCTCGGATCACTCTTTGGTATCCTTGATATTACACTTGCCCGCCCCCAGGAGAAAAAGTAACAGGTGGCATTTTGATAAAGCACTGTTATCAGATCAAAAATGGATTGATGAAACCCGTGATTTTATAGGGTGGTTTTTCAAGGAAAACATGAATACAGCACCAGGTTTTATGGTGTGGGAGGCTTTTAAGGCCACGTTTAGGGGACGGGTGGTGGCATATAGGGCTAATCTTCATAAGTTAAGGAAACTTAATATTGCTGGATTCCAGGAGGCGGTGGAGCGGGCTAGGAGAGAAATTTCGGGGAGGTTAACTGGGGAACCGGAGGAAGAGGTACTTCAGCAGGAACTATTAAGGGCAAAGGAGGAGCTGAAAAGTTTTTTTATGCTCGAGGAAATTGCTGGAAGTAAAGCTGCTCGTCAAAAGGCATACGAGGAAAGCCAGCATATCGGGAAATTTTTAGCCTGGTCCACAAAAACGCAACAGAGCAAACAGTCTATTCCACAAATTAGAAATCCTAGTACTAGGTGCCTGGTGAATGATAAAGACGGAATTGCCGACATTTTTATATCACATTTCAGCAAGATATATGAGGAAGTCCAGACAGTTGACCCTCGAGCTCTTGCGGATTATTTTACGACAGTCCACCTGCCTAAGGTCGGCGAGGAGGACTGTATGCTTTTGAGTGAACCGATTACAATCCTAGAACTAAGTGAAATCGTAAAAAAAATGGCAAATGGGAAGGCGAGTGGCAATGATGGGATCCCTATTGAAGTATATAAACTGTTTTTAAATGAACTCGCCCCTTTCTTGGTATTACTATATAACCAAATTATGGCCGGAATGGTGGTTTCAGACAGATTTAAGGAATCAGTCGTGATCTCAATTTTAAAGAAGAATAAGGGCCCTAAAGATCCAAGTTCTTATCGCCCAATAAGTCTACTAAATGTAGGCTATAAGCTTCTCATGAAAATCTGGGCAAACAGAATTGCGGGCTGCGCGCATTACTTGGTACATGCAGATCAAACAGGGTTTTTACCTGGGAGATCTATGGCCGCGAATACTTTCTATCTGATTCAAGCCATCGACTATTTTTCTGCTAGTAAGGAGGCTGCGGCCATTTTAATGATGGACGCAGAAAAAGCATTCGACCTGGTGGATTGGCAGGCCCTCTTCTTTATTTTGGGAGAGTTTGGCTTTCCACGCCATCTGATCGAGATGCTAGAGAGAATTTATAGGGGAGCCATCGCAAAAATAATTATAAATTCTGAGTAGGCGGGAGAGGTAGTAATAAGGCGGGGTACTAGGCAGGGATGCCCCCTCTCCCCCCTTCTGTTTTCACTCTTTATTGAGCCACTAGCGATAAAAATCAGTTCCAACATACTAATCCAAGCCCCCCTATTAGAAATGGCCAAAATAAAGTTGTTTGCTGATGATTTGATCTTGTACCTGAACCCAGAGAAATCAAACATTCAGAGAGCATTGGGAGAAATCCAGGCGTTTACAGAATTGGGGGGTTGTAGGGTCAATCAATCTAAAACGGAGCTTCTTCTATTTAATGCACCAGGAATAGAGCTGCCGGAAGGGTTGAAATGTTTGCCTCTCAAACCTATTAGATATCTGGGCCTCTATGTGACAGTGGACTTCCTTCAACTCTTTCACCTGAATTATGGTAGAACACTTGACAAAATAAAAAGTCTGTTAGAAAGATGGGCATTATTGCCCCTGTCAATAATAGGTCGAGTCTCTCTGATAAAAATGTCGATTCTCCCTTTGTTGTTATTTTTATTCTTAAATCTTCCTTTAAAGATTCCAATCTCGTACTTTAATGAAGTTGATAAGGTGTTTCGGGAGTTTATGTGGGCTAAGAAAAATCTCGAATTAAGCTATCTATTTTACAATTGGATGTAGAACAGGGAGGCCTTGCAGTACCTCATTTAGCTACTTATTACCAAGCTGCATTACTTAGCTTAACAACTCAGCTTCTGGCCCCTATTTTGAAGTTTGATAATTTTTTATTTAATCTTATGTTAAGGGAGAGTGCTATTAAGTTACCAGCATTCTTGCGCACTGCAAAGCTACCAAAAAGAACAAGATACAAGGTTGTGAATATAATATTAAGCCGTATCCAGCGATTCAATAAAAATTATAATATTCCATCATGCCATGCATATTCCTCTCTTTACGACTGTGAGGTATGGGGCCTTAAACTACCACAAAAGGGGGTGCAGCCCTATATTCTGTTGGGTTTTTGTAAATTGGGCGACTTTTATAATGGTACTAATCAGATGACGTGGGAGGCTTTTGTAACACAATTTGAAGCGCAGAGCCGTGATCTCTTGCTAAGCTTTAGGCAGATTTCATGCTTTATCCGGACTAACTTCAGAGGAATCAGTGAGAGAGATAGAGTAATTTTAAAAGCTGCCTTTGAGTCAAACTTATCGGGCATTGGCAATTGGTATAAGTTACTACGTCAGGAGAAGAATAAGAACCTTATTGAAATAATGCTCCCAAAAATCGCTCAGGAAACTAACTGTTGGTTCAGTAGACAGGAATGGCTACGAGTCTGTGAGCTTGGCCACAGGGCATTGAGGGCGGCAAATTTTCAAAGAATGTCCTTCCTTTCTAGATGGGTGGCCTACTACACACCCTCCAGGCTCCATAAATGGTTTCCTATGTTACCGAATGATTGTTTTAGATGTAATCTGCCAGAGGCAGGGGAGTGGACACATATATTTTTCACTTGTCCGAGATTACAATACTTTTGGGAAGAGGTTTTTAGGTTTATTAGTAAATGTGTGTCAATAGATATCCTTCCATGTGCATCGTTGGCGCTATTCGGTTTCTCTTATGTAGTTGATCAGCTCTCATTATACGTGCAATGTTTCGTTTCCCTAGCCATAGCAGTAGCCAGTTCTTTAATTTTACAGAATTGGAGATCTCAGAAAATACCTACAATGGCCCAGTGGCTACACAAGATGGAGAGGACTTACAAATTTGAGGAGGCCTATGCGAAGAGGATAGGGGCGGTGCAGAGATTTGGGATGACATGGGAGGGCTATGTTGCAACCACGCACATAAATGATACTATCAGGCACATGCATCAATGTTAAAGATTGCAAATCTTTATTAGCGAATTTTAAAGATTCGCAAATAGAGATTCGCAAAAACAGATGCAACAAAAAATGTGCAAAAAAATAAAGATTCGCTAATATTCGCAAACACTACTGCAAATCCGCTAATTGCGAATTCGCAAATAGCGAAATCGCAATTAGCGAATTTGCAATTAGCGAAGTCGCATTTTTGATGCATCTTGATGACATCAGAACCAGGAAGTGAGCAGCACAAGCCCCATTTCCAGTGCACAGTCAGAGGGAGAGGAGGGAGCTGGCTCTGGGAGCTAACTAGCAGTGGGATTGAGCGATTGGAAAACCTGGTAACTGCAAAGAAAAATGGAAAGCTCACAAACAGCAGAGGACAGCCAATCAGGCAGGAAGCGGAAAATGAAATTTTTAGAAAAAGAAATTGACACACTCATTGAGGGAGTTGTCCACAGCCATGATAAGCTGTTTGGGAAACTATCATTGAAAGTGGCAGAGCAGGAGAAAAGAAAAATATGGTTCCGGATCCAGAACCGGGTGAATGCCAGTGGGGTGACACACCGCACCATCGATGACCTGAAAAAAAGATGGTACGGCTTGCGCAGTCGGGCCAAGGTGCGCATAGCTGCCCGTCTGAAGGAAGCAAGGAAGACAGGAGGGGGAACACCGACAGACACTGGGAACACTCCCATGGAGGACATGGTTGAATCCACAATCCAGCCTGAAGCTGTTGTCGGTGTGACACAGCTAGACACGTCAGGAGCAGCAAACACATCTGAAGGTAAGATGACTGCATGTTACCATTGACCTAAATAATTAAGGTAGTACACCACCCCAGTACAGCACAAGTGCACACTCTGAACATCCAGTACACAATGTATCCATGAAGGGAAGTGCATTATGGGAGATGTAGGCAGGTCAAGCAGTTACAATGTCAAACACACAAATAGGATAAGAACAACTCATAACAGTGAATATATTCCAAATTTAATGTCAAAGCAAAAAAGATCACTGTGACATGACATCCCAGACATAAATTAATGCTGTTTTGCACTGTTAAACCTCACAGATGCAGAACGTGTAGAAGCTGAGGATAGTGACTACCAGGACATACAGGACACCAGCGCAGTTGAGGATATGGACACACCGGTGTTGCCAACAAATCCATCCAGTGCCCCAAACACACGCAGGGCAACTGTCCCACCACTGGTCACCATGGAGTCTGATGATGAGGCAAATGCAACACATGAGTCCAGGCATGGCCCAGCCACATCCATCCCAAATCCACAAACACAGGGCCGCAGAAGTAATGTCAGAGTCCGGCGTAGAAGAGCTAGATCACGCAGAACACAGCAGGAGGAGCAACCAAATGATGTCTGGGGTGGTCTTGAGGGACAGATGCTCCGCATGCAGCGCCTGCAGACCAAGAACACACGTTTAGTACAGATACAAATTGGGAAGATGGCAGACAACATTGCAGTACTGTGCGATAGTGTGCAGCAACTGACCAAGGTTATGCAGGAGGGACATGCATCCCAGAGAAGAAACCATCGGCAACTAATGCAGCACCTCAAAATCTATGCGAAATCCAACAATAGGCTGGCCACATCAACTGCACTGCTGGCACGTAGGTCTGTGACCATGCAAACAGAAATGTGCCATTGGAGCTGGGATGTGGCGAAGGCACTGGACCAGGTAACCAATGCAGTGGAACTGATGAATGCTACCACAATTGCGGCCAACATGTCCACGCAGGAAGAGGGTAGTGAGGGGGCCTCAAGCTTGAGTAGCATAGCTATGCCAGTTGCCACTGCAGGAAGACGCAACACACGCAGCAGTACCCCTCAGCTTCCAACATGAGGGATGAGGATGCTGTCTCTGACAGGCGTCTGGGTGTTCGTGGGAGAAAGCGCTAGACTGCTATATACAATGACATTCCGATATGGTGACGTAACCATGGATGTGATCGGACCTTTTGACTGACTTACAAGTCATTATTTATTTCAAAAACACTTATGTCCATTACTTAAGAATCCTGTGCCACTGGCCACATTGAAAGTGTGCTCCGACACTCATGCCATATTTCCTTTGAATAAAACGTTCTGTGATTGTAATATACACTGTTTGTGTCATCATTACTCACCTCAGAAATAGTGTTGTGTGATGTCCAATCTTCTCCTGCGCCCTTCTGCTGCGCTTGCCCCTTGTGCTGCACGGCGGTGTGGCACTTGCTGGTTCTCATCCTCCGAGTCGCTTTCAGACACCTCGATCTCCATTCCTCCCCTCGTCGCAATATTGTGCAGCATGGCACATGCTGCTACTATCTTGCAGCATTGTTCAGGGTTGTATTAGAGTGCTCCACCAGTCTTATGGAGGCATCTGAATCGGCTCTTCAGCAGCCCAAATGTGCGCTCTATGATGTTCCTTGTTGAAATATGTGCTGCATTGTACCTCTGTTGGTTGGCAGTTGTGGGATTGAGGTAAGGCGTCAGAAAGTAATTACGCAAGGCGTATGCGCTGTCACCTGCATGTAGGTAAGCAAAGGGTCAGTGGCAGTTTGACATTGGCATACGTACAATGACTGTGAGTATCACTTACACATATTTACCAAGCAGATGTGCCTCTCCAAATTCTCCCTGACAAGACGGGTGTGAATGCCACTTTGCCTGAAAATATATGAATCATGTGCACTCCCAGGAAATTGCGCCACTGTATCAGTGATTATGTTTTTGGCATTGCAAACAACCTGAATATTAAGGGAGTGATAGCATTTTCTATTTCTATACATATATTCCTGTGCTGCAGGGGGACATATTGCCACACGTGTGCAATCAATGCAACCTATAACATGTGGGAAGCGAGCTATCTGGTAAAACTCCTGTTTTGTTTTTGCAAGGTCATGCGCGGTGGTGGGGAAATTGATGTGTGAGCCGATCCTGGCCATCATGGCATCAAGGAATGCTTTGAATATTCTTGAAAGTGCGCTTTGCGACACACCTCCAGCTACTGCAATGACCCCTGAAAGCTGCCTGACGCCAGTAGGTGTAGGCAACATAGGACCTGCACATGCGTTGGGATAGCATTGGTCCTACGTGTCTGTCGTTGCAGTATGGGATCCAATTCATTGATCAGGTCATGGATCATTGCTGCATTGAGCCTATACTTATCGTATATCTCATCCTCTTGCTGTCCTAGCAAAGTTATGCGGACTCTGAAGATGCGCTCATTAATTCGCCTCCGTCTGTGTCCAGCACCAGCAGCCTCATCCTCCTCGCCATCAGGTACATCCCTGCCATTGTGAGATGTGGTAGCTCATTCTGGGTGTGTTTCAATGGGTTTAAGTAGATTTTCAGCTGCATCTGATTTGCACTCATGATTACCACCTGGTTGTGATCCTTCTTATTTAGCACTCGCAAAATTGCGAATTTCTGGTAATTCGCAATTTGCGATTTTTCATGCATCTATGTTTGCGAATCCTTATTTGCGAATCGCTATTCGGGGACGCAAATAGCGATTCGCTAATACTATTCGCAGATTGTTTAGCGATTCTTTAAATTTGCAAATTCTTGTGTTTTCGCTATAATGCAGTTGATGCATTGCGACACAGTATTTTGCAATCGCAAAAGCCATAATTTAGCGATTCGCAAATTTTGCGAATTTTTTAACGCTTGATGCATGTGCCTGTATGTGACTTATCTATGGGGAATCTCCAGGCGAAGACTATAATCATACAGGTCATCAAGCTAGGGGTCATATGTTATCACAGATTTGATGTTTAGAATGCTGGTATTGTATATCATGTAAAATGGGATATAAATTTGCGCTTTCTTTTATTGTACATTTTAAATGTGAGACTCAATATGCAATAGGTTTTATCTTCTTTGCTTCTCAGTATATTTTGTGTATCATATTTATCATGTACTAATGGATTATGAAATTTGTTATACTTATTGTCTATTTATTATTTGTGATTGGAGAGTCTACAAATTTGTCTGCTTTATGTATGTTTTCTACGCTCAATAAATTTTATTTTTTTTAAAGTGAGTTGGTAGTGGAACCTTCACTTCTGGTGATTTTCACTAACAGTTGGTCTGAAGGAGTTTGTTGACCCAGTTGGGCAGTTATATCTACCTAGTGGGCAGCAGAATCTGGGAGCAAACAGACTGATATTCTTCTTACAAGAAGGGATGATATGTCGACACCCCATTATTCGCTGGACGAGTCCCATAAAATGTTAAGACTGGTTCTCCAGTCAACCATACCAGATATGTATGACTATTTATTGTGTTAATACACCTATTGTACTGGGTTGGGTGCGTTCATTTATTCTTTGTCTGGATATATCATACATCTGTATGTAATTACTTTCATTGAGCATCCTAAATTATTTATTAACACCATACTCAGGATTTTGAGGAAACTCACAGAGTACATATTTAACTGCCAAACTTTGATGAAGGACTGCTTCACATTAGATTGTAGAGTGGTGATTCAAGTAGTCGACTGTGGGAACTGCAAAAAGCCCTCACTAGGTTCCAGAGGGCAAGTTTAAGAAACCTTTGCAAAGGTAATAGATCTGCCCTTGGCAAGCTGGTGCAACGGCTAATTTTTGTTTTATATTTTATTGCAAGCATGTGCCAAAAAAATAAAATATTCAGCCACCTAAATTTTGCTGCCTTAGATTAGCAATATAATTTTAAATTTAAAAAAATCACCTTTAAAGCTGCTCTTCTAGTCGAGTTTTTAAACGACAAGTCTCTTAGGCGTGGCATGCGTTTTATTATTATTTGTGAAGAAGACAGGAATAAATCACTAACTAATCAATTACTCAGCAGCTACAATGGTACAATATCACTTAAATACTTAATAACATACGCTTTTAATAGGAGTGAGTGCAATCAGGAGGTGTCTGGTGGTGATATTGTTTGGTGTGCCATTGTGCAGGAAACAACCTGCTACACTCAAATACCGAAAAACCTATTTCACATTTAGTCCTCACGGTAAGATAGGCACTGCTTGTACACTGAGGTCACAACTCACACCTGCTCGCGACAGCTTATTGTAAAGGGCATGATGGGTCCTAGTGATGGAAAAGCTCATCCAGATATCAAGGGGGAAGGAAGATACCTTTTGCAAGCAAAGGAGTGCAGTACTGTCCTACATGGCACAAGAATTCAAGGAACTGTCCTGTCCACGACTGTGAATACTGAGCATTCTTGCGAGGGAGTCATATTGTCATGGATGACAGCTGAACTGAGATACACACACAGAGCTGGTGTGCTGAGAAGTTTCGGCAGAAGTTTCGACAAGGTGAGTTGTTTGGAGGTTTGGTTGACAGTGTTGTGGCTGATCGACAGGCAGGGGCTGGGAAGGAAAGGGACAATACTTTTGTACATGATGTCAACAGTATTAAAAAAATGATTGAATACTAAAAAGGAGTGAAGGCAAAATAAATTGACAGTATTTAAAGGGTATATAAATATAAACAAAATATAAAAATATACACTTTAAACCAGCTTTGCAACTGAAGAGAAAGGACCTATTTTTAGGGAGATGTGAACAATATTCACAGGCTTTGATCAGTTAAAAAGTCAAGCGAGCCAATGGGTAAAGTCAGCTTACCCATTGCCCCACCCTCTATGCTGTTGTGGATGGTAGCAAATTGTGAGTGATAATTTAACAGACCAATGGATAAATCCTGCTGTTCAAAAGCCCCTCAAAGTAGATATATTTTGTATGAATTTGTGGTAAAAACAATAGTTGGGCGAAACAGCTAAAGATGTCTCCAAGGCAAGACCTAAAATATAGCTGACATGGCATAAACGTTTGTTTTCTGGCAAGGGTATGATTGTTTTTGGTATGCATGCAAAAGGAGAAAGGGCTGGAACTCTATTTACTCCTGTGATCTCTACCTGAGACCCCGCCCCCCTCCAAATTCTCCATCCTGTTTACTTTCCACTGTGAGGAAACTGGCTGCTGCTTGTTGAACATGCACCAGATACCTGATCCACATCTTTGACCTTCATTGGACCTACCACCCTCACAGGCCCAATCTTTCCAGCTCTCATCTTTGCTGCTCCTCTCATCCGCAGTAAAAAGTGCTGCTCATTCTGTAAACTATAAGTATCCCTTTACAATTGTTTTTGTTCACATTGACAAAATGGGGGTGACAAAATTACTAGAGAGTGGATTCACCAATGGCAGCCCAGTAGCACCAGTGTAGCCTTTCATCCTTTGAAATTGAATAACATGAAAAACACTTAGGGGTATATTTACAAGAAATGGCGCTCCACTGTTTTCACGCAGCGGAGCGTCAAATATTTTACTGCTCCTGTACACCAATTCCTAATGCGATGATAGCGCCGTATTTACAATATGGCGATACATGGCGTTAGGAAAAGCTAGCGGGCGAAAAAAATGACGCTAACAAGAGCGTTAAGTTGTTAAAAAAATGCTTGCTACCATGAAAAAAGTGGTGTTCGGCCAATTAGTGGCAAGAAAAATTGTGCTTGCCGGTTGAGCGTCACACATCTGCGCCTAGCATGAAAATAAAATACAGAAACGCCGCTAAGGAGAGGAAAAAAAAACCTGAATGGAGCAGCCAGGAACCAGCACAGCACATGACATTAACCCCCCAACCCCACTAACAGCCAGGATGACCAGCCAGAGTCTAAGGGGAAGAGGAAGAGGAAATGCAGGTTCAGTCAGGATGAGAATGAGATTCTGATCGACGAGGTGACAGAGCATCAACACCAGCTCTTTGTCAGCTCCGAAGTGTCAATGGGGACCAAAAAGGCCTTATAGCAGTACACAGTGAACAAGGTGAACTGCATAGCTGAAGTCAGGAGGATAGTGATGGACTGCAAGAAGCTCTGGCATGATGCCAAGCACAAAACTAAGCAGAAGCTGGCAACCGATCTACAAGCAGCATTGCAGATTGGTGTTTGTCCAGCTCCACAGGAGGAGCTCGATCCCTTGGAGGAGCAGGTGTCCACTGTTAACTGTGAGGAGTCGGTGGTTGGTGTAGGACAGGACAGTGCTGACTATGATCAACTACATCAGCAACAGGGTAAGTACCAACAAGGGACAATGAGGGGAAATACTTAATGTTGTGCAGTTCAGGCAACTATGTCTCAGTGCTCTGCTGCACTATTTGCAGGTCAAACGGTTTAGATATTACATTAATTGAAGTCTCATGTGTGTTTTGATAAAATGCTTGCATAGGGCAGCATTGCAAGTGTCACAGCTGGGCTATCCTAACACACATTGTAAGAGCAGCAATGTGCTGTGTCGACAAGATTTGGCGCGTTCCTGTAGTAAGTGCATGCGCTGGGGCACATATAGCAGGCGTACACCAATGCAGGAATCCCTGCACCATAGGTCTATAGGCACCTGTGTACGTCCTACACAGCTGATTGTGCACCAGCAGAAAGGAAAGCACAGGGATGCGTTGTACTGTCCTACACACAGCGCAACCATGCACTTTCCTAGTCACAAAGTTTGGGGCAGTAAAATGCCCTCCATCACTCCTGGGCCAATGCACATCAATCAAGGCTGGTAATACATAGCATACAAATGGTATCTCACAGGATCAACTACACACCTGAGGGATGGGGGTTCTGTGGGCCATGGCTAGTACCTACACATGGGGATATGGACATTGTCACTTCCAAATTCACCTGGAGCAAACTAGATGGCACAGAGCTGTCATGCCATGCATGCTCAGACTACACATGTGTCAGCTACCATGGCAGGGTCCACCTGAACACCTCTCCTCAACACAGAAATGAATGCCACCTACGTACACCAGTGGGAATGGGCCATAGGTAAAGTGAAAAGGGGCAAGGCGTAAATGCATACGTATTGGTTGTGCCAACATGCATCCTTTCACAAATGCATGGAAGGGCCATATACACTGGAGTATGTTCCAGCCATGTGCACACCCCTGCGCTGCAGCACAAAGTACAGCTGTGCACCAATGCACTGTGTCGGTGCTTTGCTGTTATCATCATTGCCAATGCAGTGGAATACACAAGGGGTGTGCACAATCCTTGTGAGTATGGTGATGTCCTGTGTCTTTGTAATGACTCTGGGTTGCATACCTAAAGTGCCTCCCGCGCCATGTTGTGTCAAAACATTGTGAAAATGCCCCTCGGTATGTACATCTCACCATTCCCAAAAACACTACCATCTGGGGTGCTGCCTGACACATGTCACCCTGTAACAGCTTGCCATGTCAGCTTGTTGGAGGTAGACACACATGATGTAGGTGGTGTAGGTACTGGAGAATCGACATATGATCAGGCTCCCATCACTGTGTGGCAGTAGGTCGGCTGCCAGGACCTTCTTTGAAACAGCCAGAGGGGTCAATGGACACATACAGGTGTGTGGAACAAATCAAAGACATGTCTGACACCCTGCAGATGACCTACTCAGCAGATAATGAAATGGCATGAAAGTCAGTGATTCCATTTTGACTACTAGGATAGGCCCCATCCACTCAGAGTTGGCACACAGTGGCACTGATCATAATGCTGAGGTCCTGACATGTCAAAGTAATATACAGTGCTACCTGCCATCCACAGCCTAGTGTAACAGCTGTCCTATGTATCAATGGAGAACGGAAAGTGTAATGTCATTCACTGTGTTTGTCAACTGCTTACAACCATGTCAACATGTATCAGACAGCAACAATAGTGTTTCCCCATTACATTTCAGAGGATAAACCCTTACCTCCTGGTCAGCATCCTGTCGTGATGATGGTGATGACAACCTACCAACCATCAACCAGGACACCCTCCAAGAGCTCCTGTACCCCATTGGGTCACCATCTCCGAACATGGGGAGGGTCAGCAGTGTTGTGGTGTCTTCACATACCACATACCCTGCCCAACCAACAGCCACCACATCCCACCACACCCACACCCCTGGACTCCGAGGACCCACAAATCACCTTCCAATGGATTGCGGTAGGAGTGCAGCAGGAGTTGGAAGATCAGGTGCGGGCGGGGATGGAGACCCTGGCAGCCACCCTAGAGGAGGTCCATGGGTGCCTCAGTCCCAATAGGGACAACTCTCCCACCATCAGAAGCACCTACTCACCGCTTCGTGGCCTCCAACAGTCCTTGGCTGATATCGCTGGTGTCATGAGGATGGGGGATCAACAACTACCCTGCCAAAGTGGCACAAGCGATGTGGCCAAAGAGCTGGGGGCTATCCAAACCATCTTGGAGACCATGGAGTGAAACCAGGACTCCCACATTGCTGCCAGGCTGCCTACCACCATGACATTGCAAAACTAGCAGATCCTCCTCGCTGCAGTGATGCCTCATGTTTTGGCACAGATGAATGCTGCTGCAGGCACGGCATCCACAGCTTCCACCCCTGATGTGTGTGTGAGTCCCTTTCCTGCCACATCTACAATACCTCCATCACGGGAGACACCACACACATCAGAGGAGGAAGATGTGGGCGGTACATCTTTCCAAAGAAAAAGTCTGCGGTAGAATTCATCTGTGTCATATGTCCAGTTTCTACTTAGCCCTGTGCTGACCAACATGCCAGGGAACATCTGCTGTCACTGTCTTCGTTTTGACTTTGCCCTGTTTACCTTGAACATTTGTAGACTGCCAATGTGGCCTATCCTCCCTAATGACACTGCGGTCATCCTCCTGACTGATGCATTCCTAATCCTCAACATGTTCCATGACATGTTCCCCACAAGGACTCTGTCTGGACTTCCACTGACTTGAAACATCCTTTGGGGTTGTTATCCTGTGAACTGTGCCTGTGAGACCAATCAAAAATTGCACATGTAAATAAGTACACCAAAAAGTACTAGCTGTATGTTGTCTGTCTCTATGAGTCAGGACATGGGGAACCATTGGCTAATCAGTGTGTCCACTACATCAAATACTATGAAAAGGGACATCATTGTGTCAGCAGAGTCTGGGACAATGCTAGGCAGTGAGATTTTGACAAATGTTGGAAGCACCTGTTGTGTGATGATCATTAAGTGCATACTCAAGGTGACTATAATAATGTGCAACTGGTGTTATGCAGTCAATGTGAATGGTAAGATCAGTCACCCCACCAGTGTCAAGTCCATCCATGGTTACTAGAAAAAAGTACCACATTGGGATGACAAGTACACGTAGCAAGTGTAAGAGGTTACGAGGCAGCCATCAGTGTATCAGTTCATATACCAAGCATATATTAATACGTTGTAAGATGCGAAATGACAGCTGTGCAAAACCCTTATGTATCACATAGGTACTGTAATGCAAAACTGGACATGACAAATGCCTGCAGCGGAAATAGCATCTTTGGAGCACATGTGCAGTACCAGCCATGTAATCACATGAAGTTTATGGACATGCATATCAACTCCATGCTTCCCTGGGACACATTTCTCTCACCTACGGAAAGAGTGACAATAGTGAGGGCCACACTGTATCACAGAAGGCACTGGTGCACATATTGTTCCTGCACTATAGGCATGTAATTTGTCCATTTTGTATGTGCACAAGACAATTTAGCACAAAACATCACAGTGAACAATACTTAAGGTTCCCTAAAAGTAACAATGGTCACATGAGAAAACATTAGATAGCAGAACCAATATATGTACTTACATGTTGGTCCACCAACTGCAATGCCACGTACTGCAGCAGGTCAGACTCCCTGCCCACAACATCTTCCCAGTTATGCTTTAGTTGTGGGTCTCACGGTCAACACCATGTACATGCAGCATCTGTTGTCTGATGTTCTCCAACCTCAGCTTCCTTGCCCTCACAGGGTACCCCTGTATCACACGGCCCCCACATTGCAGCATATATGGCAGGTAGTGACACACCAGCCAGAGAAAAGTACCCAACTCCTGGGAATGCGTCGGCCTACTACATCTCGGGCCTGGCATTATCCCACCCACTTACTATAATCGTCACACTAACTAAACCCCCAAAAACACCCTAATACCCCAAATACAAACCTACCACAAAAGACAAACACCCAACACTTTACATACAGTACAGTTGACAACAAAATGCACAATATACACACACAAATGGACAAACGGCACACAACAGGGCCAGCAGACACAACGCGTAAACTCCTCAAACTCCAAAGATCACTCTCCAGCTCCAAACACACCACCTCTCCCAAGCACAGACAGATAGACTGTGAGTGATTGTGAAAGTAATTTTACAGTTCCTGGTTTCCAGCATGCAAGATCCATTACATCACTTCCCTTACTCCATTACTTCATTTCCTGGGCGGATTGTTTTAACCAAGGTAACCATTTATTGATTAAACAGGGGGAGACCATGGTAATGGTGTTTGGGAAACACCAGCACAAAAAGCAAGCCCATTGGTACCTGGGAGATCTGCGAATTGACACAGTAGCAGCCTAGAGCTACCTTGGGGTCTGGTTCTCAGAAAGGGCCACTTCAAATATTAATCTAAAACATCTTAAAACCAAGGCCAACAATGTCACTCATCTGCTAAGACAACTTAGCCACCATTTGCTAAGTCCAACAGCTGAGCCGATATTGTCTGTTTTAAGAGCAAAACTGCTACCCGCCATCAGCTATGGCCATTTGGCCTTTCCCGGAGCGCTGGACAAGTTCCTAAATACAAGTCAAATCAAGGCATATAAATCAGTGTTGCACATTCCGCGAGCAGCAAGGAAATCAAGGCTAAGTTTGTAGCTTGGCCTACGGAGGCCAGACCTGATAGGCCAGGGGGACCTGATAAAGTTATACATCAAGACCTTGAGGGCTCCAGAAGACTCACTCAGACATTAACTGAGGTCTGTTTTCAAAGGGACAGGCACAGCCTGGCACACCAGCCTTGGCCAGGCCATTACCATCTTAAGAATAGAGGCAGCAAGCCTACAACTATCTGAAATTCCTGAATCTTCCTGGAAGAAAGTGGTGAATAAGCAGGTACTGGAAACTTTATTTGCTTTAGACATTGAGTCCCTCAGCCCTAGCTCGCTCACAGAGTCACTGGACAAATCATATATTCTGGGAAAAGCTCAACCCTGCCTACACTGTCAGCGGAGCCCGCAGGAAAATACTGTTTATGAGACTTATTATGTTAGGCATCACAGACTTCAATCCAGTGTGGGCTCGCAAGGGGGTGAGCATCGAGTGCAGGCTATGCCCCTTTGCCAAAGAATGCTGACAACATCTTTTGTGCTGCTGCCCCAAACTGACCAAAGAGCGCTGGCGCCTTCTTCTCCCGTTACTCATTGCAAACGGAGCAAGGACCTGTAGGGAGGCCTCAGCTTTGTGTTTCTCAGACTCAACGTCAAGAAACTTAGCAAGACTGGGGAAATTTACGCACGTAATCAGGATTGCCATAAAAGAGACACAAGGAGATGCTGCTCCTGTGCCAGTCTGACGTCCCTTTTCCCTTCTCCTGCAATTTGGGTCTTACAAAATGGTGGACCCTGTGAGTCACCAGAAGGGCCAATACTTTTACTTAAAGTCCATCTCATAATTTAAGAGTTTTATCGCCCTAGTTTTAAATTACTTTTAAAGTAAACCCCGAGAACATGCTCTAATGAACTAAGGAATGTAAGCCGTTCATAAGGTCAATGGCATTGAAGGACTGGGGAGCGGGTAGGGGCCAGATGTGGATTTGTTTTAAGAATTGGTTTTAACAATTGAATCATTTTTAACAGAAGTTGTTTCTTTTTAACTGTAATGATTTTAATTAATTGAACAGTTAATAAATTCAAATTACTTCATTTCCTGGGCGGATGTGGGACGTTTTGAGCCTGTGCGTGGTATTTTTAGATGCTAGCGCACATTGCCTCTATTTCACTAGAGGCATTGTAATGGTAAACACTGTAGATATCGTGCATCTAGGACAGAGCGTCATTTTTTCTCTATGCGGCGGGGGGAAAAATCCTGCAGATAGGTATAGCGTCATTTGTTTTTTACGCTAGAGAAAAAAAAACATTTTTTTCTCTTATGATGTGCATTTCATGTTCCAATTGACAGTGAATGTTGTTTTCTGTGTGATGTGTATTGATGGCCTGTTGCCACTGTTAGCTCATGTGTCTTATGTGTGTAAATAAGTCTACACATGTGTGGGATCATCTGTCTCATGGTTCAAATTATGAATAATGTGCAAACGTGCTGGTAGCACATTGGTGCTCTTTCCAATGGGTGCTATGTGTGCCAATCAGTTTATGTCTACCAATGACATTGTATGTGCTTCCACCTAGGATGCAAGAGGCAACCTATGCAAAGGGGTCAGTGTAATACATGTACGACTACTCTGTGCAAGGGCAGTTAGGCCCATGTAGCACAGTGGAGGCATCAGGTTGTAGTCCTGATGTGAAAGTGTGCAACTATTGCCTGCACACACATTCAAGGGGGAGTATGGATGGGGCTATTTGATATATCGCATGAGTACCATTTTCATCCAAGGGCCATATCCCACAGGACAGTTACAGTGTCAACATTTGAGGCCAACAGGACCATTATTCATGGTGATTGTGGTATGGTAGATATCCATGCATGCCTTGGTGTGTTCTCCAACATTTTGCTGAAAGTACGGCTACGTATATGACTCTATATCCACAGTATGCAACAAGATGGTATGTACAGATGCAACACTGTGGCACTGGCAATGTATGATACGTAGAGTAAGTCTGTGTTAATGGATTACATTTTCTGGATGTGACATGTCGGTATGTTTTAATTAATAGCATATGTAGACTGTAGTTGTGGGAGTGTGTTCCCATGCACATCCTATGTGGAACACTGCAAAGTACTCATATAAAAAGTGGCCTCTACTGTTAACCACAAGTATGAGGCCTAACACATGCTGGCATCAGGAGAGACACACACACAGTTGTTGGTCACCATCTATGTTACCACATCAAGATCATAGTGGCTACTAATGGTGAATCATCTGCTACAGGTAGTTGGCATGCACAGTATTTCACTTGTACCAGCTGATGTTCTAGGGTGTTTCATAGACTCTGCTAGATCACTAGTCTGTGTGACAGTCGAACAAATGTAGTGTGCCAGAAGTGTAGTGTGAATATAGAATACAAAAGCTTACAACGTGTTAGTGCTCTGAATGTTTGTTCATAGACAGATGTACATTGTGTCACTTTGCAAAATGTTTATGTTGAATCATGTCAATGATTATTCTGTGAAGAAATGGTTAATAAAATTGTCCCTCCGCCGTGTTGCTGCTACTGTTGTTGCAGAGGCTCCTCATCTCCTTCCTCTCCATCATCCGGCATTTTCTGCTCCACATTGTCCTCTGGTCACGGCACATTTCTCCTGATGCATATGTTATGCAGGATACAGCATACCAAAATGATCTTACAGACCATGGGTGGGAAGTAGAGTATTCTACCCCCAGATGCATCAAGGCAGCGGAACCGTGAATTGAGGACTCCAAAAGTCCGCTGAACAATAGACCTGGTGCAGCATATAGCTTGGTTGTATGTCATCTGCGCTTGGTTTTGCGGGAACTTTACCAGTGTCATGACCCACGGCAGCAGTGCAAAACCAGCTGCAAAGAAACAATGTTTTTATATTAGTCAACACTCATGATGAGGGTGAGTCCAACATTTATCTCCATTATGGCCTATGTCCAGCTTTATACATTCACCTTGCAAACTGTCATGTACATAAAATGACAGTGTGTGGCTTACAAACAAGTTAGTATTGGTAATGGTAGGCGCTGAGCAACACATACAAGTGTGCTGTCCTCTGTGATGGCTTTAGTATTTTACATTCAGCTGAGTGGCAATGCCTTGCAGGTGATGGTTAGTCACCAATGAGGATAATTTCTTGAAATCTGAGTAGGCAAATGTCTCACAAGTATTTATTGTGTAAATGTATGGTACCATGTCAATTCCTAACCCATTATCTTTCTGATTGGATGACAATTGACAGTAGCTGTTGAAGTGTCTTCCTTCAGGCACACATATGTTGTACTTATTGGTTAAATCTACATTTTTCTGTGTGTCAGGCACGGAAAGGATATTGGATGTATGTGAATATGTGACATGTCAATCTACACATGGTAGTGCACACAGTCCACTGTGGTGACAGTATACAGAAGTTAGTAGATCTGTTGTAATGTTGCACTGTACAAGTAGACTGCATACACTACAGTGCAACACATCTTGGGGACAGTGTAGGCCATAGCTTTCACATAATTCAGTATCCATTGGTTGTGTGTCTGCGCAGGCAGAAGCAGCGCAGCTTTTCTCCATGACAGACATGATATTTCCCTGGAAACTTTGTTGTTGGCTGTCGTGGGGGATATAATTTGTGCTGTGCATGAGGGGGCACCTTGCTGCACAGTCTGGGACCTGGGATGACAGCTGTAGTGATTTTTGCAACACACTTTTTTACATATTGTGCACATTGGATGTGATGTGTGTATTTGATTTGTGATGTGATGATGCATTCTTGATGGTAGCCAGTGTGGTGTTTATGTATGGCCATGTTTTTCAGTCTCACAGATGTTTGATATATCTTCTTTCCTCTTGCCTATGGGATTGACTTGTACTACACAGACTTCACACAGGGATTGCCTTGCTTCAGCAATGTTTATTGGTGCCTGATTGTAAATATTTATTCTTATGTAGGGTCTTTGCCGCAATTGGATGGGGACATTGGTCCTCATGTTGTATTTCTACCACTGGACATCGATGAGTGTGGAAAAGGCTGAGCTAACCAGACTCCAAAGTGAAGTGGTGGAATGTGCATTTCTTTTTACACACAGCTCATCCATGGTTTTTCTATGTTCACCTAATCACATAATTGTGTGTAATGGGAACCTCCCCCCCTTGCACCATGGTGCATGTGTCAGCTTGTCATCCTGACAACATTATGTTTTAAGGAAGAGATTCCAGAACCAATGTCATACTATCTGTGTAATTCCATCTTTCAATGTGTAATGCAGAATGCTGGACACATTCAGATTGCAAATGGGATTGGTACCTGTGCTTATGTATCCTCTTTTCTGCTCCCCTTGGGTGGCACACCACTTGCACACTGTCACAAGGTCTCTGTAAGAATGATATGATCTACATTGGTTTGGGATGGGAAAGGCCACCACATTGTCCATTGTAGACAGTCTTAATGTTGGATGAATGAGAGATGATCTTTGTTGTGGCCTACTATCCTGTAGGCCTTACAATATCATGCAGACATATTTCCCATTGACCAATTGACATGATTTGGGCATGTGCTACACCATAGCATCATCATAGATGATAGTCCCTCAGCCCCTTATACTTGTACATGTGGGCCCCACTGGCTTAGTCAGTGTCAACAGGTGTGACTTGTAGATTATATGTTGCACATTTGCCATGTAGTATGAGAAAAGTATATGAGGCCACATCAAAAACGTATACACATTCTAATTCTACCCAAGACAAATACGTCAATGGTTCCTACATGATTGAGTGCTTTGTGGTCTGTCATGTGGTTGAGATATACTTTTCCAACAAGCAGGCCATCCCCATAGGTCCCATTCTGGAAACACTGATTGATGGAAGAATGAGTCATGTGCACTGCCCGGGTACTTGGCAAGAACCTTGATAAAAAGTCCTGGATGGTCCACAATTGCCTGTGCATTCATTGAATAGGTGTGCTTCCTGTTGTGGTAAATGTGTGATGAATCCGCAGAAGGCACAAGTTGGACATGTGTACAGTCCATTCTCCCCAACATGTGGGAATCCAGCAATGGCATAAAAGCCTTGCTTATTGTACTGTTGTTGCTGTGCTGTGTTGGGGAAGTAGAGGTACTGGGGTGTGAGGCTTATGATGGCATCCAGGACAGTGGGGCGGAACCTGGAGAAGGATGCCTGGGATATTCCTGCCACTCTGGCTGTGGTGGGTTGGAAAGTTCCTGATGCCAGCATGTGCAAGAAAGAGAATAGTTTGGCCTGTGGAGGTATGTTGGGGCAGTCCTGGGATATTGGCTTTAGTCTTGGCGCAATCTGGTTCAGAAGGCAGACAATGAACTCCCTCTTGAGCCTGTAATGGGCAATTACCTCCTCCTCCCTAAGGTCAATGAGGGTAATCCGCTAGCGGTATGTCTGTTCCCTTCTCCTGCGCTGCCTCTGTTATGGTGGTGGTGGTCTCCTAGGTGCTCCTGGCTGCAATAGCAATACTTACATGGCGTAGTAGAGCTTGCCAAAGTGATTTGGGTCTGTTCTACTTTTATTCAAATGTGCTAACTGTGAGAAGTTGGCCTGGTATATGCTGTCCACTATTTATAGTGGGCACCTTGCACCAGTCCAAACAACCCCTTATTGGAGATAGGTTAAAGACAACCTTTATTGAAAGCTATCCTAGTGGTAGCTATGGAGAGCAGCCTTCAGGCTAAGTCTTGAAGGAATGTAAAGCAGCTTGTTTTACCAGCCTATAATCTCTTGAGTGACCAAATGAAAGAGGACCACACCAGGTATATATTCAAAATATATGTATTTATTGCTAAACACACCCCTCTAGTCTCTTTATGAGGCTAGAGTTCAAGTACATAAGTTATAAGTTAGTTATCAACAGTAATAGCACAAATACACGTTTGAGCCCTAGGGGCGTACTCAAACCATATACCAATAAAGTGATATAAGAACCACGACTGAGCTAGACACTGGGCCTAGAGCCTGTAGAAGTGCTTGGACCACAAGGAACCACCCAAGGTAGTGACACAGGGGACCCATGGGGGACGCGTGCAGTGTGAGAACACAGCCGCGAATCGCCGTTGACTTCTATGGGGAAAGTCGCGGTTGGAATTTTAGAGAAAAGGGACACTTAGAGGAGGACTTGGAGCAAACCCTTTTAGAACTGGCTCGTTCTAGAGTCTATACCCACGGGAGCACCGGAGTACTCGTGTTACCTCACCCAAGGAAGCCGGGTGCATAGGTGTCTTTCGGGGTCGGGTTTCGTCGTCGTTTTCAATGGCGATCTGCTGCAAAGTGCTGCTGGCGGCCAAGTCGAAAGTGTTCGGGTGGATCCAAGGGTGGATTGAAGATCTGAAGAACCTGAAAGCAGAGGAGACAGAGTCTGGGTCACTAGCCAGTGACCAGGAAGGCGATGAGCGGATGACCACCGATGTTGAGTGCTTCAGGTAGGTTGACAGTCGTCTTGACTCTTCAGCCACGAGGTCCAGGAGGCGTCGACGATGACCAGGAGCTGGATTCGAGCTGTCCCATGACGTCTGTCGATTGCTGAGGTGTCGGCGACCGGATTGGACCCAACAAGCCTTGGCAACGGCAAGTCTCGTGGAAATAGAAGAAGGATGGTGGTGCAGACCAGCAAGGTCTGAGGGACTCACCCAGCGAGGGTAAGTCAGGGCACGCCTGGAGCAACCAGGGAAGCCCAAGCAGAAGAAGATTGGCCTTCGGGAGGGCCTAATAGCCAACGGACTAGCAACCGCGAAGGAGCCTCGAGTGGACACACTTGGAGCTGGCTCACGGGACACTCGTGAAGTGGAGGCCAGTGATCTTCGGTGCAGTCGGTGCTGGAGGCGGGGGCTACTCGGAGCCCAAAGCACAACTTCGTGGGAGCCCAGGAAGAGGATGCACTTGCAAATGTGCTCGGTGTCCAGGGGTCACGGTTACACGTTACCCACGACAGCTACGGGCCTCAGCTTTGCTGGGGACTCAGGGCAGCCTCGGGGAAATCTGGAAATCCACCTCTGGTGATGCAAAGACTTCGGCGTCCGGCGGGAGCTTCAGCGATGCAGACCGGACAATTGCTTCTTTGGTGCCTGCCAAGCAGGGGAGTCCCTCCTTGACCCCAAGGGAGATTCTTCAGTCCTCTAATCTTAAAGTAGAGCGTCGAAGGTCCAGGATTCTGTGTCAGAGTTTCGTCCAGGTAAATCTAAAGTCCTAAGGACTGCGGTCCCATACTTATACTAAGATAGGGGGTTGGACATACTCTGGGGACCCACCTATGTGAGGGTCAGGGCAGAGGGGTGGTTACACCCCTTTCCCTTTGTCCAGTTTCACGCCAGAGCAGGGGCTGGAAGCCCCTGAGCCGGTTTGAACTGGGGTATGCACAGGGACACCAAATGTGCCCCCAGTGCAGGACTTCAAAGCACCAGAGAGTGCTCCCGCCCAGCCCCAATACACACTATCCTGTCTGGGGAGGTGGTTACACCTCCCTGGGACAGGAAACCTATTGTCCAGGCCTCCCCTGCCGGAGTTTCGGTCAGCAGCAGGAGGCCAGACTCGTGTCTGTGGCAGCGGCATCCATTTTGTGATGCCAGGGCTCTGGAAAGTCAGTACCGGGTATACCGGTGTGTACATGTCTCTCCCTCTAGAAGGGTGGAATGCTACCCCCGCTTCCAGAACTGGCGGGGGGTAGTATTCCAAGATGTTTGACACCAAACACGACATGTTTCCGTGCAGCCATCCCAAAGTTAGCATTTACCGCGAGGTTATAATGCGCTTAAGAGTATATGGTCAGGCTGCACTACAAACAGCATCAGAGAAGGGTCTCCGAATGCTGCAGAGGGGCCCTGCTCATGCAGGGGCACCCTCTCACATAGGAACCACGCACTCTGCCTTCAGGATTGATAAGGCCTGCCATAGGAGTGACTTATACTTATAGGTTTATATGTGTGTATGTATGTAGTGTTATAGGTAGCCTATATCACAGTAAGGGGTGCATGCACCACCTTACCCAGGCTGCAGTAGCAGACCTGTGGTGTCCTTTGGCTGGCCTTCCAGGGGTGGCACAATACATGCTTCAGCCCCTGGCAGGCCTCTGAGGTACCTATGCCCTGGGTACATAGTATACCATATACTAGGGACTTATAAGGGCACTCCAGATTCCAATCAGAGATGTGCCTAAGGCACATGGAAACCATTTTAGAGAGGAAGCAGCTAGGCTGGGGTTCTGATTAGCAGGGCCCCAGCCAGACTAAAGTCGAAAAACAGTGAAGCATCAGCAAAAAGTGGGGGTACCCATGTGAAGCAGATCCTACTCTCCTACACAACCCCCCCAAACATAGGGACATTAAACTAACCTTGCCCAGTTAAGTCTTCATGTTCTAAGTGGAAGTACCTAGAGAGTCCATCTGCATTGGCATGGTTACTCCCAGGTCTATGTTCCACTGTGAAGTCCATCCCTGTAGGGAAATGGACCACCTAAGCAGTTTGGGGTTTTCACCCTTCATTTGTTTTAGCCATAAGAGGGGCTTATGGTCTGTTTGAACAAGGAAGTGAGTACCAAACAAGTATGGCCTCAACTTCTTCAGAGCCCAGACCACAGCAAAGGCCTCCCTCTCAATGGCTGACCAACGTCTCTCTCTAGGGTCAGCCTTCTGCTAATAAAAGCTACTGGCTGATCCTGACCTTCATCATTCAATTGTGACAGTACAGCCCCTACCCCCAATTCAGATGCATCTGTTTGGACAATGAACTTCTTGGAGTAATCAGGACTCTGTAGAATGGGAGCAGTGCACATGGCCTGCTTTAGGTCATCAAATGCCTTTTGACAGCTAACTGTCCACTGAACCTTTTTGGGCATTTTCTTGGAAGTTAAGTCATTCAGGGGTGTCACTATTGATCCATACCCCTTGACAAATCTCCTATAGTACCCAGTCAGGCCTAAAAAGGCTCTCACCTGAGTCTGGGTAGTTGGAGCAGTCCAGTCCATGATGGTCTGGATCTTGCTCTGCAAGGGTTGAACCTGGCCTCCACCCACAAGGTGGCCCAGGTACACAACCTGACTCTGCCCTATCTGGCACTTGGTGGCCTTGATAGTCAGGCCTGCTTTCTGCAGGGCCTGTAAAACATTTCTGAGGTGGACCAGGTGATCCTCCCAGGTGGAGCTAAAGACAGCAATCTCATCTAGATATGCTGCACTATAGGCTTCCAATCAATCAATCAATCATGTCACTTATAAAGCGCACTACATACCCGCGAGGGTCTCAAGGCGCTGGGGGAAGAGGGGGGTGGTGCTGCTACTGATCGAAGAGCCAGGTCTTGAGGAGTCTTCTGAAGGCCAGTAGGTCTTGGGTCTGTCGGAGGTTGGTGGGGAGGGTGTTCCAGGTCTTGGCGGCGAGGTGGGAGAAGGATCTGCCGCCGGCGGTCGTTTTCCGGATGCGGGGGACTGTGGCGAGGGCGAGGCTGGCCGAGCGGAGCTGGCGGGTGGGGGTGTAGAAGCTGAGTCGTCTGTTGAGGTAGGCTGGTCTGGAGTTGTGGAGTGCTTTGTGTGCGTGGCTGAGGAGCTTGAAGGTTATCCTCTTGTTGACAGGGAGCCAGTGCAGGTCTCTCAGGTGGGGTGTGATGTGGCTGCGTCGGGGGATGTCGAGGATAAGACGTGCAGAGGCGTTCTGGATGCGTTGCAGCCGTCTCAGGAGCTTAGCCGTCGTTCCTGCGTAGAGGGCGTTTCCGTAGTCCAGCCTGCTGGTGACGAGGGCCTGGGTGACTGTTTTTCTTGTTTCGGTGGGGATCCACTTGAAGATCCTGCGGAGCATTCGGAGGATGTTGAAGCAGGATGAGGAAACGGCGTTGACCTGCTTAGTCATGGAGAGGGTGGGGTCGAGGATGACCCCTAGGTTCTGTACGTGGTCGGTGGGTGGCGGGGCTGTTCCCAGTGATGTTGGCCACCAGGAGTCGTCCCAGGCTGAAGGGTTGGAACCAAGGATGAGGACCTCCGTCTTGTCCGAGTTCAGCTTCAGGCGGCTGGTCCTCATCCATTCGGCGACGGCCTTCATTCCTTCGTGGAGGTGGGCTTTGGCGGTGTGAGGGTCTTTGGTGAGGGAGAGGATCAGCTGGGTGTCGTCGGCGTAGGAGATGATGTTGAGGTTGTGCTGTCGGGCGACGTGGGCGAGGGGTGCCATGTAGATGTTGAACAGCGTTGGGCTGAGGGAGGAGCCTTGGGGTACGCCGCAGATGATCTTGGTGGCCTTGGATCGGAAGGGGGCGAGGCGGACGCTTTGTGTTCTGCCGGAAAGGAAGGATGTGGTCCAGTCCAGGGCCTTCTCTTGGATCCCGGCGTCGTGAAGGCGTGTTCGTAGTGTGTGGTGGCAGACCGTGTCGAAGGCGGCTGATAGGTCCAGGAGGATGAGGGCTGCTGTTTCTCCGTTGTCTAGCAGGGTCCTGATGTCATCGGTGGCGGCGATGAGGGCGGTTTCGGTGCTGTGGTTGCTGCGGAAGCCGGACTGGGAAGGGTCCAGGATGTTGTTCTCCTCGAGGTAGCGGGTCAGTTGTTTGTTGACGATTTTCTCGGTGACCTTCGCGGGGAACGGGAGCAGAGAGATGGGTCGGAAGTTCTTGAGGTCCTTGGGGTCTGCCTTGGGTTTCTTGAGTAAGGCGGTGATCTCGGCGTGCTTCCAGCTTTCCGGGAAGGTTGCTGTCTCGAAGGAGATGTTGATTATTTTCCGGAGATGGGGCGCGATGGCTGTACTGGCTTTGTTGAAGATGTGGTGAGGGCACGGGTCTAGCGGTGAACTGGAGTGGATGGTGTTCATGATCTCGCTGGTGTCCTCGTCGTTGATGTTGGTCCAGGAGAGCAGGCGGTTGGTGGTTGTGGGGGCAGTGGTCTCGGTGGTTGCCGGGGCGGTCGTGGTGTTGAAGCTGTCGTGGATGTCGGCGATTTTGCGGTGGAAGAAGGTGGCCAGTGAGTCGCACAGGTCTCGCGACGGCTGGATGTCGTTGGTGTTGGAGCTGGGGTTGGAGAGTTCCTTCACGATGTTGAAGAGCTCTTTGCTGTTGTGTGCGTTGTTGTCTAGGCGGTCTTTGAGTGAGGCCCTTTTGGCGGATCTGATGAGGTGATATTCACCAACCTCTGAAAAGTGGCAGGTGCATTCTTCAGACCAAAGGGCATCACCACAAATTGATAATGCCCACTAGGGGTTGAGAATGCTGTTTTTGGCTTTGCATCATCAGCTAGTCTGATCTGCCAGTAGCCAGCAGTCAGGTCAAATGTGCTTAGATACTTGGTTGAGGCCAAAGTGTCTATTAGCTCATCTGCCCTAGGTATTGGATGGGCATCAGTCCTAGTGACTGCATTGAGACCCCTGTAGTCCACACAAAACCTCATCTCTCTTTTCCCACCATTGGTGTGAGGTTTTGGCACAAGGACCAATGGACTAGCCCAAGGGCTATCTGAGGGTTCAATAATTCCCAAATCCAACATTTTCTGGACTTCTGTCCTGATACAGTCCCTGACATGGTCAGGTTGCCTATAAATCTTATTTTTAATAGGCAGACTGTCCCCAGTGTCCACTTCATGAGTGCACCAGGTGGTCTGACTGGGTGTCAGTGAGAATATGTGTCTGAACTGATTGAGCACCTGTCTGCAATCAGTTTGCTGCTGGGCAGTGAGGCTGCCTGCCAAGGCTACACCATCCACTGACCCATCATCAGGGTTCTGTGAGAGCAGGTCAGGGAGTGGGTCACTCTCTTCCTCCTGTCCCTCATCAGTAGCCATGAGCAAGCCCATGTCTGCCCTGTCCACATATGGTTTTAACCTGTCGACATGGAGAACCCTGTGGGGACTCCTGGGTGTTCCTAGGTCTACTAAGTAGGTAACCTCACCCTTCTGTTCAACAATGGTATGGGGTCCACTCCATTTGTCCTGGAGAGCTGCTGGGGCCACTGGCTCCAACACCCACACCTTCTGTCCTGGCTGGTAAACAGTCAGTACAGCCTTTGGTCATGCCAGGCTTTTTGAAGTTCCTGGCTAGCCTCAAGGTTTTTAGTTGCCTTTTTCATGTACTCAGCCAAACTGGAGCGGAGACCAAGTACATAGTCCACTATGTCTTGCTTTGGGGGCTTGAGAGGTAACTCCCATCCTTCCTTCACCAAGCACAATGGACCCCTGACAGGGTGACCAAACAAAAGTTCAAAAGGGCTGTAGCCAACCCCCTTTTGAGGCACCTCCCTGTATGCAAATAAAAGGCAGGGCAAGAGTATGTCCCATCTTCGCCTAAGCTTTTCTGGGAGCCCTTTAATCATGCCCTTCAAGGTTTTGTTGAATCTTTCAACTAAACCATTGCATTGTGGGTGATAGGGTGTGGTGAACTTGTAAGTCACTCCACACTCCTTCCACATTGCTTTCAAGTATCCAGACATAAAGTGACACCCCTGTCTGATACAACCTCCTTAGGGAAGCCCACTCTTGAGAAAATTCCCAGGAGGGCCCTTGCCACCACAGGTGCTGTAGTGGTCCTAAGGGGAATAGCCTCTGGGTACCTGGTGGCATGATCCACTACCACCAGGATAAACCTGTGCCCAGATGCTGTTTGGGGATCCATGGGACCGACAATGTCAATCCCCACCCTTTCAAAGGGAACCCCCACCACAGGTAGTGGTATCAGGGGGGTCTTTGTAGTGCCACCTACCTTGCCACTGGCCTGGCAGGTTACACAGGAGTGACAAAACTCCTTGGTGTCTTCAGACATGTGGGGCCAGTGAAAGTGAGGGACAATTCTGTCCCAAGTCTTGTTCTGGCCCAGGTGACCTGCTAAGGGATTGTCATGGGCTAGGGTCAATAGGAAGCCCCTGAACTTCAGAGGTATGACCAACCTCCTGGTGGCACCAGGCTTGGGGTCTCTACACTCTGAGTACAAGAGTCCATCATCCCAATACACAGTATGGGGACCACTAGCTTTCCCAGCAGCCTCAGAAGCAGCTTGCTGTCTGAGGGGTTCAAGAGAGGGGCAGCTCTGCTGCTCCTGGCTCAGATCTGCCCTGGAAGGGCCCCTGTCCCCAAGAACTCAACCTGGTCAGGTTCAAGCTCCTCTGGGACAGTTCCTTCCTCAGGACTGAGATCATCCCCCTCAAGAGATTGATCTTCCATCTGAGCCAAGGGGAAGGCACTGCCTTTACCCTACTACTCCTCTTCTTGGAGGGCACTTGGTCCATTATTCCAGAATCCAAGGCCTGTTCAGTGTTAGACATTTTGGCTTGTGACCTGGTCACAGCAAACACATCTGCAGGGATGCCCAGCATTTCTGCATGGGTCCTGAGCTCCACTTCTGCCCAAGCTGAAGTTTCTAAATCATTGCCAAGCAAGCATTCAACTGGTAGGTGTGCACTTACCACAACCTTCTTAAGGCCAGTTACCCCTCCCCAGGAGAAGTTAACAACTGCCAGAGTATGGTCTGTTCTGACATTACTAGCATTGGTCACTTGGTACATTTCACCAAGTATAATCTGCCCAGGATTCACAAGGTCTTGTGTCACCATGGTGACACTTGCCCCTGTGTCCCTAAATGCCAAAGCCTCTTTTCCATTGATTAAGGGCTGTTGCCTGTACTTGCCCAGATTACTGGGACTCACAGAGGAGGTCACATCCATGCCTCCATCACAGACTAGGACATCCTGAGTGAGTTCTCTGACTAGGTCAGAGCTCATCTCCTTACCCAGGGTCAACCCTACTAAACCCTTGGCTTGTGTAGTCCCACCACCAACTGTAACTGCACTAGGGGGAGCAGGTGCCTTAGGGGCATTGGTGGGGGCTGGAGTAGAGTCTTTGGACTTGGTGCAATCACTGGTCCAGTGGGTCTTTTGCTTACAGACCTTGCACCATGGTTTCTTTTGGCCTTTCCCTTTGTTAGACTGTGAATCCCCACCTGAAGAAGATTTTTGGGGGCCTTGTGAAGACTTCTGGTCTTTACCCTTCTCCCCACCCTTATCAGAGTTCTTAGAATCTTGCTTCTTTGGGTCACCACCTTGGTTCTGTACCTTCTGCCTCACCCTGGTTCTGACCCATTTGTCTGCCTTCTTTCCCAATTCTTGGGGAGAGGTCAGATCAGAGTCCACCAGGTACTGATGCAACAGCTGATTTTGACAGTTATTAAGAATCTGCTCCCTCATGATAAGATTGTACAATCCTGTGAAGTCACACACCTTACTGCCCATCAACCAACCTTCCAGAGCCTTAGCAGAACAATCCACATAGTCTACCCAGTCTTGAGTCTGTGCTTTTTGGGTATCTCTGAACTTTAACCTGTATTGTTCAGTTGTTAGGCCAAACCCATCAATCAGAGCACTCTTCAAGACTTTGTAATTGTCAGCATCCTCTTCTCTTACAGTGAGGAGCTTGTCTCTACCTTTGTCTGCAAAGGAGAGCCACAAGATTGCTGCCCACTGCTCCTGGGGACCCTCTGTACTTTACAGGCCCTCTCAAGTGCAGTTATCCATTTGTGGATGTCATCCCCACTCTGGTAGGGAGGGACAATCTTGCTCAGGTTTCTATGGTCATAAGACCTTTCCCTATCTCTGGGGAAATTGCTGCCACCATGGGACTCTAGTCCCAACTTTGTTCTCTCTCTATAGAGATCTAGGGACTCCCTGTCTATAGCCAATTGCTGTTTTCTGAGTTCAAGCTGGGCTTGCTCATACTGAATCAGTCTCTTCCTCCTCTCATGAGAGGATTCCCTTCCACGAGAGGAGACAGAGGTCCCTACTGAGGTGTCAGAGTGGTTAGACTCCTGAGAAGGAGATCTAGACCTTCTGGGCACACTCACAATTCTTCCTGGGGGGACAAAGGGGAGGTCATTCTGATCCTCCTCCTCCTCCACAGGAGGAATTGGGTTTTCCAGGTCAAGGTCATGTTCACCTTCCTGGCCAGTTTCAGAGGGGGGGGGGCTGGGTTTCTTCACCCCTGACCCCTTCCTCATTTTCTGCCCCACCCTCTCTGCCTACCCCTTCAGACCCTAGGGGCCTGCTGAGATCATCAGCCAGTAACACCTCCCTGAGGTGTTGGGTGCTGGCACTTTTGCCTGCCTTCAGCTTCCTAGTATTGCATAATGCTCTCAATTCCAAGAATGGGAGTTTATCATACTTGGAGGGAAGAAGCCCACTGGCTTCTGGCAAGGACTCACTGGGTCCTGGCTTTGAAGACATTACTAGTGAGGTGTGGTATATGCACTACCTACTCTAGTGTGGCCTACTAAACTCTCTTGAGTTGTAGAAAGGGTGTGCTATCCCTTAACACACAACTCTAAGTTCAGTAGAACTTACTGTATACTAAGCTTGATTTATATGTACCTTAGGTACCCTTAGTGGTTTTCAGTTGATCGATTCAATTGAGATTATCTGGTAAAACAATAGCAAGCTGGAATCCCACACGCTGCACACCAATGTGAGAAGTTGGCGTGGTATATGCTGTCCACTATTTATAGTGGGCACCTTGCACCAGTCCAAACAACCCCTTATTGGAGATAGGTTAAAGACAACCTTTATTGAAAGCTATCCTAGTGGTAGCTATGGAGAGCAGCCTTCAGGCTAAGTCTTGAAGGAATGTAAAGCAGCTTGTTTTACCAGCCTATAATCTCTTGAGTGACCAAATGAAAGAGGACCACACCAGGTATATATTCAAAATATATGTATTTATTGCTAAACACACCCCTCTAGTCTCTTTATGAGGCTAGAGTTCGAAGTACATAAGTTATAAGTTAGTTATCAACAGTAATAGCACAAATACAAGTTTGAGCCCTAGGGGCGTACCAAACCATATACCAATAAAGTGGTATAAGAACCACGACTGAGCTAGACACTGGGCCTAGAGCCTGTAGAAGTGCTTGGACCACAAGGAACCACCCAAGGTAGTGACACAGGGGACCCACGGGGGACGCGTGCAGTGTGAGAACACAGCCGCGAATCGCCGTTGACTTCTATCGGGAAAGTCGTGGTTGGAATTTTAGAGAAAAGGGACACTTAGAGGAGGACTTGGAGCAAACCCTTTTAGAACTGGGTCGTTCTAGAGTCTATACCCACGGGAGCACCGGAGTACTCGTGTTACCTCACCCAGGGAAGCCGGGTGCATAGGTGTCTTTAGGGGTCGGGTTTCGTCGTCGTTTTCAATGGCGATCTGCTGCAAAGTGCTGCTGGCGGCCAAGTCGAAAGTGTTCGGGTGGATCCAAGGGTGGATTGAAGATCTGAAGAACCTGAAAGCAGAGGAGACAGAGTCTGGGTCACTAGCCAGTGACCAGGAAGGCGATGAGCGGATGCCCACCGATGTTGAGTGCTTCAGGTAGGTTGATGGTCGTCTTGACTCTTCAGCCACGAGGTCCAGGAGGCGTCGACGACGACCAGGAGCTGGATTCGAGCTGTCCCACGACGTCTGTCGATTGCTGAGGTGTTGGCGACCGGATTGGACCCAACAAGCCTTGGCAACGGCAAGTCTCGTGGAAATAGAAGAAGGACGGTGGTGCAGACCAGCAAGGACTGAGGGACTCACCCAGCGAGGGTAAGTCAGGGCACGCCTGGAGCAACCAGGGAAGCCCAAGCAGAAGAAGATTGGCCTTCAGGAGGGCCTACTAGCCAACGGACTAGCAACCGCGAAGGAGCCTCGAGTGGACGCACTTGGAGCTGGCTCACGGGACACTCGTGGAGTGGAGGCCAGTGATCTTCGGTGCAGTCGGTGCTGGAGGCGGGGGCTACTCGGAGCCCAAAGCACAACTTCGTGGGAGCCCAGGAAGAGGATGCACTTGCAAATGTGCTCGGTGTTTCGTCCAGGTAAATCTAAAGTCCTAAGGACTGGGGTCCCATACTTATACTAAGATAGGGGGTTGGACATACTCTGGGGACCCACCTATGGGAGGGTCAGGGCAGAGGGGTGGTTACACCCCTTTCCCTTTGTCCAGTTTCGCGCCAGAGCAGGGGCTGGAAGCCCCTGAGCAGGTTTGAACTGGGGTATGCACAGGGACACCAAATGTGCCCCCAGTGCAGGACTTCAAAGCACCAGAGAGTGCTCCCGCCCAGCCCCAATACACACTATCCTGTCTGGGGAGGTGGTTACACCTCCCTGGGACAGGAAACCTATTGTCCAGGCCTCCCCTGCCGGAGTTTTGGTCAGCAGCAGGAGGCCAGACTCGTGTCTGTGGCAGCGGCATCCATTTTGTGATGCCAGGGCTCTGGAAAGTCAGTACCGGGTATACCGGTGTGTACATGTCTCTCCCTCTAGAAGGGTGGAATGCTACCCCCGCCGCCAGAACTGGCGGGGGTTATATTCCAAGATGTTTGACACCAAACACGACATGTTTCCGTGCAGCCATCCCAAAGTTAGCATTTACCGCGAGGTTATAATGCGCTTAAGAGTATATGGTCAGGCTGCACTACAAACAGCATCAGAGAAGGGTCTCCGAACGCTGCAGAGGGGCCCTGCTCATGCAGGGGCACCCTCTCACATAGGAACCACGCACTCTGCCTTCAGGATTGATAAGGCCTGCCATAGGAGTGACTTATAGGTTTATATGTGTGTATGTATGTAGTGATATAGGTAGCCTATATCACAGTAAGGAGTGCATGCACCACCTTACCCAGGCTGTAGTAGCAGACCTGTGGTGTCCTTTTGGCTGGCCTTCCAGGGGTGGCACAATACATGCTTCAGCCCCTGGCAGGCCTCTGAGGTACCTATGCCCTGGGTACATAGTATACCATATACTAGGGACTTATAAGGGCACTCCAGATTCCAATCAGAGATGTGCCTAAGGCACATGGAAACCATTTTAGAGAGGAAGCAGCTAGGCTGGGGTTCTGATTAGCAGGGCCCCAGCCAGACTAAAGTCGAAAAACAGTGAAGCATCAGCAAAAAGTGAAGCAGATCCTACTCTCCTTCACTAACATCATTTTTAAGACCAGCTTTTCCCTAGCGGTAAAAAACTGCCGCTAATAGGACCAGTTTTTAAGTATTAGCGGCGTTCCAGAAAATCCTTGTACAAATGGCGGGGTGTGTTTTGCCGGTGTTTTTCTGAGGGAATGCCTACCTTGCATATAATTTTCGTTAAATGCCGCTAGTCGAGCTGGCATTGTTGAAAATAAGCGCTAGATGTGAAAAAGTGATGCTAGAGGGCTCTAGCGTCACTTTGTAAATAAATCGATAAAAAAACCTGCTGCAGCATCAAAAACAAAATGCTACGGAGGTGTTAAATCCTTGTAAATATGCCCCTTAGTTGGCTGTGTGAAACAATAAAGCTAAGATGCAGCTGCACAGTGGTAGCAGTCATTATAAAATCCTTATTATTTCCATGTATATATTTGCATTTCTAAAAACCTGGGAGGTTGAAGAAAATCTAAGGTGTTCAAACTCGAATGTGTCCTATAAAGGAACTCTCATGGATAGCCCACCAATTAACAAAAAATAACACTGTAATTAAAAACAGCTCGGCCTGGCTTGGAGCGTCAAGATGGCGGTCGCACTCTAAGAGTGCTCTGGACCCCTCCGTCATCCGCTCCTTCCACATAAGCCCATCGACGGATGTTAACAGCTCCGGGGCAGGATCCGGACCCACAGACACCGGCGACGCCTTGTCCTGACCACCTACGCTGCCTGGGTGACCGCCAGACCTCAGATTGGCTCCGTGAGAAACGAGGTGGCCTCATCTAAGATGGCGGATCTGCTGCGCCACCCGGAGTGGTAGGGGGCCCTCCACACTGCGTGCCCAAAGTAACAGCGGAACGTCGCCCTGAGCTCCTACCCAGGGATCGGCCACAGTGGAAACCGGCAGCCCCTCTCTGCAGCTGCCCCGGGCGGTGTGGAGGCGCCTCAGGGCCCGGCCGTGCAGCAGACCCCAGCCAGCGCTCTGCAAGACGCCGAAGCGCACAGGGCGTCCACCAAGGCCTCTGTGCACCTGCAACGAGGCCGCAAGACCAGGCCCTCCAGTGGCTATCACCGGCGGTGCCCCACTTGCTGCCCACACACCCAGAGTAGCAAAACGAGAAGCGCGGCGACTTCAACCGCCACAGCGGAACCTGCTTCTTTGCAGGGGCGACTGAAGACCTGGCCATGTTGCCCTGCTGAAGTTGCGGTGAGGCAACAGCCTAGTCCCCCAGGCGGTGTACGGGCACAACAGACATCAGAGGGCCCTACGTGCGGCAACCTGGAGCCGTGACGGGCAGGAAGCCCAACCAACACACCACGGCCGTCTCCACAGAAGTGGCAGGACCAGGCCTCTCAGCGGCTATCATCGTTAAGGCCCCAACTGCTGCCCGCGCACCCAGGGCGGCGCCACGAGGTGCGCGGCGGCCTTAACCAGAGCACGGAGTGGACAGGGCACCCATCATAACCGCTGTGCACCCGCGACGAGGCCGCAAGACCAGGCCCCCCAGAGGCTATCACCGATAAGGCCCCAACTGCTGCCCACGCACCCGGGGTGGCGAAGCGAGAGGCGCGGCGGCTTCAACACTTCCACGCTGCCCGCCCGCAGTAGCAGCATAATGTTGCCCCGAGCTCCTACCCGGGACCGGCCGCACCGAAGACCTGCGGCCGCCCCGGGCGGTGTGGAGGTGCCTCGGGGCCCGGCTGTGCAGCAGACCCCAGCTGTAAGACGACCCCATGAGAGCGGATGGGGCGTCCACCATAGCCGCTGTGCATCCGCGATGAGGCCGCAAGACCGGGCCCCCCAGCGGCTATCATCGGAGGGGCCCCAGCTGCTGCCCGCGCACCCAGGGTGGAGAAACGAGGGGCGCGGCGGCCTCCACCGGATCAGCGGAACCTGCTCCTTCGCTGGGGTGGCTGAGGACCTGGACAACTTGCCCTACTGTTGTTGCGGGGAGGCGACGGCCTAGTCCCCCAGGCGGCGACCGGGCACAACAGATATCAGAGGGCCCTACCTGCGGCTGTCCCTGATGGCGGAGATGCAACTTGGAGCTGTGGGAGACCGTACAAGCCCTTCAGCACCCCTCGGGACGACCCCACAGCCGTGGCGAGCTAGAAAGGCTGGGCGCCACTAAGGCCGGATCTGGATAAATCCCTGCTACCGCATGAACACCAAAGAAAGAGCAGCCCACCAGGATCGCAGGGGGCGCGAGGTCTGTGATTCGGCACCCCCCCAGACGCACAGCCTTGGAGGCCGGGGTTCCCAGGGCCAGGGCCCCCTGGCAAAGTCTCCTAGATGAGCCCGGACCCACTCAGGCAGATCTGCAGCGCCTATCACACGCGGTAAGCAGGCGGCCTGAGCCAGATTGGGCGGCCAGGCGAGACAGTGGGCAGGGGACTTGAGAGAAACTTTGGTGGACTGGCCCCCCACTCCTGGGCCCACGAGGGGAGTGCGCCGAGGTAATCAGGCACCGGGCCTCATTCCCCATCCGGGGCCCAACTACGACTGTTCCACCGACCATACCTACATTCATTCTGCTTACGACCTTGCATACCAACTGTACCTCGACTGCCGGGGGCCCGGTGACCGCAGAACCAAGGGCTAACTCCTCGCATCACAGCGGCAGCCCGCAGAGAGGCCCTTCACAGGTGCACAGTGATCTGAAGGGCAGGGGGCAGAACCCCAAACCATCATTTCCCTAAGACTACCCATTGAAGCCTGGGGAAACGGAGTCTGTCGCACAAGGCCCATGTCTTCCTAGAAATAGGCGGCCAACATTGCTAGCGTTACCCCCGCCTTACAGAGATCAGGGACCCCCCCTGACAGCTGAAGGGCCCCTTAAGCACCCGTACATCAGCCCAGATTTGCACTAGAAACTGGTCTTCAGCCCCGGGCCAGAGCCCTGCTAAGCGACCCAGTGTCACTACTGAGAACGGGTCACCCGCCCTGTCTCCCTTCAACCATGGGAAAAGACAGAGGCCCGAAACCTACCGCAGCGCAAACCAAAATGGACCAATTCACCTTAACTGAACCCAGGCCCGTGGAGGGTGCCATGGAGAAGCCCACTCTCCCCGAAAAGGACCTTTCCACAATCCTCCAGGTCATCAGCTCATCAAAGGCCTCGGTTGAAAATAAAATTGTGGAAGTCAGCGTGGACATGGCCCTCATACGGCAGGACCTCCGTAATGCCACACCCCACATCACTGAAGCGGAATCCCCTCTCTCCACTGTCGAGGATGACGTCCAACAACTATAAGACCAAGTAACCCAACTGCGGACCCACACAAAAGCGCTGCACAGGAGAGCCGAAGACGCCCAAAACCGCTCGAGGCATAACAACCTCCGACTGGTGGGTTTTCCCGAAGGAATCGAGCAAGGCCAAGCGGCGACCCTCATCGAAAATTGGGCCAAGTCCTGGATGCCGGAGGGCACACTATCAGCTTGGTTTGCAGTGGAACGGGCACACCGATCCCTGGCGCCCAAACCACCACCAGGAGCCCCGCTCCGGCCCATCATCACCAGGATCCTTAACTTTAAAGACAGAGATGCGATCCTGAAGGAAGCCCGTACCCAAAGTACCATGCCCTACCAAGGGAAAACATAATGGTCTTCCCGGACTACACGAAAGAAGTCCAGACACAAAGACGCTCATACATCGACGTCAAGCAAAAACTACACGCTCTTAATCTTCAGTACCGACTTTTCTTCCCTGCCCCCCTCCGGGTCGTCTTCCAAGACAAAGCCCACTTCTTTGAAATCTCCCGAGTCGGCCTGGACCTGGCTGACTGAGGGCATCCCTTCCAGCCTAGGCCCGCAACCTCCCCGCCAAAACCCCGAACTGATAATGGTCCACCGACGTCTCCTGGAGCCCGAAGACGACGCACATGCTCTCGCAGAAACCGTGGCACTCGGAGGATCGCCTCGGCATCGCCCACCGCAGCTAACCAAAGATCCGGGACCCACTTGGTAGCACCACAATCCCAGTCACAACAACGAGTACGAAGCCGATCCTCGGAATGCTCACTCACGGGAAAAAGCCCCCATGACGCTGGACACCACCTCCACAGATACAGATCTCTCCAGAAGCCCGGCGATCTGATGACGGGCGGTTCATCCAAGGTGATGCAAGCTGGGTACGGCCTGCACGGAGGACCGGGACAGTCGATTCTAATAACTCAGTAGCATCACACAGTTTCCTCCAACACAATGACTACATCCTGATTTAAGGAGTGGTCCACCATGCAACTTCTATACTAACTGTAGTAGCCTAAGCTCGTTAAGTTCTAGACTGTTTGGGCGACAGATGCTTCCGTTCCAGAAGTATAGGGTGGGGGAGGGGGGGCCGTTGTCCCAAGTTCTGGTTCACCTTTTCAGACACTCACAGCACTCAACCCAACCATCAGCGCTAAAGCACACGATGCTTGCAAACCACAAGCTTAGAGTTCAACTGACACCTGCTCACGTTCCAACCACGCCCCTTAGATCAACAGAGACGTCTCCATGACCCAACGCAGCATCCATGATGCATACATCACATAACGGAGAGCCTCTTAAGGTAGTATCATGGAACGTCAAAGGCTTACTGGACCGCGTTAAGCGTGCAGCGGTCCTGAGATACGCCAGCAGATGTACTTCTGCTCCAAGAGACCCATTTATTGGGGAACCAGTGTCCCTTCCTACAATGATTTGGGTTTGATAGAGCCTGGCACTCTGGATTCGAACGAGGATCACGCGGGTTGGCTGTCCTCCTAAGGCGGAACCTTCCCTTTGCACCCACTCACACCACGAGAGACCCCCAAGGCCGCTTCGTAGTTTTGACCGGGACACTAGGAGGAAACACCATTCACCTAGTCTCAGTATACGTCCCACCAGCCTCCCTCACAACTACCCTGGGAACCATTAGCGACGTGGTCAACTCCCTGCCCCCGGGTGAGACAGTGTTAGGGGGCGACTTCAATGCGGTCATGACCCCAGACCTTGATACCACAGGTATACCCTCCACAACCAGAACATCACACGCAAAGAAAATGGTAAGCTGGGCATCAAGCCTGGGTATATGTGATGTCTGGAGGGCATGGAACCCCAGAAGCACTCAATTCACCCACACGTCCGCCGCTCACCACACCCACGCACGTATTGACATGATCTTAATGCCGGAGCCTGACTGCCAGAGGGTAGCCCACGTCAATATCCTCCCCCGGGGCATCTCGGACCACTCACCACTGTTCCTTCTGCTGGGCAGACCCTCAGACGGAACACGACCCAGCTGGAGAATAAATGCTTGGTTTCTCCAAGACAAAAACATCCGGCAGGCAATTTGGAAGGAACTCCGGCAGTACTTCCTCACCAATCAGAACTCGGTTCCCTCCCCAGGGACTCTCTGGGAAGCGGGTAAAGCTACTATTCACAGCTTCGCTAAAGGACAGCTCAAAGCTAAACGGGTGGCCAAAGACAGCCGACTTACCCTCCTCAAAGCCCAGGCTACTCGTCTGGAGAGGGATGCTGATGGGTCGACAGATGAAAACAAAATGAGACAGCTCACACTTCTGAGAGATAAGATCAAACAAATCTCACTAGACTCAGCTAAACGGTTGTGGAGATCCTCCGTTGCCCGGGTATACAGATGGGGCGACAAAAACGGAAAGATACTGCACAGATTGGCAACATACCCCTTGGCAAACCGCATAGTCCCTGAGATTCACGACTCCTTCGGAGTCACTCATCGCATGCCATCCACAGTAGCCCAAACCTTCGCTGACTATTACTCTAGGCTCTACTCAGCCTGTAGGGCCGAGATTTCACTCTCTAAGCTGACTAGCATGGGAGGGATCCACCTTCCTCGGCTCCGCCCATCAGAGGCAGACAGTTTAGACCTCCCCATTATGCAGAAGGAAATAGGCGACGCTATCTCCCTGGTGACAGCTGGGAAAACACCAGGACAAGACGGGTTCCCACAAGAGTACTATGCAATATACCGAGACACACTACTCCCCACCTCCACAAGCTATTCGCGGTGGTGGCAGAAACGGGGACATTCCCACCCGAGACAGATGCTGCAACCGTTGTTGTCATACCCAAAACACAACCTCCCTCGTCTTCTTGCGCAGACTACCGCCCAATCTCACTCATAAATACAGAGGTCAAGATCTACGCCACAATCCTGGCCCAACGCCTGCGACCAAACCTCGGTACACTAGTCCACCCAGACCAATGCAGCTTCATGCCGGCACGCAGCAGAAGACACTGCCTTTGGCGCCTCCATTTGGCCCTAGCGAACCGCCACTCGATCACCCCCTACCTAGCACTCCTGCTAGTGGACTTCAAAAAAGCCTTCGATACGGTTAACTGGCAGTACCTGGATAGTGTGCTGGGCGCAGCTGGCCTGGGTCATCAATTCCGTCGCCTCGTCCGGGCGCTATATTCCAGACCTCAGGCAAGAGTACTTATAAATGGGGCCCTCTCAGAGATCTTCACGATCGGTAGAGGGATGAGGCAGGGATGCCCCCTCTCGCCCCTCCTCTTTGCCATGGAGATGGAGCCCCTAGCCTGCCTCATTAGGGAAGACAAGTAGGTACAGTGTTGGAGATGGAAGGGAACCCATGAGGACAAGATCGCCCTCTATGCTGTTTCTAGCAGACCTGGAACACCCTGGGCCTAAATGCCTCCAGATCCTCCGCGCCTTTGAAAAAGCCTCAGGACTACGCCTAAACCCTGCCAAGTCAACCTTGGTACCCCTACATATATCAAGAAATTGCTTTGACTGGCAATCCACCATCCCGATATGACGGCAATCATTCAAATACCTAGGGATCTGGGTCTCGTTACTTCCAGACCTGGCGTGGTCTCTAAACATCACCCCACTGGTCAAGAAGGCTAAGGAAGATCTCAGAAAATGGCAACATCTACCACTCAACCCCCTAGGGAGAATAGCCCTATTTAAAATGATGATTCTCCCCCGGTTTCTGTACACGATCCAGAACACCCCGTTTCACTATCCACGCAGCTGGTTCAGGGAATTAGTATGGCAGCAAGGTTTCTCTGGGGAGGCTCGAGGCCCTGTTTGGCCCTCGCCCACTGCCAGATCCCACCCTTTGACGGAGGTATGGGGATGACTAATCTTTATTTATACTACCTGGCAACCCGACTGCTCGTTCTGTATGACTGGTTTAATGGGGGCTGGTCTGACCCGGCATATAGGGTTGAGCCGGAGGAGCTGGGACTGACACGGATCCAGACAACGCTGTACGGAGGCCCAATTTCCATTGATCTACCGGCAGTGACTCGAGCAGTCCTTCTGGCTTGGCATTCAGCTTTGCATCATACCCATTGGGAAAATAGGCTGACACACCAAACACCCCTCTGGCAGGGTACCTGGCTTCGAGAATTAGGGTCCCTAGAAGGGTTCAGGAAGTGGGTTCTCATAGGCATCTCGCAATTGGGAGACGTATGGGTTGGGGATCACGTAAGATCATTCCACGACCTACAGACGCGCCACGCCCTCCACCAGTCACAATTCTATAAATACCTGCAGCTCCGCCACGCTCTTAGTGCCCACATACCAACAGGTACAACACTGCCAGAGTTCAGCCCAGTGGAGACGCAGATCACGATGGGAGACCAAGGGAAAGGGGGGATCTCAAGGATATACCGGTCCCTGACCAACAACAGTCCAGCAACACTCGACATACTCAGAACCCGGTGGGAGGTACGGCTAGGCCCATTAGACAACGAAGACTGGCGGGACGCACTGATGGCCCCCAAAAACATTACTGCCTCAGCCAAGCTCCGCCTGGTCCAGCTGTCCTACCTTCATTGTGCATACCTCACCCCTAGTCGCCTCCTTCGAGCGGGCCTAAGAACCACCCCAGATTGCACACGATGTGGGTCAGAACCGGCAGATTTCTACCATATGGTATGGGCATGCCCACGTCTCACCCCATACTGGGAGACACTGGTAGCTGAGCTGACGGACATCCTGGGTTGGGAGGTGCCACTCAAACCCTTGAACCTGTTACTAGGGATTATGGATGGCCTGGATGGGACCAGGGCAGAAAAGCTCTTTCTGGGCACCGCCATCGCTGTAGCCAAGCAGGACATCGCTGCCTCATGGAAGATTCCCTACCCACCATCTGTAACCAAATGGCGCAAAGGCGTAGACTGGTGCACGGCGCAGGAGAAACCATTGTACGAAGCCAGGGGCTGTCCAGCCAAATATGAGAGGGTCTGGGGTAAATGGTTGGGCCACATTGAATAACAAACTCGACCTCACCCCTCTGTGGTTGAATGTGTATGCAACACTAGGGACGAGTGTGGGACATCAGTGTGCTGGCGTATATTTAATGATGACAGGCATTTAATGTATTAGGCTTGATATGGTGTTTCTGTACTGTATTTCCTTCCCTGTTTTAAAAATCAATAAAATTGATTATAAAAAAAAAACAGCTCAAAATACATTGCAGAATATGAATAATTTGCATAATTTCAATACATTTTTGTTCACATATGTGTTTGGTGAAATTATGTCATATGGTCTAGGTGCATCGAACAGTACAGCTGGGAAGAGGGAGGAGCGCCATACGGGTGTGTATTTATTGTACCTTGGGACTTTCATCATTCTGCTGACCTTTATCCAAATTTTCCAGGCCGCCTTTATACATTTGAAGCGTGTCTTTTTATAATAGTTAGGTTATAGTTGTCTAAGAAGAGCCCCTCCACCTCTTTTCCAATAGCTATGTGAAAAATAGAAGGTAGATCTAGGTCACTAATACTCAAGCTATCTGGTACGAGCAGGGTACCCATCTGTTGTAGTGCACCCTCCCAATAGTAAAACAGCAAATTTGGGACAGCCCACCCCCCCTCTTTCTAGGGAGAGCTTCAGAATGTTCAGCATCCGTCTGGTTATTTGGTAATTCCATATAAAATTGGAAAACATAACATTAATTTTTTTCATAGTTGTATCTGCTAATTCTAGGGGGATTGAGCAAAACAGGTACAGCAATTTAGGGAAGATTTGCATTTTTAATACATTGGACCTCCCTATAATTGTTAAATGCAGCTTATCTAAGCGTCTCAATTCCGTGCTTATTTTATCAAGTACCAGATCTAAATTAATGGGCCATATTGCATCCATAGTAGAGCTTATGTTAACCCCCAGATGCGTGGCGGATTCAACTTTGCGATGATCTTGGATAGTGCATTGTCGTGAGCAAACTATTTGTGTCTCTCCTTTATTAAGGAGGTACCCAGATTTGCTCCCGAATTCCTCCGCCATGCTTTCGACTTCTTTAAGTGTCTTCTCAGGTTCTGTTGTAATGACAGCAATATCATCCACATATGCCAAGACCTTGGTATCATACCCATTGGTTGTTACAGGTTTGATTGCTGGATTTTGTAAGATCTGGATGATAAAGTGGTCTATATACATAGCAAAAAGAATTGGGGAGCATGGGCATCCCTGCCTCGTCCCTCTAGCTACCTCGATTTTCCCTGATGTATTACCCATCATTTGTAGTCATGCATAGGGTTTATGGTACATTGCCCGGATAGCGGTGATAAGTCGTGGGCCCAACCCTCTCTCCGATAAAACTCCCCAGAGATATTGCTATGATACCTGGTCAAAAGCTTTTTCTGCATCTAGGAGGATCACAGCCACATCACCCCCCCCCTGCTTCAGCTATATCCAGTAATGAAATAACTCGCCTGATATGGTCTGTGGTCCCCCTACCCGGTACAAAGCCATGCTGTCACGGTGAAACCAGTGTGGCTATAATCCTCTGTTGCCGATTGGCTAAGACCTTTGAATATACTTTGGCATCAGAGTTTAGAAAGAGATAGGGCGGTATGAGGCAGGTAGTTCCGGTGGCTTCCCCTTTTTACGAATATCACTATATCTGTTCCCTGCAGGAGGAGGGTGGGATCCCATTATACTGTACATCTAAAAAAAGATTGTGCATTGTCGGAGCTAATTCGTGTTGGAGTAGCTTATATAGCTCCAGAGGGATTTTGTCCGGACCAGCCACCTTCCCAGAAGGTAAGGAGCCAAGAGCATCCATAATCTCTTGTGGTGTAAACTCTTCTTCCATCTCCAAATATACTGCTTTATTGATTCTTTTCGGTACCTGCCATCTACCATCTTCAGCCATTAGGTTAGATTCAGGAGGGTCAGCTTGATACAATTTCTTATAGAACTGCTCAAAGACGCCTATGATCTCAGCGGGCCTCGTCTCATATTGCCCATCACTGTTTTTCATTTTAGTTATATTGTTTCTAACAGCTTTATGCCTTGTGCGTAGGGCCAGGAACCTTCCCGCTGACTCTCCATACTCATATATCTCTCTTTTATGTGCTTGGTAGGTTTGGGCCACTTTTTCCTCAAAATAGCTGTTGATCTCTGCCTTTATCATAGCTAGTTTCACTGTGTGCTCCTTTAATTTCTCCTCTAGCCCCCCCTTACTAATCAAATTCAGATGTCCCACCTCTAAGTGTGCCAACCATTCTATCAATGAGTTCACGTCATCCTTCTGCTGCTTACGGCACTTGGCCCGCATAGCTAATGATCTCCCCTCTCAGTCCTGCTTTAAAGGAGTCCCACACTAACCTAAGTGTGGCACTATATCACTTCAATGCAAAAACTTTCATTACCCAGTACTTGATATAAGCAAGAAACTCTTCATTAGCTAATAACTTCCTATCGAATGACCAGCTGCTCTGCCTCACATCTTGCCCTGTTACTTCCAGTAGAAGCGGATTATGATCCAAAAAGAGTTTGGGGAGTTTCATGATCTCTATCTCATTGAGCATATTTGTTGAAGCGAAAAAGTAGTCCAAGCGAGCTTATTTTTGTGAGGGTGAGAGAAATAGGTGTACCCAGGATCAGTAGGGTTCTTATCTGCCCAGACATCAGCCAAGCCACGACTGTCCTTGTAGACAGTCAACGCCCTGTATACTTGGGGCTTCCTCCCACTATATTTTGGAGATCCAACATTAGTGGCTCCGAAATGTATATTCAGGTCGCCACATATTATCAGAGGGTCTGGCCAGGAGGCTATCTCCATTTCCAAATCTTCCCAGATTTTGGGATCATCCTGGTTCGACCTATATATTGTCCCTATTGTCAGTACGGCGGTTAATGAGACTATTGCCCAACGCCCCCACTTATCGGCTAATGTACGCTTTACTACTCCGGCTTGGTATTTAATATGTATGGCTACCTCTCTTATTATGGAAGTCTGGGTAGAGCATATAGCCAGCTCATATCCCCTTATCCCAAGAGCATCCTTGTTACACCATGGAATGTGCATCTCTTGCAGACAGATTATGTCTGGATTAATAGCTTTTAATATCTCATATACGTTAATTCTTTTATTTTTGTCATTCAGCCCCCCCACGTTCACTGAGAAAATCCTCAGTTTAGCCATAATTAAATAAGGAAACCATCCATCTAAACCATGTTACTCTGATACTCCTTACTTGGTCTTCTTCTTTTGCTTTCTCTTTCTGTTTTTTTCCCTTTTATTCTGCTCCCACCCCCCGTCACCCACCCCAACCTTCCCCTCCCCTTTCTTCCCTCCCGCTCAACCCCCTCCCACCCGTGGAAGCTTCCAGACCTCTGTCTGTTGAGTGATGAAGCAGCACTACACCAAGACCAGTGAGACCCCATTCATTGAACCCAATTTATGGTATATCTAGACCCCCCTGCATCCTAGTTGCATCATATTTGCTGTGTTAAAGAGAAAGTGGGGATAGAGAGAGAGACAACAGAAAACACACATACGTAAGTCCCATAATTAACCTTTCCTCAAATACCCACTTAAGTACTAATCGAATCTAAGTCCCACATCCTGGCCAGCTAGGCAGTTGCTTTGTTCAGGCTACCAACTCTCCTATCCCCTGACTTCCGCCAAGAATTCCTTTGCTTTAATCTCAGATGTGAAAAAATGAACTTGCTCGCCGGTTATCACTTTCAGCTTTGCTGGGTTCATCAGATAGGCCTGAACACCCTTTACTTGAAATAGATTAATCATATGCCGTAGTGTCCAGCGCCTTTCGACAGTTACGTGGCAAAAGTCAGGTCAGGCAAAGAACGCAATATCATCCACCTTGCGCTTACTTTCCGGTCTGGCCTTCTCGAAGATATTCTGCCTGAGGAGGTAGTTCCCTAAATAGACTAAGACAGCCCTGGGCTTCACGTCAGGTCCGGCTGGTTGTTTCAAGATAGGGGGAACCCGATGAGCACGTTGAATCTCCTGTGCCCAGTTCCATCCTTCCAAATTGGGGAATGCCCTACTTAGGAGATCGACCATATAGAGACGTGTGTTTGTACCCTCCTTGTTCTCAGGAATACCTAAAAATCACAGGTTGTTCCGACGCTGACGATTTTCCTGATCTTCTAGTTTCCATTGGATGTCAACCAGTCTAGCCTCTTGCGATTCAGACTGGCCCTGGGCTCCCGCAACCTCTACCTCCAGGGCTCCTGTTCTAGATTCCAAATCTGTTAAGCGTTCACTGATATTGCTAGGTACTTTGGCAACTTTCCATACAGTACCTTGCCCCTTGCGAATAGCTGACTGAGAGCAACGGCTATCCTGCCTTGTTTCTTCACGGTGTGACATAATAGATTGTAGGATAGCATCTAGTGTTAAGATAGCGCTGCCCTCAGAGTCGGGTGCTTTGACCCCAGGGACCCACACAAATTGATTAGTCGGAGAGTAGTCCCAATTCAGGTCTTTTCCTTTCCTTTTGGCTTGGTCTGAGCGCCCTGACTTCCTTTTAGCTTTGCGCAGGGTTGCGGCAGAATCCATCCCACTAGTGTCAGGCAGGCTTTCGCTCTCGCTTGTGTCCGACAGCGACACAGAATCGTCTGCTGAGCAGGTGTCATCCGAAAGTGAATAAAAGCAATCTGTTGCCTCTAAATCAATATCCTTCATGTACCCCCTGCTTTTCTTGTTGTGCTTTGGTGCCTGTCGCCGTGATCTCCACATGGTCTCGTGAGGGTGGTTAGTGTCTTGTTGAGGATTTTTTTAGGGTTCTTCCCGTAGCTCCTCTTCTCTCACTCTGGTGGCAATGACTTTTGAGATTTCAGGTTGGGTGTTATCGCTTTTACTGTCTTTATCATTTTTACCCTCTTTCCCATCCTCACCCCATCCGAGATTTCCGTACATCACCCCATCCGAGATTTCCGTACTAGAAGCCCCCGCCTCACCCTCTTCCCTGTTGCCAGGAATCTGTACAGTTCTGGGGTTTACCTGGTTCAGCGTTGCCTGAGAAGCATTTACCTGCTCCCCAGCCTCTGGGAAGTCCATTAATTCTGTTGTTGCCTTCCGGGCGCCTTTGTCCTGACCCTTACCCTCGTTATTTTTCTCTGTGAGCTCGCTGCACTTGCTTCCGCCTGAAGCTTCAGGATCTCCCATGTTCCTGAGTCCTGATCACAGTTTGGTGCCTCTGAATAGCTCTGCTATAGTGGGACTGGGCAGGCGCTGCTGGGGCACAGCCCCGCCCTTCCCCTTCCTCTCCGGAAAGTTCTCTGTCCAGGTTGTGGTCTGTCCTTGGCACCCGTGCTGCCGACCAGCAGTCTCTGCTCCAACGTTTGACTGAACCATGGAGCGACGCACGGCAGGGGCGCATCCGTTGTAGGGCTACCTCCAGCAAGAGGGGCCGCGCTTGCCCTCCCTCACACAGAAGCAGCCTTCTGTTTCATCGTGGTGGGTAAGTGTTGCCCGGAGCGGCAGCAGTCAGTGTGATCCAAGGCGCAGTGAAGCTTCTGGCAGGCTAGCAACAGCTCCTGCTGTCCTGCCGCTATCTTGCATTTGGGGATACAGATGACAGATTCCTCATTGAGCAGCTTCTGCAGGGCAAGATGTCTGGTAGCATTTTCCAGTCGATGCAGGGGGGTCGGCGGGGGTCTCAGTTGGTCAAGGTGCTACGAGCGGTCGCCTCAGCCGACCGCCATCTTGCTTCCCTCATAAGTTACTCAGCCTTTCACTGTTCAATTGAGTTGAAGACATGCAATCTGAGGATGGTGATCCCAACAGGACCAATGTGGAGTGGGGACGTCCCTAGCCGTAGGTGGGGTCTAGTACCATGGATATCCGTGCAGCTGCTGACAGTAAACTTAGGGCCACCTTGTCTCCATAAAGTTATGGGAGACCTTGTCAGTGGAGTGATCTGTGGCCATTTGATGAGGTTATTGTTGTGATCTGTTTGTACATTGATTTAACACCGATGTCGTACACCTATTTCAACTGTCTTTTCAGCATCAACCGAGGCAAGCAGAAGAGACTGTGCCAACGACGTTGGGGATGCAGCTGGCCAGAGTGCCTCCAGTCAGTAGACTGATACCGACGGAGGCAGTGGCCCAGAGGGTGAGGAGCGTTCCCCGGAGGAGGCTGAATCAACATCATCATCTTCAGAGTCGACCCCCAGTGGCAGCTCCCTGGTGGTGGCAGACCCCGCAGGACCTGTGTCCACACCATTCATGTCTGCCACCCCCACTCCATCTTCACCTTCCCTGCTGCTCCCCAGCAAGTCGTCTGGCTCCGCTCCCATAAGGAGCACTGCGTCTTCTTTGCTCCAGGCACCTCATCCCCTGCCCCTGTGGCCCCAGCTGCCTTGAGTGAGGTGGCTATTGACCTCCTGAGACAGATCTCTCTTGGACAGACTGCACTGCTGAATGCCATCTAGGTGCAGTCCAGCCAGCTGGGGCAGATGCTGGACTACCTGGAAGGCATTCACAGTAGTATGTCTGTCCTACAGAGATCATTTCAGGCTCTGGCCTCCTCTCTGATGGCAGCCTTCCCCCCCACCCCAGCCTTCCACCCCACCTCCTGTCTCTTCCACATTCCAAATCCCTTTACCCACACCTGTCCCCAGTAAACGCAAACATAAGCACACATCCACACCAACATCCACTTGCAGCACCCCACCCCCCACAATGGCAGCAAGAAGTCCAGGCATTCACCCACTGAACAGATACCTCCCTCACCAGCCCCACCACACACATACCCACAGAGCCTGCACCAACATATACAGCCCAGACACAACAGACATCAGACCCAGCCACACCAGCACCCACAACAGGCACGCCTATTACACACACAGACACTACCTCCCAACGCCTACCCCTTGTCATACCACCTCCCCAGGCTCCCATGGAAATCCCTCAGTTTTCCCTTGGCCTTTCCTCTGCCACAGCCACTGCCTCCCTCCCATAGTCAAACCAAACCCTTTCAATACTGACCCCAACCCTCCCTAGTTACATCTTTGAGGTGGCTGGCCTGCCCACGAGATGCCCCTTCCTGGAGAGGCTTTCCTGGCAGTGTCATGTTAGGCAAGTAGAGTGGTACAGCCTTGTGCTGGGCCACATTGTACTGTTGGACTGGCCACTGGCCTTTGTTCTCATCTGTTTTACTGAAATAAATTTACATTTTGATAAACATTTGTCCTGCTTTTACATTTCATGCTCTTTGCTTTTATGGCTTATTTAAGTACATGCACTACAGTTGTGTAAGTTTCACCCAAATTGTTGATCCTTTCGAAGTGGTGAGTGTGATCTGACCTCTGCACCTGTTCTGGAGTTACTTGGACAAGGGGACAAGTTAATTGAATGGATATGTAGTATGACAACCAAATGGGGATGAAATTGCATTGTATGGTTTTCCATTTGGTAAGTATCTCAGCTGGGCCACTGTCTACGTAATTTAGCTTGCCCTTCTCCCTATGATGTAGGTTGGGTATGTGTTAGGTGTGTAAAAGTTAGATATTTGTGTATCCACACATGGAGGGTGTCAATTTCTTATACCTTTGTGTAGTTCCTCATGGACATGTGTCCATTTTGCAGTGTGTACCTTTCAGCTACTTCCTCTAGATGTGTGCCAGATGCTGTTGGTGCTGTGTTTGCTTTCATAAGTTGCACGTACCCATTGCCTACACATGCCTGGCACTTGGTTATTCTATTGGTTGTTCCTGAAATTCTTCAGTTCCCAGGTCCAGTGTTCATGGAGTTTGTGAGGCATGTGCTAAATTGAATGGTGGCCCACTGCCCCAGGCTTTCAGGGTTCCCCCGATAGAGGCATAGGTATCCTGCAGAGAATGTTTCCATTGTGCCCTTAGAATCTTGCTCCCATTGTTTCTATGTAATCCCATTGACTGACATTGGCATTTGATGTGGGATATGTGCGAGAGTTCTAGCTGAGAAGGCGTGTTTGACTTTGAGGATGCATTCATACTGATGATTCTTTGACCTCACGAATGGAGCATGGGTATGTGCATTGTGATTGTGTCATATTCACTAAGGCATCTCGGTCAGAGTTAGAATCCCAAGGCCTCTTGGTAGTTGTAGTCAGTTCAATGTGACTTTAACAAGACTTGAGAAATGGTGAGCTGCTCGACTAGTGAAGATCAGTAGAGACATGACAGGCTAGTGAGAAATGGCAAGAGTTATGTGTGACATTGATAGGTGTGATATTGTGGAGGAGATGGTGTTGTGGAACAAAACGTTTAATGTAGACATCACTATCACTTTAAATGAAAAGCTGACAATTGTCCATTTGTGTATGGTGTGTCTGTGCAGTACCAATGTTTGGGCCTGGGAGGTCATCCTACAGCTTTGTTTTGGATGATTGTTATGAAAATATCCCAGCCAGGGTCCCTATATATGTGTGAAATACTTGGACACCCCACCTCCCTCCTGGTCCTCAGCGGGGCATCGTTTTCCAGAGGAGTCAATGACAACACGTAGTTATGTGACTTACTGCCAATTTCGTCCTCGACTGAGTGGGTTTTCAATGTGGTTGAGCAGGTACAGCAGCGGCAGGACAGGTAGGATCTGCTCCATGGCAGCAAAGGATGTGTGGAGGTGGGTGGAGATGAGGTTCATTCTTATATGCCTCCTTTTCCCACATCTCATATGTGGTGGTTGGACCGCCACCGTCAGACCGATGTGAGGCAACTTGTAACTGGGTGGCCGGTTTCACTGACTGTCCGAGCCTCCCACAGCTTCATTGGCCCGCTCCACCACCGCGGCGCTTGGAATGTGGTGGAGTTGGCAGCCGCTCAGTGGTGGTCTTCATAAAGCCAGTCCTCCCAACCCATAATAGGGCGGTCGGACCGCCAAGCTCACCGCTGTCGGACCACCGGCACGGTGTTCCACGGACTGCCAAACGCGTAATCAGGCCCAAAGTCTCTCTGACAGTGGACTACTTTCTTGATAGTTCATAAAAAAGAGACAAAGACAAAGAATAACCAGGTATTCCTAGGAACTTGGATATTTTTAAGGCAGTGTGAGTAAAGAAGGAATCATTCAGATTTATTTATCAGTACACTTATACAAGTGTGGGATCATTGATTTAATCAACCGAGGCTATGAATATTGCCAATAAAAATCCACAATATTAATTAAAAAAAAGAAACTGACTATAAATAAATCAAATTTTTTTATACAAAACCACAATTTTCCACGTACAAGCAAAAAATTGGTGTGGTGCTACACAATGATTAAAGTAGTGATGGCACAGTGCATGTGTGTTTATGGTTTCTGAACATACAAAATGGAAATATGGCTAGCAAGTTTTTGGCAGTTGACAGCAAACTTCAAGCTAGCATTGTGAAATCTAACAAATGCAATTAAACAGCAATGCAATCCTGCTATGACCCAAGGCACATCACATATACATATTCCCTTTTTAACTTGCACTTACCAGTAATCTTCCATACTGTCTTAGATCTATTCTGTCCCAGTCTTAAGTAGGTTGCTATTGACTTTTGTCCTGATGAAAACCCATTGAAAGTTGCTTACTTGGGTCAAAACATCAACATAATTAGTGTTTTGTATTGCGCTTTTGCCTGATTTGGTGCTTGCAACTGCTACATTTCACAATGCTATTTTGAAGATTGCTATCAACAGCCAAAACATTTTTATATGTGTTTCCATTTTGTATGGAGAGATACAAAAGGAGGGAGACACCAGGTTGAACACCAAAACATTCTGGGATGCTGGTACCAAATACTGATATAGATGGGTCAAATGTGGGCAGAAGCTAAGATATGGAAATCAATGAGACCCTGCACCAGCAACCACAGACACACCATAGTGGAAGGACAAAGCCAGATCCAGTGTTTCTGCACCAAGCCACGGGCAGACAAACTATGCCCAGATTGGCCTGAAGTGAGATGCAATGAAAATCCTGGCATGTGAAGGAGCCAGTTGACACTTTGGAAGATTTGGTAGACATTAGTGATGAGACGGGCAGGATTGAGGAACCTTCAGCCTCTCTTGGCCTGCTCATTAGAAGTGGCATGAAGGAGCCGATCATCTATGTATGGGAACAGAGGTCAACTTGAACAGCTAAAAAGGGTGCCACGAGGTAGGGGCAGATATATGGGTAGACTGAAAACCTGTAACTGATAATGCACCCCTAAATGCAGATATGGAGGAACCTCTGACGACCAACAGCCACAGCAACATGGAGACAAACATCCAAGAGTATGATGTTCGTCTTGTAAGCTGCCACCAACATCATCGGAATGATTCTTCTCAATGTTTCCATTTTGAAGGGTGTGTTTTCAGATAAATTTCACACCCCATTACCTTGGATAGACCTCGGTACCTTGCTTCTGCACAGGAATTGGCACCATTGTCTGTTTGTTTACAAGATTCTGAACATCTGGTGACATCGAGAGCCTCTTTGTTGGACATTGAGGCCAAGGCGTGGGAGTGACCTCCACAGTATAGAGGAAGAGCAGAGAATTAAATGTGACATCTGAAGCACCCTGGAGTCCATTGTAAACTGCTCCCAGACTGCCACAAACCTCTGAGTTCACTCTTCAACTGGACAGAAAGGGCAATTGCTGGTATAGTTAAGATTGCTGGAATTTCCCTACATAAAAGGGTCTTCCTGTTGGTCAACTTGGATCGCAAAGCCCTTGCACAATGTTTCTTAGCCGTGGCTGGGGGGAAGTACCCTGAAAGGCTGGCCCAAAGAAGATTTGGAGGAGGAACCAGAAGCAAAAAGATGTTGTCAGAAAGAAGACGAATGCTTGCATTCCTTAAAAAACCAATGTAATTTGGCCTCCAACTCAGCACCAGACAGCTGAGTTCCCTCAGAAAGTAACAGCAAAGCGTCTGACTTCCGGAAAGCATACATGTGACATTCTTTCAACAACAGATTGTATCAGGCTGTTGCAGTGACAACTCCTGCGAAAACAGCAGCCCAAATACATTAAGGGAAATGTCAGAGAAGAAATCAACCTGATGCTTTATAGTCTTCAATTGATCAGCGCACTCCAAACCCTCTTCAAATACCTAAACAGCTCTTTGACGTCAGAATATAAATACTGGAAAACATTGGTGCTATAGATGCCTGCGTGTAATGCCATATGCGAACTAAGGTAAACCTTTTTTCATGAGGAATCCACCTTCTTAGCTGCCGGATTCTTTATAAAGGTATCCTCAACTATGGATTTATACCCCACCAGCTGGTTATGAGGATGCCATAGGTACAGATTCAGAAAGGGTCTTCTACATGTCTTAAATGGGATATAGCTTAGAATGTATTTACCGCTCTGGTTATCAGGTCAATCTCCTCACACTGTTCCCAATACACGCACTGTTTGTAGTTGTAGATCTCCTAGGCTTAGAGTGTAGCTTCAGACCAAAGTTCTCCTCATTGCCAAATACGAAGTGATGACAAGTAGTCACAGCAAGTTAAACCAATATCCACTTTATTTGGTATTTAATCCAAATTCTAAGATACAGAATCACTGAGCCCAGAATACTGCATCCAATCCCCAACGATTTCTCTCAGTGTCCTTCCAGTATTCTTTTACAGAAACTTAACATGTCACTGGCTAATAATGGATGATGACATACACGACATGTAGACATAACAAAGACACACATAACTATACCACAGGACTTCTACATGTCTGCAATGGGATGCAGCTTAGAATGTATTCACCACTCTGGTTATTAGGTCAATCTCCTCACACTGTGAGAGGATGGTAAGGACTCAGGTTCATGGATGGCTTCAATAACCTTAGTCACCTTGTGTTGAAGCCAGTCATCAAGATCTACATCCTTGTGCCTTGAACCTGAAGAGGAGGAATTAACCACGGCTGTATGTTGGAAACACAGACATCTACCACGCCTGCCTTGACAACGCGGTCAGAACCAAGAATGCGTCTTTACAAAGCATTCCTTTACCACGCACGTCGTTACAATGACTTGCCTTAGGGAAAGCGCTGGACTTTGAATAGTGCAATTTACTATTCCAACTCCAGTCTGTGAAACAGTAGGGAAAATGTTAGACTTAAAGTCCAACATCAGTCCAACAATGCTTTCCTTAAGGCAAGTTGTTGTAACGACTTGTGTGGCAAAGGAATGCATTGTAAAGACGTATTTGTGGTTCAGACTGCATTGTTAAGGCACAGTGTGGTTCAAGCTGCGATGTAAAGGCTGTTTCTCATTAGCAACATTCCTCAGCTTATGCATATGCTTCCCCCATGAACCCCACTGTAACATACGAAGCACTTAACCTATCTAGATAAAACATCACAAATCAGGCAATTACCTGGTACACACAAGGCCTTAAGAATAATGGGCCTGATTTACAGTTCGAAAGTACGGACAAAGTAAAATACTTAATCGCCCTGAATGAATATCTGCACTTGAAATTAGAGATGTCACTGGCCCACGGCAGTTCCTGTCAGTGTATTGAAAGTATGTCATACAGCTCTGTCAACATGACAGTGCCATCTGGCCCACTTTTTATGTGTTTTTTATTTTCAAAAACAAAATGCCAAAGCCGGATTATCTTTGTGAAAAAAAACAAAAACTAATGACCCCCTGACCATGGATGTTTTCTCCCATGGTGTGGGGATCATTTAAAAGTTTTTACTTTCACTTACCGCCATATTTTAATGGCGTTATATGAAAGTAAAATCTGTTCATTGGACTTTCAGTGCGCGTGTTTACATAAGTCATTTTAAGAAAAAGAAAATTTGCTCAACTAATGGCCAACATCCTCTTCAGTCCAGTATAAAGTAGCATTGGCCCTTATTACAACACTACACCATAATTGCAGTATAGCCCCACATCGTAAGTAGGCTGTGTGTCGTTAATATCAGAAATAATGTTAAATTGGGGCGTGGCCAAGACACCAAACAAGATGGATGCGTAGCTGCGGAGCTCCGCACCATCGTTCCCGTCGTAATTTCTATACAGGAGAGAATTACCTTTATTTCCTTCAAACGATGTAGGATTCCTGCTCCTTATTATAGCGGTGAGCTTTTGTGCACTTGAATTGCCGTTTTTCATCAAATTTCAGCTACTTTGACGGCGCGACTCGTTTCCACTTAAAACGGCCGCCATTTTAGATTCTCCACATCTCGATCGCCGCTCTGCTTGAAAACCTCACAATGCCCAATTTTGTTTGCACTTATGGAGCACCTACGCTTTGAATTGCTGTGTTGGGCAAATAATTCTTTGTATACGCTGGAACTCTGCTCCTTTTAACTTTTTACTTTTGTCATGTGAGTGAAATAATCTGCTTTCTCTGAGTCAGCCGCCATTTTGTGCTCCACTCGACTCGCTCTTGAAATGAATCTTCATTCAGTATCAATGGTCTTCACTCTGCCACTTCTGTTGATGTTATGCCTCCTAGCCTTTTTTTTTTTTAATAACATCACTTTCCTTTAAAAAGAGGTCTTTTACATTTTAAATGTTTTGAAACTCAGTTGCAGTGTTTTGAATTACTCTTCTACATCATTAAATGTAGAGCCTGTGATTCCTTCTTTATTTTACCATTTCTTCTTGCTACATTTTCATGCAGTGACCCTACAAATTAAAGAGTCAACCCTTAAGAGTTTAGTTCAGTTTTTATTTACTAAACTCCACCGTCCTTATATGGGGAGATTGAGGAACCTTAAACTTACTGCTTCTCCCAAGGTTACTGCGTGCTCAGACTCCAACTTCAACGAAATGGATGACACTTCTCCTCAGAAACCTGATCATTTGTCAGGCACCATTCCTAAAACGCAGGTCTCAAGCAAACTACCTGCGATTTCTACCAAACGGCCAAAAAAAGATCCTCCGACTCCAGTGAACTCTTCCTCAACCTCCATGGATTTAATCCTTGAAGAAATCCGTGCTTTAAAACCATTCATAGAGGAAACTAACAAGACTTTACAATTTTTGAATGACAAATGGTCTTCATTGGATTCACGAGTGCTCATCGTAGAACAACGAACAGAGTCCCTTCAAGCCTCGTGCTCTCGTATTTCTTCTCTGGAGTCTGAAGTGTCATTACTTAAAAAACAAGCTGAGGACTTAGAAAATCGAAATCGCAGGAACAATCTTAGAATTTATGGTCTCCCTGAAAATATTGAGGGTTCCAACCCAACCGTCTTTTTTCAGTCATTTTTGCTTAAGCTCTTGGACTTACCTGCTTCTCCTCCTCTTAACATTCAAAGAGCTCACAGGCTTGGACCGAAAACTTCTGTGAAACCTTGTGGTGTCATCATGTTATTCCTGCAATACACAGACCTTCTACAAGTCCTGTCTGCCGTCAAGTCCAAAAAACAAATTTGTTGGGAAGGCCATCGCCTATTTTTCTCTCAAGATGCTGCTAAAATTACGGCAGACCGTCGGAAAAAATTTCTTCATCTACGTCCTCAACTTCCTGCTATCAATGCCAGATTTGGACTTCTACATCCTTGCATTTTCAAGGTAACCTATAAAGAAAAGACTACAACTTTTGAGGAGCCAGCAGCACTACAAGAATTCCTTCGTCTTCATGGAGCGGATGTCATGGACACTTCAAACCTACATCATTAGTACTTTTTTTGCTCCGCCTTGTGTAGATGTTTTGCTGTTTCAGTTATGCATTGAGTGTTGTTTTGCTGGTATTTTCGTAATGTTCTAGCATTTTGTCGTTCTATGTATTTTTCTTTTATCACTTTTTCTAGTGTACTTGTTGATTTATACTGTTGTGTTTTTTCTCCTTATACTTATAGGTGTTTTGTTCCTGCAATCCATTACATATTTGGTCTCTCATTTATGTCAAAGTTCTGACTGTGGTTCCTCGGGTATTCGGTGGAGCTCTGGTGTTGTCGTCTTCTGGTGTAGTCACCCCCATTTCGTCTTGTATTTGTAGGTATGTTTTTCAGTCGTCATTTGTATGACTTGTACTGTCTCTTTGTTCTTTATCTTTTCCCTTCTTTATCGGCTTACTCTTGTATTGTCCCTTCTTCATTCTTTATTTCTCTCTTTTATTTTTTCTGTTCTATCCTCTCATTCTTTAAGTCTACTTTTCTAACACATTCGTTTTATTTCTCTCGCCTTTTCTTCTTATTTATTTCTCAAACAACTCTCATTCTTGCTCTTGTAAGCATAATGTTTGTTCATACTTTTCTCATTAAATTACATTTCGGGTCACTACCTGGAACATTAAAGGATTGAACAATCCTATTAAAAGGCAACGGGTGCTGTCTCACCTAGCAAAACTAAAAACCGACATTGCTTTACTCCAAGAATCTCACATTTCTGATGATGAAGCTTCCAAGTTGAAAAGATGCTGGGTGGGTCATGTGTTTAGTTCTCCGGCTTTAAGTAAGAAAAACGGAGTCTTGATTTTATGTCATAAAAAATTGCATGTTTCAGTTGTTCATTAGGAAGCTGATACTGAAGGACGTTGGGTTATTGTTAAGCTTCTTATAGATAAGATTCCTTTAGTTATTTTTAATGTATACGGCCCTACTTCGGTCGATAAGGTTTTCTGGATAAATGTATCTAATAAATTACTTACATATGATGATTAATACATTATATTTGGTGGTGACTGTAACCAAATCCTTGATCCCATTTTAGATAGGAACTCTAGAGTTAAGTTTGTCCCCTCTAAAATGCATTCACAATTTACTTCCACAGTGCGACACAAAGCGTTTGTTGATATTTGGCGACTTTGCCATCCTGACCTTAGAGAATATAGTTTTTATTCGGCCTCACATCATTCACAATCTCGTATTGATTACCTTTTCCTCAGCAAATCCCTGGCCCAACATGCCATTCAATCTGAAATAGGTTCAATCCTAATCTCAGACCACGCCCCCGTACTTGTTGATATTGATCTCATCCCTTTTTCTCCTCACCCGGGTAGATGGCGTTTTAACAATTCCCTACTCCTTGACCCTAATTCCTGTCAAAAATTCAACTCCTTTGCCTCTGAGTTTTTTACTATCAACAATTCCCCGAACTCTCCCTTTGTTATGGTATGGGATTCCTTTAATGCAGCGGCCAGAGGTTTTTTTATAAATTTTGTTTCACAAAAGAAAAAGTCTTAGAAACCCAATCCTCTCAATTACTTAATAAAATTAAACAATTAGAATATACATATTATCATTCTAATAATGAGTCCTCTTTGAAAAACCTTATTGAGGCTAAACTTACTTTTAATAAATTATCTACGGAAGCTGCTTCCAACTACCTATTGAAAAGTAGCTCTCGCTATTATGGGGGTCAAAACAAAATGGGGAAATTACTAGCTAACTACTTAAAAGTAAGAAAGGAAAGAACAAGAATAGAATCTTTGAAAGGTCCTACCGGTTCTTCCATCTTTAAGGATGAAGATATTTTGAATGAATTTGTTTCCTTTTACAAGGATCTATATACTCCTGAATCATTACCAGATCAATCTGATCTTCTTTCCTACTTTCGTTCCATTCCCTCTCCCCCTTCTAATCACATTGATTATGAGTCTTTGGGAGTTGTTATTTCTCTAGCAGATATATCCCATGCTATCTCAGTGTAACGTCGTGGGAAGGCGCCCAGACCAGAAGGCTTTAACATTGAATTTTATAATCACTTTGAGAAAATTCTTTTGCCTAATCTCTTACTTTTATTCCAATCTTTCTCTGATGAAGGCTCTTCTCGGGGCACGTTTCAGGAAGCATTGATCTGCTTAATTCCTAAGGAGGATAAAGATCATTCTCTCTGTAAGAACTATCGGCCTATCTCTTTAGTTAACACAGATTATAAGATCTTTGCTAAGATTTTGGCACTTCGTATCGATCCTATTCTGCCTGATCTTTTTGGCCCTGAACAATCAGGTTTCGTTAAAGGGAGACTTGCTTCTGACAATTCTCGGGTCTTTTTTAATATTTTAAGCAAGTCTTCTTCCTTGGATCATCCGATTGCCGCGATCACCTTAGATGCTGAAAAAGCATTTGATAGGATTGGTTGGGATTTTATGTTTCATGCTTTGAAATGGGCTGGCTTTCCTCCCAATTTCATTGCTTTAATTTCTTTATTATATTCAGGTCCCCATGCTTCAATTTTTGTTAATGGCAAAACTTCTGATTATTTCCCCTTACGTAGGGGGGTAAGACAGGGTTGCCCTTTATCTCCCTTATTATTTGTTATAGCATTGGAACCTTTTTTAACTAAGATTAGATGGGACGATCGCATTACAGGGTTTCATTTTGGTCCTCATCAAGTTAAAATGTCAGTCTATGCTGATGACATTCTTCTATATTGTTCTAATCCTGAAACTTCTCTTACTCCTTTTCTTCAGCAGGTGGCCTCTTTTTCTCAACTCTCAGGATATCGCCTAAATGCTGATAAATGTGAAATTTTGCCTTTGAACATCTTGTGTCCGAAACATCTTTTTGAGCATTCCGGGTTTTTTTGGCAACCAATTAAAATCAAATATTTAGGCTTGTGGTTTGCACCTTTATTATCTGAAACATTAAAGCTAAATTTTGATTATATTACTAAAAAATTAAATTATACAATTAGTCGTTGGCACCCCCTTTTCCTCTCTTGGTGGGGTCGTTTAGATTCAATTAAGATGATGCTCTCCCCTCTTATATTATACATTATTTCTATGATCCCTATTCACATTCCTGAGTATTATTTTAAGAAAATTGATTCCACTCTGATAAAATTCCTATGGGAGGGTAAACCATCTCGTATAGCCTTGTCCTCTTTAAAGAAGGATAGACCTAATGGAGGTCTTAGATTTCCCGATTTTAAAACTTATCATTCCGCTTTTTCACTAAAACAAGCTGCTCGATGGATATCTACTGATCTTCCTTTATATCCTCCTCTTTGGTTAAAAATGGAAAATGTTCTTATTGCCCCTTTCGATTTTCAAGAATTTTTATCATTTACTTCCAACATTGCTTCTATGCGTTCTCCTGTCATTTCACACACTCGTAAACTTTTGACTCCTTTACTATCTTCATCGTATCCCACTACTAGCTCCCTTCATTAAATACCTATTTGGCATAATAAATTATTGAGGGTCCGTAATCGTTCGGTATACTGGAAAACCTGGCACTCTAGAGGTTTAAGGTGGATTTCTAGGCTTATATTTGATTCCCAACCCCTCACTTTCTCTGATCTTCAATCTAAATTTTCTTTACCTTCGTCCTCTAGATCGCAATATAATCTTCTTTATCCTTCTCTTATCCAATTTCTCCATAATCTACCAGGTAATACTAACTTTCCTGTAAATTACAGGAATTTATCCTCAATATTGGATAATTCCCCCTCAGCATCCATTATTTACAAAACATTACAACTTCCCACAGATAGGCAAAAATCAAAGGTTGAACAGGCATGGGAAAAGGATTTATCACAAGAATGGCCAACTACCACTTGGGATAAGTTATGGTCTAAGCTTCACAAAACTTCTCGGGCTGCTAATACCACACAAACCCTTTTTTTCATTTATAATCGAGTACCTTATTCCCCAGTATCACTAGCATCCTTTTGATCAGAAACGCCCTCTACCTGTTGGTCCTGTCCTTGCCCTGCTGCAGACCTAAAACATATGTTGCTTGAGTGCCCCCCCATCCTTCAATTTTGGCAATCAGTCTGGTCCCAAATTAAGATAATTTTTAAGGTTCAGACCCCCTTTTCCTTCACAAATATATTTCTAGGTACTCTATCCCCTCAATGGCCTCAATCACCACTAAGTTTTAAACTTTTTGATTTATTGTTAGCTATTGCATTTCATCTATAACTTCAAACTGGAAACAAGCCGATAAAGTCACTTTTAGATCCTGGTGGAATGCTGTCTGTTTCCATCATCGGCTTGACACTAAGGGGCCGATTCCGATTTCAGCCGGAAGGGCACCGAACGATGGCCGGAGCCCTTCCGACCGAATCGGAACGTGCCGGCCGGATTCCTTTCCGACCGAGCCATGTATGTTAAATATTGTTAAACATTTATGTAAATTATTTTTATATATTTACTTTAAATGTAGAACAAAATTCATATATGCTACAGAACTGTTAACTTCATCTTGAATTAAATCTTTAATTTAAATATATCAAATTACCTAAAAATATTTTTCTGAAATTTAAATTAAAATATGAATTCTCACCTAAAGTTACAAAAAGCATAAATCCTTATTAAAAACAAAGTGCAGAATTAATTAAAAGCAATTTAATTATATCTTAATAAAATTAGTTTTACATTAATTTATAAATTAAAAACAGGTTATTAAGATTTTCAGAAGTAGATGATAAATATGGTTTATGTCTAGTTTTTTTCTATTAAATTATATTTATTTGTATTTGTAACTATTTTAAATAATGTAATTTAATGTAACATTATTTCTTATGGGGTTTTATTTTAAGTCCCTGCCTCCATTATTTTCAATAGGAGAGTGTTGCACTTTCAAATTTATTTATTTATTTATTTTATTTTTGGTATTTTATAAAGCACAAACATGACCCAAGGGTATCAGAGCTATGTAAAAATGATAGATAAACATAAACAATAAGCTGATACATAAAAGAACATCTAATAAAAACAAATAGCAACTTTTAAGAACTCCAGTAAGATAAGGTATGTAGTAACAAAGGTATTAATAGATGACCTCGATTCATTTATGAGACTTTGGAATAGGTTCTCCGCGGTAGTTTTTCATGATTCTGCTTTGCGTCGGTTCCGTTCCAGGAACCCCAGGACAATGTTTGTTTGGGTTCTACTGGGATAGATGTGCTTCCGTCCTGTATTGGTATTACAGTCCTAGTAGCGGCCGACGTGCCCAGGAGACAGGCTCATCGTGACTTTTAGAAGAGGAATCTGTTCATTAGGATCTTTTTCACCTCTTTTTTGAAGACATGGGTTGATGGGTTATACCGAACCTAGTGTGGTAGGGAGTTTGGGATCCTAGGAGCCGATCCGGAAAAAGAGCGTGTGTAAGTTGTATGTTTTCTGAATCTGGGAGGTTCTAGGATGAAAGAGTTTGCGCTTCTTAGTGAGCGGTTGCCTCCTGAGATTTGAATCTTTTATGCCAAGTACCTTGGCTCATTACGATGTAAGACTTTATGCATTAGTCATGCAATTTTCAATTGAGCTCTGGCTTCGAGAGGGAGCCAGTTGAGAGACCTAAGTGATGGGGTAATGTGGTCAAAATGTCTAGTGCCTGTTATCAGTATAGCAGCTGCATTGAGGGTCACTTTGAGTGGAACCGTTCTAGATTTGGGAAGACCTGAAAGGGTTGCAGAACCATAATCTAGTCTTGAGACCACTAGTGATTACTGCTTGTTTGAAGTCTGGGGGTGGCAGCAGGACTGGAAACCAAAACCGGCCCTGGCAAAGTGCTCGGCCGCACCCCGTGGGGTTGGGGGTGCGGCCGAGCTATTTGCCAGGGCTGGTTTCGGCCGATTTTGTTACAGGGGCAATATTGCAGCTATGCTGCAAAAACGGCCCTGTAACAAAAACGCCCCCCCCAGGGGCCCAAAACCGGCCCCCACCCTGACGGCCCACCGGGAAAATGCCCGGTGCCCGCTACGGCCAGTCCGGCCCTGGGTGGCAGGAATGGTTTCACTTTCCTTAGTAGTTTGAGTTGGAATGAGGCACTGTGCATAGTTGCACTGATATGTGCTAGCATGTTCAAATACGTCTCCAGTGTTATTCCAAGGGATTTAGAGGAATCAATAATGGTAGGTTTGCAGCTGAAGGCTTCGAGGTGATTAAGCCAGTCATGAAAGTGTGTGGAGCTGTTCCGAGGGAAGAAAAGTAGGAATTCTGTTTTCAGGGAGTTCAGTTTGAGGTTGTTTTGAGCTAGCCAGGACTGAGTTTTGACTAGAGTGTTATTTAGTTGGATGATATCCTCGAGGGAGGATATCTTTAAGTATAGTTGTGTGTATCGAATGCGTACATGTGGTATACAATGTTAGATTGTTTGACGATTTCCGTTAGTGGCTCCATATATAGGTTAAAAAGTGTGGGGGAAATGTCGACCCTTTTGGATTTTCTGCATCTCATTGGTGTGGTATCTGAGAATGAGTTTGCTAGTTTGATTCTTTGTGAGCGCTTCTGCAGGAAGGATGCGAACCATGGGAACACTTTCCCAGACAGCCCCAATCTGTTTTCTAGCAGTTTTAGTAGGTTGTTGTGATTGACTGTGTCAAACGCCGGTGAGAGGTCTAGTAGGATGAGAAGGCACGAGTCATTATTTTCTAGCATCTTAAGGGTGTCCTCGATTATGTTAACAGTGGTTTGACATGTGTGATGCTAGACTGACTACTGTCTCTTTTTAGGCAGTAGTAACTTGCACAAGTAACTTTGGCTCTGCTCCCTTATTTAGGAGGTGGAGACGTGTAAGTCTAAACATTTTAGTAACTTTACTCCCGGATTTTCTGAATAGCCAAAAGTACTAAATTTCCTCAAAAGTGTAAGAATAATTACCTGTGTAAATTACTCATAAGTGTAAATTACCTTTGTGAATAGCCCTGTCAGTTTGTAAGGGATTTAGAGTCATAAACTCATATGCAGCTCAACACAACAGTTTTATCACCATACTTACTTTATATTTCAATTCCGTTGAATTCCTTTAAACTATATGTTGTGCTAGATTCCTGAATGAACTGGCACATTCATTAATATGTGTACTTTTAATTTAACATGCAATATTGTATCTGTGTCGCCATGTAGGATAACAAAGAGTACGGTTTATATTTATGTACATTTTCTAAAAGGGAGCAAATATGAGAGAAGTATGTTTGGGGTGACTTTGGAATGAACGAGATAGGCGTGCGACGTTACTTAATTTTATTTTAGGTTATGTAATAAATGTCTACCTTCGCGGACTCTAAGTCAATAGATTCCCTTCGGCTTAGGGTTGTTGGAGAACTCCACGCCGACAGAGAAGCTAAACAAACATAGGTGTGTGTGCTTCAGGTGGCCATGCTAAACAGGGGGTGGTGCTTTGCTGAAAAGGTGTGTGGCTAGGAGCAGATGATGTCACGAGGCAGACGAAGGCATTCTCCGAGTGAATGGAGCCCCAGGCGCTGCGAGCTGTGGGTGTGACTTCCCACAACAGAGGGCCGTCTGTTATCCGGGCAGCGCAGCCTCCGAGGCCCCTTTTCACTACCTGAGTCCAGGTGCTGATGTGTGCACTGCGCGTCGAACAGAGGGGGGAGCGGCGCCCTCGTCTACCGGAGGAAGCTGGGAACTGCTGAAAACGTGCTCTCTCTCAGCCCTGTAACTGCCCGAAGAGGTAAGGCCAGGGCGCTTGTGTTTGGGGAAGACTGCTTTCAGCACCTGGCTGTCCATGCTAGCACCACATCCTCCAAAGTTTACACAGACAAAACAAAACTTTTTTAATAACCGGAATCATAGCGTTCGAAATACTGTGTGCGTGTGCTTTCAAGCTGTCGTGGCGTTCGGTGGGTCGTGGTAAAGGCTTCACGCAGAAGTGTTTCAACAATTCTGGTTCGCTTGTAAAGCGCTGTAAAGCCCCGGGGCCAAGTTCCCGCTGTATGAACCTGCAAAAAGGGTAATTGTTTGTGTGCATAGCAGAAAGGTAATCCAGCCAAGGCTGACTATGTTATTCTTTGGGGGTCGGTCATTCACAATCTCTTACACCATTGTGTTTTTTCCTCATAATGTACTTTTCCAATCCAACCCCTTTGTGTAGCACTGAATGTCTGGCTGGGCCCAGAGGCTACGTGTTTATCTGTGCTCATTTGCTACAACCTGGCGAGCGCAGAGAATCTGAGAAATGCTTGGCCGGGAGGGTGCGGGAACCTGGCCCTTTCACGGGAGGGCACCGCTGTGGGGCAGGAATGATCGCTATGCTGCCGGGCTCTTCCCAGGGCAGGTCTCGCCTTCTGCCGGAGGAATGTACGTTCGTGTTGATTCCAGGCGGCTGCAGGCAGCCGTTTGCTTCAGTGCGCACCGCTCCCCGAGCCAAGCCAGTCAGCGTTTCATAGTTGGAGGCACTCTTGCAAATTGCAACCTGCTGCTTTAGAAGGCGCATTGATGTTCCCTCACAGATGCAAACTGATTATAAAGATTGTGAGGAAATTTGTGGCTGAGCCAGATTTGTTTTTAGAATTAAACCTTTTGCATTTTTCGCCGTCTTCAGTTTCATTGTAACCACAGTTACGGTTCCAATTCTGATTAAAAAAAACAAATATGTTAAAGTCCTCATTTTTGAGATGTGCCATAATGACAGAATGTGTCTATCGTCGACTTAGAAAAAAACAAAAAATGATGGATGGAATGCTTGAATTAATATCAGCCACTGACAATTACTCGGCCACACTCCAGAACATCGATTTTGCTGACAATGTCACTCCAGACGGAGACTAGCTTTATACCAGTGAAACCTGGCCTCAGGGCTTCAAGTGGGCCGGGTCTCACCAGTGCTGAGCACCGGCAGTTTTTTAAAGGGGGCCTCGAAACGGGTCTCTATCGGGCTCTGTTTTGTGCCCTGGTAAAGGCGGTCCGTTTTTTTCCAGACTGTTGTAAGAGCAGGCACATCGATGTGCGCGTGCTCACACTGCTGACTTCTCACTAGTGGAGAAGTTACGGCATGACGTCATGCCAGGTGAGCGTTGTAGGGGAAGGGAAATCCTTTAAAGAGAGTCATTTTCTCTCTGGATTTCCCTTCTCTTTTTTGAAACTCAGCAACATTGTCGTGGTGTAACCAGGGCTTTAAGTGGAAGCTTTTTCAATATTATATACAAGCCATAATTGCTGCTTATTTATCTTATGCAACTAACAACCATTGAGAAAGGCAATAGTCCTGACTTGTTGTAGGTATGATGTTACTTGTTGTATCATATATCTGGATGCAATGCCAGAAACAGCAAAATACAAGTCGGCCGGCACACTATGCTAAGCACAGATTTTTAGCTTACGTGTTTTAAGCCACGCCCTTAATTACATCGACCACGCCCCTTTGAGAGACCCCCCAGTTTTTTCATCCCACTTAAAGCCCTGCCTGGCCTGTTCCATTATGAACAGTCCAGCCCGAGATTCCAGTCCAAGCCCTCTGTAGACAGCACCCCAAGACCTATTTCTGCTTGTTGGTCCTTCTCAGTGAGGTACAGCCTAAGTCCTGGGGCACAGTAAGCACAGGACCCATGTCTGTGCATACGCATTGTACTTGGGGCAGTTCAATTAAGAAAAAAACAAGAAATAGGATGGGATTCTTGATTTATTCACAGTTACTCCAAAGTACATAGGGCCGCATATCAGTCCTTTTTTAGGTCGAGCCTGGGCAGCGCCTGCGCTGCTCTGCGAGGCATGCTGTATTCGAGTATGTGCTTGAAGCCCCGCCCACTCTCCGCCCATATTTGTTATTGGCTTGTGTCAGTGTCCCTAGTAAATGCTGGCTTCCCATTCGTTAACAGGCTTGTTAGTCCCTCCTTACTACCGCCTTGTCTTAATTTGTAACCTCCCATGAGGACTGGCCCTTTTACTTCTGTTGTTACACGGTATGTCTTATTTAGTCTGTAAGCTATTTTCTTCAATGAGTTTCTCCTACTGCATGCACAACATGCTTTCCTGCAACATTCAGCGCACCATGCAGGCTTTCACTTTCAAAGCAGCCCTGGACAATGACGGCCGCTTCTTTGAAATGAAATAAGTCTCACATTTACAAGAGTTTGAGCTATTGGCATTGTAAATGACAATGCCTTTTATTTAATGTGTTAATTATCAAAACAGATAAATAAAAGGCATTGTCATTTACACAGCCAATAGCTTAAACTCTCGCAAACGCAAGACCTATTGCATTGCAAATGCTTATTTTTTTTAACATTGAGCAACAGCAAATAGAGACCAGCTATAGGCAAACCCAGGTTGCCCTCCTCGTAAATGAACAGTTCAGCCCAAACTCCCAGGACAGGTCCCATATAAAATGGAACACAAACAATACCAAACCATTTTCAACCTTTTTGGGCCTTGTTAGTAAGGTGCTTCTTGAGTCCTATGGCATATTGAACACGGCACCCGCATTATGGCATACTCATCACTTAGAGAAGGGGCTTTGACCAGATAGCAGCATCTCTGCTGCTATTGACACAGTTTTTGAAATTTACTGTATTACTGCATCCAGTCGCAGAAAATATGTGATAGGGTAACACCAGCAAAGTGAAACAACATGAAAAATATCATAAAACATGCTACATGTGCTTTACCACCAGCAAAGTAAAACAACATGAAAAATATGATAAAATATGCTGCACGTGCTTTACCGCCTGCTCGTCCTCATTTTATTAAATATTATTCTAAATCTTAACATTAAAACTGTGCACTAGTGTTATTTTACCCCAGGATTTAGCACCGGAACCTAAATAAACCTGTATGAGTTTATGGCCCTTTGGTATCCCAAACCATGGCTCATGCTTCAGAACTACCGTGGTTAAAACAAACTAAAGTGTTATGTTATTGTGTGAGGAGAGGGCGTGGCCCTGAACGGTGCGGGGTCTCGTGCCCGAGAAATACCTATAAGGCACTTTTGAACCCCACCCACCCCCAAGCCCCTTCCTCCTAAAAAAATAAAAAAATAAGCAAAGGCTGGTGCCGATGCCCTTAATGGACGTTGGCAGTTCAAAGCCTTGGAAAAACACTATTTACAGTGGTTTTCAGCTTGTTTTCCTTGTCACCGTGTGATACCGGCTCCTCATCAGTGAGCCGATATCGTGTGTCACACAGTGGCATTGTGTGTCACACGGTGGTGGCACCGTGTGAGTTGGCAGGTGAGCCATGTGTATTTTGAATTATATTACTCGAGCCTCACAAGGGCTATACAAATACCAATGCAATACAATTAACATCTCTGTAATTTTATTTTAAAGTCTGTGTGTACCGACTCTTCCAGTGCCTGTTCAGATTGGTTATTGCAAGCCTTTTACATTATGACACATGGCAGACTCGATATGGTGAGTGGCATACGCTAGTTTACTATGCAATATTTCATACCACAGATTTGTAACCACGCATTAAAAACGGTGCTTAATTTGAGTTGGGGGTTTCTTGTGCTCGGCACCTTATTGTCAACACAGGCACTTGTGACAGTCTGCCACATGGTGACGCAGTTTCTCCTTTAGAGAAACAACAACAGTTGTATAGTAATTCAATATTCCATAATAGGAAGGACACTAAGGCACCAGTTATGAGTCATTCGGAGCAGAATTACCAAATGGAATAGCGCTCCACCTAATCATGAGTGAACCGATGTTCTGGCACCCATTTTTTTGTGTCAAGACACCAGATGCTATTTTACCGGGCAGTAATTCCATCTGGTAAAATCACATGAGACGTCTGTTGCAGTAGCAGCCAAGCCTCGTCTGCCATTTTTTTTGTCATTGAATGCTCCCCTGCCCCTCCTTCCAGACCTTATTTCCTCCTTTCCCACTACTCCCACCACACAGAGAGGCCCATGTATAGATTTACCTCCTGATTAAAGCAGGTGGTAAATGTATGCATTAAATCCCTCAGAATAGGGAATGTGGTGTGAAACAGCACACCTTCATTCGATGTCTGCACAGTTAATTGCCATTCCAAGGCGGTTAAATTATCATTGCATAGAAAGGGCAGGAGCACTACTGCACAGTATTGGAAATGATGTGTAGCAAGTTTGCACCCCACCAGCACTGTGCAACTCATTATCAGTACCTAAGAGAGTTACCCTTGGTTAAACTAGACTGGTGGCACACATCCGCCTAGCACCAGGCTACTGCCCAAACATTTGTCGTATCTCTAAGCCCGCTATGTGCTTCTTGCAAGTTTTTGTTTCCTCCACGTCTTCAGATTAATATCACCTGAACACACAGAGTTTCCTACGTCATAGAATGCCTCACTTTCTTACTATCTTGGCTGACCAGAAGGGTTCTTTACTATAGCCTTATAGCCCGCCGTAGCAGGCTATACCAGCTATTAAAGGCCCGCTCCAGCGTTAAAGGCCCGAGGCGAGGGCCTTTAACAAGGGAGCAGGACTTTAATAGCCGGTATAGCCCAGCTACGAAGGGCTATAAGGCTATTAGAACATTCTGCCACTAGAGGGCAGAATGTTCTAACAAATAAAACAAAGGCCTCTCGGAGCCCGAGGGGGTTTAAATCCCCTCGAGATCCGAGAGGCCTTTGTTCACAGCAGTAGCTGTGAACAAAAGCAACATTGGAATGTTGCTCTGCGGGCCTTTCCCGGCCCTTAGAAGCACGGAGCACTCCATTGTATTCAATGGAGTGCTCCACATTCCAATGTTCTAATAACAAGTGATTGTGATATTAACTTTTGTATGGTGCCATAAACAAAGGGTGGTATATGGATCCACACTTCTGCTATTTCATTCTGCTTTAAATAGCAGGTGTAACTATTATCCACTTTAGTGGTACTAATCAAGGGAATAGCCAGAAAATTAAAATAACTCCCACTGTGAGCCATACCTCCAGTCACAGTGAGCCTGCAAAGCCAGCGAACCTAGTTTCATTCACACTTTCTTCCTCCTTTCAACCATCTTACCCATCCATCCTCTCACCTTTCCATCTATTCATTCATCAACCTGTTCTTCCTTTCATCTTTCCATCCACTCACACATCCAACTAAGCTTTCTTCAATCCCGCTATCCTTTTACTATTTCTTATAGACATTCATTCTTGCACTTATCACTCTATTTCTGTATCTATCCATCTTTCTACCCATCAATTCTTTGTCTTTTCCTTTCTCATCATTTCACATACCTGTTTATTCTTCCATTCACTCAGACTTCCACTTATCGATCCTTTCACTCTTCAGTCCATGCTTTCACCTTTCCTATATTTGTCTTTTAGTCCATCCATTTAGCATTTTTCCCTTGTATTTTTACATCCTTTCACCCTCCCATCAATTCATTCACCCTGCCTTCCTTTCACCTGTTTATCCTACCTTTCACAATTCCTTCGTTCTTCCCTTTCATGTTTTCTTCCTTTCGGTCACCCTTCTCTTTGTTTATTTCCCATTTGCATCAACACATCTTTCTTCTCCCCTTCTTTAATTTTTACATTTTGTTTTTATCTCTATCGCTTAAACTTTCCATTTACCTCTATATGTGGTTCCCTATTTTGATAATTTATTTTTCTGCTTTCTTTACTGAGCTTGTCAGCTGAATTATACAGCCCTCTGACATAACATTTCGTAAGGGTGCTATTTGTGACCGTTTTACAGCAAACATGCAGACACATGAGGCCCATAAATAATGAATATTTTAGAGGGAGTAAGCTCTCCAGCCCATGGTGCCCAGTGACACCCCGCTTAAGCTGCTAAAGTGGGGGTTCGCTACGCCACTGGTGCTAATGGTATCAGCCTTGGAAGGATGCATATCTGAGTCAGACCTGTTAAAATAGGAACTAGTGTTCTGTGTCTTACACACAGATTTCAACACCAAGCACTTACCTCGCTAAGCAGTCTTACTTTATTTATGGGATAAAGTTTCTCCTGCCGTACATTATAAGTCTATTGCGTGTCACTGAGGAGTTCCATGACCATATAGAGGAACAAGGCCGAAGGCAGAGCTCCTTTATAAGGTTATTGAACTCTGAGGTTACTTGTAATATCCTTATAATGCAGAGCAAGGAGTACTTTATTTATTTAATACATGGTTACACTATCACCTTTCTCACAAACAACTTAAATCCTTGATGCGTTTCATATCGAAGAGAAAGCATGTTTGCAAACATGAAGAATAAAAATAGAATCTCAAGTGTAAAATCAAACAACTGTTAATGTTTGTTGCAAAAATATATTAGAAGCAGTTTAATACAACATTTTTATTTAAAAAAAGGCACAGTACAAACATGCAGAAAGTTTCTAACATTTCTATAATCACCCAAGCAGTGCAAAAAATAAACATGTTGCCATAAACATCTCCTTTCTTCATGTCAATGTACAACTAGAAAAAAAGGGCAGAAGATATAAAAGCAATGTTTTTTTTCTCATTCTTTAATCAGCTGCTTTAATTATTCTCCTTGACCTGACTTGCATTTCCTTTTGGCTGCTGGCTCTGGCAGCAGGTATTTTGACATCAGAACTCAACTGTAATAAGGAATTGCAGTTGAGCTCTGATGTCATTTCTTTATAATCCGCAACTGGGTGAGTCACAAGTCACCGATTACATAAGGAATAAAGTATCCCTGACTTACATTATAAGGATATTTCAAGTCACCGAGGAGTACATAACCATATAGAGGCACAAGGCCAAAGGCCGAGTTCATTTATAAGGTTATGGAACTCCGAGGTGACATGCTTATCATGTATGCCAGGGGGTACTTTATCCCATATAAATGTACATGGTCACACCATCACCTTTTCCACAAACCACTGAAAACCGTGGTGCTTAGTTCTTTCATATGAAAGAGTGAGCATGTTTGCAAACATGAAGAATAAAAATAAAACCTCTACTGCAAAATTAAATACATCAAAAACTTGTTGGATGTTTGTTGAAAACAGATATTAGAAATAGTTCAATACAAGTCAGTTTAAAAAAAAAAAGCTGCACCAGCTCGGAATTTGCAGAAACATGCAGAAAGATTCTAGCTTTTCTCCAACTTTCTAATTTATTTTGTTTTATTTATTTGAGTTTTATATAGCGCTAGCTAGATCCGAAGGTGTCAGAGTGCTTTACAAGGGGTTGGCATAGGTAATTAGAGCTACAGGCAAGTATACATGTAGCTCAAATGCGTTCAAAAGAAGTATAAGCAATATCACATTAAAATAGTGAGAACAATCAAAAAGTACATAACACAATATTTGGTAATGACATTATTTGGTAATGACATTAGTGCGAAAGTAGGGACTGATTGGGTCAGGTGATCATAACAGAAGAGTCAATAGAGGGTGGTTGAGTCTTTGGGAAACATCGATCAGCTTGTGAGTGTGTTGAGGTAGTTGTTAAGAAGTAGAGATTTGAGGTCCTGTTTGAAGCAAGAAAAGGAGCGGTTGCAGCGGAGATCTTCGGGAAGTGAGTTCCATATCCTGGGAGCATTTCCTGAGAAGGAGCACACCTGGGGTAGATTTCTTTTCCAGTTTAGGGGGTATGAGAAGAAGTGAGTTGGAGCTTCTCAGAGCCTGGCCTCTACCTGCTTTCGAAAATTTGGTTTCAAGGTATTTGGGGTTTCTTGTATGCAGGGCTTTGTGGGTAAAACAGGATGTCTTGAAAAGTCATCTTCCTTGGATAGGAAGCTAGTTGAGACTCTTGAGGGCAGATGAAATGTGATCAAACCTCTTCATTCCTGTGAGGAGTCTGGTCACCGCATTGAGAGTGGTTCTCTGGGGTGCAAGGTTACTTTTTGGAATTCCAGTGATGATGGCATTGTCATAGTCAAGATTCTAATGGACAAGTGATTGTACTACAGTCTTAAGATCGTTGGGGGGGGGGACATAAGTTTGATTTTTTTGTTTTTAGGTGTTTTGGTGTGAAGAGGGCTTCCTTTTGGCTGAGTTGTTGATGTGCTCCTTCATTGACATGTTTTTGTCAAGGGTGATACCCAAGGACTTTATGGAGTTAGAAAGTGAAACAAAGCAATTTAGTGCATTTAAGTTTTTGGGCCATACTTGATTTGGAAGAGGTTTGTTTTTTGGGGAGAGGAGTAGCAGTTCGGTCTTGTTGGGGTTCAGTTTTAGGTGATTGGTGTTAAACCAGGTTTGTATCATGTTTAGTGTTGCATTCAGATGAAGGATGTCTCTGGGTGACATTATTTTGTAGTAGAGTTGTGGGCTATCAGCATACAGGTGATATTTGACCCCTGTTTGTTTCAGAATAATAGTAAGGGGTTCATTAAGCAGATTAAATAGGGCTGGAGAAAGGATTGAACCTTGCGGAACACCTAGCGGAACCGGTACAGGCTACGAGACAAAATTGCTGATTTTTATTTGCTGAGAATGATGTTGCAGATAGGATGTGAACCATTTCAAGACTGTGCCATTAATTGGTGCGGTGCGGTTCTTGAGGGTCTCAAGTAAAGCTGGGTGATTTAGTGTATCAAATGCCGCCGATGGGTTGAGTTGGGTAAGGAAGATTGAGTCTCCTTCATCTAAGGGTTTGTGAATGTCATCTAAAATATTGATCTTAGCAGTTTCTGTGCTGCAGCCTTTCCTGAAGCCTGATTGGAATGTGTTGTGAAGGTTGAATTCATCGATATGCTGGGTGAGTTGAAGCAGTAAACATTTCTTGATCGTTTTAGCTAGGAAGGGAAGATTGGTATTCGGTCTGAGGTTATTGGAATCATTGGAGTCAGCCCCTAGTTTTTTAAGAATGGATGTTACATGACCTAGTTGATTTGAGTCGGGAACACAGCCGGAAGAGAGAGAGGCGTTGATGATTTTGGTCCAGTATGGCGAGATGATATGGTTGAGGTTCTGTACTAAGGTAGAGGGGCGGGGATCAGTAGTGTGGGATGAGGGCTTCAAGTTCCCAATTATTTTGAAGACTTTTTTCTTTCTGTCATCGGTTTGAAATCTGTCCACTTAGCATTGTTTTTCAGTTTTAGGACCTGTGGGACTGGTGGCTCATGGAAATGGAAGTCAGGCGGAGGTGTCGACAGACACTAAGAGATTCTTTATGGGAGTCCATTTCTCTATCTCTGGAGCAGGGTCGTGTGTTGATTTGGTCTGGATCGCAAGGTCGTTTTTTTACCTGAGAGAGGTCTTTGGCTAGAGAATCAAGTTTTTTTTTCTATTCGGTTGAGAAATAGGGTAAGTATGTCAAGGAGGGTTCCTGTTCCAATTGAGGGAGGAGAAGCGGTAGGTCCCATGTTTATAAAGGGCGAGTGATCTTCCATTGAGTGGAGAACAGTGTCATTGAGGCTGGACCTGGAGAGAGATTGTGTGTTTCAGGAGGGTTCAACATTGGGATTGAGGGTTGTGATCAAGGTGGGTTCAGTGGTGAGAGTTCTCACTTGAGAGTGATGCTGTCGTAATCAGTGGGTGTGTTGAGAGGCTGATTGTCATTGTGTCTGTGCGCTATGGTCGGCGTAGGGATGGTCGGACAGACGCTATCCTGCATACAGAGTGTGCCCAGGATGGCAGTAATGGAGCAAGGTGTTTTCATTGGAGTCGTGGGGGCAAATAAGTTCTAGGTTACAGGTTGGTGTAGGAAGGAGGAGAGAGTGTGGGAGACAGAACCATTTTGCGATAGTGATGAGAAGTGTCAGTGAAAGATAGATAGGTGAAGGTCAGTCACTTGAATTAGGATGTTCCCCATCCTAAAGATGAATATGGAGATCCCACCTCAAATTCTGAGAGGGAGCAGTGGTGAGTTTAGTGCCATTGGGAATTTTGATTGTTTTTGTAATTTGAAGGTGGAGAAGGTAGATGTTTCTCTATTTAGCAGAGCGTTCTGAATAGAAAATGAGGTCAGTTTTTTATTGCCATTGTTCGTGCTATAGTAGGTATGAGCAATTAGTTTTTCTTGGAGTTGTTTGAGTAGGTTGTGTTTAAATTTTCTTAACATTATTTGAGAGATATATTGGGTATTTTATGCCCCAGGAGGTGGGGCCGTATCTCTCGAGAGTGGTGTCTTGGGGACTGAGGTGTGGGTAAGTCATTGTTGCTGTTCCGTTAAGTTTTGTCTCTGTGGAAATGAAGGAGAGTAATTATGTAGTGTAGGCAAGTGATTGTATAATGTGCTCTAGACGGTAGATTGTGTCCAGGAAATTGTAATGCGTTACCAATAACCTAAACAGGTTATATATGTAGGGTGGGAGGTTAAGCAATGTGCATATGGATGCTTACCAAGTTGAAGTATTCATTTCAGTAATAGGGGTGGAAAGCAAGGTGTAGTGAGTTTGATTCTACCTGTTGGGACTATACTGTTATCCCTTGTTCACCCTGTGTAGGTTATATTCCTCTTAAAGTAGAGAGGAAGCCATCCAGAGAATAGGTCTGCCTCATTTAGTATTTTTTTTTTTTTATTTCAACTTTCTTAGCGGTTATATCATGAAGTGCCCTTGTCCTTTTAATTTATTATTGTAGAGGCTGTAGGAAGGGAGCATTTAAAGGGAGCCCCATTATAATCCTTTTGTTGTTTCCCTTATTCAAGAATTGGGGATAACTTGGTCCTGTCTTTTTTTTGTGGTGGGTGGGAGGAGCCTAGCTTCATGTTCCCACTGTGTATGAAATAACAATGACTTACGGTCCTCGATCGTGTGGGTGATCTTATTCTCATTGCAGCGGGGGTGTACAAGAGAGGGGAAATGGGCAGAGAGAATCAGGAAAGGCTCCCTCCTTCAGGCCCCCTAGCTGGGTTGTAGCGCTAGGATCTCTAAAGGGGGCCTTTCATTGCCGCCATTTTGGTTGGAGCCAAGGCAGTTGGCTGAGCGAAAATGGAGGGCGGCTCACCTTGTTTAGATTACTCTGGGAGAGTCACCTCTGGTGCTTGTCATTGTCAGCTATTAAAATAGAGCAGAAGAAAGAAAAGCAATGTTCCATTTTTATTGCATTAAAAGTTGCTTCAGTTATGGTCCATGACTTGACCTGCTTTTCACCTCCGCTGCTAGCTCTAGCAGCAAGTATTGTGACTTCAGAACACAACTGTAATAATTGATAATAGTCGAGTTCTGACAGTTACTAGTCTCCGATTATAAAGAAATTAGAGACAGACATTTATACAGAGATTGCAGAATCCCATCAGTGGCGTAGCTTCGGGCAGGGGGTGTTACATTCCCCTAATAAATATATTTTCTGCTGAATAGTGGGGTACAGGTGCTTTCAGTCGGGTATGGTGAGGTATCTGCTGGATTTCGCCTAAGATTTATGGTCACACACTCCGACATAAACACACACACACACTCTCATCTTTGTTTTTGAAAGTTCAAAAATATTTAGCTTATTTTACAATATATTGTGTTTCTCCCACTTAGTACTCATACCAGTCCACATTCCTCTCCCTTTCCGCTGCCCCTTAGGCCCCTTTCATGTGCAATGCTTGTCGTATAATGTTTTTTAACATTATATACCAGCGTGATTGTCGGGAAATCTAAATCTCCCCCCCCCCCAATCTTACTGACCAAGCTACGCCCCTAAATCCCATGTATTATAAAAAAGTTAGATATGGATTTTTATACAGGGATTGCGAAATCCCATGTATTATAAGGTTATTAGAGTTCAAACAATCGAAATTAAACATTGCAATGTCAGACTATTTAATTCCAGGAATTCAAATACTATTTTGCAGCAGTGTAGGTGAAGAGTAAAGTTCCTTGGAGTAGTAAAACTAGTAGCAAATAAAGATACAGCACTATAATTTCAACTATTCTGGAAAGAACATCCATTCCTGAAGTACCTGAATCACAGCAGTTCTAGTTTTTGTTGCAGACTGCCAACTTGTGTGGCGGCGTCAAGAGTTTGACACTAACTGGTACTTGCATTTTTTCTTATTTGCATAAGAAAGCACATATGTCTGGAGTGACCATCTTGGAAGAACACTGAGTCATATTGGGATGTTCGGCTACTGAACACCCAAAAAACATGAATGAAACGTGGGTACCTAGACTAGCCCCGGGTGAAATTCTTTTTACGCTGGCATAATCTTGTGTAACTTCCGGCATTTCACGTTATGCTTGTTATGAAATGCTCAAGATTGCACCATATCACATAATTGAGATGCCGTTTGGGTATAAATATTTTTGTGACTGCATGGAAATAATGCAAAATATGCCTACTGAGGAATCTGAGGAGAAATGCCTTTCTCCTAACAAACTATCAGCTAATGTCTAGACTATCTTGCCTTTGGAGTGCTCCAGATCCATTGTGGCAATGTCTTGATGCCCTGAACTCTATCTTTTTAAAAAAAAGAAAAACTTTTTAAACATTTGTAAAAGGGTGACTTGCATACATTCATCATGTTAGAATTATTGGTGGCTTTTGAATCTATAAAAAAGTCTTCCGGTTAGAGTGGGTCTGGGAGGCCATATTTTTTTTTTTTAAATCCTTCTGCAGTTGCAACATTCCGAGGAATTTTTCTGTTGGTTTCAACTCTTTTGGACCTCTGTTGAGGGCTTGGGCGCAGTATCATGTTAAGGATTCTGGTGGCCCTGGGCAAGACAAGTTTTGGGGCCACGTAAGTAACAAATTTGAATTTAATTACCCATTTCCTGCTAGTTCAAATCTAGGTCACAAACAACTGTAAAAACATGTCTTGCCCGGGACCACCTCCAAACAAGCATTTGCAATGCAATAGGTCTCGCATTTGCGAGAGTTTAAGTTATTGGCATTGTAAATGATAATGCCTTTTATTTATGTTTTAAAAACCAAGACATAAATAAAAGGCATTGTCATTTACAATGCCAAGAGCTCAAACTGTTGCAAATGCGAGACCTATTGCATTGCTGTAACAGGAATGAAGCAATTAAAACACTCAGCCTAATTAATTGTACATATGGGAACTATTTAGGAAAAAATGCAGACTCCAACCTGCAGCAACCCAGCTCGGGTCACAAAGAAATATGCCAGGCTAATGAGCACATATTACGCTGCAGCAAGCGGATACTTCATCCCAACAGTTCCCCCTGTGGACAAGCCACCCCCATTATAGACATCTGCAGCCACGCATGATGCATCTATGGCTAAAGGAGTGCCCAGGCATCCTTAAAGTACTTGCACAGACGTGACTCATTCATTTGAAGCCACACTTTTACTGACAGCCCATACATTGTATTAATGTGAGCTACCTGTAAAAACAATCCCAAGATGGAGTCTATCAATCACAGACTGCTCTTTCGTCATCAGAGCACCATTGGCATAAACAGAAAAGGCTCATTTTGAGCTACTCTCATGTGGCACAAATACCTGAGGGAAATGGGCACCTGGAGATAGTTTCCACCAGTCAGAGGGGGTGCACATGTTCCCCAGGAGGTGTTGTTACAAGGCCGCTTTCGAACTGCGACAAGTCTGACAGTTAAAAACACGAGACAGCCTTGACGAGCTACATGTCAAGAGACCCTTTAGCACAACATGGCGTTCCCAGGCTCGACCTAAAAAAGAGGAAATCTCTTCAAAAATAGCTCCTTGTCATGGGGAGAACTGGGCAAGCAATTTAAAGCTAGAGCCAGCCTCAAGCCAGATGCATGGCTCCGGCTCAGTTCAAGATGCTCTTGGACGCTCGAGCCCAAAATTAGCTGCGGCATTATATGGCTTCTGCCTGCCACCCACCCTGTAATCTCATGAGCCAAGAATTAAAAAGAAGGCAGTGACCTTCGATGTAAAATGGGAGAGTGACATACCCATCTCATTGCTGAATTGCACAATATGAAAGACAACCTGGGATCAACCCCAGCTTCTCTGCTTACCCAAATGGCGCGATCCTAGATGAATACTGTATTTCACCAAGCCTCCTTTTTCTTCATTATTCTTCATGACAACACCTTCAAATACGTGAGTTCACTCTGTTTGATTGACTACAATGTCGCTCAGTGTTTAATAAGAATCTAAGACCTGTATAAGGTGCACAGGAAAGCTGACTTGTCTCTTTATTGACTAATGGCATTGTCGTTGACACAACAGGGGGTTGCCATGTATGTTGATAGGTTCAAGTTTGAAAACTATTGCTTTAAATAAACACCTCTCAATGCAGTGATATATTCTGATGTATTATACTGAAAAGCTTCAGCACATTAAAGAAATACACTTTGGAATTTTTAAGAGACTTTATCATATTTTACATGACCTTTGTTGCATGACTTGCATACCAAATGTTCCCATGGCTGGCTGGGTTGGTGAACAGGCTCTTAGAGTCAAGTCAGACCACTGCCTCGGCTCTCTGTATGTATTTGTTTGCCGGACCAGCTCTAGTCATGGGTTGTTTGCCGGACCACCTCTAGTCATGGGCTGTTAGTTTTACTAATGTTCAGATGAGGAATTGGAGCAAGCGCCCTATACTAGGCCTGTGGTGGGCATGCAGAAGGATCTCCTTTGTCTTCACGTCTTTATGTAGAAGTAGGGTCTTTATCCCAGATTCCTCTGCTCATGCTAAGTGTCACACTGGTTTAGCTTTTCCACGTAGGTAAGCGCTTCAACGCCCCGTCAGGGGTAGTAAGCACCACATAAATGTAAATACAATACAATACAAAACAATACAGGTCTTCCGGGTCCTTAGAATGGAGAAGGTCACGCCAAATCGTGCGCATATGCGTAATGACGCAACAGGCCACGGTGTTGTGTTTAGAACATGCTAATTGCGAAAGTTCAAGAAACCTTTAAGGTTAAAATACACCTCAAAGATCGTAGACTAAAGGGTTGCTTGCCTAGCTCATAAAGAGGTTATCTCACTGACGACTTTAAGAAACTTGAAGGCCGTTATTGATGGCTATCTGTGCATAAAATACTACCTTCCCATTTTTAGACGGGACTCGTTTAGTTAACCACAACGTGTACTGACTCAACTTTGTGTTTTCTTTCTCACTTCTCTTGTTTCCTTCCTCTGCAAATTTGTAAGGAGAATATACGATATGTGGCCTGTATCGCCATTTTCACATAATGTGATGGGGTAGGCGACCAGGTGTTAATGTAATCAATGCTCAAATTCAGGTTGATTAAACTAGCGCGATTTTAAATCATAGTGAGCCGTATTTTGAGTCCTAAATCAAGAAATTTCGGTGAGACAGGAATATTGTTGTGAGCTTACGGAGGACGAGCAAAAACACCCCATCGTACACCACTGGGTCACCCTTGCTTTGAGTACCTAAAATAACTAGAAAAATGACATCTACTTTAAGGAGGTGGGGACAGAGCAGTGATTGTAGATAGCGACAGTGGATCAAATGCCTCCAGCTTACAATGACTAATAATTATTATTCTATTAATGACGTATTTTTCCGTACAACAGTGGCTGCCGCCGCTTTGTGATGTGGCACTTTAATCTCCATGCGCTGTTACTCCAGCAGGTGCCTCAACCCGCCGAGCTATATGTATTCCAGCGAGTGCTGGATTTATGAATAAATATACACATATTGTTGCAGTTAATTCGGATGCATTAAGCACAAAAAATATTGAGGCAAACTATTTAGGGGCAAGGGTTCTAAAGAATACCGTTCCCCTTTGAAAGAAAACGAAGTAAGCGCGGCCAGTGACAGCAAGATTACGCAATGTTTATCCATTGAGGTATATGCGCCAGAATTTAAAAAAATACATATATTTTAAACTAAATCATCTTATTTATAGGTAAAAGCTTGTTACATAAATATACCATTAGCGCTTCTGACAGCATAATGGCCGTCCCTTTGGGGGGCCTGTTCCATACCCTTCAGAGGAGTGGAGAGATTTATGAAAAAGTCCGAGTACTCTTTGGCCTCTTGTTAAAATGTTGAATGACCCATTACAGACACCAGACCTAAAATACATTTTTTTAACATATATTTTTTTAACATGCGGTAAGGTCCCGGGTGAGCAAAAGAATAAAACCTAAAAAGGGGGGAGACATTTTTTCAATACACTCCGCTGGCAAATATCGTTAATTTTATTTAAATGTCTTCAGAGTGTCCTAAATGTGAACATTCCTTAAGAAAAGTTTGTAAAAACGCGTCCAAAAAATATCTAGCGCGTGCTTGGAATCAGACGGATACAATAGAAGAAGGATTTCTTAAAACAGAAATATAGTTTCTCGTTGTCGTGTTTCTTTTTTGTTTGATTATATTTACTTTCTCTATATAAAATTTCGGATTTTTTTCGCTTTTATCTTTTCACCGGTAACCTCACAGTGTGATCTTTGGACAAGTGTAGCAATCTTATAGTTAGGAAAGCAGTGCGCTTCTGTGCATCCGTTATTTCAAATCATTTTTTAAAACGCGTGTATTTGTCCTAGCCCATGTAACCCGTCCGTTGTGAAGCCTACGTGCATTAGCAACGATCGTGGACTCTACAAATGTAGGGGGCTTATTTACAAGCCGCTCGGACGTCACTTTTAATATGGGAACAAGTGACGCACCAGTGGCGCAAGGGGCTTGTAAATAAGCCCCGTAGTGTTGTAACCTCCAGTCCCCCTTCTCCCAACTATTCCAGGTCTTGGAATTTTCTATTGGAACATGTAGGAAGCCAGGATATTATTTTTCACCTGTCCAAATAGAAGGCATCACTAAAGAACCAGGGTGTCGGAATATAAACATAATTTAAATTCTGTAAACATTAATTGGGGATTGTTTGAAATTATATGCATTTTAAGGACGGCCTAGTTTAGTCTATGTGGTGAACATACTTTAATCTGACAAGATGACGTCAATAGGCTAAAATGCAGACTTTGAGCCAGGAGCCCTCTGAATAAATCCCGGCTGTACCATTGCCAAATTACTTTATCCTCAGCAAATCGATTCCCCTTTCTTCCCTCAGTGCCTGTACCTGTCAGAGCTCCTTGGGGGTCGCCTTGCGGCGATTTACTTTTCGTACGCAAAGTTCGCATTCTGCGCCATACTAGAGACCCGTATCTTTCCAAGCATTGCTGTGTACATGAATGGGTCGAAGACAGCGGGTACTCACCGGTGTCCTCGGACAGCAGCCAGGCAGTGAGGAAAGAAATGAGCAGCAGAAACCGGCAGGTGGCCAGGCACATTACTCAGTGCCACGGGTTTATTGTATGATTCCATTAACTTAGGCATAAATAGGACATTACAAGTGGGCCATACAGTGTGCGCCTGTGCAACCGCTGCGCCAGACACAATTATTTACAGGGAGCTTACAAGTCACCATATGTACAGTATATACAGCTTGTCCGGCGGCAGAGCCAGTGCAAGGTAGCAGCTTCCGCTGTGTGCGCGGCACAGTCATTTCCAGTCTATCCTGCGCCCCGGGCGGGCATCAGCTATCCGAGTCCAGGTCCTCACTACACACGGATGGCAAAACATACACTTACAAAAGGGCATGTACCAGCGATATTTTGTGTTCATTGTTTGACCCTGAATGAGGATAGACTGGTGGATTTCGAGCCTGCGACCGCGAGTGTCTGTAAGGGGGTGACTGAGCCCATGGACCATCCTGTCTTTAACCCTTTTCGCTAGGTAATGTGCATGTGAATAGATAAATGAATAAATACCATACAGCGTCTGTGTATAGCCACGCCGGGCTCTAACGAGCACCATCACACAATGGAGGGAGGAGGGACCGGACTGGGGGAGGGAGGGAGTGAGCAAGGTGAGTAAAAGAAAGTGAAAGCGCGCCATGCTGCCTGAAACGCGGTGATCAAAAGAGACGACCGCGAGACGCCGTGCAAGAGCGTGCGCGAGCTAAATCTCCAGTCCGGGTGGGCGGGGCCTAAGGACGACAGGGCGGACACAAACCCCGCTTCCAAAGAAGCGGGACACAAAAGCAACGACTATAGATCTCGCCAAGGCGAAGCATGGCATGCGCGCTGCAATGCAGGCGAGACCTAAAAAGATGACAGTGGGAGCGACTGGGTCAAGAGGGAGATAGAGGGAGAGACGTTTAAATAGAAAAATAGAATTGGCAGAGGTCAAATAGAGCGAACGTTTAATTACCGGGGGGGGGGGGTGGGGGATTGGCAATTGCCCACTTTGCCCACGCCTTAAAACTTCTCTGCTTAGGTCTTTTTACTACAACCCTTCATACATTCCACGATTAAAATATGCTCTACGTACATGGGTTCTGCTATAACGACTGGCTGTCCCCACTAGTGCAGATTGTAGTGTGAAATTATCCAGACGGCCTCTTGTGCTTTTCTGACTGTAGATGTATTTTCTTTCTGTGGCAGCTATGTGCAAGCTACTGAGAAATCATTATTTTACTTTTTTATGAAAGTGCAACTTTTGACAGCTACAATGTTAATGTACAAACACAGTGCAGTATCTGTAACATATGGAAGTTACAGTGTTTCTATATAAATGTGTGTTCTCCTTTGTGCCAGAGTATGATGGACACTTAAAAAAGCCCACCGCATTGTTGTATCTTACACTTTACTGAACCCTTTATTTTTATTGTTCATCACAGTTCTTATGAAAGTGAGGTATATCTGCACCTCCAGAAAGCAACCACGATGACATTATGCACCTTCATTTTTTTTTAAACTTTAGTCTAATTAGACACCTTGTTCGAAAAGGTCTGTAAGAGGGAAGCTCCTTTTTTTTTTTTCTTCACATTTTGTGTGTTGTTTTTTTTTTACCCTTGGACACTGGATGCACTACTCCATTACTGTTCCCAATGACAATTGCTATACACTACTACTGGTATACAGGGGCCAAGCTGGGTGAATGATGGGTTTGCACTGCCTGTCTCACACCCAATGATGTCATAGGCACATGAGGGTGGACATGGACCAGGAGGCACACAAGTGGGTATATGTTGCTGTTTAGTTTGGATATTCCTGTAAATGTACTTTAGGGTGGTGCTTCGAAAAAACGTGGCCAAGTCCAGCCATTCCAGGCAGAGGAATTTCTCTCTGTCTACACATAGCTTTGGAGAAGATGAAGGTTCTCTTTACCCTTTTCTGCCGCAGTAACAACCAGGGATTCAGGTTGAGATTGATAAGGCGGGGAATTGGGCTTCAAGAAGGACAGAGAGTACTGGGGGTAAAACTAGAGATTGTGAGAGGGCTATACATATCGATTGTTTAATATCGAACTGAATTTTCATTATATCACATGCAATAATCACTTTTTAGTATGTCCTTCATATTTTACCATGCTATTATCTACATTTATATCATATTACATTATACTTTCTTGGAATACGCTTACCATGTAAATGTAGACAATATAATGGTAGAATAAAAAGCACATCCAGAAAATACAAGTGCACACTTGCCCATAGGCATTGTGGTTCGTCTCCCTATTCTACAGGACCCAAGATGGCAGAGTAGAAGCCAGCCCAAGTCCGAGGCTAACGCCCAAAGAGACTTTAGCTGATTGTGTGTTCCAAGTAAAAGGGAATTCTGGTTCCCCAGTTGAGACACTAGCCCCTGGTATGACCATATTCTGTTCAGCACATATAAGTTGCCACCTACTTCCAAGCTCCCACTTTTGTAGTCCATTATAGAAGTGCTTCTGAGGGAATGAAGGCACTGTCCTGGATACTCCCTGGTCGCTCACTTGGAAATGCTGGCCACAAGCATAGAACACCTTGGACTGGGCACAGATCTCTGCATAGAATGAATTCACCAACTCTGGGCAGCGATTTAGATCAAATAGTAAGAGTACATGTCCATCCCCTTACTCAAAATGTGGCAGTAAATGTAGCACTTTACGGGTGTATTTTAGGCATAAATCTGCCAGAAGTATTTCTACAGTGCATATACTGACACCTCTGCCTAAATTATGTAGAACTACCAATTGAAAAGAATAGAGAAACAGGAATCACCTAAAGAAACTCGCACATACCTGACAAACAATAAATAGAGTTTTCCCCACCCCAAATTTCCTCTTTTGCTGCAAGACTTTGTTGAGCTAGAAAGCAGTTACAGTTGTGATGTCTGGCCTAATGTTTGTGTTCTGTATGTGTATCTGTTTGGGACGTGTTATGTTTTATGACATGTCTTTGATTGTGTGTAGAGAGCATTAGATGTGAGATGAGACGTGGTTCTGTGTTTATTTTCATTAAAAAGTTGCAGATTTGTAATTTTCTATGGATGTGCATCTGTTATGTTTACATTTTTACAGTGTTTTTTGTACGGCATGTCTGCTGTCCCTAGTTTCCCATTTAAAAAAAAATATCAAATTTTTCAAATTATTTAATACTTTGTTAACATTTCTACATTGTGATTTATAAGAGTTTCTGTAAAGTCTAAAGTTACATGACCATTAATATCCTTTATTTTTATTTAGTGTGTGTAGGTCTTTGTGCTGGTAGTGTTATTCCCTTCCGACACTAATTTGTATGCGACTCTTTTGTCTTACCTGTGAGTGTGCATGTATGATATGTGTTTCTTACTGAAAAGCTCTGTAGTAGATAGACCCCATTTTTCCAGTCATACCCCCTTGCCACTGCCATGATTACACTTAAAAATATGCACTCTCAGCAGAGAACTCTGTGCATTACAGAGAGGACAGAAGTAGGCATTAATATACACCTGTACCTATCCGAATTGCATTTATGAGTACATGAAGTAAGTGGTCCTACAGAATGGTTCTGTTCTTGTATGTTTCCAACCACATGTTTACATTGTCTCAGTTCTGTAAATAACAGGGTTTATGATTAACAAATGTAATGGTGTGGGATTCCCAAACCTCTAAATAATGGAACTGATTTGGCCTTGCCAGAATCTGAACTCATGATTTGCAGGTTACTGATGACTTCCTTCCTCCATTTTAGCCCCCCTCCCATGCCTGCTCTTGCAGCATTTTACTGAAAAAAATGGAAAGGGTCCATACCATACATTGCACAGGCGTTAGACCTGTCAGCTTTAGGGTGGTCTTCCTTACTCCTCCTGTTTTTGCTGAATTTGTGGGGTTTTTTGCCTTAAAACTGGGTGCCTTTGCCCACTGCTAACCAGTGCTAAAGCGCTTGTGCTTTGTCCTTTAAACATAGTGAAATTGGCTTACACCCAATTGGCACATTTAATTTACTTGTAAGCCCCTAGTAAAATGGTACTACTCATACCCAGAGCCTGTAAATTAAATGCTGCTGCTGGGCCTGCAGCACACATTGTGCCAACCACTTAAGTAGCCCTTTAAACATACCTCAGGCCTGCCATTACAGCCTATGTGTGCATTTGTTAGCTGCCATTTCGACCTGCTAAAATAAACATTTCAGCAGCCCTAAACCTTCCTTTTAAATACGTCTCAGTCACCCATAGGGTAGGCCCAAAACAGCCCATAGGGCACTGTGCAGTGTAGTTAAAAAGAAGGACATGTACTTTTAACCTTTACATGTCCTGGTAATGAGAAACGCTTAAATTAGTTTTTTCACTATTGCAAGGCCTGCCTCTCCAATAGGATAACATTGGGATACTTTATTCCATTTAATAACTGATAACATTTAATTGGGGACAGGTAGGAAAGTTGAGTTTGGTTTCTAAAGAATTGTCATTTAAGCCTCTCTTTAATGTTAAAGTTAGATATTAAGTCACAATTCTGAAAATGGCCCTTTTAGAAAGTTAGCATTTTCTTCTCCTAACCATTTGGTGCCTGTAGCCTGTATCCTGAGTCACATGACTATGGTGTAGCAGGCAGTTGGCCTTTGTGTAGTCCTCCCAGACAGTGAGACACATGGGGAATGCGTGTTGGCAGGATGGGCCATCTCTGACTTGATCGGGGGGCGGGTGCTCTTGCCTACCCCACTTGAACATCAGAAAGTCTCTGCCTCAGCACACTAACAAAGGGCTTCACACTAGCCTTTTGAACCCCCAGACAACTGGGGCCAGGGCAGGGAGGCAAGAAATTCCAGATACCTCTGTAGGGGGAGGACTCTAGAAGGGACTCCCACTTCAAAGTGGGCACTAAGTATAAATATTGGCCCCTCAGATCCAACTTTTCAGATCACTTCTAGACCTATGGACTCTGCCAAGAAGGATTGCCCAGCTGTAAAGTCAGCCCTACTGATCTACTTGCTGGACATGGACTATTTTGCTGCCAAGACCTGCTGTTGCTGCACCAGGAGGATTCTGCTGCTGTGTACTGCCCTGCTGAATCTAGCCTACCTATATTGACCCAAAACTCGAGGAAATCTCCAAGGGTCAGTTGGCTGCCCCCCTGTTCAAGCTACATGGACATAGCATGCTTCTTCAAAGCATCTCCTTGCATCTCGACGCAGCCCGCCATCGACTCTGGCCCAGTGCAGCGCAGCTTGTCCTCAACACTTACGTATCTCAGCACAAGCTCCGGTGGCTTTCTAGACCTAGACACCAGGCCAGCGCGATGCAACTTGTCCCCTTGTGCCGACGCATAGCAGGACAGTCTCTGCAAGTCCCGCTAGCTTCCTTGACAACGACCTTGCATTGCAGCTCTTTGTCAAAGGTCATTGCTGCAGGCAGCATGTCGACACCACACCTTGTATTTCAGCTCTTCATCAATGGCTCCTAGACACCAGTCTGCACAGCTAAACGCAAGGACTTTGCACCTTGATGCCCTGGAACGCAAGGTACTTTTCAGCAGACTGAACTCAGTCCTGTATCCGGCTCAAGCTTCATTGCAGTCGGCCTGAACTTGTGACTTGAACCTGGTCTAGCGCATCCAGATAACCACGATTGGAGCTTTTCACAAATCCTTTAAAATTGCATATCTCTGGTTCTACTAATTAGACTTTTGTCATTTTGGTGTCAAGTAATTTATAAAACTTTACTCTATATTTCTAAATTGGTGTGGGATTTTTCTTGTGTTGTGTTTCCACCTTTTTAATGTTTGAAGTTCTGCATAAATACTTTACACATTGCCTCTAAATTAAGCCTGACTGCTTTGTGCCAAGCTACAAGAGTGTTGATTTGGGGTTTGCTTGTGTATCACCCAGACAAGAATTGTGGTGGCTGCTTGAGTAGGATTTCACCCCTCTCAGCTAGTAACCCAATTTCCTACAACAGGGAATGAGGCCATCTCCATGTACTCTACTAGGTTCAAGCCACAGAATATTTTGAGGAATGTAACTCGCATTTGCACAAAATCTAGGTCACCATATCACATGCAGGCGCAGCTAATGGGTGAAATTGAATGGGGACTTTGAGTGCCCAGAAGCTGTCTCTGTTTCACCACTTTGTGCAGAGAATTCAAAGTAGATTGCCTGATTTAATCCTCCTTATAGTGACACCCAACTGGCATATTTTCGTTTATTACAAGTCCCTACTAAAGTGGTACTCCATTTACCCAGGGTCTGTAAATTAAATTCTACCAGCGGGCCCACATCACTTATTGTGCCACTCAATTAAGTAGCCCTGTAAACCCATTTCAGACCTGCCATTGCAGCATGTGGGTGTAGTTTTAAACTGCCATTTTGACCTGGCAAGATAAACATCTCACCAGGGTCAAACCTTCCTTTTTAATAATACATATAGGTCACCCCTAGAGTAGCCCTAAGTAGCATAAAGGGCAGGGTGCAGTGTATTTAAAAAGTTGGGCATGTACCTAAATGTTTTTCATGTCCTGGTATTGAATTTGTTTTCCACTACTGCAAGGCCTCCATCTCCCATAGGACAACATTGGGTTAACTTATAACATTTAATAAGTGACAACTTTCAATTGGGAGCAGATAGGAATGGCATGTTTGGTGTATGAGAAATTGTAATTACAAATATTCTTTAAAGTCAAAGTCAAATTTTAAGCTACAATTTTGAAAATGCCCCTCTTAGAAAGTTGGCATTTTCCTACTCTAACTAATTGGTGCCTGGAGCCTGTTCCTGGGTCAATTGATTGGGTGTAGTGGACATTTGGACTTTGTTTATTCCTCCCAGACAACCACACAATAGAGGGAGTGGGGGTGCCTGGAATGGGCCATCAACTGGCAGGATAGAGGGCAGAGCTGGGCACAGCCCCACTTGTAACTGAATATGCTGTGCCCTGCCTTCACACAAAGCACTTGTCACCACTGCATTGTTCATTCAGCCAGCTTTGAGCCAGGACCAGGGAGACAGGGAACTCTAGAACCTTCACCTACATCAAAGTGGGCACCAGATATAAATATTTGACCCTCAGACCTAACTGTTCACTGCACCTCTGGACCTGTGGAAGACTGTGAAGGACTGGACCTGCATCTTGAACCTAGGTTTATCAAATTGACTCAAAGGGCTAGTTGGCTGGCCCCCTGATCAGAGCCAAATGGACAAAAAGGCTCCACCCCCCTTTGAGCTCAGCACCTGGACTCTGTCTGCTGTGAGTCTTACCCCTCAAGTGCTGCCACCCCAGTCCTGGGCCCTTGGAAGTGGGCCTGATGGAGCTCTGCCAGTCAGCTGTGGTCCTGTGAGCAGAACTAACGCAGCGTGACACATCTCCTCGCAGCCGTATCCAAACCACTGCAGTGTGACACATCCCAGTTGCCGAACCTTGCATCGCAGCCCACAGTTTCCTCAGAATCGCCGCTGCCCAATGCATTCTCGATGCAGGCCTACACATCACAAGCCCCTTGTCGATGGCATCCTAGATGACAATGCAGGACTCCGCTCCACAGCTTCTTCGGAGCCACCGGTGTGCGATGCATCTTCAACGCATTCCATGCCCCTCGTCGACAGCATCCTCTGATGATGCATAACTCCACATCGCAGCTCCTCAGAACTGCCGCTACATGGCACAACCTCGGTGCGGTATCTAGCAATGCTCCTCAAACCATGATTTCAGGTACTTTGTTCAGCTGGCCTAACTGGGTCCCTGTATCCGCACTGCACTCCATCACAGTCAGCTTGAACGTGTGACTTTGTCCTGGTCCAGCGCGACTAGAGAATCGCAGTTGGCGCTTTGTGCTTCCAAGCACTATTTATACTTAAAACTTTGAAATTGCAAATCTCCAATTCTACTGATTGGATTTTTGTTGTTTGGGTGTCAAATCGTTTTATTAATTTTTACTCTATTTTTTTAAATTGGTGTGCGACTTTTCTTGTGATGTGTTTCACTTTACTACTGTTTGAAGTGCTGGATAAATACTTTACACATTGCCTCTAAGTTAAGCCTGACTTCTTTTGTGCCAAGCTACCAGAGAGTTAAGCAGAGGATAATGTGGAGTTTGCTTACGTTTCACCCTGACAGAGACTGTGGTTGCTGCTTGAGGGTTTGGCCCCCTCTTCCACAAGTAATCCAATTTCCAGTACTCTTTATCTGGTGTGGGATCCCAAATGGGAAATACACCCTCAAATGTTCTGATAGCTGTAAGTTTACAAACTCCCTAATAAGATTGCTTCATCTAGACAAACTTTAAGTATAAGCATACAACCAGTTCACTTAGTCATTCTAACGATAATTACACATATAAACTTGAAGGCCCACATATGCTGTACTGTCATGTATGGTTCCAACAAGCGGCACACAAAGCAGTCATCTGCCTAGGGTAGTATAGTTGTGATCTGGTGCAGCATGCATGACCAATTCCACTCAAAAAATCTTCCTGTAATTAGGAACTTTACAGAAAGATCCTGAAAACAACTCTACTCCATGTTTATGTCACAAAGGCACCCTTTAAATTGTACAGTTGCTGGAGGTCTTGCAGATAAATGTTTTTACCTAAATTGGCTGATAAAGACATGGTGGTAGAAGATGCTTGACCCATTGAAAGAAAAATATTGAATCTGCTTTAAAAAGTTATGAAGGATCTGCGCTGGTCCTTATGTGGCATCTCAGAAAACGAGGAGTATTCCAAGCCATTTATAGTGAAATATGTTGAGTTGCCCTCTCTAATGTGTCAATAGATTCTTTTAGAGTCCCTCCATTGGCTGGAGGAACAGTGGTACAAGAGTGGCACACATTGTTCCACACAGGAATCTTCTTTTGTTGGTGCCTTTTTCTGGAATAAAGTTATTTGGCTGATATGTGGAGGTAGTCTTCAAAAAGTCCTTTGACATTGGGAGATGCACATTGATGTTTTTTGGCAAGTCTAACTCTCTGATTCACAGATAGCAATTCAAACACTAGGCGCTGCTACCATTTTATTGCCCACCAGCATCAAAACACAGGGGATAATTCTTCACAATGCCTTCTTGAATCAAGCCTCACTATCCTCAAACAGTAAAGCCATGGTAACAGTTCTGACTACTCTAAGACTAGATCAGGTGAAGGCCAATCTGTTCAAAGTCTCTTTTTTAATTTTCAATCAATTCTGGAAACATCTATGAATGAAGCACGGGTGATGGACCATGGAGTTTGAGGCTCTTTATCATGGCAGCCATGTATTGACTACTTCATGGCTGAAGGATCAACAAAATTGGCAGCGCCTTAAAGAAAGAATTGGAACAACAGAAACCTATAACACCACTTATCAGGAAAAATTAAAGCTGTTTCACTTCAATCTTGTTTCTTGTGAAAGAGGACTGTTGGGGAATTCGAAGAGGAAGGGCAGGCTAGGTTCTATACCTAAGTGGAGTAAAGAAGCAGACAAACAGCCTTAGATTCAAAATGAACATGTTGCAGAAGTTCCTCTTGCCCACCCAAGAAGTCAGGCCTCTCAATATCATTGTATCTTCAGGACTGCTATTTACATGTTACCATTCCCCTGGATCATCAGAGGTGCTCAGTTTGGTAGCTGTTCTGTCACATTCTGTGTGCTTAATTTTGGGATGAAGATGGCATCACCAAGATTAAGGGAGCATTGGCCAGGATGTTTCATGCAACAGACATTAAAATTCATCCCTAATTTAACATTTGCCATTCAAGCCAGCTGTAGCAACTAGACAATCCAATACATAAGAAGAATTAGTTGTATCTGGAACCACCTTCTTAGCATCGTGCACAATATTTAGCCAACACTCCAGATGGATGTTGGAGTATTTTCTTTTTCTCCTCCCAGAAACCAGATGCCCAGACACCAGTTTTGACGTAACAAAAAACTGAAGGAGTCTTCTGGTTGACTGTGGTTTAGGTGTAGGGCAATTTCAACCTTCCTAGTCCACATTGTCAGTTACAAAAGAAGTTACTTGTCATCTGCCTTGGCACAGGAATCTTGAAATTTCAAAATGACTATTCTTGTGCCAGGCAAGATTGTGATGCAGCACCAATTGAGGTAATAACTGGGTCACCCCGTAGAATAGATTGCAAGTGGAACTCCAGACTCCTCAAGTAGTGATGAAGGATGCAAGTAGTCTTCACTGCAGTGCAACATTACAATCCCTGAATATTCACAGCAATTTGGTGGTATTAAAGTTAGTTCATTACACCAACTGGAAGTCGGTCATTGGGCTTTTATGGCATTCCCAGTTTTTCAGCAGGTTTTATTTTGCACTGATTTGGACAGACAGCATACTTCAACATGCAATATGGGACTTGGATGTATAGCCAGACATGTTTGGTGAGACAGACTCTGACTTAGTGGACTTGCACTCCCTGTTGGCAGTTCACATCAGAGTTAGACATCCCTGCCACCAATACACTTTGCCAGGGATTCCGATCTTTCCAGAACTACTGTTTGTCCAGGAAGTGTTTGTAGTTGAGTTGTTAAGAAGATTCAAATTATGCTGCCCAAATCAGTTTGTTTTGAAGGAAAATGGCATAATCAAGACTTTTTACTCAACGTCTTATAAATCGCCTTGTCTGAAGGTAGGATATCCTATCTGTCTATTTCCCGTGTGTACTACTATATACATTTCCTCCTGTTCCACTGAGAATTTGGTTCCACTGATTCTGAGTTTTCTTAATAAGGTCAAATAGGAGTGAATGGACCTGATAATGTACAGCTATGTGACGTACCCATTGCTTTGGCAGCTGGCATCAGTCAAGGTGTAAATGTGTTCTGTGTATTCTTAGAACATTTAGAACATCTTAGAACACTCAGACCCTGGCACAGCCTCAGCTCTTGGTCTGGGTTTTTTTTAGGATATGATCTCTGTAATTAGGAGGTGTGAGATTCTGGCTACAGCAGTCCACATGCCCCTTGAACCTCAGTATCTACTGTAGGCATTGGTTCACTTTCCTTACGTGTTTCTTTAATGGTGTGAAATCTTTGCATTGTGAATCTGCTAAACACTTCAGCCATCAAAGTATGTATCTCTCACATTTCCATTATGATATTTAGAGCAGAGTGTGGTTTCCAGACCCAAGTTCTCTTGAGTAAGTTTAACTGCCTGCCTAACGTTCTCCAGAGCAGTGGGAATTTGCAGTGGCGGCTCCTCCGCAAAGGCAGAGGAGCATCACCCCACTTATTTTTTGCAGTGAAAAACAGAGACAATAAAATGATAATAACTCGTGTTATTATCATTTTATTTTCTCCTAATCCGCCCACAGCTTTGCGTGAGGGGGCGGGGGCAGAGGAGGAGTGGTTGCACCCTCCTAAAGTGTGCAATGACTGCTTGGACAGCCCTCTCAGGGCGCCCAAAATATGTTCTCCATGCAGGCTGCATTGCAGACAACGTGGAGAACATGCCCAGGCCTCCAGTCAGCGTCAGAGCACCGAAAAAGGGCACTCAGACCAATCACAACGCTGCTAAGGCAGCGTTGTGATTGGCTGACTGGGACCCTTGGTGTGCTTCCTGTGCCCGTCTCCGAGCAAGGGAGGACTACGGAGGGGAGACGGGCGAGGAAGCAGCGAAAAGGTATGATTTAAAAAAATAAATTCTTAGCCGCTTCCCCCGCATCCTCCCCTCGCTCCAGCGTCCTCCCCCTACCTCACGCATCCTCCCCCCCATCCACCCCCCTACCTCCGATCGGTGCCGGCTACACCTGGGAATTTGTCCAGGACACCTCGGCTCAGGAAGACCAAAAACATATTGATTTAATTCTGGTAAAGTTGCAGGGGCCAGCTCTCTAACTGTACTCCTTCTACATGAATCCCCTTATAGATCATCTCAGTTTCTGGGTTAACCAAACTTAAATTGCCACTTTTTGTGAAGGGGAAGATCAACCGGAAGAATCTCAACTTCCTTGCCATAGGCTGTGAGTGTCTTGGTGACGGCTATGGCTTTGTGAGCATACCATTTTAAGGCATTTATCAACTGCAAATGGGTGATCGGAGGGCATCTAGAGTTATAGTATACATTATATGCCTTCTTTGCCCATTGATTGGTCTGGATTAAATAAACTAAGTGACCCATTTTTGTTGCATTTGTTGCCTAGGAGTTCAGTCATATTTCTTCTTAAGACATTTTATGTTTGCGTAGTTGTCTATTATTCGAAGCCATGAACTGGCCTGAAAGAAGGCAAAGTAACTTTAAATTCTGTGCCAGAAGGCCTCTGGTTTTCAATGGTAATATCAGCAAGAACAGCATGAGAAAGGTCAGCAGAACTCACGAGGGCTGGTTCAGTACAATACAATGTGCATTTCATGCTGTAAGGCATTGTGACATCTCTTTTAGTGGCCCTATCCTTGAAGTGCATCATTATGTTTCAGGGGCTTCCAAAGGTTCACAAACCGTTATTGTTACTTGCTGCTTCAACTTGATTAATATATAACAATGGCTCCCATATGGTGTCATTTGCAAATACATTTTGTTGAGTAGTAGGTTCAGAATTGGTCCAACAAAACAAAGGTGTCTTTATCCAGGTTCTTGTAACGGTTACCTTTGGTATATTTGTTACTCTCTGCTCACCTTATTCGATCTTACTGCAGAACAGAACACTAATACTTGGCTGACATTGTTGAGGCTCTGAATATTGTTCCAAATCATGGATGTTAACACTTTTCTTAGACATGCAAATGTTAAGAACGCTGCGAGGGAAAAGGAGCACATTAATGCTTACTTTACTCTGAAGCATTGCTACTTTCCTCCGCATGATCCTAATGGATGGCTTTAGCTCCTAGGCCTGACTTTTATATAGGTTATCCCGTAAAGCATGTCATTGAGTACCCATGCCTCTGTTGGTTAGTAGGAGGTATGTAGTCTATGTAGTAGAAATTAAAGTTTTATGTGTCTGTGTGTGCGCATATGTACATATAGATGTAGAAAGATATATGTTAGTGTGAGAGCTGAGGGTCACCATTCAGGATTGTTACAGGGCATTTCATAGGCAGGGTCCTATCATGAAAGGTGACAGTGCATTTTGAAAATAGGTGGCTTTAGGTTCTTAATAACAGAAGGGTAAGTGCAGTTCTGACAGATACCTCCGCACAAGAGTGTGCATAACTTGAGATGTTGCTTGGAGTTGACTCTCGAAGGCTCTGCATAGGCCCTTTGAGTAGTAATTAATTGAATGTCCATGCTTGGTAGGATCGTAAAGCAACTGCTACCATTTAGTGTTGAAGCACTCAGTATCATCTCACGTAGTCTAACGTACTGTGATTTCCACTGTTCATCCGCCTTATTGCTCATGCCTCTGTTGCATGTATTTAAACCATGAATCTTTGGTGTCACACACCTTTCTACAACTGACAACACATGCTTCATATTTCATATGTTGTAAGTAATATGTCTAGAGCTGTTATAGCTCACCAACTAATAGCTTTTGTTCTCAAGCCATTCTACATTCTTTCCTGAGGAGCCATAACTGCCTCTGTTTTTGCCCTTCTGCCTAGGGGGCAAAGACTGTGGAGATTGTGTCTGGGTCTTTGGAATCTACTGGAATCAGATCCTGATGACAGTACTGTTAGTGTAGGGCACCTCACACATATGAATTTTCTTGACACAACTCAACTTTTGACCAAGTCCACAGTACAATGCTTGACTTGCACCAAATAGTCCTACCTGTACTTCACTCCTCTTGTGCCAGCACATCATGTGCCAACTTGGAAAAGTGTCTTGATTTTTCAGCTTCTAGGAACTTTCTCACTAAGTTATTACACCTACTTTTAGTCTCCACTGCTACAAATCACAACATAGTGGTGGGTAGGTAGGCGTAACATGACAATTATTAGCTATTGGTCTTATAATTGGGAAGGCCATTTCTTTGTTTGTCTGAAAGAGTGATGGGGTTTTCATAATAGAACTGTGAATCCCAGACAGGACACAATGTGCTAGCTTTAAAAATCTCTTTACCCCTGCTCTGGAAGAGAACATGTTTTCTAGGATATCTGGTGTGCATTTTTGGAATGTTAACCCACCTAAACAGAGTAATTGTCTGTCTTAGCTTCTTCTTTACTAACAGGTTTGTTGAAGCCTGCTATGTTTTATTCTCTTCATTTTAACTATTTTTTTTGTCTTTTGTGCCTGTAAATTTCCTTAATTTTTGTAGTTTAATTGATATGTTGCTTATTGCTTTCACATATTTCTTTAAATATTTTATTTTTTCATTTAACTTATATATGTCAGTAAAATGTATTTTAAAAGTCGTCAAGGTCCCGAAATAGGAAAGCACCAACAGCAGGCAAAGTATCCCACTGTTGCTATGGATAAGTCTGGGAAGACCCTCCTCTTGGTCTCGCCTGGTTAGGTCAAGGATTTAGTCAACTGGGAGTAAGAGGAAATAGGCCAGGCCTCCCAGTGGGCTTGCATAAGAGATAAGTCTGTTGGTGGTCCCAAGAGAACAAATGGCTCTCCCCATCCGGTACAATCCTGCTGTTGATATTCCATCTCAGGAAATTCTCTTGCTTGAGTATCCCCATCGAGTGTAATTAGTATTATTTGGCAGCATCACCATTTATTAGCAGCACGCACTATTATCAGCATTAACAACTGAATCAAACTTACTTTATAGATAGATTGCTGTGTGCATTAATTTAGTTTAAATGGTTGAATCTACAATTGACAAGAGCCCATAAGTGTGTGCCGCATTAGTTCTAAATCCAACCAGATTCCAATTCCCGACTGACAATTTATCAGCCCAAGAAGAAAAATACGAGAGCGGACCAAGACAGAGGTCAGAACTGTATTTTGTTCAAGGCCCAGAAAAGGCAAATAGACCAGAGACAGATTGAAGTCCCAAGCATGCATACATTTCTTTTTCTCCATGCACAAAGGGTTAGTACTGTGTATGTCTTTCACCATCTTGCCATTGTTTCCCTATTTTGTTACAGAATGCTTGTTGACCTAGCTCTGTGTGGCTGGAGGTGTAGTGTGACATGAAAGACAATTCTTTGTTCTTCAAAGAATTTCCCAAGGATAGGCCACCTACATCTCCTGGTGTTTGGATGAAATTCTTATTTTTGAGTTGGCAGTTTTCCCCTGGTCTGCTAAGACTTGCTGTTTGAAACCAGACTAGTTCCAGGACCAATTAGTGATGGTGGGGTCTCTTGATTTTGGTGTTCTTGAGAACCTTCCCAGCGGTTCTACCTTCGCCCCAAACATCCACATATACCCGTAATAGAATGTGGCTTGTTTAAATGCCAAATGTTTAAGATTGTGTAAATTTAATGCAAGGCAGCTCTCAGGCAGTACTATGAATTAGCACCTTCTTTTTTAAAGTCCTCAGTTGAAATATGCAGATTGAGAACATACATTGTTGGGCAAAAGTTGTGACTGTGCTGAGACTCCCTGACAAAGATTGTGTTTTGTTGAGATTCACACCATCTGGAACCCTACTACTTTAGTGTAACCTTCTAATAAGGCCATTCCACTTCTGATTTTTATTTTCCATTAAGTCAGAACAATATGTTTCCATTCTGATTTAATTTGCTGCACTCTTTATTAGTGAACCAGTGGAGTACTAATTTAGAAATTGGTTTGGATAAATGATGAAGTGCACATCATTCATCCAACTAGATAATGTCATAAATTCACATGGCCATCTTGATCTGGACCTGGTAGATCACTAGAAAAGTTCTTATGCTAGTACTTCATTACATGCATTATCACTCTCATGGAAGCATTGTTGGTGCCCTCATCCCTTTGGATCTCTGTGAGGCTTTTGATAGCGTTGAATATAGGATCCAATTGACAGGCATGTATTAACAAGAATCAATGGAAAGCATTTTAGTAAATTCAGCGTTGGAAAGTGGCACTTCCATTCATCGACTAAATATCTGAAATGAAGTATTCTATGGGTCACCATCGTCAACACTGTTTATTAATGTCTGTTAAACGACTTGATCAGAAAATTTGGCTTCCTTTTTAATATGTCTGCCAATCCACACACTTCTTTTCCTAATCATAGATGGTTCTGGGAACTGTTGTGTAGTCTTGGATAAACCATATTAGTGGCAGAGGGCCCAATTCCCAGTGGCCCGGTGTTCCCTTACCCAAAATTGCCAGGTGAGAGAATACCAGATTTTGCCAGGTGTGAAAATGCACCTCAGAAAAGCCACTTGGAAATCGAGCAGACCAAGTGGGACAGAGCACCACCAAGCCCCTCCCTTGACAGCCATGAGCATCATCGGGGAGCCTGGAACCTCCCCTCTAGGGCCCCAGCACAGTGACCCACTGTGTCTCCCTCCCCAACTGACATTTACCATTTGTTTAGAGCAGGTTGGAAATGTGACCTCAAATGTCACCAGAATCCTATGTGTTCTTTGCTTCTGGTAATTCTGGGTCTGCATGGATATTCTCTGTTCCCGGGACTGAAATTTGTGATTGCTGTAAACTCGGGGGGGAATACGAGCTGGAAACATTAATGTCGGGCAGAGTATCTCTACACGGAGTGTACAGAAACTTCATGATTGGCCCTTAAGATTTGAAACGCGCTTCTAGTCTGTGAGCAATAGACGATCACAGAAGTTTCAGACAACGACAAAATGTTTCAATGCTCACTGGTCAGAAATATGCTTACTTATTGTGATGTCTTAATGTTAACATACCATCAAATCCATGCACTTTTACGACAATGTCATACCATACATTTGTAATAATACGCAACAGTGTTGGTTTGAGTTTAGTGATTATTGAGACGCAGTTATGCCTTAGGAACAAAACACTTTTCATTTCTGTTCTATGCTTCAAATAGAATTCAATTAATTATCCACTTTCAACCTTATTCTTACTGTCTTTATTTAATTAAAAAGCTAGAATTGTCTTGTCTGGAGAAGTTGGTATTGAGTTCATATTTGGCTCTCACTAGTCTATCTAAGCCATCATTAATGCATTTGCTTTTAAGCTGATGATGGTGTCTTTCAACCTAGATTTGTGTAATGCATATTGGATCATCTTACGCATTAAGTAGTCTATAGTCTATATGCATAACAACTGTACCCATGATACTTTGCCTTCATTTAGTATGCGTTTATATATGCTTGTATGTATTTACTATTCATGTAGCGTCAACCTAGCTGAAAGGAAGCAAAGAGCTGCTCAAGGTCAAAGGCAAATGCACAGTGGATGCATGATTGGAGGGATAGCTGGATTGTAAGAGCAAAAGAGTACTGTTTCTGCATCATGATGTAGTGTTCTTTAACAAAGGTGTATCTTCAACTCTTTCCTAAATTAGAGCTCTGTTGCAGCAGTTCTTATGGATATGGGGTTGTCTTTCCGTGATGCCTGGAGAAGGCCTGTTGCATTGTTTGTTTGTATTTTTTTTAACTTCTTCAACTCCTGTTTAATGGTGTCCTGGGTGCAGATGTGCAGAGAGCCATCGGGCATGGTAAGCTCTTTTTGACATGGTGATTCTGTCAACCGGAGTGGTGTCATTTGTGATGGCTTTGTAGATGATGCAACTGGTTTTGAACATTGTGTGGGCCAGAAAGGGGAGTCAATTGTGTTTCATCAAGCTGGAGCTGAGGTGGTCATATTTCTTCAGGCCCTTGATGAGTTCTTCTGTGACATGTTAGATGTCTTTAAGGGGGCAGTGAGGACTCTTGGAATCCATAAAGCAGTGCATTGTCACCTTCCAGAGCCTAGAGTCTAAGGTCGTCAACAGTAATTCTAAATTCTCTTTCTGGGAGAAATGGTTTCACTTCATTTAGTAGAGCGAGCTTATACCTGGCCATCTTAGTTTTCTTGGTGTCTGTTCCTTGGTGCTGAAATTGTTGTCCAGGATAAATCTGAGTGTATTGAAATTTTAAGTTTAAGTTCTAATCAATACAGGTTCATGTTGTTGAGCCAGGGTTGGACAAATTGTTAATTTAGGTTCAAATACTCCTATAAAGAATCCTTGTGGCTTGGATTTCTTGCAGGTGTTTGTAAAGGTCTAACCATAGATGTCAGCATAATTTCCTCTGATAAGGTGTCTGGGTATTTTAGTGCTGGTGGCGAACCATTGGTGTCCACAAAACGTGGTCCAGTAAATGGCAGAAATTATCTGCATTAGTACCTAATGTTAAGGCATTTTATGGTCCATTAACAAGTAAGAGAAAGATCTTCCATGGCACCTATTATATGGCTGAGTAACTGGTCAGAGTAACCTATGCTTACTTATCAGAGTAACCTCTGTCCAGGTATTCTAGGAGACAAACACGGAAACTAGTATGCTTGTTCTCTAGATAAGGGGAAATCACACGGATATTTTTTTTTCATTTAGATTTTCTCATGTACATAGTTAACATTTATGGCTAGCACCAGCAAATGGCATGGCTGAGTTGTTTTTCATGCATTATCTCAGATGATTCATCAAGTTGTACAGTACATTTCATTTGATTTACATAAACAAAAGCAACAAACAACGGCCGACCACGGTTAAGCACTTCAAATCCAATAGTTTCATATAATAATGTTAGGTGCAGCTACTCCCAGCATCCGCCGTTGATGGATGCCACAATTTCGAAAGAGTTCATGGATAAGGAAGGTGCACTCAGAGACGAGTCATTTAGGTAGACAATTATAATCCATCAATCTTCTTTATTCCAAATGTTGTTTAAAACCGGCATACAGCCAACGTGTTTCGTTCCTTGATGCCAAAGGAACTTCATCAGGGCTGAAACAGTTACATACAAACACAACATGAATACACATTTAGCATACTACATTAATACAAACATAGTCAAATCAATAAACGGCCCACAAAACTTATATTAACAAGACTAAACATATATAAGGGACTAAAATTAGACAAATAAAGTTACTGAACATGTTCAAGCCTAACTTGTCATGTTTCACTATCTTTAAAACCCTACACGTATTCGACATAAAGTGCTTGAAGATATAAATATAGTGGGAGACAAAGAACAAAATGAACCATTTGGTTTAAACATAAACCAATTACAGAATATAAACAAACACCCGAAGAAAGTGCACTAGAACCAAATGACCAAAGTATAAAAAATATATAAAATTATAAAGGAAAAAGAAAAGGAAAAAGAAACAAAGATTTTTTTTTTTAGCTTTTACAAGATAAGATAAGCAGAATAAAGAAAAAATCTCAAAACCCAACCGGATTGGTGTATATAAAGAATATAAAACCCTACCAAGGTGATGAGTAAAGAAATTCTCACCTTGAATAGTAAGATGCAAATTGTATATTATGACGAAAATATGTACTGTCCGTTTTGTCCACATAATACAATCATGTGAAGATGAAGATATATCCAATAGTCACAAATCAGACTACAATTCTAGTGGAGAGAATAACACCATAAAAACGGAGGTCACAAAACATGACCAATTCACGTTATGACATATGTTATAACTTGAAACAATCAATTAATCCAAAGAAATCTGTGATCAAAGCAGTATTTATCAAGTCAATTGCAATAATTCCAAAAAGGAAGACAGATGAACCACAGAAACAAACCAACATCATTGGAAGATCTTGTCAAGAATAGGAACCCAAATTACAGCAGGTGGCCACAGCCTATTAACATCAAAAACCAAGTAATTTACTACAAAATACATATCTCACCTAGGTGTATTTGGGTTGTATACATAAACCATCCATATGTTGATTAGATAATGGTAGTTAGGATCAGACCTGGAATTCACTCACAATGAAAGCGGTAATTATTTCAATTCCCACTACGTAATCTGAATCGGAAGAAAGAGGATCAATTACTAGTCATGCACCATAGGACTAAGATGACATACGATATTCACAAAGGGGGCATATTATTCCCAGAACTAAGAAGGGTATAAACGGGACAATGTCAGAGATAATAAAAAAAAGGTCCAAATTGTACCGCATAAAACGGGTATTTTAATAAAATTCTCAAATGGACACCCCATCAGTGTGCATCCATACATGTCAATCAACATGTGCGGAGCAGCCAAAAATAGGCTAAATATAGCTGATGAAAAAGCCCCCTGCATACAACATAAGGAAAACCTGTTTTGTATGATGCTAGCCCTACACTGAGACCATTCTCATAAGTGTCAAAAAATAAGTAAATAAAAAGCTAAATTTGTCAAAAGATAAGTGAGACCACAAAATTCGAAAGATTACTATAGGCGCATAAAAGCGCCTGTAAATTCAAAGAAAGACAATAAACATGAAAAATCAAAAACAACCAAGATCGCGCTACATGAAAAGTATGAATACATCCCCTCTTCAAAAACACACAAGAAAAAAGGGGTGAGAGGATAAAGATCCCTCTTCGACCTCCCGCTCAGTACTTTTATCTCACAAAAAGAAGAGGAATAATAACACTACGTGAGGGTGGATGAGTATAGGGGAAATGCACCAAATTGATAAAACTGCCCTCACACACAGCAAGCTGTGTCATGCTTCATCATAGGGCTGCTAACACATCTCCGCGCCAACCAAACGCTGGAGGTGGAGCAATAGGGAGGGGGAAGACAATACAACATACAGTGTCAGATCACAGGTGAGAAGAAAGTGCAGAGAAAGTGATATAAAACTGGTATCAGGGAGCCCTTGTCATAATTTTAATATTAGGTACCCTGTCCAGGTTTAAATCAAAAAATGTGGATGCTGGGTTGGGGAGCTTATAATGAGACGCCAACCCCTCCACTCTGCAAAAGCGTCGACATGTTTCAGCCGGCAAGACTAATACCCCGGCTTTCCTCAGGACTCTCAACACTGTGATCACTAGGTGCTCACCCTCCCTCCTTTAAATCCAGAAGTAAAGGGGATGTCACCTTCCCGAGTCAATGCTCGGTTGCAAAAGTAGTAGAGCCCCTCGCTCTTGGAGAGGAACCGAGTTTATAAAATTTTTAAACTCGAACTGGCGTGCGAGTGAGAACAGCTCCCTATTAGCACTCTTGCTTTCGAGGTCAGCTGTCGCCCGACAAAGTTTGTCTCTCCCTGACCGCCTGTTAGAATATCAATGTGGTGCATTTCCCCTACACTCATCCACCCTCACGTAGTGTTATTACATCCCCTCTTCCCCACACCAACGAAATTGCTCTACAGAGCATTAGAACGAGAACTTACATGTACAACACCGAAGGTATGAGGAGCAGCGTGATAGCCGGCAGCAATATGACAAACTGCCATGCGCCGATTTTTTTATGGTTATTGTCTTTCTTTGAATTTACAGGCGCTTTTATGTGCCTATAGTAATCTTTCGAATTTTGTGGTCTCACTTATCTTTTGACAAATTTTTCTTTTTATTTACTTATTTTTTGACACTTATGAGAATGGTCTCAGTGTAGGGCTAGCAGCATACCAACAGGTTTTCCTTACGTTGAATGGAGGGGGCTTTTTCATCAGCTATATTTAGCCTATTTTTGGCTGCTCCGCACATGTCGATTGACATGTATGGATGCACACTGGTGGGGTGTCTATTTGAGAATTTTATTAAAATACCCGTTTTATGCGGTACAATTTGGACCTTTTTTTAATTATCTCTGGCATTGTCCCGTTTATACCCTTCTTAGTTCTGGGAATAATATGCCCCCTTTGTGAATATCGTATGTCATCTTAGTCCTATGGTGCATGACTAGTAATTGATCCTCTTTCTTCCGATTCAGATTACGTAGTGGGAATTGGAATAATTACCGCTTTGATTGTGAGTGAATTCCGGGTCTGATCCTAACTACCATTATGTAATCCACATATGGATGGTTTATGTATACAACCCAAATACACCTAGGTGAGATATGTATTTTGTAGTAAATTACTTGGTTTTTGATGTTAATAGGCTGTGGCCACCTGCTGTAATTTGGGTTCCTATTCTTGACAATATCTTCCAATGATGTTGGTTTGTTTCTGTGGTTCATCTGTCTTCCTTTTTGGAATTATTGCAATTGACTTGATAAATACTGCTTTGATCACAGATTTCTTTGGATTAATTGATTGTTTCAAGTTATAACATATGTCATAACGTGAATTGGTCATGTTTTGCGACCTCCAGTTTTTATGGTGTTATTCTCTCCACTAGAATTGTAGTCTGATTTGCGACTATTGGATATATCTTCATCTTCACATGATTGTATTATCTGGACAATACGGGCAGTACATATTTTCATCATAATATACAATTTGCATCTTACTATTCAAGGTGAGAATTTCTTTACTCATCACCTTGGTAGGGTTTTATATTCTTTATATACACCAATCCGGTTGGGTTTTGAGATTTTTTCTTTATTCTGCTTATCTTATCTTGTAAAAGCTAAAAAAAAAATTCTTTGTTCCTTTTTCCTTTTCTTATTACTTTATAATTTTATATATTTTTTATACTTTGGTCATTTGGTTCTAGTGCACTTTCTTCGGGTGTTCGTTTATATTCTGTAATTGGTTTATGTTTAAACCAAATGGTTCATTTTGTTCTTTGTCTCCCACTATATTTATATCTTCAAGCACTTTATGTCGAATACGTGTATGGTTTTAAAGATAGTGAAACATGACAAGTTAGGCTTGAACATGTTCAGTAATTTTATTTGTCTAATTTTAGTCCCTTATATATGTTTAGTCTTGTTAATATAAGTTTTGTGGGCCGTTTATTGATTTGACTATGTTTGTATTAATATAGTATGTTACATGTGTATTCATGTTGTGTTTGTATGTAACTGTTTCAGCCCTGATGAAGTTCCTTTGGCATCAAGGAACGAAACGAGTTGGCTGTATGCCGGTTTTAAACAACATTTGGAATAAAGAAGATTGATGGATTATAATTGTCTACCTTATTGACTTGTCTCTGAGTACACCTTCCTTATCCATGAACTCGTAGGAAATTTCATTGTGTTATTCTGTGCCATGATGGTCAATTTATGTTTTGGCTTTTTTCAGATTGATATGGTTTCTCCAGTTGTAAAAAAACATCTTTGTGTCTGAGTGGTGTGTAGTTCTTTACATGTGAGAAATGGAGAATGCTCCTGACTGGTACATCACATTGTTTGTGTTCAATAGGGGAAATCTTCTGAATTCTGTGCTTACTATTAAAGCACTGGTTAATTTTGTGAGCTATCCATCTCAACAGTATCTAAGCCTAGGTTTTTTAGCCACTCTAGTTGAGAAAATGTGCTCTAAATGGCACAATCTAGCTCATTTTCAAAAATCTAAATTGTAAGTGGTAAAGGGGATTCCTATCTTCAAGTGGTTGCTGATTCAATTGTTTGCACATCTCATCATTTGATTGTGCACACATTCTATTGCCACACGTGAGGATGAATAATTACATGGAACATTGGTCCTCAGTTATGTCTCTTTTATGCCTCGCCCTAGCATGCGGGTGGGGATGACCACTGTACTGTCCCCTGCCTAACCAATAGGGAAAACGTTCCCAGGGGTAACCCTTCCCACTTTTGCAAAAGTTCCTGTTTCCCTTCTGCAAACAAGCCCACAGTAACCTTCTCTACTGAAAACCAAGATGGAAGAACCTTTCTCCCCCTGTGCAGAGCTCCTGTGCCCAGACAGAGGTGTAACCAGACAAATGCACAACATCTCCTTTGTGGTCACTTCAAACGAATTCTGGGGGCAGCACCCCTCCCACTGGGGTTGATGTCTGCCTGACTAGGTGGACAAAAGAATGCCCTGCCCAGGTGACAGCTAACATTTGCCTGATACAGAGTAGGCCTCTTTAAAGGTAATCAAGTTCCTGGGCACATTCCAGATGGCCATCCTGCCAGAGGAACAGAAAACCACACAAGGTCTCAGCTCTGGGAGCAAGTTCACACTTCATTAAGGGGACTGTTCAGTTGCCAGTTGAGGCTCATGCAAATGAGCGTCTAGAAGCTTTCGGCAGGGAAAAGGTAACTTTCTAAAAGTACCCTTTTCCAAAATATTTATTATAAATCTGACATCACAAATGAATTGGGACTGTAATAAATATTTCAAAAAGTGCAAAAATGAATTTTGTAGGTGTTTCCTAGTCAGAGATAACATTATAATATTTACTATTGTATCCAAATTATTTCCTACAGTATAGCTGACCCTGCTACTGTGAAACTAGCTTTTGGGATCTTTTTACTTTAAGGACATGTTTAACATTACACGTTTACATATCTTACTCTTTAATACCATGCACTCTGCCATTTGGGCATTAAGGCCTATGTAGTGGTGACTTATATTTAAAAGATGGGTTTGAACATATCAAATGAGGTTATTTTGACAGGTTGAATTTTCTGTTTCAAAATTGCACTGACCGACTACAGTGGTAGGCCTGCAGTCAATGTTGCACTGCCACTGTAGTGGGTGGCGCAATATTTACTGCAGTCCACTAGCAACATTTAACCTACAGGCCCTGAGTACATTTTGTACCATATACTAGGGATTTATATGTAAATTGAATGTCAATTAGGAATATAGCCAACATATTTTAAGAGTCAGCAAATGCCCTGGTGTCTGGTTAGCAGAGTTCCAGTGCAAAGAGTAAAAGAAAAACAGCAGCATCATTCAGAAACAAAGGAGGTCATGGTGCAAAAAAAAAGAAATCCTACACTCATAATTATTGCATTGTTTGGGGTGGGAAAAATAGAAGTTCTGTAAAATGTACCTGAGCTAAGGCAAGAGGAAATACTCAATCTATATTTGCACTTTTTGCCTAGAGTCGGCACCAAAATGGAGCAATGCAGTTTTGGATTAAGAGCTCTGGGTACAAATGAATTGGTAGAAGAGTTTAACTAGTTTAAAAAGTTAGCATTTACCTGCAAATCTATAACTTCAACTGATCAGAGATTTTTGGATCCATTTTCATTTGAAACGCAATAACAATAAGACTAGAGAAGAAGTTTGAATCAAAGGTGATCCTCCCTTTGAAATAATTGCTGTGTCAATACGAGTACATGCCTAAATGTGTGAGTGAAATAAGTAGTGAAGAAAGTAGCAAAAAGATATATAAAAATATATTGAAAAAGGCAGTGTGAGAGGTTAAACCGAGATCAGAAGTACATGAAAATGAGTAAGTGTTTTTGGTGTAATAATCAGGGTCGCAAAGCCAATGCGAAATAATGTCCATAAGTTTTTTTTTGGTTTTTTTGAATGGGTGTGAAGAAAATTAAACTCTTACAAATGATGTAGAAGTAATTCCAAGACAGATCAGAGCAGTGACGTGAACGGCGTTTCACAAGAAACTGTGTTTTAGATTGAAGAGTTCAGCAAGGGTCACCCAAGTAATATAGTAGAGATTATTGGGGTATAAGTCATTGAAATTTGACTTGTGCTCCATTTATCTACTGTATCCAAAGAAATGTCTGAGAAAAATTTCACAGTTGTAGTGAGGTTGTGCAAAAAGTATTGACGGCTATGGTAGTTTGCCCATATAGATGTTGCATTATTTTAGTGCTTTCTTGGAAATGAAATTAAGATATATTGTAGGCAA